>OX465297.1:172931844-174169035 GCA_949987735.1 Leucophora obtusa
TTAATATTATTTATTTTAGTTGGTTGTTGTCGTAGCTAAGCTGGAGTGGATAAATGAAAAGTATTTAGCAAATGCAAAAACCGTAATATTTTACGGATGTACCAAATAAATCTAATGAAAGAAATTAAATTAAAGAAATTAAAGTGGGCGCTGTGGTGTAATGGTTAGCGCGTTGGACTGTTACACGTGAGGTTGCGGGTTCGAGCCTCAACCAAGGCAACATCAATTTATGAAAAATAGTAATATGTATGAGTTTTTTATATCCCTCATACATATCGCAGCGTCCTCCTTCGGTGTTCCCATTGCACTTAACCCCACCGAAGTAAAATAATATAACAGGGCTATGAACTAAAAAGCTTTAACAAAGTTTGCCAACTCACCGTCAGATGGCGCGCAACAACTGTTCTAAAATTCAATATCTCCGGCAATTACAGTGTTGCCATATTTGAAGCCCTTCATCTTTCACCACCTTTCACATCTTCTCTATCCCCTTTCCAAAGGAAGCAACACGTTAATTAATAGGAAGAATTTCCTGAGTGTTGCTTCTCTTAAAAAAAAAAAAAAAAAAAAAAAAAAAAAAAAGTTTTAAAAATTTTATAATAAGCTTAAGTCAATTAATGAAATTCCTTATTAATGTTTCGAAAAAATTAATATGATTTATAAAAAAATTTCATAGTCCAAAATTAATAATAAAAAATTAATAAAAAAAAATTATAATAGATAACTCTCACAGGATAGAAATAAATGCACATTAGTAAAACAAAACTATTGTATTTGAGCATTAAATGTGTAATATAAAATTCTAATTGTATGAAAATTTTTAAAAACTAATTAGATGACGATATTTTATAAAAAAAAATTAAAAAAGTATATACTATTGAACAATTTCTTATAAAGAATATTTTCATTAAATTTATGAAATTCAATGAATTTTTTAACGAAATTATGAAATTTTATGAAAGAAAGTTTATGAAAAATTTCATAATATTAATTAAATATTATATACATAATGAAATTTTTCATCGATTCTACCAGAAATATTCCATGAAATTATATCATGAAGGATAATTCTATCCTTCCAGTACTGTGTTGTAATCAAATTTTTAATGAATTAATCATACTTTATAAATTATATGGACACCCACAATCCTTTTATAGCTAAAATTCCTCCTTTTTCGGTTATTGTATTTTTTTCTCGTCTATAATCTTACATTATCTAGATAATCATATTCCTCTCTTCTAATTATAATCATATTATTATCTGAATTGAGAGAGATTATGTTCACAATCTTTTGTATATTTTGGCCAAATATAAGCGTCATCGATCAGTTAGCGTAATTTTTCTTTGAGATTTTGTGAAAATTTAATTTAAATTTTAAAAAATTTAAAAGCTCTTCGAACATGGTCATCCCAACCATATTTTTTGGATGTTTGTATAATTTTTTAATGATTCCAAAGCAACCCAAAACGGCAACACTGCCAAGAGAACTGAATACGATTTCAACAAAAAAGTTAATGAAGAAAAGTCAATACTTTTATGATTGAAATAAATAACTTAGAATTTGAGGAAGTTTCGCAATATGTAACAGCTTTTTCCAAATTTATTTTTGTCGGGATAATCATTAATTGCATTACAAGAATTAAATGTACCCAAGTAAAAAAGTTTTGATATAGTCATATATTATCATATAAAATTTTGTATAATTATATACTGGAACATATATACCAAGATATAATTATATAAAATTTTACGAAATTATATCCTAAATATATAACTATATCTTGTTATATATTGCATAATATATAGTGCAACATATTACAATATTCAATTATATATAGACCTATATAAAGTTACATATGCCTCATATAATTATGTATAATTGTATCAAATTATGTACCATTATATATAGTTGGATATGATTATCTTATATTTGATACATTTGGATAAGGACAAAATCCGGATAAAATTGTATCAAACCATATCGTATTCCATCAAATTAGATATAATTGTATTAAATTAGCTCTAATATGATCATAATACGATCTAATTTGATACAATTAGATGTTCTCATTTTTCGGATATAATCATATATAATATCAAAAGTCATATAATTTTTTTTAGTAGGGTAGTAAAATCCCAAAACTTATTCAATAAATTAAGAAAAATAATCTTTTGAAGGCATGTCTCTATACGAATTTCATTCTTGCCTAAAGAATAAAGTTAGGGGACAACGGTTTTGGAATGTCTAGAAATATTTCTTAAGTTAAATTAAAAACTTAATAGGAATTTCTTGTTCTCGTCTAGGAGCGTTAATAAAGATTAAAGATATCAAAGAAAAAAACACAAAAACAATATTTTATTACTCGAATAAAATAAATTGACCAAAGTTTTTGTCAATAGAAGGTCATTGAAAATTTAACAAAATATATTTTTTTTTCCAAATTTTTATCTTAGAGAAAAATGGTATTTATATATGAGCTTCACTGGCGAAGGATCCCCCCTTTACTCTATTTAAGACCACAAAAATTTGCAAGAATACCCAGTAAAAAGTTTATAGGGTGATTTTAGATAATTTTTTTAATATATTTACTATTGAATCAGGAAATGATTAAATTTACCAAAACAAAGCGTGTTAAATGTCAATTTTGCTGCGAAAACACTTTACGTTTCCTGCAGAAACTTTTGATAATTCAATTACCACATAAATACGGTAGCATAATAAATAGATACTTATCAAACATATTTATTTTCAACAAAAAATTATCCTTACAAACCTTAACTACAAATCCTGAAGGAATAGTACAGTGGTGAAACATTTTGGAAAAACTGTACGAAAGTGAAACTACAAAATCAAGTCAATTCAAAAAATGTGACACGCGTGAAATTCTTCTACTTGAAAGCCGTTTTTTCGGAAAAAAAAATTCAAATGTAAATTTATCAATTTTTTGTTTTTTCCTAATGACCAAAATATATTGTTGGGTTATTCAAACATCCTAAATGCTTTTAGTTTTATTATTTCATTTGTACGACTTATTTACTAGTTCACATATTTATACTACTCGTACAAATATACAGATAGATATATATGTACTCATTTTACTAAAATCTACTAAGAATAGCTTTATATTCTTGTGTATTCAGTGTCATAATGAATTCTCTGGATTTTTTTTTGTCGAACTTCCGTCTAAGTTCCGGTTTATATTGTTGACATGGTCGGTCATCTGTAACATTTTGTTAAAACATTTATGCAACAAAATAAATAAAGTTTTTTCATCATAATCATACACAGAATTTTGCTATTGTGTTTCGTTTTGTTTCTACTTGTCATCATAAAGTGTTACTTTCATTTTGTTTGTCTTTCAATAAAACATTTTTTTTTGAGTTCAGTTGAATTCTTTTTTCACTCTTTCGTTTTGTTTTCGAAAAAGATTCTACATAACGAAGTCAAGTTACTTATGCAACTTAAAATTTGTTAATGTGTTTTATGGTCTACTTGCGAAAAAAAATTAAAATAAATTAAATCAACTTCGTTGACAAATGCTAGATGTTCTAAATTAAAAACAGTGGACAATAGAAATATTTACACTTATACCTCGACTTAAATATTGGAAGAGTTTTCACTAGTTAAATTAATTTTTTTCAATTTATGTGATAACAATATGTTTGAATAAAATTTTATTTGTTTTTTTTTGTGTTAAAATGGATTATAAATTTTAAATAACTTATTCTTTTGTAAAATCTTTATATAAGTTTTTATATAATTTTTTATTATAAATATCATTTTATAGAATTGCATATTGCAAAATGTATATTCATACAAAACTATTTATATGACATTGTATAGCATTGTATCTTAATTATATATCACTCAAATGATATCAACAAATTTTGTATTTTGGATTTAGTTTTCTACCAACGTCTGAAGATGACGGTAAAAAAAATGTTTGAATTTTTTCACAAAATAAGTATCAAAACTCACGTAAAGACAGGCTTGAAAAGCGTTCAAAAAATTTTAATTGATTAACTTTTGTCCACCGTTGCATTTTTAAATTCAAAATTTGAAAATTTTATTAAAATTGGTCTCAAAGATAGCGAGTTGACTAGCCTAATAATTTTGTATGCTCTACAAAATAATTCTAGTCTACACATGCCTTTCAAAATCGTAAAATAAGAAAATTTCAAAAAAAAAAAATTATTTTCATGCATGGTTCATTCATAAACGATGCATTAGTGGGGCAAAATCACGGAAAGAAAGTTATTAAACATTTTGCTTTGTAATGTCTTCGTAGCCCCGAATAATTAAAATTTGGTTCGAAAATTGCAATATTTTTTACCAATATACACCATCATCACTTAATTTAAACTAAATATCTTATTCAAGAATTTTTAATTAATTTTCCTATCCTCACCTAGTTAACAAGCATCATATGAGTGGTACATTAATGTTTTTTTATCGGTACCTCTTAATATATACTTTTTCCCAAAACTGAAAGAAATACAAAACCTGGAACACAAATCAAAAACATTAAGTCTGAATGGACCTTTTCAATAGAAAAACCCTTCGATTCTTGCAAAAATTTAGGAGAATCTCGGTGTTTTCCCCTAGTAAAAGGTTCTCAAAATCTAAGAAAATTCCTATAGGAAAGGAATCCTAGACGAGAACAAGAAATTCTCATTAAGTTAGTAATTTAACTTAACAAATATTTCTAGAAAGTCTAAAAACTTAGTCCCCTGACGATTTCCTATCGGCAAGAATGAAATCCGGATAGGGACATGCCTTCAAGAGAATATTTTTCACAACTTGTTAAATACGTTTGGGATTTTAGCACATTTAATTCTTTTAATGCAATTATAAAAAAAATTATAAAAAAAGATAAAATTTATAATTTAACAAGAATTAAAAAAAATTATATTTACTGTTTTCTAATTTTTCTCATTGAGACTCATTAATTTTTCATTATGGAGTTAATCGATTTGGCAAGTGAAGAATTCATTTAAGGATTTTTAAAGTAAATGTTCTTAAGAGCCTGGCGGCTTCCTTTAAGAAAAATTACTCAGACTGTAAGTTATTTTTTACATGGAAATGTCCTTAGAATCTAGAATTTATGATCTTCCGAAAAAAAGTTTAAAGGAAAGTCTACGGTGACATTCACACCAAATTGTATGAACTTCCCAGTGTAGAAAATCATTACCAGATATGTGGTTATGTAACTACATACTTAGTAATGGTAATTAGTTACTTTTGTTATTACATTTCTTATTACCTTTATATGGCGATGTCGCGAAAAATAATGAGTTATGGTTACACACCAGCATACGAAAAATCAAAAAATATATAGTTACATATGTGCTTACCAGTACTGACAAAAATAATGAGTCTAAAAATAGATTTTGAAAAATATTTAATATTAAATAGATAAAAACATAATTGACCTGCTGCACACGCCAACATACAAAAAATCAAAAAATATGTGCTTACATATATCCTTACCAGTGTTTAAAAAATATTGAGTCTTAAAATAGATTTCAAAAAATTAAAAAAAAAATCTAGAAAATTATTTTCTATTTGAAATAATGATGAAAATAAGTCATTATCAGTAACTCATTATTATATGTTTTAAAATAATGCAGAAGGTAAGTGGGTGTCATTACTGGTAGTCCAAAAAATAATGATATGTCATTACCGTTTCTACACTGGGTTGTGGTATATTGCAGTTGAGAAAAAATTACTGAGCCCGTAAAATTTATCGGCCTAATATTAAGCTAAAAAATATCAAAATTTCATAAAGATCGGACGAAACCACTTCTCAGAATTTTCTGTATTAGATTTTATGGAAGTTTTCATTCAAAAACGCATACTCCGTACAGATTTTCATTTAGAAAACTGTCCACTTTTATCATAGAAATTTTGATATATTTAGTTAGAATATTCTTCTACCTCAAGTCCAAATTCTAATATGATATTGTCATATTAAATTTTTATTTGTTGTTTCATATGATATTTAGATTTAGATTAGATTTTAGGTGAATAATTGAATTTGTTTAGAGCAGAAATATATTATAATTATAACAGAGTGTTCTTTGTATTAGCAAAATTATGGTGGTTAGAAATATTTTCCAACTAAATTATTTTATGTGCATTAAAATATTTTTCGAAATAAATGCATTTTTTTAAATTTTTCGGCCGATATATTCGGAAAGAAAATTCTTTAAACAGTTGCAATTCATTTTTCCAAATTCATTTGAATTGGAAATGTATTGCAATTTAATTTTGCAAAATTCATTTAAATTGATTAAAATTTCATTCAATCCTTTTCCTTGGTGAAAAGAATTAATTAAAAATTTATCTAATTCGTAATGAATTGAAATCAAAAAACAATGATTCATTTACAGCTCTCTGTACTCTACTTAAAATCTACTGTACTATTATTACGGAATTTTTTTTCTAAAAACATCAGATTTAATTCACTATTGATGCTGTTGCGAAATTATTGTGATTTTCAAAATTTATATTAAATTATTTCTCCACGAACTCATTTTAAATGTATACGAAAATATTGTGATTTAAATATAAACTTTGCAAATCGCAATAATTTCGGGAAAAAAATCAATAGTGAATAAAATATGATGTTTTTATAAAAAAAAAGATTCTGTAACAGCACAGTAGATTTTTAGTACTGTAAAGCATTTTTTGTTCGTTTTAAGTCTAAATTTAATTACAAACCGCTCTAAAAGTGCACTTAATTTGTTAATGCAGTATGACATATATACAAATTTTGGACCTTTTTCGTTCCAAATTAGCTTTGAGATTCAAAATCGGACTTCGACTTATATTTAATTTTTATTTTTTTTTAAACCCTTAAAAAATTTTGATTTTGAGCGACTATATTTAGAAAAGTTATTGAGAAATTGATATATACTGAAGTTTGTAAAGTAGGACACGGAATTGCGCTAAAACTGTGTAAAGCGTTTTCTTTCCGAAGCTGTAGGTACTAAATTATAATTTTTGTATTGAAAAAAAATGGCTGAAAAATTTAAAAAATTCAAATCGCAAATTGTGCAAAATTTAGAGCCACTTTGAACAATCTGGTTGAAGATTTGAAACCAGCAACCCCCAATAATCCTAAATCAATTGCAATAACATTCACATTTTTTTTTGTAGAGCAGTGTAATATCTTTGTAAAAATATTTGAGTTTCCTTCTCTAAATGTTTTTCACTTACAAAATACAAAAACTAAAATCTACATAGGGAGAACCCCATAAATACAATCTGATTATAGTGCTTGGTAGCACTCGAAAATGATATTAAAACTCAACAAAAATAACACTCATTGTAACAATCTTCAGATCAACTAAAATCTACACAGAAAAAACAGTAGGCTCCAACAATGGAATTTGTAAAAGCAATCACATTTTCTTTTAAATTGAAATTTTATTCCCAACAATTTTTTTGTTTGAAGTATTTGTAACTCGTTTGTAAATTGTTATCTTTCATATAAAAATTGTTTAAAAATAAAAATTCAAAGTTACAAATATAAAAAGAAAATTTTTTTGGATTTACAAATTTCTTTGTTGATGCCTTTTTAAAAAGTATTTTTTTTGTATTTACAAATTTGGTATGAGAAAGTTATTTAAAAATTTAATTAGAATTTTGTAATTTCTTTCTGTGTACGGTAAAAAAAAAATATTTTTTAAGGAAAAATATAAAGAAAAAGAAATAGCTAGTTTATGTAGTATTCAAAAAATTTTAAAACTAAAAATCCAATATCCCGGAAATTGAGCAAAATTTATATACATATAAAAATAATATATTTCCATGGAAGTTATTAAAAAAAGTTCAATTGAAAAATCGGTCTCCCAAACTCCAACGCCGGAACTTTTTTAACGACTGCGGGAAACTAGTATTATATTTCTTAATATTATTTATCCAATGCAATTAATGATGTCCAATACAATTTGTGGTATTTGCAAAAATGAAAAATGTTATATCCCTAATATAAACTAGCGTGGATCATATCCGTCCATTAAAGCAATTTCGTTTAGGGGTGGGGTAGCCACGTTGCGGATATATGTAACAACTGTTTTTGGAAAATTTTAGCCTAAATGAAAATCTGATTGTTTCGAACAAAGTGAAAAGATTTCGAATAAAGTCTGGAAATTTATTTCACGATCCATGTGAAAATCGAAATATGTATGAACATACATGATCATACATTGACTTGTATATGATCAAGTATGGGCATACATAGTCCTATACGTTCTCATATATTTCCATATATCTTCGGATCCGAAATTTGAGGGTATATGGAGGTATATGGCCATATATGAGGATACATGAATCATATGTGAGCATATATGGTCATATATGAACATGTACGGTCATATACCCTCAAATTTCGGATCCGAAGATATATGGAAATATATGAGATTATGTATGGTCATACACTGAATTATGCATTGACGTATATGATCATGTATGCCCATGCATGATAATATACTAGTCAATGTATGATCATGTATGTTCATATATATTTCGATTTTCACATGGGGAGATATATTTTTTAATTTTCTTTTATTAGCGAGAAAATTTAAAATTTTCATGGGTCTAAATTAAAAGTTGTATTTATTCGGCCTTTTGTTTAAAAAATTTTAGATATTTGAGCTCCAGGTCGGTGATTTTATTATAAATATTATCTTTATAAAATTTTATTATAAATATTACTCTTTGAATATCATCCTCAGTTTTCTTCATGTAAATTATTGCAAAAAAACAAAACTTAAAGCTGTACATATTTATACATCGCCGTCTATTACAGCAGTCAGACAACTGCACTCAGATGAGAGTGCAATAACAAATGACGATGTATAAACAACCATAGCTTTGAATTTTGTTTTTATATAAACATACACTGGAAGAATCCTGAGAACGAAATTCAAAGAATATCGAAATATTTTTGTATAAGGTTAATATTTATAATAAAATGACTAAACTCGAAATCAAATATCCGAAATTATATTATTTTCCATGGAACAGTATTTTCTACAGCGAATTTAAAGTTCAAGTCATTCAAAGTGGTAAAAGTTTACTGTTTCGAAATCTTTTGTTTTTTCTTGTTAATGACAGATAATGGAGAAATATTTTTTGTGACAAAAAATTTGATTTAAAAAAAAAATGTATTTACAGTAATGTTTACAAGAGCGAACAAATTCGCTCCATGTTACACAGTCTATTGGAAGCTACAATCGTAACCAACCCAAATGCCACTTTATCGCTATATTTTTGAATGGTCATATATATTAAATTGATGCGAAACAAATTCCACCGCAATTTCTCAACAATTCCACGCAAGTTCAAAATCAGTTTTTTTATTTATATGGAGTTTTACAGCTTTATTCGCAAAACTACGAATACAATACTGGTCTTTTAGGCGAAAATTTCAGCTTAAGTTAAGCATCAATTTCAGTTTGACTAAAATATTCTAAAAATGTAGTTTTTTAAACATATCCCCAACTTGTCCAAAGGCTGAACTCGATCCACCCTAATACACGCCAAGGGACCATCACAAAAAATACATAAAATCGTCAGCACTTTTTATGATGTCTGGCTACTGTATTTGAGTTTAGGTACACATAGTACAGTTAAATTCACTTAATATATAACATAGAAGATAATAGTTCTTTGCTCCTGGTAGTCAGGGTTGATGATTTTTAAGATAAAAAATATTTACAAAAATACTACGTGTAAAACAAATTACAAATTTCAAACCTTAAGTCAGACAGTTGAACGAAACAACACAAGTATGAAAAGGCGTGAGCTGCTTAAATATTGGGTGGGTCAAATGAAAATATAGCACATTGTCATCATTTTTTATATTTAGGGGGGGAGGTCTGAACTTAAAACAATGTCGTGACATTATTGCTACTATGACTTAAATACAATGATGATAAGTAGATCATTATGCTGACCATGAAGAATGTCCAGGAGGTTTTTATATTTATTTTTTTTCTTTTGCTATAAATGTTTAACATTTATTGAAGAGATTATTTGTTGCTTTAGGTATTGCCTGATGTCGGTTGGAAATGTATTCGAAATGTCTTAAATAATATTGAGTATTTTATATTATTTTTTTTTTATTTACAAAAATTTTATTAAATTAATTAAAGTTTACACACATAGAGCAGTTTATTGGACAAGTTCCAATAATAATTTTCACTAATCTAGTGACGATTCTAGTAAAGTGTTGTTTTTTTAAACGCGTCATATAGACCAACTGCAATTAATATTGTAATTAATATGCATTTTTATTAATTCTAATTTAGTAGCGTTGATGTTAAGAGGAAGAATAAACATTTTTGCAAAAGTTATAAACATATTAATTTACAATCAGACTAGATCTTGTTTCTATGGCGGATAGTCGATGAAATGTTTATGAAGAATATCGAATGAAAAATAATCGAAACTTCCTAAAAATTTTCTAGTATGCAAGCCATTTGTAGCTGCAGAAAATGGAGTCAATATTTTGTTCCATTGAGCTCAGTAAACTCAAATATTTATTTTGAAGGGTATCTTTAAATGAGATTACTTCCATTTCTAAGACACAACACAATGTATCTAAATTTTTGTGGCCAGAAATAATATTATTTTTGTACCAAAAGAGGCTAAACCACCAAGCTGCCCATACTAAGATTTGGTGAAATGAGAACTAAAGAAGACCACATCAGTGCCTAAAGGCATTACTACACTCATAGAAATAAATCTGTAAAAATAGCAGAAAAAGTTACTAAGAATTCCCAGGAAAATTTTCTGTTCCAAAGAATCGGTTGTACAATAGCTACTTTTCATTCACAACCCCTTCTACTGTCGATTCTAACACCGATTCTTTTTGTTTGAAATTGTCCCAAAAGCAACCCCTTCTATAGCTCCAAAGTGGAACCGGTTGCTCTAGAATCAGTTCTGGAACTAGTTCTGGAACTGATTCTACGTCACCCACACCTTCCATATAGGATCCCAGGAACTGGTTCCGGAACCAGTTCCATGGAATCGGTTGCAGTGGAACCAGTTGTAGAATAGGTGTGGTTGGCTACCGATTGTTAAAAATTTTCCTGGGTTAGTTAAAAATGATGCTGCTAAAATTACCAGATTTGTCTGTTAAATAATAGTAAAATAAGACCAGCAAAATTAAAACTGTTAAATTTAAAGAATTTTAGTAAGATTTAAGTTAACTTTTAGTTAATTGAAAATATCAAATTGTACTGTAAAATCTGCAGAAAATTTTGCTAAATATTAGTAAACTAAAAACACCAAAAATAAACTGTTATTATCTACAAAATTTTCGCTATTTTTAAGCTAAATTTAGTAGAATGCAAACTGTTAAATTAACAGAAATATTTCCTAAAAAATTGTAAACTTCTGTTTTTAAAAAGCTCGATTTTTATTTGCATTTAAAAAAAATCAAAAAAAAAATTTCGAAAATTTAAAAATTTTTTATGCTTTTTTAGACTACTAATTATTTAGCAAAATTTTTTGCAGATTTTAGCAGATTAATTTGCTATTTTCCATTAACAAAAATTTTACCCAAATATAACTAAAATTCTCTACATTTAACAGTTTTATTTTTGTTGTTCCTATATTACTAATATACAGCAAAAATTATTTCATAATTTTAGCAGTTTTTTCTGCAGCATCACTTTTAACTAATTTTTAGTAGTTTTAACTAAATTTTCTACATACTTTTTTCTATTAGTGTAAGTTTAGATACGAGTACAAGTGACCAAAAAATCACCGAAGACTTTGTAAAATTGCTTATGGGGGGCATATTCAATAAAAAATGTATATCATGAGATTAAAATATAATATTGAATGACAGAGAATATAATTCTGTAAGAAAATGCAACAACAATAATTAGTTTTTCTTCTAATTTTTACTTATTTTAGTCATCTTTTTTCAGTTTTTGGTGTGTGACACGTTTTAGTGGCGCACTCCTTAGCTCATGGTGAAACTTCTTTGTTGGATGTTTGAAACTTTTCATAAGTTTTATAAGTTTTTTAAAAAATTGCATTAATTTAATTCAAAGTTTCAATGGACGAATTTCACCGAAACTTTCTTAATTTAGTGCAAAAATCATTAATATTATGTACATAATTCTCTCTGTGTATACAAAAACATAACTTTAAAATCCAACTTAGAGTATTTCTATAGAAAAGAAATTTTCAGTACCAAAAATCCTTATCACAAAAGAAATAAATATCAAAAAGTATAAATCAGTTTTAGTAGGAGTTCTATTACCAGCACAAATATATACCAGTTACTTTTTCTACTGGGTGTAATTGCTCTCTTTATCCTGCAAATGTTTTGTTTTTGTATTTGCTTAAGGTAATTGTAGATTTAATTTTATGTCTTACACATGTCTGCCTGATTTTATTTTTTTCTTGTTCATTTTGTTATACCTTATTTTTTTTTGTCCTTTCGTACGCATTCCTTGGGGCATATCGTTTTATTATTCGGTATCAGCACATAATGTGTCATTGGCTTTTATAGACAATTGTTACGCTTTTCTTCATTTCGTTTCATTCAACTTTATGGTGTAAATAAATATTTGGTTTGGGGGGTCAACTAGAGAAATGTGTTTGATTTCAACACCTTTTTTTGTACAATGTGGTATCATTTATGTGATTTGATAAGATTTGTGAAGGTGTTGAAAGGAATTCTTTTCGGCCAATTAAAATGATTAGGATTAAGTTTGGGATATAGTGTTTGTGTAGTATTGAAAATATGAAAAATGTAAGCTACATGTCAAAAATTTTGAAATTTTCGTTACGAAAGTTGGTATTAGGGCAATTATTGATCATCGTATTTATTTATGGCTTTCGTTTTGTTTTGGAAAAAAGCTATTTCCTATTTTATTAGCCCTTTAATGGTGGCATACGTAATTAAATTTCAAACGTGCACCGTTTGTATATACTACAATCTTTGGGTATTGCTAAAGCAAATTTCTATAAAAATGATGTACAAAATTCTACCTATGTGCGAATCTTTTTAAAAAATGTTGTTAGTTTTAGACAATTTTGAAAATTCTAATATGGCAAGTTAATTTACAGGAAAAACAAGAAGAAACCATTTTATTGAAATATTTAACAGACACAAGGGAATTACAAGAGCGCCGCAGTTTCCTCTCATCCAGAGACTCGTCCGTGATTAGTTTATATGTCAATTGATCAAAGTATTTTAATTCTGAATATGTGCCATGACCGGGAATCGAACCGGCAACCCTCTACACAGGCTATGACTCGTAGCATAACCTGTTATAGGGCACAGCGATGAGTGTGGCTAATTGCAGTTCTATCAGTCACAGCCTACACAATACATGTTTTGTAATCAAAAGAGCGAGATTAGCTAATACATGAGCAATTTATTTCTCAATTCGAATCCCAGGAAAATTTTTTACAATCGGTAGCCAACCACACCCATTCTACAACTGGTTCCACTGCAACCGATTTGATGGAACTGGTTCCGGAACCAGTTCCTGGGATCCAATATGGAAGGTGTGGTTGACGTAGAATCAGTTCCAGAACTGATTCTAGAGCAACTGGTTCCACTTTGGAGCTATAGAAGGGGTTGCTTTTGGGACAATATCAAACAAAAAGAATCTGTGTTAGAATCAACAGTAGAAGGGGTTGTGAATGAAATGTAGCTATTCTACAACCGATTCTTTGGAACAGAAAATTTTCCTGGGATGTTTCTTTTTATAACCCTATTGTTATTGTTATTTTTTATAATCCTTTATTCATACAATACGGGCATAAGAAAAAAAAAAGAGACAAAACTCATGACCACCTCCAAAATAAAAAAAAAAAACAAAACGAAATTAATAATTAGTGGCGCCGGGGCATACTTACATGCAAGTGTGGGTGCTGAAATCAAAGGAAACTTTCAAAAATGAAGTTTTTTTTCAGATCAATAAAACGTGCTTCGAGCTAGAGCCATTTTCGTATATTTTATACCCTTTAGCAGTGATGCTAATTGTATTGAATATTCCGTTTTTGTAGGGATTCTTTTTCCAAAATTTCACCTGTACACTCACAGAAATAAATCTGTAAAAATAGCAGAAAAGTTACTAAAAATCTGTTGATAATTATTCTGCAGAAAAAGCTGCTGAAATTAGCAGATTTTTTATGTTAAATACTACTGAAATTAGAACATCAAAATTAGAACTGCTAAATTTACAGAATTATAGTTATATTTAAGTTAACTTTTAGTTAATTGAAAATAACATATTGTATTGTAAAATCTGCAGAAAATTTTGCTAAATATCAGTAGACTAAAAATAGTAAAAATTAACTGTTATATCTACAAAATGTTTGCTATTTTTAAGCTAAATTTAGTTGAATGCAAACTGCAGTCTATCCTGCTAAAATCAGCAGAAATATTTGCTAACAAATTGTAAACTACTGTTTTCAAAAGGCTCGATTTTTATTTGCTTTAAAAAAATCGAAAAAAGCTTAGAAAATTTTAAATTTTTTGTGATTTTTTAGGCTACTAGTTATTTTGCAAAATTTTTACCGATTTTAGCAGGTTAATTTGCTATTTTCCATTGACAAAAATTTAACTTAAATATAACTAAAATTCTGTATATTTAACAGTTTTATATTTGCTGTATAGCAAAAATAATCTGCTCATTTTAGCAGTTTTTTCTGCAGCATCATTTTTTTTAAACTATTTTTTAGTAACTTTTACTGCTATTTTTACAGATATATTTCCATGAGTGTAGCCTCAATTTCAGAGTATGTCACAGACGATCTTGCATTATCAGTTATTGCACAGCATTAATGTTTTCTGGCATACCAACGTCTTAAAATTCGTCCTGTAGAAAAAGACGTCCGCGCATAAATTTATTACACCACCGTTTCACAATTGCAAAGGATGGAGATCCACCAGCAAAAGTTGGGTAGTAATCTAGATAATCCACATCCAAAAGCGTAATAAATCATTGCTCGAAAATTTTCACCTGTTAATTCCATTTTTTTTGTTGACACAAAACTTTCACGTTTTTGTAAATAACATAAATAATGCTCCTCAAATGGTTATCAATTTACTTCTTCCTGACGATTAACTGCAGGTATTTGGCACAACTCTTAATCTTTTTATACCCTACACCACTATGTGGTCAGGGTATTATAAGTTTGTGCTGATGTTTGTAACACCAAAAAATATTGGTCGTAGACCCACCTTATAGTATACCGATCGGCTCAGAATTTTTTTTAATTTCGATTTAACGATGTCCGTCCGTCCGTCCGTCTGAATGTCTGTCTGTCTGTCCATGCAATATTGTGCGCACTCTACAGGTCGCAAATATTAAGATATTTTGCTGAAATTTGGTACGCAGACCTATGTTGGCCCAAGGACGAACAAGTTTGATTTTGGGGAACATCGGTCCATGTTTAGACCTAGTGCCCATATAAGGGTCCTACCAAAATTATATTGTTTATACGCTGTAGGTCGTAAATATTAAGATATTTTGACGAAATTTGGTACACAGACCTATGTTAGCCCAATAACGTAGCCTATTGATTTTGGTGGATATCGGTGCATGTTTAGACCTAGTGCCCATATAAGGGTCCTACCAAAATTATATTGTTTATACGCTGTACGTCGTAAATATTAAGATATTTTGACGAAATTTGGTACACAGACCTATGTTAGCCCAATAACGTAGCCTATTGATTTTGGTGGATATCGGTCCATGTTTAGACCTAGTGCCCATATAAGGGTCCTACCAAAATTATACTGTTTATACGCTGCAGGTCGCAAATATTAAGATATTTTTATGAAATTTGGTACATAGACCTATGTTGGCCCAAGGACGAAGCCTATTGATTTTGGTGAACATCGGTCCATGTTTAGAACTAGTGCCCATATAAGGGTCCCCCCAAAATTGGCTTGGTTACAAACTGCAGGTCGCAAATATTAAGATATTTTAATGAAATTTGGTGCGCTGACTCACATTATAGAAAATTTTGACACAAGCCCCATTTTAACCCATTCGAATTTCGGATCCAAACAATACACCAGACTGGTGTAGGGTATTGTATAGTCGGCATGCCCGACTTTAACCTTTTTACTCGTTTTTTTATAAATTAATTGCGAAAAAATTTTCCTATATAAAAAACGAGTAAAAAGGTTAAAGTCGGGCATGCCGACTATACAATACCCTACACCAGTCTGGTGTATTGTTTGGATCCGAAATTCGAATGGGTTAAAATGGGGCTTGTGTCAAAATTTTCTATAATGTGAGTCAGCGCACCAAATTTCATTAAAATATCTTAATATTTACGACCTGCAGTTTGTAACCAAGCCAATTTTGGGGGGACCCTTATATGGGCACTAGTTCTAAACATGGACCGATGTTCACAAAAATCAATAGGCTTCGTCCTTGGGCCAACATAGGTCTATGTACCAAATTTCATCAAAATATCTTAATATTTGCGACCTGCAGCGTATAAACAATATAATTTTGGTGGGACCCTTATATGGGCACTAGGTCTAAACATGGACCGATGTTCACCAAAATCAATAGGCAGCGTTATTGGACTAACATAGGTCTGTGTACCAAATTTCGTCAAAATATCTTAATATTTACGACCTGCAGCGTATAAACAATATAATTTTGGTGGGACCCTTATATGGGCACTAGGTCTAAACATGGACCGATGTTCACCACAATCAATAGGCTGCGTTATTGGGCCAATATAGGTCTGTGTACCAAATTTCATCAAAATATCTTAATATTTACGACCTGCAGCGTATAAACAATATAATTTTGGTAGGACCCTTATATGGGCACTAGGTCTAAACATGGACCGATGTTCACCAAAATCAAACCTGTTCGTCCTTGGGCCAACATAGGTCTGCGTACCAAATTTTATCAAAATATCTTAATATTTGCGACCTGTAGAGTGCGCACAAGATTGCATGGACAGACAGACAGACAGACAGACAGACGGACGGACGGACGGAAGGACGGACAGACGGACATCGTTAAATCGAAATAAAAAAAAATTCTGAACCGATCGGTATACTATAAGGTGGGTCTACGACCAATATTTTTTGGTGTTACAAACATCAGCACAAACTTATAATACCCTGACCACATAGTGGTGTAGGGTATAATTAATAAAATTTTTGAGTTTTGAAATTTTTAAATGCCTTTTTGACTAGAAAGAGCTAGTTGCTAAAAAAAAATTTAATTTACGCAATAATACAGCTACTTTAAAAAAATAATTGTGAATGTCGAAAAATACATTTTCAGAAAATGTACCTTAATTCTTTAAAGGTTGTGCTGGTCGTAACCCGTTCCTGTCGACCTGACATGAACTTGATATCCCTCAGAAGGTGGCAAATTTCATTATTTTTGAACTTTTGTTCTTAAAATTAAATAAAAAAACTGCGAAAACTTAAAAATCGGAAAATTTTTGATTAATTTGTATACTACTGTACAACTTTTCACCAAACAGCGATAGTTATTTGTATAGTAAATTTATCCGCCAAGTCTAGTGACTCCATTTTGTGTTGATTTGGATCCAAAGGATAAAAATTGTGAGTAAAAAATTAAATGAGTGAAAAATATCTGATAAATTTCAAGAAAATTGTTTCATTTTCCTACATTTAAATGGCCATCAGTTCCATAGAGACCTTATATACTGAAACTTTGTATGCCGTAGTTCTGAAGTATGGCCTACCTAAGTCTGTCAATCATTTCATTCAGTTCAAAAAACTTAAGAAATAAGAGGCATCTAAAGTCATTTTCAACGGATGTCTAAAATTTTTGAAATTGCTCATATAGGCAATAGTGTACTGATAATAAAAACCATTCTATTGGGTTATTTTGAAAAAAAAATTTCCATACCGAAACCAATTTCGAAAATAACAAATTTTTAAAAGTTTCTTTTTTGCCTAGCTTCAAAACTATTTGTACTTAAATTGTATGAAAAAGTTCTTGTATCAAAAAAATATTAGGGGTTTTCATATAAACTCAGATTCTACTCTTAAACGGTGTAAACCTGGTAGTGTTAAAATCCATACATAAAAAATATCGTTTGCATTTATACAAATTTCACAAGGAATTTACGAGTTTATATGAAAAACCTCTATTAACTTTGAAATAAAAACTATTTCCAAATGTTTTTAAGCAATTACATCAAAAATGTAAAAATGTTTGAAATTTACCAATTTATAAATTTCTTTCGTATTGTGACAATAAAGTGTAAATTTGTTTATGCACACAATATTGAGTAAAAAGATTTTCTATTTACTACAATCAACAAGGTGTTTTCTTGCACACAAATTGCCAATTATTTAAGATTTTTTCTGTTAAGAAAATAACACGTACCATCTTCTCTTGCAAAATATCAAAGAGATAGCGATCATTGACATCAAAAACGTAAAGTAGAGAATATACTTAGGTATAAAAGAAAAGCAAAAAATTATAATAAATGCATATTTATCGAGATACAGCACGTTTCTAATAAATACTCATAATATTGGCGCGTCTTTTCATTATACCGAGTACAATGATATTTATACACACACACAGGTACAAACCCTCAGTATTACAAGGTTTATAAACTGTATCTGGTAATTTTATCTTTGATACATTTGTTTGTAGTTGTAAGTGTGCGGGATATCAAACACAAGGGAATAGTGCTAGCACGTTGTTATAACAGTGCAGTGGCATTAAATGGCGAAGGAAGTTTCAATTTGATATTTTTGGCTTTATATAAGTAGTAAATTTACATTACATGATGAAATTTTAACTTTACTTTAGAAATTGCTTAACAGAATCGAATTGAATATGCATGCTTATGCACGTTTTACTTGCTACCAGAAATCAATGATTATGTCTGTAACTTTTTTACTTTTGTAAAGGAGCCAACAAGAAATAGACAAGCAATATTTAAGCAAGAACGTTTTTACAAGAAATATTTTTTTTTTGGTGTCCTCTTAAAATATTTTTTGGCAACATATTTAAAATTACACTTTACTTGATGATGTTGATGATGGCAATGCTTATTGATTTCCCTTTTTTTGTTTTCATTTGCTTTCCTTGTATGTACATTTTCTATGATGCACTTTAAGCTTTAAGTAATGTTGACGTAGTCGAACAGAGTAGTTTGTGTTTGCAGTTGAAGTAAAGGGATTCATTGCAAAATAATTTTTATACTTGTTGATGTTTATGCACCCTACGGAATTTGATTGATTTAGGTGACTTTCTAGCCAGAGATTTGCAAAAGAATATAAATTTGAAGCTTATCGGTTTTTTATTTACGATTTGGGGGTGAAAAAGTTGCCAAAATTCGTACTGTTTTCATTTTTAAAATTAAAAAAAAAAAACGTATTATAAAATTTTATTTAGGGTCAGTCTATATTTAGACTTTTCTTACAAAAATTACAGACACGCGTATTTGTATAAAAATATTTTATTTAATAATAAAGCTACAAAACATTTTATAAATTTTTTTATTGAATTGTGGTAGTTCTAATTTTTTTTCAAAATTTGGTCCAGAGCACAGTGAAAAATGTATTAAATTTGCAAAATTCTAAACTATATCCACTCAGCGATGACTTACTTGCCAAAAGAAAAGTTTTGGTATCCATATTGCTCTATTCAGAACATACTGTTTTCACCACATTGAATTTCTGATAAAACGCGGAAAATCGCGAATTTAAAAACAATCTGAAACACGTGTTCACTTAAATCGTTTATAGATTATGATATGTAAGTTTGACATTTCCATTACAAATATCTCTGTACAAAAGAGTCAAAAGTTTTTTTTTTTATAGAATATCCTTGTAAATAGGACGCGCCTTTAAAAAACCTTTCATATGATACCCAGCTAATGCGGCCTACAGACTACTCAAGTTACTTGCACAATAATGAGTTTGTGCAGGTCAGTTGAACAGTGTGTGGCCTGGTTTGTATACTTGTACAAGTATATGTTTAGACTTGAGTAAAAATCAAAACGATTTTGATTTTTACGCAATATTTTAGAATTTGTGCAGTGTATGCTGAAATTAGCACAGTTCAGCAGTAATTTTTGAAGAACCAACATCATAAATACGGATAAAAAAAATTAAAAGTATGAATAAACGTAAAGTAAAAAATGTCAATATAAATTTATTAACATCGCCAACGAATTTCAGGTATTTTGCGCAAAGTGTGAAATAAAGCTTTATAATTACTGCACTGATAATTTTTTGTTATTGTTCTTCTTATTGTGAGTTAAGCTTAAGATGTTTGTTGTTTTTTTTAAGATATTGTTTGTTTTTATTGTTTAAGAGAAATTGACTATTCCCAGGAAAATTTTCTGTTCCAAAGAATCGGTTGTACAATAGCTACTTTTCATTCACAACCCCTTCTACTGTCGATTCTAACACCGATTCTTTTTGTTTGAAATTGTCCCAAAAGCAATATGGCTCCAAAGTGGAACCGGTTGCTCTAGAATCAGTTCTGGAACTGATTCTACGTCACCCATACCTTCCATATAGGATCCCAGGAACTGGTTCCGGAACCAGTTCCATGGAATCGATTGCAGTGGAACCAGTTGTAGAATGGGTGTGGTTGGCTACCGATTGTAAAAAATTTTCCTGGGTTGGTTTGTTTTGTGATTTTTCTATTGTTTTGTATTGTTTTTCAATTCTATTTTGTGTTTTGTTTTAAATACATGGATTTGATGATTTTGTTTTTTATGGTACAAGTATTTAGAATGGTTTTAAATTTTAATTAAAATAGGAAATAGTTTATATTTATAAACACGGAAAATGTCACAGATACAATATAGTTAAAAATAAATAGTTTTGGATTAAAATAACGAAATAAAACGGGTTATTAATGACAAAAATTCGTAATTTAAAGGAGCTTATTAAAAACACGTCTGACTCTCGCAACAATGTTTCTTTGACAGTCTATTGCCGCATTAGATGTAAACTTCTTACAAAAACTAAAAAAAAATACTTTTTTAAAAATGGTCCAGCTCGTGAGATCTCATTGCTAGACCCGAAATGTTTTGGCAATTATCATAAAAGAAACCAAGATTTTTTTGAGGAGGGCACACTGGAAAAAATTTAGCATTTTTTTCCAAATTCATCTGAAAGTTCATATTAGAATTTTTTGGGTGCAAGGAATGAAAAAATTAGTATTAAAAAACATCTCAGAAAACAAAAGTGAATTTCATAGACAAGTGATTTTTGGCGAATTAATGGCCTGGCCATTTTTCAACCCATTTTTAATTTTTGTATTTCCTATTGTGTAGTTATTTAATGTAAAAAAGTGTATTCAATAACATAATTAATAGTTTAGCCTTGCAAACACTAATCACATTTTCAATCGATTTCCAGAGCGATTTTTACTTATTCGATTACCACCAAATATCATATCAGTTATTTTTATTAGACCAAACTGGAGAGACTGAGACAAACCCTAGCTAAAACTGCGTCACAGGCTGTCTTAATTTTTGCATACCCTACAAAGTGTTGTTGAAAACAAGTTTCGATGGTAGCACATTTTTTTTTATAATTTAATTATAGGATTTCTTGCTATCGTTGAACAGCACTTAATGTCGTCTCACTTCATTTATTTTTAATATATATTTTCAAACATAAATATATTTAAAGCCAATTCATAACAAAACATACTTTTTAAAGGACATTCCATTAAGAGTCAGTCAGTCCAATTGAACAATAAGTCAACGTTTGTGTTTGACTCCTGGTCTGTTTGGTTATTCAACAACAACCCCGTTGTAATAATATTCAAGTTAAACATATAAATAACAAAACTCTACATAATATTGTATTTTCGTCGTACTCGTTCTCATACTCTTAATGTTGTGTAATAAAAACGGAAGGAAGTGTAAGTAAATAAAATACGGTTTGGCGAATTCAATCTATGCAAATAAAATGGACGACCGACTGTATTTCGAGCCAGCGTTAACAACTGAATATCACATGGGCAAGAAGGGTTTAAGAGTGAAGTCCTCTGATAAACTTTGAACATAATGTACTTATAAAAAAGAGGGAAAAGTGCAAACACTATAAATGCGTGGCAATAAAGCAGGTAGAAAAAAATGCAACATGTTGTAAATGTTATATATAGATGTGATAAGGGACAACTGTAGAAATAAATATAATAAAAATTTAAAAGATGAAACAGTGTTTTAATATGAGCAAATTTATAAAAAAAAATTTACCCTTCGCATATTTCCGTACAAATTTAAACAGCAGTAAAATTCAATCTTGGTGGCACAGATTAATGAGAATGAAGTTTTCGTTAAAAAAAATGTTTAATGTTAACTCGCCGTCTTTTCGTATGAATAAACATGATTGTATCTTATTATCTTCAATAAAAGTACATATTACACCAGTGCAAAGGTTGGGCTGCAATTCAGCATTTTTTAGTACTATTTTCACAGATACATAAAAAGGAATTTTTCATCATTTCTTATTTTATATATTTTCCAAAATTTTAAAATTATATAATATTGAATTTAAACAAGTGAATTATAAATATTAATATTTTGTTGTACCAACAGAATTTAATACAACAAACTTTCAGTTGAAACAATGTATTTGAATTGGCCAGCATCACATTTGGTTGCGATAATCAAATAATTGGGTTGATTCAACCAAATGATTCAGTTGGCAAGGAATCGGGTTTTCACAATCGATTTGTTTTCTCTGTGTACGATTCTTTCAAAAATATTATATCAAAAAATAGAAGTTACGAATTTTGCAATTTTCGGAACTTTTCGGCAGTTAAACTGCCCCAAAACAGTCCGGGCGGAAAGTTGCACAGAATTTTCTTTTTCTCATTTATTAATTAAATTACATGCATTCAGTGAAATAAATCGCTTAAAACCGATTCGGTTTAGTAATATATTTAAGCTCAGATATAACCTAAGTACGGTTTTACCTTTTAAAATTTTTGGATAAACCTGGTTCTTTCTAATGCAATCAAAATTACCAATTCCACCGCTGTCACCAATTGATACGGTTTACTTTTAAAAAACGTTAATTTATCTCCCTTAGATAAACAGAGTTGGTGTTCTTTGCAATTTAAATAACACGCACTCTTTAGTTTCATTTTGAGCTCATAAACTTATTTATTTAACATTTTATTACTTTATTACAACTCACTATACAATGCTAATACGCAATTAACAAACTGCATCCCAATATGTTTTTACGAATCTCAATGAAATACAGATATGCAACAGAGGCGAAAACATAAGGAACACTTCTCTTTTTAGCGACGTAGACTCATATTTATGAATTAAAAAGTGGGGTTAAAACACCAATTTTGTTTAATTTTTTGTTATACCGATATATGAAACATGTTCTAACATGTCCAACTTTTTTTTTTCAAATAGCCTATTTTTATGGGAAATTGTTGTTGGTTTTAGTTCAAGTTTACACATAGCTAATGGAGATGTTGTCTGAGCTTTTTCCGATATCCGTTATCATCGCTAAGCACCGTAAGTTGTTTTTCACGTGGAAAAATTTCACTTGAACTTTAAATGCCTCAAATTGCAATTTAATTTAAACAAATGAACAATTTTTTAATTTAATAACAAAAACACAATCAAAATAAACACAAAATGTTACTTTTTCCCAAGAAAAATAATAGTCTTGTATATTAAATTTGTGTGAAAACAAACTCTACACAATTTTTACGTGAAACCAATTGTCGTGAAAAATCATTTTTTTTATATGGAGTGTAACAGTTTTTTCACGTGAAACTCAAACAACTTAAGAAAGAATTTTCCGATAGTGCCTTTTTCACCAATATTTCAAGCATTTTAATTAAGTGGAAACCCTGGGCCCTCAAAACTGACAATATGTCTGTTTGTTTATAAGGAGTGAGATCATAAAAATGTTAACACACATTTTTGCCTCTAACTTTGGTTTAAAGCTTCTCATATTCTGTTTTTTTTCGGCAGTTTGCATTTTAAATATATGTCAGTTAATAAATTAATTTACATCATGAGTTTTAATTAGCAACTTTTTACAGAATGGACGATGAAAGAAAAGTGCGTTCAAAAATAATTAAATATTTTCAACAAAACCAAACATGGACATACAAAAAAATGGCCAAGGAAAAGTGGTAAAAAGGTATCTGGAACACCTAACAATTGAAAGGAAGCCGGGAACAGCAACAACGACTGGTAAAAGCATCCTTAAGAGAGCTCCTAACACATCTGGTAGAACAACAGCTCGGTTAGCCCAATGCTCGGACTTTTTTGTACGTAAAGTGAAACGTAAGGCAGGGCTAAAGTCCTACAAAGTTCAAAAAGTTCCCGATAGAAACACTTAAAAGTTTGGAGGCCAAAACTAGAGCTCAAAAATTTAAATCAATTTTTATACAAAAATACACCTGTTGTGTAATGGACGACGAAACTTATGTCCTGGCTGATTTTTCGCAGCTCCCTGGTCAAGAATTTTATGTTTCCGATGTTCGAGGAGATGTTGCGGAAAAATTTAGCTCGAAAAAGCAAACGAAATTCCCTAAAAATTCCTAGTATGGCAAGCCATATGTAGCTGCGGCCAAAGAAGCCAGTCAATTGTGACATCTGGCTCTATAAACAACGAAATTTATATCAAGGAGTGTTTTCAGAAGACACTTCTTCCATTTTTGAGTCAGCACAATGTATCCACTTACCCGATTTAGTATCTTGTCACTACAGCAAGAAAGCGCTGGAGTGGTATAATGATAATAATGTGGTTTTTGTACCAAGAGAGGTAAATCCACCAAACTGCCCGGAGCTCAGGCCAGTGGAAAGATATTGGGCTCTTGTTAAAAGAGAATTAAAGGGCACAAAAAAGGTCTCCCAGGACATGCAAGATTTCAAACATAGATGGACCACCTGCTCTAAAAAGTGACAGAAACTACCATAAAAACTTTAATGGGAGGGTTTCCGGAAAAAGTGGATAACTTTTTTCGTAGTGGTTTTGTATTAAATTTCATTAAATAAAAATTTGGTTTGAAGTCTTAAAATTCAGTGGTTTGTTATACCCTACACCACTATGTGGTCATTATACCCTACAGCACTATGTGGTCAGGGTATTATAAGTTTGTGCTGATGTTTGTAACACCAAAAAATATTGGTCCTAGACCCACCTTATAGTCAACCGATCGGCTCAGAATTTTTTTTATTTAAAATTAACGATGTCCGTCTGTACGCCCGTCCGTCCATCCGTCTGTACGCCCGTCCGTCCGTCCGTCTGTACGCCCGTCCGTCCGTCCGTCTGTCTGTCTGTCTGTCTGTCCATGCATTCTTGTGCGCATTCTACAGGTCGCAAATGTTAAGATATTTTGATGAAACTTGGTACACCGACTTATGTCGGCGCAGGGACGACTCCTATTGATTTTGGTTAAAATCGGTCCATGTTTAGACCTAGTGCCCATATAAGGGTCCCCTCAAAATTATATTTTTTATACGCTGCAGGTCGCAAATATTAAGATAATTTGATGAAATTTGGTACATAGACCTACATATGTTGGCCCAAGAACGAAGCCTATTGATTTTGGTTAATAGCGGTCCATGTTTAGACCTAGTGCCCATATAAGGGTCCTACCGAAATTATATTGTTTATACGCTGCAGTTCGCAAATATTAAGATATTTTGATGAAATTTGGTACACCGACCTATATCAGCCCAAGGACGAAGCCTATTGATTTTGGTTAACACCGGTCCATGTTTAGACCTAGTGCCCATATAAGGGTCCCCCCAAAATTGGTTTGGTTACAAACTGCAGGTCGCAAATATTAAGATATTTTAAAGAAATTTGGTTCGCTGGCTCACATTATAGAAAAATTTTGACACAAGTCCCATTTTAACCCATTCAAATTTCGGATCCAAACATTAGTTGGCTTTTAAGCAGACTGGTGTAGGGTATTGTATAGTCGGCATGCCCGACTTTAACCTTTTTACTCGTTTTTTATTTAACTTTATGTGTGTTAACATTTTTATGATCTCACTCCTTATGCTAGTTTTTACTATTTTTACTCTTTCTTCCCATAAAATGGTTTTTACCGTGAAATGCCCAAATTTTTTAATATAGTGGCTTTTATTTGTTATTTCTAATACCATTTTCTTTTATTTCACTTGAAAAGGAAATCAGTTTTGGTAATTCTTCGGTGCTTTCTAAGTTTACTAGTTTTTACTAGAAAACAAAAACTAAGAAGCACTTGATTTTAGAATAAAAAGAGACAGTTGCTTTTGCGACAATTTCTGAAAGTTGAATTCGAAAATTATGTATTTCGAACTACATTTTTGCTTCCTTAAGTAGACTATAATGCTGTTCAAAGGTCATTTAAATACTTCAAATCGATCATGGATTAATTTTAAAGCTTCTGTACAATCGCAGCTTCTTTTTCTAATATTTTAGAAACCCAAAAAGGGAAAGCCTTGAACGGATATATGTAAAATCGAAAGGCCCAAGATATAAAAATACCATTATATTTTTAAAATAAACTTAAATTTGCTATAGCTGTCTGAGGACAAATCAAGAAGCATTTTAATCTGATACTATTATTATAATCCGTTATTTCATTAAAAGAGCTTACTATAAAAATACTGTCACAGGGGATATTTTAACCAAAACATTTTAACTTGTTTCCTTTATATATCGTCGGCTTGCCTGCAAGTAGTGCTATGTGTTTTTTAATATATTTTCAGGAGAGTGAAAAAACTGTTCAAAAATTGCCTTTTAAGATATTTTATTGGCATCATATGCCTTAATGATTCACGACCTCATTTACTAAAATCATCATTAAGGCATATGATGTCAATAAAACATCTTAAAAGGCTATTTTTTAACAGTTTTTTCGCTCTCCTGAAAATCTATTAAAAAACACATAGCACTACTTGCAGGCAAGCCGACGATATCTATGTGTGTTTGTTTCCATGTATCTTCAATTTAAATGGAATATTTTTTACAAAAAGCGTAAGTTACACGAAATTTATTACGTGCAAATGTAAATAGCAGCACATAATATGTTGTTACCATCAACAGTCAATGCGCATAACAAAAAAAAACAAAAGAACAACAAAATGGAAAATAAGATACATACTAGTCTGACAAATTCTTCACAAAATCCCCTACAGTTAAGTCTGTGAACTCTAAGCAGATATACAATGTTGACTATACAATTTCCAGGCTAAATTTAAAAATTTCATTTTGAACTCAGCAAAATTTATTAACATTGTAAATTGTATAAAAACCACAGTGTGCACTGTGTACACTGAGAGAATTACCAGCAGGATATTAATGAATTTTTGCATAAAACCAATAGATTTTCACTACAGCTCGTCCACTGAAAAATTTTAGTGGAACTAATTGAATTTGTCATAAAATGTTGTAAAAAGTTTCATTTTATTTATTACCCAGAAAAATTTCAGTAATGGGTGCTCATTACTAATATCTAAATAATAAGCAGTACAATTAGGGTCTACTGCTTCTAATTCGGTGTCAAAACTCATTATTTTTGTTCGACGAGGTCGTTTTTGTAAGTAGTTGTCCATATTCGCTGCATGAAAAACGCACAAAATTTGTGCAGCCGCTTACCCGCTGCATTACAAAAGTATATAAAATAAGTAGTTACCAAAATAAGTAGTTATTCGTGTGCTTATACGCAGTTAAAAAATAAGTGGTTACAAGTTGTTAAATAATACGACTTACTTATATACTTACTAGAGGTTAAAAAATAAGTAGTTACCAAATTCACATTATCTTTATAAATAAATAAGTAGTCGCGAGTAAGCTAGACTGCTTATAAAAACGGCTTCACCTAATAAAAATAACTAGTACTGACGCCGAATTATAAGTAGTAAAAAATTTTAGTTTCATTATATAACCACTTATTTGGTAAGGAAAGATTTTACCCACCAGATCTCAGTTGCTACTGCAAAAAATCATTAAACTTTTGCTAAGGAAGTTTTTTGGTAAATCCAGCAGTTATTTTTTCTATTTTTTTGCTGCCGAACGCATTTTTAAATTTTGTGTCATTGGATTTTTCCTTTATAGGAAAACACTGGCCTGCTCGATGCAAAAAATCGATATATCACACTTTAAAATCCGACTTTAAATGCCGAAGCTATAAGGAAAAAAATTTGTTTTGGAATTGCCTTGCAAAAATACTTTATATTTGAATGGGCACCCGGCACTTTTTTTTTGCTTGTAAGGTGGTATGGTCTAGCGTACATTAGGGTGACCTACCTTATATGGACGAAAAAAATGACGACCTATGGCCCGTCCCCCCCTAGAAATGTTCTTTTGATTATAAAAATATACCATGCAAACAATTAATGTGAACGGGTAACGGCAACACGTGCCGCATAGTCCCTGAAGTTTTAAATACTATTTACAAGGCGAAAAAATCACTTTTTGGGCTTTCTTTCACAATACTGGCTCTTTAGTAACCGTATATTTTAATGTAAATAGAATCATCTTCTGGACTCAATTACCTTTCTGGTAATGTATAAAAATCCAAAATCATTTGGAAAATATTTTAGTAATTGCAATTTCCTCAGACCATTGTAGGGTTAAAATGAGATAAATTATGAAAATCGTAAAAAATAGAATATTTCATTCAAACCTATGTACAATGTTTTACTCTAGTTTCATTTCTAAGATCCACAGATATTCATATATAAATTTTTGTCTCTCTTGGCTAATGATAACCTAGTCCCAGGTATGGCCACAGAAGGGATTTGTTTTTTTATAAATTTGCAAAAATTTATTTTTTAGTTTTTTAAAATTTTGTTCAACGGCGTTTTAAATTTCAAAATTTTAGAGGAAAGTGTGATTTTGGCCAATAATTTAGATAATAGTATTAATTTTTGTGTTTTTAGCTAGCTGGAACAAAATTACTTCCGATTTCCTTTAATTCTAATACAGGAGATTGTTTTCCGAAAATTATGTAAAACTCCGACAACGTTAACCCTTTCTTTACCAAAGTCAAAAGTGAAATTTAAAAATTTTTTTTTCCTGGAAGTATGTATATCAAAACAATGTGTTGCTTCTTTTTATACATAGTAATAAAAAATTAGAAATTATAGGCACATGGGGTCAAAATGACGCCAAATTTTTGAAATGTAAAAAAGTGTCATTTGACATGAAAATCGATATAAAAACCTTTAATTAATTTAATTGGGAGCATGGTGTCAAAATGACCCATTTTTTATGTTAAATAACGCTGGTTGACTGAAAAATGTATTCAGAAGAAAACCAACCAAAGGATTTTTGGATATTTGAATATTTATGGGGTAAAACGGGGATGAAATAATTCAAAAAAATGGAGTTTCGAACGTAATTTTTGTCGATAGGAGGGGGAGGGGGCAAATATGTTACATATTTTTTTCTAATTTGAGGACTCTGAAAAGGAACCTAAAGTTAAAATAACGATACATCCGCAAAAAAAAAGTCAGAAGAAAACTTTATTAGTTTACTGAAAAATTCCATTGAAACTCATCCAATAAGATCCTATCTACACTCAAAAAAGAAAGTCAGTAAAGTCAGCAAAAAATGTTACTGTGTCAGAAAATTTTTAGTCAGCAGCGTGCTTGCAAAAAGGTTGGTAATTTCAGCAAAAGGTATTTGCTGAAAATCAGCGAGCTGATTTTTACCAAAAAATAGTAATTTCATCAAAAGTTTTGCTAACATTTGTTCGATTGCAAATGAAAAAAATCCTTGCTAAAATCACTAAACTTTTTGCTGAATATTAGTAGACTGAAAAAAACTGAAAAAAATTTGTAGAAAAATTTTACTTTAGTTAACTTATTTGATGAAAATTTAAAAATGTAAAAAGCTGCGACATCTACATGTTGACTATCTGGTTGTCGTCCACGCTATAAATGTGGTTACCAGCACAATGTGTGTAGCAAAATAAATTAGTAAAATATTAGTTCAAAATTAGTTTAGTGAAAAAAAATATAACTAAAAATTTTGCTGAAAACGGAATTTCAGCAAAATAATTGCACTTGATATACAAGACGTTTTACTAATTTTTCTACTAACTTATTTTTTTGAGTGTAGCTAAATATCAAAACCCAGTATTTCCCATCGAAAACTTTAAATTCTGTATTATCTGAGATTGTATTTTAAGAAATAGTGTACATATATTTCGATTATGTTTTTATTGCATTTTAAAAAGTAAAGCCATGATATTGCTTCCACATTTTGCTTTGATGTAAAAATCTTGAATATGCATACACACAGGTGTCCTCAAGGGTCAATGAGTTCGACAAAAATGTGGACAAAATGTTGTTGGATATGTCGTTAGGTGACTAGTTTCGATACCACTTTTCATGAAAACAGAGCTGATTGAGAGAGCTCAAATAAATTTAATGAACTTCAACGAAATTTTATAGACTTACCCAGGAGTTACCTGGTTCCATGGAGCCGGTTCTAGCCCTGATTCCTAAAAGTCAAAATATAAGGTTTCACTGTCCCAGAACTAGTTCTATAACCAATTTTAGATGCGGTTATAAAGCAACCGGTTCTAGTTTGAAGGAAAAGAACCTATTGCTTCTGGGTCAAACTCCATATAAAAAAAACCGGTAGTAGAACATAAATTAAAACCTATGTTAATGCAGTATAAGGTGTTCTGTAACCAGTTCTTTGAATTTTACATTTTTAATGGCTACTGATGTATTGAAAACTATGAAACCTTCCAAATTTTACATGATTGATTTCGATAATATTGTATTCGAAATTTAAATATTTATATTTCACCCATTTTTTTGTGACTTCTCTGAGGGTTTTTATAAAATCAGAAGGGCCGGTTTTACGAATTCACTAAAATAGCTTTTGAGAACTACAAAGAGTCATTTATTAAAATATCGAACAACATTTTAGCCACATTTTTGTTAAATCTTCTGACGTTGAGGACACTGGTGTACAAGTTAATTTTGCCTTGCAAATACTCCTTTAGAGTGTTACAAGAAAAACTACTATCTACAACGACTATTTATGTATATTGAAGTGCAACTACTTTTGCTACAATTTTTCTACTTCTTTTAACCCTAGATGCGTGTATGTTAGTTCCACTCGTAAAATGTCAAGGTATTTGTATATGAAATTGTTAGTATGTCTGTAAGTAGATATATATTTTTTGCTAGTTTCTGTTACAGTTTCTTAAAGTAAATATAAATAAACAGATTTGTCAAGTCGTTTTGTTATTTACTTTTTTTTTTAGCCAATGTAACCATATCTGCTGGGTTTATTTTTTTATTTTTTGGAGCCAAAGCACGTTTTATTGAGATTGATATAATTTACTTTTCTTCATATTGTGCACTTTTTTTTGCCAAAGTGAACTTGAAAGTGGTACTTATTGAATATGTTTAAGATACGTGTTAACAGTAATGTGTTTGTAAGTTAAAAAGAAGTTCAAAGTTATTTGTAAATATATATTAAATGTAAGTAATTTTGACTTTAATACAAATTGAAAGTTTTGTATAGAGTTGAAAGATTTTGATATTAAATCGTTGGGATTAGCAACACAAAAATGTGTGAATGTGTGCAGGAAACTCAAGCCAAATTTATAATACCATCAAAATCTAGTAATTTTGAAAACCTCTTAGTTTTTGTTTAAAAATTTTTATAGAATTTGACAAGGTTTTGCAGTATGTAGTACGGAATTTACAATGATCAAAAACTATCTAGTTTTCGTATAAAACTAGTTTTTGCCCATGTTTTATATATGTGGTTTGACAATTAAAAGCTAGCAAGAGCCAAAACCTGGGCAGTTTTTGCCCAGTCTAAATGCAGTGTTAACCCTCTAATGCTCTTTCTTCTCATTACAAAAATATTTAAACCATATATTTGGCGTTAAAAATCTACTATGGAACAAATATTAAAATTTTAATTTATCGCTTTATTTAAGCGATATAGCACAACAAAGGTTGAAGACGTATCTTGAAACCCAGTAGTCAAATAATTTCGGCTTTTGCTGTAAATAACGCTATCAATAAAATAAAATTACGTACCGAAAATAGTTGATCAATTGTTATTTCAAAAGTTATGGCGATTTTCGCTTTTTCAAAATTGAAAAATTAGTTCTGCTTGCGACCACCTCTGAATATATTTTATTAACTGTTTTATTTCAAGAAAATCTGTTCGCTAGTTTTTGAGTTAGAGAGATATTTGTAAAACGTATCCTGGAGTTATCCTGTGAGTCCTAGAGAAAAATTTTTAACTGATTTTACAATTAGAGGCTCTACACTAGCTTTCTTATTATCGGTAATGTACGCCAGATCGTAAATGTATTTTTGGCAATTTTTCAAATATTTTTTTCTGTTTTAAAAAGTTAATTTTTTCAGATTTTCTAAATTTTCACTTTACATGCTTCTCGCTTGAAAACCGTTCCTTATACAAAAAAGTTTGAAGGCAAAGAAGAAGATAGTTAAGTTTTCTATTGATGTAATACAACTTGTTTAATAAAATATTGTTATTAAGCCAAAAACTATTTAAAATCTGAAGATTAATGTAGAATTACGAATTTCTAGATAATAGTACTACAGTACGTATGAGTGATATTTTTGAATTTCATATTACTTATACGCACCGTAATCCCAGAAACTATAAAATTTATTTATATAGATGTAAAATCCAGAAACTATACTCGAAACTTAATTTCGAGAGTTTTATGACATCCAATTTCTTATATAGAAAAATTAGATATGCATATAACACCTCTAAACAAAATAAGAAAAAGTCGCTGCTGTTTGAACCTCCCAGCAAAAAAAAAGAGATGCCGAAGCAGTAGTAAAAGCACTACAATTGATGATCTAGATGTACTTCTTTTTTAACTTAAATCCTAATAATTTTAACATTGAGTTGTCATAGGAGCGGAGTAATCCCACTTCAACATTTTTTCAGCACTTTTTGAACGAGTGCAAAGGCAGCTCTTTTTCACCAATTCATTTTTTGTTATTTTCTGTACTATTTTTGCAGGTGCATAAAAAGCAATTTCTCGTAATTTTTTTTATATATATAAATTTTTAAAAATTGAAAAATTAAAAAAATATTCAATTTAAAAAAATTTATGATAAATATAAAAAAAAAAAAACTATTGGTCCCGCCGGAAATCGAACCCGCGACCCTCTGTTTGGAAATGCAAAATGATATCAATATCACTTTTTAGGATCACTTTTAGCGCAATTACTCTTTAGAAGCAATACCCAGTGTAGCAAGTCATTACCAGATGTGGTTATGTAACTACGTACTTGGTAATGGTAACTAGTTCCTTTGCTGGTGCGGGAATCGAACCTACATATTGCCAGTCAATAGCTCTACCATCTGAGCTATATCGACATGTAATATTTAATAGATAAAAAAATAATTGACCTGCTGCACACAAGTAAGCTTACTCGCCAACATACAAAAAATCAAAAAATATGTGGTTACACATATCCTTACCAGTGTTTAAAATATATTGATTCTAAAAATAGATTTCAAAAAATTTAAAAAAAAATCTAGAAAATTATTTTCTACTTGCAATAATGATAAAAATAATTCATTATCAGTACCTCATTATTATATGTTTTAAAATAATGCAGAAGGTAAGTGAGTGTCAGTACTGGTAGTCCAAAAAATAATTATATGTCATTACCGTTTCTACACTGAGTACTTAAGTGATTTTTTGGATATTGCTCAGAAGTAATTCTAAAAAAGTTGTAAAATTATACTAACGGAATAACGTCCAAAAAAGCAGTAAAAATACACTAACGGACACTCGTGTAGCAGTGAAAGAACCCAGTGTAGAAACGGTAATGACATGTCATTATTTTTTGGACTACAAGTAATGACACCCAATTACCTTCTGCGTTATTTGAAAACATATAATAATGAGTTACTGATAATGACTTATTTTATCATTATTTCAAATAGAAAATAATTTTCTAGATTTTTTTTTAAATTTTTTGAAATGTATTTTTAGACTCATTATTTTTTAAACACTGGTAAGGATATATATAACAACATATTTTTTGATTTTTTGTATGTTGGCGAGTAAGCTTGCTTGTGTGCAGCAGGTCAATTATGTTTTTATCTATTAAATATTACATGTCGATATAGCTCAGATGGTAGAGCTATTGACTGGCAATCTGTAGACCCAGGTTCGATTCCCGCACCAGCAAATTTTATTAAAAAAAAAAAAAATACAATAAAAAATATTTTTTTTAATATAATTTATTTTTATTAAAATCTATTTTTAGACTCATTATTTTTGTCAGTACTGGTAAGCATATAGGTAATGGCATATTTTTAGATTTTTCGTATGCTGGTCTGTAGGCATAACTCATTATTTTTCGCGACATCGCCATATAAAGGTAATAAGAAATGTAATAACAAAAGTAACTAGTTACCATTACCAAGTATGTAGTTACATAACCACATATCTGGTAATGATTTTATACACTGGGAAGTAGTTTGTAAAGCACTACTACCAATTTTTTTTTGCTGGGCTTGATATAAATTTTAAGAAGATTTTAGAAAACCTCAAGGACGACTTTAAAATAATCTAGATAAAAAATTCGAAAAATGGAAATTTTGGCCTTTGTGGAATTGCTTCACACCACACATTTAAAATTAAAATTAAGTAAATTATTGAAGTTTTCTTCACAAATTAAATGAAAAATTCCAGTTTCAATGAAACTTTTTCATTAAGTGTATGAAACTTTCAATAAATAAAATGAATTTTTTCACAGTTAATTGCATTAAATCAATGAAAAGTTTCAATGGACGTGTTCTAGTGAATTTTCATTGGTTTTATGCAAAAATTCATAAACTCTTGCACAACCCTTGTACACTAACTACAGTGTACACTAGACTGTCCCTTAAAATAGCGATTTGTCGATTTTCGTTCATTAACCCCCACCTTTATTGAAAATGGTCCCAAATGGAAGAAATCGATTTTTTTTTTTGGAAAACGTTAACCAGTGCCGAAAGTTGGACGAAAATGGCCCATTTTGGAAAAAAAAAGTTTATTAAAAGTTCCCAAAATTCGAAATTTAGAAAAAAAAAAATTGTTATTCCATTTATTCATTTAATATAGTCAAAATGATTCAGAAATTGAATTTTGACTTCATCGGATATCATTAACCCACTTTACCCAGGAATCCAAAATGAACCACGAATTTGATAAAAATGCAAAAACGTGTTTTTTTTAAATTAATTTTTTAAAATGCCTAATTTGGAGATGTCGGTTGCTATTTGTACCACATAACAGGTGATAATAAAGAAAAAAGAATAAATTGCAAAAATGATAAATCGAGTTTGTGTTTGGAGCGACTGCTTGCCAGAACATTTTACAAAAATTGCTCTTTTTGCCAAAAATTAAAAAAAAATTTGAATGTTTTCTTCAAATTTTACACAGTTTTCGGAAAAACTACACTTAAATTTGGTTAGACTATAATTATCTTTACATTTGTTTAAAAAATATTTAACCTTTAGTGGCCTGGGGTCAGAAAAGACCGATGAAACTTAATATTAATTATGACTACGAGATTGTAAAGCCAATAAATTGATAAAAAAAATATATCAACTGGATAAAAATAATTATTTTATGCAACGTCATTCAGATGGGGTTAATTTTTATACTTTTGGCCTAAAACGCCCCACTAGGAAATTTACAGAATAACATCTTTCATAATTTTCGGAAATGAACATTATCCTTATCTAACCAAAATTATTAGGATTTGTTCGTGCGTCCATGTGAATCATGAATGCAATAACTTTGAAGGCTTTGTCACCCTTGGCCACATATTTGGATGTTTAGTTTCGCTCCACAGAAAATTTATTTGTAATCGCATGAAACTATATCATAAGATTCTGAAAGCTGGACTAACTATATAGTTTTTATATATAAGAGAAAAATCTTATTTTTTGTTTTTTGTTGTTTTTTTTTAAGAAATTGTCAACAAATCGTCAGCAACATTGAGCGATCCTTTTGGCTATATAGAAAAAAGGACTAAATTGGATAATCCACTAAATCTGGATTTCTGTTTCAAATTCGTTTTTTATTTTTATTTTTGATATATCTCTCTATTCAACATGTAACATCAAATTTCATTGCTGAAAACAAGAAATCGTAGAAGTTTCCTGAAGGGTTCCAGTTTTTTTTTTATTTCAATATTTTTTTAACAGTCATTCAAAAATACTAATGTTTTACTCTTTAAATTTAAACTAAAACTTAAAACATTTATTTGAAACGGAAATTCCTGGAAAAACATGAATTCATTTATAACAGACACAAACTAAATTCAATTTGCTAATATGCCTGCAGACTGCAGTATTATTTGCTGCTCCCACAACTACTGCCATATCACCCTTATCCATATATTTTTAATGAAAAGCACTAAAAGGCTTTTATTACAACCCAAACAAACAACTACTAGGGAAAAATTGTATATTCTACAAATACAAACAAACGTATAAACAAATACAAAAACGAAAAAATATTAAAAGCATTAAAAACGTTTGATTAAATAGTTGAAATGGCAACATACACTACGATAACATTCAAGCAAGCAAAATGCAACAAATGTTTCAGATGATGTAATAAATACAAATACACACAACTTGCAACTAACAATTGCCATATGCTTATAGTATATGTATGTATTTATAAAATTTATTTAAGTTTTATTAAGTTTTAACCCTTAAAACATAATGCATCAGATCGAACTTATTGGAATAATCTTGTGGCGGCCCTATGCTCCTTGCAGGAGTAAAAGGAACAAATATATACATATAAGTTTTAACGCTATGATGGACTATAGTTTCTAAAATGACATTTAATTTTGTTTTTTTTTTTAAACATTTTTCAAATGTGAAGTTCTAAAGTGAATAATTTAGTGCGCTTTAGGGTTAATTAAAGCACATACGCGTATGCAACAGCATGATACTTGTGAATAAGAAAAAAACTCAAAACAAATTAATAAAATTTATACACTATGGAAATTAAACTCGTATACCGAATCCACTTTAAAGCGTTAGTTAAATATTCCACAGCGAGGAGTATACTTAGTTGCAGTAAGTGTAAATGTATGAGAACATTTGTGTGTATGTAGGTGTGTGTGTAAATATAACAGTTTAAACTTATTTTAGTTTAATTAACTTTAATATGTTTTAAAGTAGTCTGCACATATAACTTAAAAAAGTAAATATTTTAATTTACGAAGGCAGTTCGCAATGTTTTTAGCCTAATAAAGAAAAACAAGAGGTAGAACAACGTTTTTCTAGCAATTCTATCCCTTGATTAAAATAATTTTCCTGAAGCTCCTCAAAATAATCGTTTATAGCTGACATTCGAGGTAAAACGTTTGCCAGCAGGGAATTTTTTTAGATTTAGAAACAGGTAGAAGTCAGAGGAAGCTAAATAAGCAGAATAAGGTGGTTACCAGTTGAATTTTCAGTTCAGTTCAATTCGTTGAATTTTGAAATTTTCATTCAAATACGTTTTTGGTCAACTGCTAACAAATGCGGCACCCATCTTGCAGAAAGCTTTTTCATCTGTAATTCTTGATGCAAAATAAAATGTACTCCATCATTTGAGATGGCATTACATATTTCACGCACTTTCACTAGTCGATGGTCTAATACCATAGCATGGACTTTAGCTATGATTTCTGGTGATTTCACCATATCATTATGTATTTCTCGTCCCGATAAACCTTTCTTATGTAAATATTTAATCGCACCACGAATTTCTAATTTTTCCATCATAAAAAAATCACTGAATCGCCTTTTTTGAACACCTATAAATGAGTTGACAGATCGAAATGAAATTTAACATGTGTTCATATGACGAATAGAAGTTTCCATTATATAAAGCTTTTTGCTCTATGTCAGGCTAAGAACATTTTGTACTGCTCTCGTAATGTGTGTGTTTGTGCTTGAAATGTAGTGTGTAACTAAATGCTTGCAATTTGAGTTTCACACTAAAATTAAACAAAAAAATTTCATTACATGCAGTCTTCTTCACAAAGTAAATAAATAATTTCTTAAATTAGATGCAAAATCTTGATATATTTTATAACATCGGTTTAAATGAAACTTTTTTATTGAGTAAATAAATTAATAAAATGAAATTTGAATGGGGGTATGTATAGTTGATCTCTTATTTGGAAATGAATGTTCCTTAGTTTGATTTTAGATCGTAAATTAATATCACTTTCTGTTTAAATTATTTTTCAAATTAAAGAATAGCTGTGTTTTCGACTTAACTATATCCGTTAACTCATAAAAAACCCCAAAGTTCATAAAAACGCGTTGAAGATGAAAACTAACATCTTACTTTTCGTATGCACGTTGACTTTCAACACGGATAATTATCAACGTTGAAAACTCAACATTTATACATTTTCACATCTGACGTAACTTATTCGCGTTACTTCCTAAAAACTTTTGCCCACATACGTTCGATTATAACGGAAAAATTATAAACATAACTTGTTTAAAATTTTTTTGTACTACAATCGGTTTAACGTAGATTTGCTTTAAATACTTAACGTTGATAGGCATGAGACAAAATACAGCTAATGATGATACAATTTTCACAACCCAAGTAAAAAAAATGATATGGAGCCATATGAAGTTATATTTAATTATATATTATCTTTTATGTAATTAGATATAATTATATCCGAAAAATGAGAACGTCTTATTGTATCATATTGTATCGAATTGTATACAATTGTATACAATTTGGTACAATTTGATACAATTTTATGCAATTCGATACAATTGTATCCGAATTTTGTCCTCATCCAATTACATCAAATTATATCTTTTTGTATAAAATTATAAAAAATGTTATAAAAGTGGACATAGTTTGATACAATTATATCTAAATATTAACCTTATACTTTTTATCATATTCTACAGGACCATATCTAACAATATACATACAAAAATTATTTTTTTAAATAAAAAAAAATTTTCAATTACTTGTAATTGTAATTGTTCTTTTTTGAGTTGCAATTACAAATAATATTTAATTATAGATGAGTTTTTTTCAATTACAATTACATGTAATTGTGTAATTGCATGTGTAATTAATTACAAAATGTAATGATTAACCCCAGGCCTGCTGGAGATCTTATAATTTCGATAAATCTTCCATTACTTTTATCCAGATTTATCATGACAGTGCAATAAACATGAAAAAAAATTTACAAAATGTAATGATTAACCCCAGGCCTGCTGGAGATCTTATAATTTCGATAAATCTTCCATTACTTTTATCCAGATTTATCATGACAGTGCAATAAACATGAAAAAAAATTTATTTTAATTTAGTAATTTTAAAATAAAGTTAACAACACTGAAATTTTAAAGTTAATAGGATTATGATATACAACCAAGATATAAGAAATCAGTCAAGTGTACGTTATAGTATAGAGAATTTCGCATTAAAATTTCAGTGTTGTTAATGTTATGGGTGCGGTGCGTAAGCCATTTTTGACTCATGCTCAAAAAAAAAAAAAAAACAGAAAAAAAAACAAATTACTCACGCACGAGCATTTCGTTTCTTACTCAGCACACATGAGTATATTAAAAACTTACAATCAGAAAATTCTCACGCAAAACAGTAAAAATTACTAAAAACATATGATGCAAAAAATAAACTCACATACGAATAATGCACGGGTTATTCTTACTCACGCTCACGCACGAATCACTTAAGTATAGTAATTATTACTCACGATCATGTGTGAATAACGTTACTCACGAACATTTCGTGTCACGCGCCAATGCCTAGTAATTACTAAATCTAAAACTAGTTCAAAATCATTGATAACATGGAACCAAATATAATACAATACGGTTTTATATGGACCTTATATATTTTTATATAAAATCACTTTGAAAAAATTGCCTATGTGGGATGATATATAATTATAGATGATTTTATAAAGAACGTTATAAGTTATATATGGGTTCATATTCGTCAATATATAATCATAACTAACACAAATTATAAAATATTTCTTATATGGATACACATAGTTTTATATTATTATTATAGTGTCATACTAAATTATATATAAACGTACATGTAATTATATCTTTTATATGTTACCTTATGTACTTATATATAAGCATATGTAGGCCAATATGTAATAATATAAAATCACATATGTCTCCACATTAAAACCTTTGAGGAAAAAATATCTAACATATGACTATATAAAAGTGTATATGCTTGAATTCAAAAGCATATGTGGCCATATGTAACTATAAGTTACTATATGCAATTACATAAAATAATATATGATTATATCAAAACTTTTTTACTCGGGAAGCAAATTACAATATACATAAATTTTGTTGTATTTGAGTTAAATTTTTGTTAATAGAAAATGACTACTTAATCTGCTAAAAACAGCAATAATTTTCCTAAATAATTCATAGATTAAAAAATCACAAAAAAATTTAAACTTTTAAAAGATTTGATTAGATTTTTTTTTAGTCTACTGTTAAAATGTTCTGCAGATCTTACTGTATAATTTGGAATTTTGACTTAACTAAAAGTTAACTTTAATAAAACTAAAACACTGTAAATTTGGTAGTTTTATTTTTGCTTTTCTTATTTTTCTAGTATTTACCAAAAAATGTGTAGGTTTATTTCTATAAGTGTACTAATAACCCACAAAGTTTTCCTTTTTCGAGGCGAAATCGCGAAATTTTCGACGAACAATCTTGATTAAATCGGCATTTATAATAATATTAGAATATTTTGAAAACTGTGTTTCATATAAATGAAATACCTCCTTATAACACAGTACAACATTAATAATGAATCGGGCAGGATGAGTATCACGAATGTGAACACCAAATTATAATAATATTAGCTCTACTTTTTGAAATATTCGCAAATTTAACTTTTCGAAAAAAGAGAATTTTTCTTTATATAGTGCCCCCCAAATTAACTTGGTTACATACTGCAGGTCGCAAATACGAAGATATTTCAATGAAATTTAATTCGCTGACTCACATGGTCCCAAGGGCAAAGCCGATTGATTATAGATAGGATCGGTCCATATTTGGACCAGACTGGTGTAGGTTATTATATAGTCGGCATTCCCGACTTCAACTTTTTCACTCGTTTTTTTTTAATGAAGTTTATGTATAGGAAACTTAATAATTTTCTTTTATTTTGAGATCAAAATTTGATTTTAAAAATTGAATTCCGGACTAAAAAAGTTTTCATATTATCTTATATGATTTGATATTATTATAAATGTTTATATGCGTGGCTTTATATAAACATATACATTTATATTAACACTTTGGTTTTATAAATATGTTTGATATGACGTTATATATAATCATACGCGATTTGGTCTCCATCCATATACTAAGAGATCTGCGATATAGTTTATATATAAATTTGTATATCAAAATATATAACTGACATGATATCTAATTATACAAAATTTTATAAAGTTTAATTGCACTATAACAATGAAGAAAACAAACTTAGAAAGATTTTTTTTTTTTATTTTATAAGAAAGACACATTTTATAAGAAAGACACATTTTATAAGAAAGTCCAAAACTCTAAACTAGAAAAAGTTGTTTCGACAAATTTTGGTAAAGTTGAGTTAAACCGAAAATTTACTTTGTCAGCTATTTCCAAGTTTATTAGCATAAATTTTTCTAAACAACTTTTTCTCGTTTTGAATTTTGCTTTTTATTGAAATTCAGTTACAAACTGCGTTATTCTAAGTTTAAGGACAATTTGCGTCCTATAAGCGTCCTAAATCGCATTCAATCCTCATGTTCGTCAATACCAAAGATCGACCAATACCCACTTTGTTAGCCAAACTGTTCTGTCGGCAATGAGTATTTAATATGAATGAAAATAAGTGATCTCAACAATATTTACTAAAATTTTATTTTAAAATTTTTATAAAATTTAATGCAATTAGATATACCCATTTTCGGATCAAATTGTATCAGGTTAGATAACATGCTTATCTCGTTTGATAAAAAATTAAACAACTCCACTGAAGATCCACTTATGAAAGCGATTACTTTTTCATATTTGTATGAACTTATAATCATACTCCTTATACGAGTATATAAATGCTTCAGCATTATATTAAAATTAACATTTATGTAACAATCTAAATACTACAAAACAAAATACACATAGAGAAAACAGATTCCTTTTTTCAATTGAATTTCTTCTCAACTAAATCATGCGATTGAAGTAACCAAATATTTGCTATTGAATTTTACTATACAAACTAAACATCGTTTGTAATTTCTGTTTTCAGATACATTATTATCGATGGCGGCAAAAGAATGCTTCAATTGACAAGAAATTCAGTTACCATATTATACCTGTTTTGTCTGTGTATGTATATAATGATTGCATCCTTTTCATTTCATTTATTAAAGAAATGGGATTTTTCTCTATTTTGCTATCATTAAATTAGGGTTTATATTGAAAGTGGTATAAGTCGGTTTTTTAAGCTGAGATATTCAATGCATTTCAATGTTTTCAAGAAAGATATTGACATTATTTTTAAACTTTTCAAAACAGTTTTCATCACGGAACATTTATTTTATTAGACTTATTCATGCGCGGTTTCAAGGGGGGGGGGCGGGCGGCGGGGAATGGGAAATCCCCCCCCCCCGCCAAACCGAAATCGAAAACGAAAAAAACGGGGAAAGAAAAGAAAAAGAGGAAAAAGAAAAGAAAAAAGGGAAAGGAAAAAAGGGAAAAGAAAACAGGAAAGAGAAAAAAAGGAAAAAATTAAAACAGAAAGCAATATAGAAACAAAAGTTTTTCCAAAGTGAAAAACTGTTCAAAAACAATTTAACAAAAAGTGACCCCTATACTCAAACGTTTCAGATTCTGAAAAAATCACAAAATATTTAATCAATTATGAGAATAAAATACACAAATGAACAAATACTTAAGTAAATTTTTATTTCTTGCAATCTTTCATTTCCCAGCAAAATCTTTCATTACCAAATAAGTGGTTATATAATAGAAATTCATAGCTCCGCACAACTTATTTTTTGGCGTCTAAACTCATTATTTTTGTTTGGCGTGGTCGTTTTTATAAGTAGTCACGCTTACCCGCTCGCTTACGAAAAAATGAGAAATAAGTAGTTATAAGATTTTGAATAATAAGTGGTTACACACATGCTTACAAAAAGTTTAATTATAAGTGGTTATCCGATTGCTTACTTGATTCTTAAAAATAAGGATTTAGGCAAATACTATTAGCCTTACGAAATACATTCAGAAAAATTTAAGTTTTCTCTAGTGTGTAATTTTAGGACTCGCCATAAAAATTTAAACATAAAACATATTTATATATAATAAAAAAATTTAACTGTGTAAAAAGTACTTATTTAAACTAATACGAGTAAGTCATTATTTTATATTTAGAAACAATGAATACAATAGGCCGTTATTAGGAAGTCATTATTTTATATTATAAAATAATGCAAAAGGTAATGATATATCATTTTTGGTAATGCAGATAGTAATGAGGTGTCGTTACCAATATTTTGCTGGGTAAGAAACAAAATCTACAAATGAATACGTTTATGTAAATTTTCCTAAAGGACATTTGAAATATTTTTCGTTTGAGAACTTCTTTTTTATGAAAAGTTTGTCAAATTATAAAATTTTTTTTTTAATAATTAAACTTAAAATAAGAAATTTTTCAAAATTTATTTAGGAAACGTTTTTGCAAATCAATTTTTTTCTTATTCCGCAGGCTCCACCATTGGTTCTCTTTTGAAACTATCGAATGCATATTAAAACTTCAAAATATGATAATCAATTTTAATTTTTTCCCTTCGGTATGCAATAATAGAATAGATAAATTTTTTTAATGAGAATTTGATTGAGATCTGAGGATTTTCTACACACAAGAAATTTAAATAAACTATATTTTCAAATCGGAAATTTATTAGTTCTAGTTCGAGTCCAATTTCCTTATTATGAATTAATATTTGTCTTCATCAGGATATTCTCCTGACAAATACTTCACAGAGTTTTTGCTTAAAAAAAAGTACTTATTATGTTAATTCATAACAAGGAAATTGGCCTGGAACTAGAATTAAAAAATTTCCAATTTATCAATTAAAAAGGTCGAAAAAACTATTTTTATTTTTAAATAAAAATTTAAAACCAACATTTTAACTTTATTTTCGTTAAAAAAAACTCAATGACATAGAATTTAACTATAAAATGTTAAAAATTATTTATGGTCTTGAAATCTACGGAGATTAAGTTTTCATTTGAGTATAATAATGTATTTGTAAGTACGAAGATTTTCCAGGAATAAAAAACTTAAATTTTTTAGTTCAGTTATCATTTTTAGAATTTTAAATTTTACAAAACTACACACAGAAAAAAACGGGGGGAATATTACCTAAGAGCTATGTAATTACACAACTACATAATCATGCGCGGCTCCAGGGGGGATTTCCCTATTCCCCTATTCCCTATTCAGCGAAATCGAAAAGAAAAAAAAAGGAAAAAAAGAAAAAGAGGGAAAAAGGAGAGAAAAAGAAGAGAAAAAGGAAACAGAGGGAAAAAGGAGAGAAAAAAAGAGGAGAAAAAAGGATAAAGTGAAAGAAATACAAATTTGTTATGAATAATAATATGAAAAATAAAATTTTTTCCTTATTTTCATTTAACCAGGCGTCATTTAAAAAATTTCAATAAAGATTTCAACAAATTCATTAAAAAACTGATAATTTTAATTATAAAAAAATTAAAGTTTGTGGAGAAATGTAGTTAAAAGATCTAAATTTCAAATTATGTAGATCAAAATTTCGCATTTTGTAATACAAAATTCCAATTTTAATTGAAAATTTTTTAAATAAAAATCAACGCCCTTACTATTTAAATTTTCCAACTGTATATTTTTGTTGACTTTAGTTAAAATTTTGACCTAGTTTATTTTTGGAACATTCTGATTGGTATTTGATAATATTTGAAAATGTAAATATTTCTTTAGGATTTTCATACACAAAATGAACAAAGCCGTTTAAATATAAAGTCGACTTTAAAAGTAAAATACTGTTGGATAGTAAAGCACCGTAAGTTGTTCGGATTTCACGTGAAAAAATTGTTAACTCAAAAAAACAAAAATCATTGTGTCTTTGATATAAAATTGAAAAATTGTTCATTTTTATAATTTAAATTAAAATTTGAGCTTTTGGGAAAAAGACTAAATTTTATTTTGAATTTTTTTCATTAAAATTGCAGAACTGAACTTCTAATTGAATTTTCTAAATTTGAAGTGGTAAATGCTACTATATTTTAGAATTTTCTCATTTCGAAATAAAAAATCGAAATTTCTCTTAAAATGTTCTCAATATTGTAAGAAAACAATTAATTACCGTTATTTTTGTTCAGATTTAAGATCAAATTTGACAAATTCGAAATAGAATTCACAATTAATTTCACTTGAAATTCTCCAAATTTCATTCGGAAAGATATGGTGGAGTTATTTTTTAGGTCTTTCCAAAGGATCGTATTGAACTTATTCCAGTCTGTCTTTCGGAAATCCTGAGTATACACGTTGATATCGTAGAGTATATAATTATGTTCCTGAAATAATTTCTTTTGAAATACTCAATTTTTGATTGCCTGCGAGTAATTGACCAGCGTTAGATCCTGCACTTCCTCCCAACCTGCAAAGTGTTTTAACTTTAAAATACGGAATGTTGGTGTAGCGTCCAAGCAAAATTGGCCAGTAATTCTTTTTGTTAATAACGACATCTGACTCCCACAGCTATATCAAAACCGATATGAAAATTTAATTATACAAAGTTTTCCAAATATTGATCACGAACCCCTGAGCGTCCTTAATCGCATCGTAGGAGGTCTGCGAAACATTCCGAAAAAATAATTAAAAACGAAAATTTTTTAAATATTAGAAGTTTTTAGTTAAAATTTATAACTGAAGTATAAAAAGTCAGCTTCAAATAAATAAAGTGAATATAAAAATAATGAAAATAATTTCAAAACTTTTCAGGAAATATTAACTTTTTATATTGTTGTTAAAAAGTAATCTCTGAGTTAAATTCTTGTAATCATCTCAATCAAATTTTGAGGACTTTTCAGACTCCGGCGACGTTTTTCGTAAAATTTTCAAAGTTTAATTTAATGAAATCCGCGATTTAAATCGTCATATGTATATCGAAAAATGAATTCATTAAATTTCTGAAAAAATATATGCGGTGTGTTCGATTAGTCGAAATTCTTACTAATTTTACTACAATTGGAAAGTTTTGTTTACTGTTTATATTGAAATTTTGCAGCTGTAGTAAAAGTAGTAACTTGTAGTAAGTAAACGAACACGCTTATGTTGTTCCTTTACTTACTTTGGTATTCCAAAAGGAATACCAAACTGATATTTGGCAGTGTCATTGATAAAAAACTAAGAACTAATACAAAAATATTAAGAGGCTACGATAAAGTATCGCGAACCGCATATTAAGACAAAATGGCTTTAGACCTTTGATAACGATAAATGGTTAAAGTTCATTTCAAAATAGTAACTATTCACGTGGCTCAATCATGGCTTCAATTATAAAAGGATAGAAACAATTAATTAATTGTAGAAAAATTCTCAAAAATTTTATTTTTTTAATAAATCAGAAATTATCAAATTAAAGAATGAGTTGCAGACCAACTTCAGGCACGCTTTCAGAAGCTTTAAAGTGATATATGAACCAGTCACATATCTAAAATAATACAAAAGTTAGACCCAAATATGTACGGAAAGTCTATAGCAAATTTGATCATTTTCCCCAAATTGAACACCAATTTTAGCTATACAAAGTATTCCAAGTTATAGCAAGTTTCATACAATTAAAGTAGAGTGCGGAAATTTCAATTGTTGATTTTATATCTTTTTTAATATAAACTTTTTTAGGCATTACTAACTCATCCTTGTTGGATGTCAATTACGTATCAAATATTAAAGTTTTTGATGAAAAATATAACTTAGAATATTCCGTTGGACTTTATATTGTCTTTTATACTTAAAGCGTCGCTCATAAAATCGTTAACCTTGCGCTGCGGAGTCCAACACCGTCCAACAAGTAATGTATGGCCAAATCAAAAGGGGTTAAAAAATATTTTTTGTGAAAATTAAAAAAAAAATTTTTCCCTTAGATAAAGTTCCACCTGTTTTTTTTTCTGTGTGTAGATAATTTAATAAACAATATTTTGCATAAAAATTTTCTTAGATGAAAAACAGTGTTTTTTTAAACAGTTAAAACAGTTTTTCATATAAAAGAATTTTTAAAATTTATGTTAGAATTTCGATTTGTTATTCAAATATTTTCGAGCATATCCAATGTTTAGGACTAAATATTGTTCACTAAAAACAAAATATAAACCATTGATTACTGTGAAAAATAATTTTCCTTTTATAGAGCGTAATAGTTGTTTCACATGAAACACGAACCACTTTCTAAAAAATTAAAATTCTATACACAGTAAGTCGACAATCTCAATGCCGTTAATACGAACGTAAACACATAACGCTCTAATTAATTTCATGTTTCTCGAAGTTTTTCTCACGAAGTGAAGGAAAAATTTCTTAAATTTTATTAAAAGGTTCATGATTGTTATGAAACTCTTTTTAATGAAACTTTTTCATTGGGTGTATGATATTTTTAATAAATAATATGAAATTGCTGTTAAAACATTATCAAAACTGCATTAAGACCTGCTAACTTATCTTAAAATAAACTGACTTTAGTTCTTAACCAAAGTTATGAATTTCAAATTTATATGGAAATATCTGTAGTTAATGTTTAACCTTAGTTATGTTGGAAATAAGTTACTCGCCCTAAATCAATTAAAAGTTTTAATGGACAAATTCCAGCGAAACTCCATTAATTAAATGTAGAAATTTATAGAGGATTTTTATATAGGAATATCTATTTTAAGAATGAGGAGGATTTCCTGTATGGCAAAGTTCCCAGAATTAAATGAGTTCTGTAAAATAAATATCCTGTAAATCTAAGTTGTTTTCTACGGAAGAGTCCTCACTATTCGAGTATATTTCTAAAAAAAAGAGTCTTTTAAATGTTAGGGATGAATTTCTCAAAATATTACATTTATCGTGATGAATAGCTGTTAGAATCCTAAAATGAAGGAATTGTAGGAGATGTTATTATGAAATAGTACTCAGAATCCGAAATATTTTTCATAAAAGTAAATCTCTATAATCTTAAAATTACACACGTTATAAGATACTATTCGGCAAATAATCTCCCAATATATATACTACGAAAAATATACAGAGGGAATTTTACTAGACCAATTTTTTGTTTTTGAAATTTTGCAGTAAGCCAATGAGGTTTTATTCACAAAGTAAAATAAAAATTTCTTAAATTTATATATTTTATGACTCCCGTTTTAATGACACTTTTTGATTGAGTGTTTGAAACTTTTAATAAATAAAATGATATTTGTCACAACATTTTATGAAAAATTCCTTTAATTAAATGAAAAGTTTCAATGGTCGAGTTCCAGTGAAACTTCATTGGCTTTATGCACAAATTCATTAATATCATGCAGGTAATTCTCTTAGTGTAGTGCTAAAGGTTCAGAATAAATTTTAGGTTTTTCTTCAGATATGCTTACTTTTTATTTTTTTATTTTTTTAAAGAGAAGAAAAACTCAAGAAATTTGTTACATTAATTAATATGCTACCTTCTTTGGAAAGAAGACAGAGAACAGATAAAAGATGGCGAGATATGAAAAGCTTCAATTAGCAATATTACTACCTATTTAAAAATAAAACCATAATTTTTTAATCCCATTCAGTAAAAGGACTATTTTGATTTGTGTCTTAATTGCAACTTATATAAGAAATTTTGTTCAAAAATTTTTTAATTAAGGCAAATTTTATAAAAAATTAATTCTTAGTTTTCGCTCATAATAGTTTGTTCTAAAACAATTACGAACGGTTTTCGTTACTTCCGAAAAATTACTCAATTTCTGCCTAAACCGATTTTCGAATTTTGTAAAATGTAACATTTTTTTCACACAAAGGTAGTCAGTACAAAGGTAGTCACAAAATTCTCAGTGGAACAATTAGTGGGCATAAATGGGTTAACAGGTGGTTAATTATAAATGTTTCGATTGATATAGCAACCATGTTGATTATACGTGACGTATGAGTAATAAACAAAATTTTGAGTTCACAGGTTCGATACCCAGTGGCAGCAATAATTTTTTTTTTTAACAAAAAATATAATTTTTTTAAAGCTCATTTATAGGAGGAAAACGATAAAAACATTTTTATTAGAAAATTTTAACAGACACAAAGGACTCGTCAGTGGTTTGTTTTATCAGAGAGTGGTCAGTTTTATCAAAGAGTTTCTACTTACTAGAGAAACTACAGTGTTCGCTGTTTCTTTTGTTGTGTGAGTGGCTCGAGCAAGCAAATGAAAACATTTATTACATGGAAAAATTTCATTGCAATATGTTAGCCAAAAAGTGTTGCTTCCAACATGAACTTTTATTTTGCTTTTGCCGTTATATTTCTATAAAAATTTAATATTTTTGTACTGTATTTTAATTATTTGTTCATTAAAATACTGAATATTTCAAAAATGTATTGCACTATTATTAATAAATATGAAAAAAATTAAATTAAAAGTGTTTTACCAATAAGTGTTATATGCCCGCACATGATATGAACTGGACCCGGGGAGGGTCCCGAGACCCTAAATTTGAGTAAGTTCTACGACTCAATATAATTACAGATAAAACCGTAGTTTTACAAATTTTTAATTAAATTTGGATTTGTTAAATTTAACAAAACAAAGTGTTAAAATCAACAAATTTTATTTTAAGCCAAAAACCAGGAATAAATTTTGTTAAAGTAACAAATTTTTCTGTTCAGCCAACAGACTTATTAATTTGAGTGTATGAAACTTATTCACTAACTCAATATTTTCTTGGAAAATGGACTTATACCACTTTCATAATAAACCCTTTAAATATAAACGTGCTGTTGGCTCATTCGTACTTTTACTATCACTACACATGCCGGACCAGTTCATTCTGTTGGTCATTCTAAAGTCTTGTTTGGTTGAGTTGTTGTGAGTAGTTTTTCTGTTCTGTTCTGTACAACATGCAACACACAACTTAAGCTTAATTTGACCACATTTTAAAACACAACCATGACATTTAGGGTCATGTTAGTGTTTAGATGTTTTTTTTTTTGTATGTGTAAGTGTGTGTATGTAGTGTATATGCTTTTACTTCTGGTCCTTTGCCTCACCTCAAGCTTCTTTCACTCATCCTGTATTTCTTTTACGAGTATGTATGTATATTACGTTCAGTTTAGTTACTCTATACATGCCCATGTCTTTTGGATATTGAATGGTGTATGTTGTATTAATGTTTGCTTCTGGAATTTTATAATGTTCGTTAGTTGTTATATGTGTTTTTGTATTTGAGTATAAGCAAAGGACTATAGTCCGATGTTCATAGTTCTAAGACCCAGCTTAATATTGTAAAAGGTCAGTTGGTAGTTCTAGTTGGTTAGGGTTATAATTTTTGATATTTTTTTTTTTTTTTCAATACCAAATTTTATCTCTCTTAGCTATGAGTCCATTAAAAAGTATTAACAAATACTATTCTACTTTTTCCAGATTTTGAAAAAAATTTGCATATAAACCTTGTTGAAGTTTGGTAAATGTTTTTTTAGCAAACAAAAAAAAACAATTTTTTTTCGCCAAAATTTTATTGTAATTAGACTCAAACCATGTGTCTTGTTCTTTAAGAATATTTTCAGATACTATCTTTAAAAGTGGGCGGTATTCCTGTATTTTGGTAAACAAAGCTATTTCGAGACGACCACATTATGTAAAAATTATTTTTTAATATTTTGTGCCCAAAGTTTGCAGTAGTACAATTTAAATGATAAAGGTTGGAAAAAATACTTAGAAGAGAAATTTTATAAATTACCATTCATACGATAGGTTTTGTTCCAAAATGTTCCAAAAAAATGATTTTTCTTATTAATATAGTTATAGCCCTAATGAGCATATTAAAAGTTTAATATTTGCTGTGTTTTCTAAAACTAAAGTGGCCAGATTTTGTATAAATCAACATTTGTTTGGATTAAAAAACCTTTAGAAAAACGTGTAAGTCCACACAATGTAATCAATTTCGTGTGCTTCAAATTGTGTGTACTTACGATATAATGGGATACTTGTGTATTTGAAATTTTACGAAAATTTTATCTAACTTACATGCCACTATACTTGTTTGTAGTTACAAAGTATATTGGCTTGTGGTCTATACAATACGGCCATACCGTTGGTAAAGTAAGCCAGGCTTTGTATACTCAAAATAATAACACTGTGAGACATATGGTAGGGGTCAGTGATCGGGAAGGGTTCAAAATACCGGGGAAAGTTATATCGGTAAAAAAGAAGTTATACGTGTCCCGGCGTTTCGCTGGGTCACCCCTAGGAATCGAGATATATCGATTTGACCTTTGGTGGTCTTTTTTTTGACATAACTCGAGCACCACTAATCGGATTTTGCTCAAACAATTTTAAAAAAATTAAAAATTACAATTCCTTTAATCTGTTCATATAACGTTTTTCTATATACTCAACAGTTTTGCCGGTAAAAATAAATGTATGAAGAAAAAAATATTTTTTGCCTAAAATATTAAAAAAACGAGTAAAAAGGTTAAAGTCGGGCATGCCGACTATACAATACCCTACACCAGTCTGGTGTATTGTTTGGATCCGAAATTCGAATGGGTTAAAATGGGGCTTATGTCAAAATTTTCTATAATGTGAGTCAGCGCACCAAATTTCATTAAAATATCTTAATATTTGCGACCTTCAGTTTGTAACCAAGCCAATTTTGGGGGTACCCTTATATGGGCACTAGTTCTAAACATGGACCGATGTTCACCAAAATCAAACTTGTTCGTCCTTGGGCCAACATAGGTCCGCGTACCAAATTTCATCAAAATATCTTAATAGTTGCGACCTGTAGAGTGCGCACAAGATTGCATGGACAGACAGACAGACGGACGGACGGACGGACAGACGGACATCGTTAAATCGAAATAAAAAAAAATCCTAAACCGATCGGTATACTATAAGGTGGGTCTACGGTCAATATTTTTTGGGCTTCGTCCTTGGGCCAACATAGGTCTATGTACCAAATTTCATCAAAATATCTTAATATTTGCGACCTGCAGCGTATAAACAGTATAATTTTGGTAGGACCCTTATATGGGCACTAGGTCTAAACATAGACCGATGTTCACCAAAATCAATAGGCTGCGTTATTGGGCCAATGTAGGTCTGTGTACCAAATTTCATCAAAATATCTTAATATTTACGACCTGCAGCGTATAAACAGTATAATTTTGGTAGGACCCTTATATGGGCACTAGGTCTAAACATGGACCTATGTTCACCAAAATCAATAGGCTGCGTTATTGGGTCAATATAGGTCTGTGTACTAAATTTCATCAAAATATCTTAATATTTACGACCTGCAGCGTATAAAAAGTATAATTTTGGTAGGACCCTTATATGGGCACTAGGTCTAAACATGGACCGATGTTCACCAAAATCAATAGGCTTCGTCCTTGGGCCAACATAGGTCTGTGTACCAAATTTCGTTAAAATATCTTAATATTTACGACCTGCAGCGTATAAACAATATAATTTTGGTAGGACCCTTATATGGGCACTAGGTCTAAACATGGACCGATGTTCACCAAAATCAAACTTGTTCGTCCCTGGGCCAACATAGGTCTGCGTACCAAATTTCATCAAAATATCTTAATAGTTGCGACCTGTAGAGTGCGCACAAGATTGCATGGACAGACAGACGGACGGACGGACAGACGGACATCGTTAAATCGAAATAAAAAAAAAATCCTGAACTGATCGGTATACTATAAGGTGGGTCTACGATCAATATTTTTTGGTGTTACAAACATCAGCACAAACTTACAATACCCTGACCACATAGTGGTGTAGGGTATAAAAAGTAATAAACAAAAGGTTATTGATTTTTATGGTAGCGGTAACAAACATTTATTTTTACCAGCAAAACTGTTGAGTATATAGAAAAACGTTATATGAACAGATTAAAGGAATTGTAATTTTTTTAAAATTGTGTGAGCAAAATCGAACTAGTGGTTCTCGAGTTATGTCAAAAAAAGATATATCTCGATTCCTAGGGGTGACCCAGCGAAACGCAGGGACACGTATAACTTGTTTTTGACCGATATAACATTTCCCGTTGGTTTCATCCCATCCCGATTTTGACTATCGCATAGTGTAATAACATATAATTTTGTTGCATAGAAAAGTCAATAAAGTCGATAAATAAATAAAATAATAAGTCTTTTGGCTGAACAGAAAAATTTGTTAATTTAACAAAATTTATTCCTATTTTTTTGCTCAAAATAAAAATTAATGATTTTAAAATATTTTTTGTTAAATTTAACTAGTCTATGGTGCCTATTCCTACTTATGACTCATTGCGACCATCACAAGACTATTTTTAAGACTGAGAGTCTTAATTTCCCAGCAAAAAAATTGGGAGAAATGTTTTACAAACTACTTCTTTTACTGCTTCACAAGTATTAGGTAGTGTATTTTTACTGCTTTTTCAGAAGCAATTTGGAACAACTTCAAAAAATCCCTTCTTTCATTGCTTCCGAAGTATCCGATAGTATATTTTGACAGCTTTTTAGCATTACTTCTGAACAACATCCAAAAAATCACTTAAGTATTGCTTATAAAGAGTAATTGCTCTAAAAGTGATCCTAAAAAGTGATTTTGGTATCATTTGGCATTTACAAACAGAGTGTCGCGGGTTCGATTCGCGGCGGGACCAATATATTTTTTTTCTTTTTTAATTTTTTTTTTAATATTTATAATTAATTTTTATAATTCAATATTTTTTTAATTTCTCAATTTTTAAAAATATGTATTAGAATGTCCCTGAAAATTGCGATTTGTCGATTTTCGTTCATTACACCCACCCAGTTTTATTGGAAATGGTCCCAAGTGGCAGAAATCGATTTTTTTTTTTTTGAAAACGTTAACCCGTGCCGAAATTTGGACGAAAATGGCCCATTTTGAAAAAAAAATGTATTACTATTACTTAAAAATTCCCATAATTCGAAATTTCAAAAAAAAAATATTTTTTATTCCATTTATTCATTTAGTATAGTCAAAGTGATTCAGACATGGAATTGTGACTTCATCGGATATCACTAACCCACTTTAACCTGGAATCCAAAATGACCCACGAATTTGATAAAAATGCAAAAACGTATTTTTTTTAAATTAATTTTAAAGATTTTTAAAATGCCTAATTTGGAGATGTCGATTTCTATTTGTACCACATAATAGTTGATATTAAAGAAAAAAAAATTGGAAAAATGATAATTCGAGTTTGTGTTTGGAGCGACTGCTTTCCAGGACATTTTACAAAAATTGCTCATTTTGTCAAAAACTTTGTAAAATTTTAATGTTTTCATCAAATTTTACATAGTTTTCGGAAAAACAACAATTAAATTTGGTTATAATATAATTATCTTTACATTTGTTTAAAAAATATTTAACCCTTAGTGGCCTGGGGTCAGAAAAGACCCATAAAACTTAATATTAATTATGACTACGAGATTGTAAAGCCATTAAATTGATAAAAAAAAATCTCAACTGGATAAAAATAATTATTTTATGTAACGTGATCCATATGGGGTTAATTTTTATACTTTTGGCCAAAAACGCCCCGCTAGGAAATTTACAGAATAAAGTCTTTCATAGTTTTCGGAAAAAATATCACTTCAAATGGATCAAAAAAATCTTTTTTCCATTTGATTAAAATTATTATTTTGTGTAACTTGATCCATACAGGGTAAATGTTTTCACTTTTCGCCAAAAAAAAGCCTGTAACTCTTAAATTTATGGGTATTTTTTTCCGCTTTTAAAAAGTTAACCCCTTTTCCTTTTATTGAAGAGTTAGAGGATTAAAATTCTAACACTTCCCATAACTAAAATGGAAGATTCACATGGTTTTCCTATGCCGATTCAAAACAAAAATTTCCAAAAGGGGGAAACTTTAACCCCCCAAAAAGACATAGGGCCAGACGTAAACTTTTAAAATGCCGATACACGTACAATTTTTGTTGGTCATCTCTACTAAAATCAATTGTCCGTAAAATACTTAGTTAAAACTACTAAAAATTAGCTAAAAATGATGCTGCAGAGAAAACTGCTAAAATTATCAGATTACTTTTGATATATATATTAGTAATATAGGAACAGCAAAAATAAAACTGTTAAATGTACAGAATTTTAGTTATATTTGATTGAAATTTTTGTAAACTTAAAAAAGCAAATTAACCTGCTAAAATCAACAAAAAATTTTGTTAATTAATTAGTAGCCTAAAACCTGAAAAAAAAATAAATTTTAGCAAATATTTCTGCTGATTTTATCAGTATAGATTGCTGTTTGCATTCAACTAAATTTAGTTTAAAACGAGTAAAAAGGTTAAAGTTGGGCATGCCCACTATACAATACCCTACACCAGTCTGGTTAAAAGCCAACTAATGTTTGGATCCGAAATTCGAATGGGTTAAAATGAGGCTTGTGTCAAAATTTTCTATAATGTGAGTCAGCGCACCAAATTTCATTAAAATATCTTAATATTTGCGACCTGCAGTTTGTAACCAAGCCAATTTTGGGGGGACCCTTATATGGGCACTAGTTCTAAACATGGACCGATGTTCACCAAAATCAATAGGCTTCGTCCTTGGGCCAACATAGGTTTATGTACCAAATTTCATCAAAATATCTTAATATTTGCGACCTGCAGCGTATAAACAGTATAATTTTGGTAGGACCCTTATATGGGCACTAGGTCTAAACATGGACCGATGTTCACCAAAATCAAACTTGTTCGTCCGTGGGACAACATAGGTCTGCGTACCAAATTTCATCAAAATATCTTAATATTTGCGACCTGTAGAGTGCGCACAAGATTGCATGGACAGACAGACAGACGGACGGACGGACATACGGACATCGTTAAATCGAAATAAAAAAAAATATGAATAGATCGGTATACTATAAGGTGGGTCTAGGACCAATATTTATTGGTGTTACAAACATCAGCACAAACTTATAATACCCTGACCACATAATGGTGTAGGGTATAAATAGCAAAAATTTTGTAGATATAACAGTTTATTTTTGCTATTTTTAGTTTACTAATATTTGGCAAAATTTTCGGCAGATTTTACAGTACAATTTATTATTTTCAATTAACTGAAAGTTAGCTTAAATATAACTTAAATTCTGTAAACTTAACATTTTTTTTACTAGTATTTAGCAAAAAATCTGCTAATTTCAGTTTTTTCGCAGCATCATTTTTAGCTAAGTTTTAGTAACTTTTTCTGCTATTTTCACAGATTTATTTCTATGAGTTTATCTGTAATTTATTTTCACTTAGTCATTGAACGATGTAGTTTAAACAACAAAGCTTCTTTTTCTTTCCAATTTGCAAAAGTCAAGCTGAAGCATATCGATTGCTCACCAAAGATTGTCCTGAATATGATCCATCGATTGGAATGTGCTAGAGTGGTTTGTGAAAATGGGTACCACACGAGTTGAAGTCAAGAAACGTTTGAAGTCCGCCGGACTTCAAATTGTTTCAATCGATGCAGATCACTCTCACTGGAATATGCTTCAGGAAATCCGATCTTGGCCTCAAAAAATGAGCAGATCTTTTGGCACGGATTCCCTATGTTGTCAGAAATATGGGAAATGATCTAAGCTAACGATGGCCAATACTTTGAATAAAATTATAATGTACCAATGTTTCACAATATACGCCCAAGTTTTGTCAAAAAAATCCCGCATTTTCAAGTTGTGCACCCAACACTTATAACGCATGGATTCTTTTCGGTATATTAATTTGTTTATCAGCACAATTATGGTAGCAAAAAAAATTGTAATGCATTAATTCAAAATCAGTATTTATTTAGTATTTAGTGTAGTGCTGGTAAATTCGGTAACTTTTCAATACTCGATACTACTCAATATTTTTAAAAGTATTTTTTGCCTTAATTCTTCCGATTATGATCAAATTCAGAACGCGAATACGCTATGAAGCTATAAAGATAGATTGATTTTATTTTTTAAAAAATCACGATTTTTGTTTTTAAAAAATAAAAATAAAGAATAATTTTAATTTACTTTTAGATTTTTTATTTAACTTCTAATCTCCTCCGAAATATGTTGTAATTTTACCGATGATCATAATCGAGAGATACGTAAAATCATGATATGGAAAATAACACCATCTTCACTCTGTTGAGTGAACTTTGTTCCTTTAATTTTCGAACTTACATATTTTTTGAATCATGCCATCTCTATTTTAGTACACTCCACTCTATAGTGTGAATCCAGTTTAAGGTCTTAACAAATTCACTTTTCTTCGCACTTTCGAAAAAACTAATAGAACATTTTTTAATTTGGTCACTCTAATAATTTACCACTTAGCTAATCTTACAGCAACAAATGTTATGAAAATAAATATGTTAGTATGTAACATTATATGCATATCTACACATATTTAACCGCAAGTATAGTTTTAACAATGACGTTTTTAATACATTTTCTCAATTTTTCCATATACCACAAACAACAACTTGTACACGCATACATTTGTGTATGTCTGCATATTTAATCCTAACACTAACAAAAAACTTTGTCTTTTAACAATTTTAAAAAGGGACAACAGAAATATTTTTATTTTTTTTTTTATTTTAACAACATTTTGTGGTAACAAATAAAAGCAATTACAAAAATACTAGAGAAAAAACGTTTAAAACTTTTTAAATGTCATACATTAATTAAGTAAAAAAAAAATTAAAACTTGTGAGAAAAAAAAATAAACATTTAAACATTTCATTTAACAATAACAATAAAAAAAACTATTGTAATAAAAACTAAATATTAACTTCCAGAATTTTTATTTTGTTTACTTCTTGTAGCAAATAAATTTCCACAAAATAAATAAAAACACTACAACCACGAGCAACAGCAATCCAGCAACTGCAATAATTATTAAAACAAAAACAAGAAATGCTTTTAAATTTGTTAACAAGATGATAAACATACAACAACAAATTACCAAACAACAACAAAAGTATAAGCCACATTATCATCATCCACTGTATAGTCGGAGAGAAATTACAGTAATTTTTAATCAAATTACAAATTTACACACACACATCCTGAGATGGAATTTATTGACGATATTTTTATTATGCAATTGTATAGGTAAGTAATTGTGTTCTCATTAATGTTTGTTGTTTTCTTTCTAGAATGTTACTATCTTCTTTTTAATTATTCTTTACAATTATGTTGCGAAATTTATATTTTTATTTCGAAGTATATTCTTGTAAAAAGAAAATATATATTTTTTTGTTTATGGAAACAATTTTGTTTGGTCGAAAATAGAAAAGAGACTGAATATTTACTACAGTGCGCGAATTAATTAAAGGTTGAATTAATTAATGTTATAATATTTAAATCATAAACTAGACATATTTAAAGCAGCTTCTATTCGGCTTTTATGGCTAATAAAATCAGCCCATATATAGAGTGGCAAATCCTATTTCTATCCTATTACAGACTTACCCAAAAATTGGCTAAAACACTTCCTACTGGTTTTCTATTTTCGTTCCATTTTATAGACAAAACTCAAATTTAATTACAACATAAGTACCCGCAGACGGTTGGTTATGCTTTAGCAGAACGTGGGATTAACAATCTTGATAGTATGTTATTGTCCTGTTACGCGATTGATAACAGCGCCCAACAGTTGGTTGGCGCTAACTTGCCAACGCATCTATAACGTTTTCAAAATGAAAATAGGTGGTCTAAAAATAGATTTTCAGAAATTAAAAAGAAAATTAAGAATAATTGTTTTGGTAATTATTTTTAATATGGTTTTGGTGGGGGCAATTTACAAACTTCGGCAAAAGATTAGTTGACACTAAGTGGCCAACATAGGCATAATGTTGCAAAAACCAAAAAATCTATAACCAACATTTGCAAAAAAGGAGACACGGTGGAGATTAGAAGATAAACAAAAAATCTAAAGTAGAATTTTTGTATGTGTCTGTTTGATCACTTCTGAAAATAAAAAACAATAACAGAAAGCTGAATAGGAAAGAAAACTATGAATTAGCTGCACTAAATTCAAGGCCTTACTTGGTTTAGCTGGCTAAGTTGTCGAACTGTAGTATAGTTACGTTTGTAATGTAGGAATGCATGGGCTCGATTCCTATGGCCGACGCACAGTGCTTTGAGCCGTTATTACGATTGGACAAAAATATAAGGAGTGGAGACATAGTTTTGAAATTTGGTATACTAATATAGAACCCCTTAGTTAAGAAGAGTTTTAATTCTTGGAAATATCGGGCCAAGGGCACGCCCACCTCCCATAGGTCCTAAAATTTAAAAATATTATATTAGCTACATAACCGGACGTAAAACTACAAAAAGTATCCATTGAGATGCTGGAAACTGGAAACGTGTGTGTCAATTTTTATCAAAATCAAAGCAAGGTCCTGCCATTTATCCTTTATTTTAAAATCTTTATAAAATCTGCAAAAATTATCCGATTGCGATCAAATTTAGCACGGAAATTGATATAAGGTCAAGCCATATTTGTGCCAAATTTGGCTAAAATCGATTTATTAATAAAAAAAAAATGAATTTCACAACAAATGGGTTTTAAACGCTTAAAATGATTTTTCTAAAACAAAAACAAAAATTAAATAGGATTAAAATAGGAAACCATGTGAATTCTCCATTTTAGGCATAGGGTATGTTTAGCGAACATATGTAAAACACTACGAGGAATATTTTTGTGGAACATTTTAACCTTACAAACTTCTAAATTAAAGGGACTTTTTTGGCACATTTTTAAAACGGACAAAAACGACCCGTAAGTTGAAGAGTTAGAGGGTTAAAATGTTCCGCGAAAATATTTGTCATGAAATACTACTGTAAGTCTTTGAAGACATCAGCATTGAAAATTTAACTTAAGTGCCAGTAATAAGTAAAAACTTAAAATGTGATTAAGGGTTAATTTCGTACTTATTCAGAATTGGTGCTCAAATGTCCCACAAATCTGGATTTTAGGGAGAAACCATGGGAATCTTCCATTTTAGGTATAGGATGTGTTTAGCGAACTTATATAAAACACTACGAGGAACATGTTTGTGGAACATTTTAACCCTCTAACTTTTCAACTTATTGGTAATTTTTGTCCCTTTTTAAAAAGGGCCAAAAAAATTCCCTTTCATTGAAGAGTTAGATGGTTAGAATGTTCCACAAAAATGTTCCTAGTAGTGTTTTACAAAAGTCCGCTCAACACATCCTATACCTATAATGGAAGGTTCACATGGTTTGAATACTAAACACTCTTAAATGCGTGAAGTTTGTGTAAAAATCATGAATTTAGGCATTTCAAAAAATCCATTTTTTTTAATTTGTGGTAAAAAATAGTAACTATTTTTTTAATGATCTATTATATAACAGCATAAACTTACAAAAAAAGGAAAAAAAAATATCTAATTTTATATAATTTTTTTTACATTCCATCAAACTTAAGTAATTTTTGGATTTTCAAAAAAAAAATGTGTTTTTCGGAGCAATAAAAAATAATTGTTTTGTAAACATATACTAAAATACATATTTTAATTTAACTACAAATATATTGAAGTAATTAAAAAATAAATCTTCGAACAAGTTTTTAAAAAAGTGTATTTTTGAGAATTATTTTCGTGAAAAAATTAAAACCCATTTTTCTGTTAAGTCATTTTTGCATAAAATTCTCTGAGTTTACCGCCCTCTCTTGGCGGCAAAAGCAATCACACTAAATATTTTTTCACATTTATTTGAATTACTTTCTTATCATTAAAAAGATCCTTCTTCAATCACAATTTGAGACAAAATTTTGTTTTTTATTTTTGTCCATGGGACGAAGCAAAGTGCGACGGGTTGTTAAAAAATTGTCATATAGAGGCAATCCGACAATAAAATATGAACAAAAATACAATTTAGTGGAAAATCACTGATGAAACCTGTCCATAGAAAAAAGCAGAAACTAGATCTAGTCTGATTTTCAAATTAATGTGTTTATAACTTTAGAAAAAAAGGTTTATTCTTTGTCTTAACCTCAAACCTACTGAATTAAAAATAATAAAAATCCATATTAATTACAATATTAATTGTAGCTGGTCTACATAACGTGTTTGAAAAAACAACACTGTACTAAAAAAAATTTTTAATTTTGTTTTTGTTTATCTTCCAATCTCCTCTATATTGCGTAACACTAGTTTAAAGCAGTTAGGTTTAATATTTTAATAAACAACCACCAAAACAGTACTTTGCAGTAAACAGTTATTTTGGTCAGTTATTTATGACATTGTCAGTTTTTTATGCATTTTTTAGTTATTTGTCAGCAGTTCAAAATAACTATATTTTTCAGAGACCCAAAATAACTGTTATATTTCTAAAAAAGTCACCACCCAAATTTATTTAATTATAATATTTCAATAATGCACTATATTTTATAAATCATATTGCACAAAAAAATCACAAATATTGGCAAAGATTTTAATTTTTTCAATTTTTATATTTTACTCTATAAATTTCTGTTGTTTTTTTGATTTTTATTTTAAAACTTTTTATAAAAGTTACAGAATGATTTTTTTGAAAAAATTAAGCACTAACTTTTTTATTTGATAATAAAATAAAAATTAAAAATTGACCTTAATTGAATGCCGGAAGTTGCTGGAATATACATATTTACTCACTTTAAATCACTGTTCAATCTTTTATTAACACTAGTTGACATCATCAGGATATTATAATTGTTGAAGTCATTGGTTCTATGGCTTTTGATTTATATTCTTAACTGTTATTTTTTGATAAAGAAAAAAAATCACAAAATAACTTTTATTATTTTTGAAAAAATAAAAACATGTTTGGATAGTTTTTGTTTGAATTAAAAATAAAAATCAAACAGAGGAAATAAACAGAAAATTAAAAATACTCAAACAAGAAATAATTGTAAAACAATAAGTTTTTTGAATAAAAGTTATAACTGTTACGTCCCTGATATTTTTAGTTATTTAAAAGACAAATCCTTTATCGCCATTTTAACTGCATAAACCACTGTTTTAGCTGTCATTTTCGGAAGGTCCTAGCGTCAAATTTCTTTAATTGCGAGTATACCTTTTAACTGTGGTATATAAGTGACTTATAAAACAAATTTTTCTCACAAAATTCATTTTATAAACGTGTTATAAGGTTTTCAAATTATTATGCATAAGCACTTGTGTATGTACCCAGTCAGAAAAATACAAACGGGAAAGCGGTGGCAAAGCACTTTAACAGGTGGTACACGTACTGGCAAAAAGTGCTTTCCCATTCCCAAAATGATAACATCATTAGACAAAAGGACCGGCTGTTCAAAAAGCGCCGGAAAAGCACTGGAGGAACAAAATTTTTAAACGTTGGCAAAACGCTGGCAAAACCAATAAATAGGTGGTCTGGAAATATATTTTCCAAAATAAAATTTAAATAAAGTTCATATGTATTTTATTTTGGTCCTGCCGTGATTTGAACCCAGGCCGTCAGATTGGCAGGCGATTGCTCTACCCACTGAACTAACAAGACATTAATATTTGATAGCTAAACACATAAATGAGTGATAATAGCTGGACAACTACTGGCTGCGCCAAAATGCTAGTACTGGGAAACAATTTTTTGTAACTAGTATGCCAGTGTTGGGAGGGCAAAAAAAAAGTTGGTCTTGAAGGAGCTTTCCCACAAACAAAAAAATTGATTTTATAAAACAAAAAAAATTTTAAATTAAAAAAAATCAAAAAAAAAATGTTCCTTGCAACCGGATTTGAACTCGGAACCTCCTGACTACAAACATTTTTTAACGAAGCGTCAGCATTTTCATAAAATTGTTGGTCTACCAGTGAATTGATTTTTGTACGTCTGGTAGCATTGGCTAGGTAGCACTGGATAACCACTGGTTGCAAACCTTGGCATATCACTCTAAGCCAATTCTTTGCCAGTGGTTTTTTTTATAAACCACCGAAATTTTTGTAAAACAAATACTGGTAAAACGCTTTTTGCAAACGCTGGCAAAGCGTCCCAAATGAGTGTTCTGCCAGTCATTTATTTTTAACACCGTGGTTACCCAGTGGTGTGCCAGTGCTTGATTTTTTGTACCACTGGCGATTTCTGACTGGGTATTTTCCAAAATAAAATTTAAAAAAAGTTCATATGTATTTTTTTTGGTCCTGCCGCGATTTGAACCCAGGCCGTCAGATTGGCAGACGATTGCTCTACCCACTGAACTAACGAGACATATTAATATTTGATAGCTAAACACATAAATGAGTGATAATAGCTGGACAACTACTGGCTGCGCCAAAATGCTAGTACTGGCAAACAATTTTTTGTAACTAGTATGCCAGTGTTGGGAGGGCAAAAAAAAAGTTGGTCTTGAAGGAGCTTTCCCACAAACAAAAAAATTGATTTTATAAAACAAAAAAAATTTTAAATTAAAAAAAATCACAAAAAAAAAATTTACCTTGCAACCGGATTTGAACTCGGAACCTCCTGACTACAAACATTTTTTAACGAAGCGTCAGCATTTTCATAAAATTATTGGTCTACCAGTGAATTGATTTTTGTACGTCTGGTAGCATTGGCTAGGTAGCACTGGATAACCACTGGTTGCAAACCTTGGCATATCACTCTAAGGCAATTCTTTGCCTGTGGTTTTTTTTTATAAACCACCGAAATGTTTGTAAAACAAATACTGGAAAAAGGCTTTTTGCAAACGCTGGCAAAGCGTCCCAAATGAGTGTTCCGCCAGTCACTTATTTTTAATACCATGGTTACCCAGTGGTGTGCCAGTGCTTGATTTTTTGTACCACTGGCGATTTCGGACTGGGTATATGATGTACAATATTTCATGCTCGAATAGTCAAGAATTCAAAATTTAAAATTATTTCTTATTAAAGACAATCAGTTTATATTGATCTGTTTATTTTCTAAAGGCTGACCTTTTCACAGAACAATATTGTTTCTTTTTAATATTTTCTTAATTATTATTTTCATATTTTAAATCAAAATGCTTTACTTATAAAACTAAAAAATTTTGTTCTTGTTGTTCACTTTTTGTTACATTACATTCATTACGAAAAAACAAAACAAAAAAAATGTATGAAATCATAGATTTTTGCATTTCCAACAAAATTTCCTCTCATACATCATATTCAACACTGAACTCTGGGTCATCATCATCACTATCGTCGTCATCATCAGTGAGTGCTTTCGAACCAGATTTTGTAATACCATTGGAAAATGTGACTGTGGCACAAGGACGTGATGCAACATTTACTTGTGTAGTCAATAATTTGGGTGGTCATAGGGTGAGTGGAGATTCTGGAACCCCAGCCAAGGTATGTAATCGGTTTTAAAAGGCGTTTTATTTTTGAAAATTATTTTTTTTTAATTTAATTTTTCTTTAATTTTAATAAAACTAATTTTCTATTCACAAGCACCTGCACCAAAAAACAAAAAAAAAGTATAAAAATATATCGGGTTTAAAACTAAGTAGTGAATCTTATTAAATTCTATCACAATTGATTTCACAAAAAAGCACAACTGCACTTTTTGATCCACTTCAATTTTCAACTTGGCACTTTGGGTTTCTTACCTTCAATTGGCTTTAAAATTATATTTTTGAAAAGAAAAATCATAATGTTTATTTTTCTTTATGTTTCTAAATGTTTCTTTGTTAAGAGAAACAGATGTTGCTCTTATTTTCTATTAGTTTTTATTGCTTTCAAATTAATTAAAATTGTTTTTAGTAAATAATATTTGTGACCAATAAATTATGGCCATAAACAATTTTTCTTATTGATTTTCAATATTTTATTTAGATTTATATTTAATTTATTTATTAATTTATTTTTTTATGATTTCGAACATTAACATGATTTTTATATGTTGATTTTTAACACATTTAAATTTCAATAATTAAAAATTGAATTATATGCAATATTTATTTGCTTTTATTAAAAACTACATTAACATGAAATTATGTAAAATATTTTGTATTTACATGTAGTTAAATTATAACTATTTAATTAAATGTCATTAAAATGTTCGTCATAAATTTTTAATACTGCGAAAAAAATATAAAAATATATGAATAAATCATTTATTAAACGTTAAACAGATTAAGCCACCTTTTGCAAATGCACTCAAAATACTTTGACAGTTACTATATGATAGTTGTTTCTATAGTAATCGGTATCTGCTACTTTTAGCTGTAATTCGTTGAGGTTTTAGAAATGCTTCTTTAGTTTATTTAATTTTATTTTTAATTTTATTGTATCTATAATGCATAAATAGAATCTGGGAAACCGTTTGGAATTTTGACTTCAAATTTCAAATAAAAAGTTGTTTTTTTTTATTAAATAATATTTTTGTAATATCAAAAAAATTGCTTTAAAAAACAAAAGTTCTTACCAATTTGTAAGTTGTTTTAGAATTTTTATAGTACAAGCTTGTCAACTAATTTTAATGCATTTGTTAGTTATTTTCCAAAAGTTAAAAGTAACAACATTTGAGGTTATATTCAACTTTAAACTTTTTTGAATGAACTACACACTTTATGTCCAACAACAAAATTTGAGCGTAATGTCTGTAAAGGTAAAGGAAATGTTTACAAAATTACAAAACGCTATACAATATTTTGTGTGTAGTGCTACAGGCATAAATGTTAATATACATTTTTCAAAAATTCCATGCATAAATTTAGGCACTGTGTCTCATTTTAAATAAAAATATGTACACTTTTTAGTAGTTGTATTAACCCATTTCTTACCAATGTAACTGTAAAGTTACATTTCTTTAAAAAATTGTCAAAATTCTAAATTTTAAGATATCATGAAACTTTTTTTTTTATTTAGAAATTACGATTTTTTTATATAATTGCATTTTAAAAATTATAAAAAAATATTTTGCACCATTTTATTTGGTAATTTTTTCAAAAAAAAAAAATTACATTAAAAATGGTACCCTTAAAAAAATAAGTTAGTAGAAAAATTAGTAAAACGTATTGTATATGAAGTGTACTACACCTTTTGCAATTGTAATTCAGAAAATATCAATTGAAATTCAGAAAATATCAATTGAAATTCAGAATTTCCATTTGAAATTCAGAAAACATCAATTGAAATTCAGAATTTCCATTTGAAATTCAGAAAACATCAATTGAAATTCAGATTTTCCATTTGAAATTCAGAAAATATCAATTGAAATTCAGAAAATATCATTTGAAATTTAGAAAATATCAATTGAAATTCAGAAAATATCATTTGAAATTCAGAAAATATCATTTGAAATTCAGAAAATATCAATTATTATTCAGAAAACATCAATTGAAATTCAGAAAATATCAATTGAAATTCAGAAAATATCAATTGAAATTCAGGAATCGTCATGTGATATTCAGAAAATATCAATTGAAATTCAGAAACCGTCATTTGAAATTCAGAAAATATCAATTGAAATTCATAAAATATCATTTGAAATTCAGAAAATGTCAATTGAAATTCAGAAAATAACATTTGAAATTCAGAAAATATCACTTGAAATTCAGAAAATATCAATTGAAATTCAGAAAACATCAATTGAAATTCAGAAAATATAAATTGAAATTCAGAAATCGTCATTTGAAATTCAGAAAATATCAATAGAATTTCAATTGATATTTTCTGAATTTCAATTGATATTTTCTGAATTTCAATTGATGTTTTCTGAATATCAATTGACATTTTCTGAATTTCAAATGACATTTTCTGAATTTCAAATGACATTTTCTGAATTTCAAATGATATTTTCTGAATTTCAATTGACATTTTCTGAATTTCAAATGACATTTTCTGAATTTCAATTGATATTTTCTGAATTTCAAATGACATTTTCTGAATTTCAAATGATATTTTCTGAATTTCAAATGATATTTTCTGAATTTCAATTGACATTTTCTGAATTTCAAATGACATTTTCTGAATTTCAATTGATATTTTCTGAATTTCAAATGACGGTTTCTAAATTTCAATTGATATTTTCTGAATTTCAAATGACATTTTCTGAATTTCAAATGATATTTTCTGAATTTCAATTGATATTTTCTAAATTTCAAATGGAAAATCTGAATTTCAATTGATGTTTTCTGAATTTCAAATGGAAATTCTGAATTTCAATTGATGTTTTCTGAATTTCAAATGGAAATTCTGAATTTCAATTGATATTTTCTGAATTTCAAATGGAAATTCTGAATTTCAATTGATATTTTCTGAATTACAGTTGCAAAAGGTGTAGTTTTCAGCAATTTTTTTGCTGAAATTCCGTTTTCAGCAAAAATTTTAGTTATATTGTTTTATTTTGCTACAAATATTCTGCTGATAACCGCAATTATAGTGTCGATGACAACCAGATAGACAAGATGTAGATGCGCCGCTTGTCTGGACGTAGTACAGATAACGGCAATGATGATTAAAAAAGCAACTCTACACAATTTCTATATTTAAATTTTCAGCAAATAAATTAACTATAGTAAAACTTCTCTACAAATTTTTTGAGTTTTTTTCTTCAGTCTACTAATATTCAGCAAAAAGTTTTGTGATTTTAGCAAGAATTTTTTTATTTGCAATCAACTAAGTGTTAGCAAAACTTTTGTTGAGATTACTATTTTTTTGGTAAAAATCAGCTCGCTGATTTTCAGCAAAACCTTTTGCTGAAATTACCAACTTTTTGCAAGCACGCTCCTGACTAAAAATTTGCTGACCCAGCAAAATTTTTTGCTGACTTTAATGAGTTTCTTTTTTGAGGGTATAGAAAATTGATAGTTATACTATATTTTAAATTAGAAAATTACAAATATTGAATTGACACACTAGGTCCCTTTTCTCGGAGAAGGTCACATATAGCAACATTTTGATGGTAGCAAATTTTGTTGTAACTTTGGCAAAAGAGAGAGTAAATTTTCCTAATTTTTATTAAATAAATGAGTCTTTCTTCTTTATATTTAATTCATTGTTATGCATAAGTTTTTGTTATAATTAATTTCTCAACAAATTATCTATTATTGAAGAATTTTATTTGTTATTTGATGAAAGAGAAATTATGAATTTAAAACTCTAAAGCTGAATACGAGTTCATACATTTCAAAAAATAGCTAGTATAATAAATTAAATTAATATTTATTAAAATAAAATATATTAATTTTTTTAACAAGTTAAATAAAACGAAAATATATTTACAAATGTGACGATCGGACAATGGATTCCATGTTTGGTATGAAATGGGTTAAAAGCATTTTTCACAGTGCTTAATATTTTTAATATGATTAATTTAAATGCACATTGTAATTTAAATTAAACGAACTTACACTAATAGAAAAAAGTCCGTAAAAATTTAGTTAAAACTACTAAAAATTAGTTAAAAATGATGCTGCAGAAGAAACTGCTAAAATTAGCAGATTATTTTTGCTTTATATTAGTAATATAGGAATAGCAAAAATAAAACTGTTATATGTATAGAATTTTAGTTATATTTGAGTTAAATTTTGGTAAATGGAAAATAGCAATTTAACCTGCTAAAATCAGCAAAAAAATTTTCTAAATAATTAGTAGCCTAAAACATTATAAATTTTCGAAGTTTTCTTCGATTTTTTTTAAATGCAGATAAAAATCGATCCTTTCCAAAACTAACAGTTTACAATTTTTTAGCAAATACTTCTGCTGATTTTAGCAAAATAGACTGCTAAATTTGGATAAAAAATAGCAAAAATTTTGTAGATATAACAGTTTATTTTTGCTATTATTAGTTTACTAATATTTAGCAAAATTTTCTGCAGATTTTACAGTACAATTTGCTATTTTCAATTAACCAAAAGTTAACTCAAATATGACTAAAATTCTGTAAATTTAACAGTTTTAATTTTGCTGTTCTTATTTTGCTAGTATTTAGTAAAAAAAATCTGCTAATTCTAGCAGTTTTTTTGCAGCATCATTTTTTTAAACTAATTTTTAGTAACTTTTTCTGCTATTTTTACAGATTTATTTCTATGAGTGTAGTTATGATATTAACTTCAAATAAATTACAAAACATTTAAAATTAGTGATTTGATTAAATGAATTTGTATTTATACCCTACACCACTATGTGGTCAGGGTATTATAAGTTTGTGCTGATGTTTGTAACACCAAAAAATATTGGTCCTAGACCCACCTTATAGTACACCGATCGGCTCAGAATTTTTTTTTTATTTCAATTTAACGATGTCCGTCTGTCCGTCCGTCCGTCTGTCTATCTGTCCATGCATTCTTGTGCGCACTCTACAGATCGCAAATATAAAGATATTTTGATGAAACTTGGTACACCGACTTATGCCGGCCCAAGGACGCAGCCTATTGATTTTCGTTAAAGTCGGTCCATGTGTAGACCTAGTGCCCATATAAGGGTCCTACCAAAATTATATTGTTTATACGCTGCAGGTCGCAAATATTAAGATATTTTGATGAAATTTGGTACACGGACCTATGTTGGCCCAAGGACGAAACTTATTGATTTTGGTGAACATCGGTCCATGTTTAGACCTAGTGCCCATATAAGGGTCCCCCAAAATTATATTGTTTATACGCTGCAGGTCGCAAATATTAAGATATATTGATGAAATTTGGTACACAGACCTATGTTGGCCTAATAACGCAGCCCATTGATTTTGGTGAACATCGGTCCATGTTTAGACCTAGTGCCCATATAAGGGTCCCCCCAAAATTATATTGTTTATACGCTGCAGGTCGCAAATATTAAGATATTTTGATGAAATTTAGCACACAGACCTATGTTGGCCCAAGGACGAAGCCTATTGATTTTGGTGAACATCGGTCCATGTTTAGACCTAGTGCCCAAATAAGGGTCCCCCTTATTGTTGTAAACTGTAATTTAAAATTAATCTGCTGAAATTAGAAAAAACGTGTGCTAAAAAATAAACAAACTGTAAAATCTAAAAAAAAAATTATAAAAAACCGTTTTTCTTTCGATTGTAACAAGTATAAAGTTACTTCGTCGTACTTGAAATTTGGAGCCAAAATCGCAAACGGTTCTCCAGTTATTACCTTTTTATGCATTGGAGATACAATCAAATTTTGTGAGTGTTATTTTTAAAGTAAGAATATACCTTTAGTAACAAATATAAACTACCCAGCCAGCAATTCCGGAGCGCTCATAAATAAGATTTTTAAATGGATAGAAATGATTATTGTTTTTTTGAAAACACTCTTTTTTTTGGTAAAAAATATGAACCCCCAGAAAACAATCCAAAAAGTTGTCTCTACAATCTAAAAAGCTGTCTCAAAACGAGGGTTCATTTTTCGGACTCAAAGAAGATTCCAAAATTATTTAAATTTATGAAGAAAATTTCAATTTTATACGTTCTTTTTTCGGAGTCATTTTTGAGTACACAGGGGGCTCTTTGGCTTTTGGACGGACCACTTTCATAGGAAAAAGTGGACAAATGTTTATGTTTTTGGAGCTCAATTCTGAGTCATTAATGATTATCTTTGTTTGCTGGGTAAACAAGAATTGTAAAAAATCAAAAAAAAAATTTTAATTAGTACATTTTTCTGCTAAATTTAGCACTTGGTTTTGAAAAATTGGTAAAATGTTTTGCTGACATCAGCAGCAAAAATTAGTAAAAAAAAATCCGTAATTTGTACTAAGCATGTATGGTAACCGAAACGAATGCGGTTATCGTTAGGGTAACGATATTTTAGGTTATTTCGATAACGGTATTTTAAGGGTTACGCTATTTCATTTATTTCGGTATCGGTATTTTAAGGATAACGGTATTTGAGTTATTTCGGTAACGGTATTTTAAGGATAACGGTATTTCAGTTATATCGGTAACGGTGTTTTAAGGATAACGGTAGTCAGTTATTTCGGTACATACCGCATGTTTTTTTGTTGCAAAAAAACCAACTAAAGTAAAAACAAAATAAATTAATTGACTTAATTTATGTGAAATACTCAATAACCACGTGCAATGACCAAGAGTAGAGAATTAAAAATAACGGTAACGGTATTTTAAGGATAACGCTATTTCATGTATTTCGGTAACGGTATTTTAAGGTTATCGATATTTCATTTATGTCGGTATCGGTATTTTAAGGATAACGATATTTCAGTTATTTCGATAACGGTATTTTAAGGATAACGGTATTCCGGGTATTTCGGTAAAGGTATTTTGGAGGTAACGGTAGTCAGTTGAAAGGGTTTTGAAACGATAACGGTATTTTAGCGGTATTGCCTGCCAACCCTGGTCTTAAGATAACAGCAAAAATGATTGCTAAAAAAAATTTTACAAAAAATCAGTATAAAACGAGTAAAAAGGTGAAAGTCGGGCATGGCGACTATACAATACTCTACACCAGTCTGGTTAAAAGCCAACTAATGTTTGGATCCGAAATTCGAATGGGTTAAAATGGGACTGTTCAAAATTTTCCATAATGTGGTCAGCGAACCAAATTTCATTAAAATATCTTAATATTTGCGACCTGCAGTTTGTAACCAAGACAATTTTGGGGGGACCCTTATATGGGCACTAGGTCTAAACATGGACCGGTGTTAACCAAAATCAATAGCCTTGGTCCTTGGGCTGATATAGGTCGGTGTACCAAATTTCATCAAAATATCTTAATATTTGCGACCTGTAGAGTGCGCACAAGAATGCATGGACAGACAGACAGACTGACGGACATCGTTAAATCGCAATAAAAAAAATTCTGAGCCGATCGGTATACTACAAGGTGGGCTAGACCCAATATTTTTTGGTGTTACAAACATCAGCACAAACTTATAATACCCTGACCACATAGTGGTGTAGGGTATAAACAGTGAAGTGCGATTGGAAACTGTTTAGAAATTTTTTTACTAACTTTTTTATCTGAGTGTAGCAGTTTCATTATATGCTTGAACGAATTTTTATAGGTATTAACTGAGATAATGCATATATAAAATCAAGGTTGGTTACCGAAACGAATAACGGTAAGGGTAACGTTATCAGATTTCTTTTGTTTAGGTAACGGTAAAGGTAACGGTATTTAAGACTGTTTCGGTAACGGTATACCGTTATCGAAACAGCAATACCGGTACGTACCGGTATTAAAAATTATGTTAAAAACATATAAAAACAAGTAAAAACATGGCATATTTTTAACTTTAAGTACTGGAAATACAGATTTTAAGATATAAATTCAATACTGGTAGTTTTAATAAGTAAAATTATTATCTATAAATTTTTTGTAAACAAAAACACTCAACATTATAAAATAAAAATTAAAAAAATTGTAATTTTTATATAAAATAATAAATACCGGTAACTACCCATAAAAATAACGGTATCGGTAACGATAACGGTATTTATAAATTTTTTTAGAGGTATCGATAACGGTAACGGTATTCAATTTGAAACGGTATTTTAGCGATAACGGTATTATAACGATAACGGTAACCAACCTTGTATAAAATAATTCATCAAATAGATTAAGATGAATTTTTGTGAATTTTTTTTTTTGGTTTTCTTCCATTTTACACCGCCTTAACTTTAACGACCCCTGCATAAAGTCAGTTCGAATGTCAGATTATGTGTACACAAAACGACATTAGTGTGCCCTCATAATGATCGGTTCTGTACAAACTGTATATTTATGGTAATTCTATAAAATTTCCTTAAGTCTTGGATTATTTTTATCTAAAAATAGTCACCAGACTTAAAACTGCAACACTTTAAACATGACCAAATTTTTCTTTGTTTTTAGCGATTTTTAATGAAGTTGACAGCACTGAAATTTTAAAGTGAATAGTTAATGCTTTTCTTACCACAATATAACAAATCAGCCAAGATTTTTTTACGTTATAGTAAAAAACGTTTCATGCTAAAATTTCAGTGTTGTTAACTTTCTTCTAAAATCGCTAAAAAGAAATAAAAATTTGGTCATGATTAAAGTGTTGCAATTTAAAGTCTGGTGAGTATTTGTTGATTAAAAAAATGCAAGACTTAAGGAAATTGTATAGAATTTTCATAAATATACAGTTTGTACAGAACCGATCAGTACTGCCTAAATTTTATTATGTAATTTGATAAAAGGTTGATATCGCTAATTTTTCGTTAAAAGCCACGCCCACTTAAAACAAGTGACAAAATGAAAAAACAAACATTACGTTAAAATTCTGTACAATTTTCTGAACCATCTCCTTGCCTTTCGTGGCGAATTTAGCGACTATTTTATTCTTTTAAAATAAAGGAAACAACAATAAAATTAGAAAAAACTTGAATTGTGTTAAATGCGTGGCCACCACTGTATATTTCACAAACAAATTTATAAAGTTAAGCGAAAAATTTTACTAGTTCCTAAATTTCTACACTTAAATATTTTACAAGTTATGACATAATAAACAAAACAAAACTATTCAACGGAAGTTTTTAATACAATCAACATATTGTATGAATATGAATGTGTTTAAACTACTTTAAATGATTATAAATTGCAAACAAAACTATTTCCGGTGAACTAAACAATATTATCAAAGTTTTCTAAGTTATGTGTGCGTGTATAGTGGAAAAAGTTTACACAATAAAATTAACATAACTAAAAGAGTTTACAATACTAACATTCATTCATTCATTCATTCATTGCGTAAAACAACAATAGAATATTCAAAATTTAGTTTTTTTCTGTCCATAGAGATGCGATAGTACAGAAATGAAACGGAAAATTAACTGATGAACAAATAAGGTATTTAGAGCAGGTAAATAGAGAATAAGTTATGGTGTACAATCAATTTTTTTTAGAGATATGCCTATTTAGGGACCTTTGAAAATTTTAATTCCTAAAATATATTGTTTTCAGCTATTGGTCTGGTTAGAAAATTAAATCCCAATTTTATGTTGATCGAACATCTGCCAATCAAGCTTAGTTCACATTGAATTGAAATCCAATAATAAGAGTATATACATACGTGCTGACCCTAACAATCATTAAAAAGATTTTATGTTAGTATAATGCTGAGATTTTAATTATTTATTCTATGGCCTTGGACCTAAGTATTAAGGTTTTTGTCACTTGAACTTAAATTTCCTTTTCGACAAAGTGTAGGGTATTGCAACTTTATGCAAGAGGAAATATGAAGCATTAAATTATCATTTTAGATTGGTAAAGTTCACACACAAACACGCAAATGATGTTAAAATGAAAATTAAGTTGAACAACAACAACGGTAGCAAAAAAAAAACATTTTTGGGAACAATTGAAAAGACATGTTTTCTGTACAAATGTATGTGTTTTGCAGCAAACATTCAACATTCAACATTCACATCTAAACATAAACATTTTGATGACTATAGAGGAAAAACTGAATCAATGAAAAAAAGGAACAACTCTAATGTGTATGCCTTAACAAACTGCATTGTCAAATTTTTTGACCAAATATTATGGGTTCGAATGCAATTGTACAAGTGTTTTTCTTTTTTTGTGCAATTGCCAAACAGATACTAGAGGAGCTACAGTCGACAATGCACACTATTGTATCTTTTGAGTAGCTAGAGCCATACTTAAACATAATGTTTTTGGTCGAGAATTGTGTCACTTATAAACAACAGTCTATTGCGACAATTACGTTTTAACTAAAATTTGCATGTACTCGTATGTAGTATATATACACATATGAGGAATTCTTTTCTAACCCTCTTACTTTTTTTAAGTTTGCACGATCGAAATCAAACTTGAAGATATTTCCCTATGAAACATTAAAACATACATTAGAGCACACACGAGGTACATGGAATGTGCAAAAGAGGTACTTTTTCACATCCCCATATATTTTCCGGTAGATTGGGGAAAAACATAATATTCTCGCATAAATTGGTCCTCTCGGATTAAAAAAGGCCAGTCACCCGCGGCTTTCAGCCCTAAAAATGGACTAAAATCAGTTCAAATACTCTTTGCGTCATAATTCTAAAAATTAAGGTTTTACAGAAAAATACTAATCTACAGGCAATGAAGTGGCTAGCATTTTTCTCACACACAGTTTTGATGTGTCAATGACGCGTCCTGGTGATTTAAGTGGTTAAATTCAAAATTTGTCTTTAACCACCTAAATCACCATGACTCGTCACCAGCATTGCCAATTTATGTTGCATTTACATCTGCACCCAAATCCCGAGATTTCGACTAAAATTGAGATTTCAGTGAAAATCTCATGCGAAATCCCGAGATTCCCCATACAAAGGAAATCCCGTAAATTTGCGAGATTTCGAAGAAATCTCATGAAAATCTCACAAATCTGGAGACTTTTGCAGAATACAACACTGTGTTTCGCTTAATTTGTAGAGTTTTTGCATGAAAAAGTGGCAACGATGGTCAATAGCTGACTAAAAAAATAACCTAAAAATAACACAAAATAATGAAATAAAAAAATTATTATTAATTTAATAAATATGACTTTAGACCCAATGGAAATGTACTAATGATTAATTAATTTTTAATTTTTGCTTCCCGCGAAGCATAACTATGAAGAAATCATTGGGAAGTACATGTCTTCCTTCCGCCAAAATATTGCGAAATCTAGGTTCTAGCTTGTCGTCCTTATAAAAAAACAAATTTACTAACATATTTAGCGTTAGATCTTTACATAAAATAATGTAAATTGTACTCCGCCAATGAATAAAATGGTTTTTAGAAATATTTTTAATTTGAGGTTATTTTTTTATGGTACTTTGTTTACAAAAAAAGTGCAGCTGTCAAATCGAAATCTCGCTACTGTCATAAAGTGCAAATGTAAACGGTCAAGATTTCCGTTCGAGATTTCCATTGAAATCTCGGGATTTGAAAACAGATGTAAACGCAACTTTAGCCATTTTATGGCTAGATTTAGCCATTTTTGAATACTTTTAACAAGAAATATAATGGATTTAGCCATTAGCAATTATTTTAGCCAGTTTTAGGAAATGTTTAGCCATTTTTAGCTATTTTCCGTTTTTCTGCAAAATATAATTTTTATCTGTAAATTTATAGCAAAATTGATGAATTTTGTTCAATCCGCCAAACAAATTTCAAGATACAAATTTCAAGCACTTACTTTTATTTAAAAAATGACGGAATAAAAATAAATTTCAACACCTTGAAAAAGTTCCAAAAATTGTATTAAAAGCACAGTAAGTTGTTTCGATTTCATTCGAAAAAACCTTTTATAATCAACATAAAAAAACTATTTGCATAATTTCGTTTTTACGCAAATTAAATATATACACTCAGATAAAAAAAGTTAGTAAAAAAATTTGTAAACAGTTTCTAATCGAACTTTACTATTTTTATACTGATTTCTGGTACAATTTTTTTTAGTATTCATCGAACTTTACTATTTTTATACTAATTTTTAGTACAATTTTTTTAGTAATTATTTTTGCTATTCCCATATTACAGATTACGGATTTTTTTTTACTAATTCTCGCTGCTGATTTCAGCAAAACATTTTACTAATTTTTCAAAACCGAGTCCTAAATTTAGCAGAAAAATATACTAATTTAAAGATATTTTGTTTTTTTTATTTTTTACAATTCTTGTTTAGTTTATATTTGTTACTATTGATATATTCTTAGTTTAGAAATAACACCCAGAAAATTTTATTGCATCTCCAATTCATAAAACGGCAATAACTGGAGAACCATTTGCAATTTTGACTCCAAATTTCAAGTACGATGAAGTAATTATACGCTTATTACAACGAAAGAAAAAAATTTTTTTAGATTTTACAGTTTTTTTATTTTTTATTACAATTTTTTGCTAATTTCAGCAGATTGATTTTAAATTACAGTTTACAGCAATTTACTGAAATTTAGTAGATGCAACTAATTATTTATACTAATTTCATTGTACTAAAATTATGATATTTAGTAAGTTTTTTAACTGATTTTAGCAAATCGATTTTGAATTGCATTTTACATAAATTTTACTAAAATTTAGTAGCGGCTACTAATTTTTTCTACTAATTTTATTGTACTACAGATCAGCAGAGATGTGTTGCTAAAATTAGAAAAAAATACAGCTGGCCTCAAAACAGTTAAATTTCCCGTAATAACAGCAAAATTTTCAGTAGCCATTGCAGACTTTTTTGGTTGAGTGTGAGACTATTATTTTTCTTGTGAAAAAGTGATTTTATCGACTTTTTGTGATGCTGTCTTTTAAATAAAATAAAAAATAATAAATTTTTAGAATTTTTAAAAATTAACTTTTAAAGCCGTTTAATTTCGAGTGACATTTTTTCCTGTCAAAACTAACTTACTGTGCTTAAAAAATTATTTTTCACCATAATGAGTTTCACATGAAAATTGAGTAGACTTTGTTTTCATGCAAATTTAATATACAAGAATATTATATTACCGGTGAAAAAGTGACACTTTGAGTTTGTTGCGATTGTGTCTTTCTTCTAAAATAAAAAAATGGTTAATTTTTAAAACTTAAATTACGATTTAAATCCTTTAAAGTTCGGGTGAAATTTTACACATGACCTTAAACCTTTCAATAACGAACAGTAGTCTAAATTTATCCGTTACAGGAAAGTCTCCATCTATGGCAGGTAGTAGAAATTAATTTTTGATACGAAAAAAATTACAATATTTTTTATAAAAATACAATAAAAATTTTATATAAATTTCAAAGTCAACTGACTAATAAGTTAGAGGGAAGACTTGAACTCAATTTTAAAAATCCAAAAATAAACTTAAAAACTGTTTGCTATTGGGAGGTCTAAATTCTTCCAAAATTACCAAAAAAATGCGTTTTTAAATGTCCGCATTTGAATAAAGAAACGATCCGCTACTTTTAAAAAATTTTTGGTACTCAATAACTTTGATTTAAAGAGCCACTGCTCTTAAATTGTCTGTTAAAAGGGGGTGTCCGCTAACGGGAATGACCATTGTTGGTAGATTTCACTGTATTTAATAATTTTTGAAAAAATCGCGAGATTCCTTTAAAAATTTGTTTAGCCATTTTTTCGCTTTATTTTACCCATTTTTTAGCCACTTTTTCCCAGAAATTTTGTCAATTTTTGATAATCAAGTTCTGGCAACACTGCTCGTCACTGATATGTCAAAAGTGTTTTTGAGAAAAGTGCTAGCCACATTATTGCCTGTAGAAACGCTTATTTAGTATTTTCTGTAAAACTTTTACTTTAAGAGTTACAGCGCAAAGAAACTTTGAAGTAATTTTAGACCATTTCGAGGGCTGAAAGCATCGGGTGACTGTCCTGTTTTAATACGAGACGATCAATTTTCGCGGGGAAAGTTCATGGGGAGGTGAAAAAATAACACTTTTCACATATTGAGCGTCAGTTCTGAATAAGCACGAAATTAACTCTCAAACACATTTTAAGTTTTGACTTATTTCTGGCATTGAACCTAAATTTTAAACTTTGTTGCCTTCAGAGACTTATAGTAGAATTTCAGGACGAATATTTTTGGAGAACATTTTAACCCTATAACTCTTCAACTTGCGGGTCGTTTATGTCTCTTTTTAGAAAGGGGCCAAAAATTCACTTTAATTGCAGAGTTAGAGGGTTAAAATATTCCACAAAAATATTTGTCAAGAAATTCTGCTATAAGTCTCTATAGACATCAAAGTTGCAAATTTAAGTTCAATGCCAGATATAATTCAAAACTTAAAATGTGTTTAAGGGTTAATTTCATACTTATTAATTGGCGCTCAAATGTCCCTTTCCAGAAAGGTATTACTTATGAAAATCGGATTAAAAATGTGGCAACTAGAGGTAAAAGTATATATATATACACTGCTGTGCAATATAATAGGCACATTCAAATTTTTTCTAATTTTATTCTCGTTGTCTTTATTTTTAAAGATCAAAATAGTGGATAAATTCACCCAAAAATGCGAGGAGATTATTCAGAAATTGGTGCAGAATTTTAACGTAATGTCTGTTTTTTTATTTTGTAATTTGTTTTAAGTAAGCGTGGCTTTTAATGAAAAATAAGAGATATCTATTTTCTATCAAATTACATAGTAAAATTTTGCGAGCACTGATCGGATATATACAAACTGTATATTTTTGTAAATTCTATAAAATTTCCTTAAATCTTGCATTATCTTTATCCACAAACGGTCCCCAGACTTAAAATGACAGCGCCTTAAACATGACCAGATTTTCCTTTGTTTTTAGCGATTTTAAAATAGAGTTAACAACACTGAAACTTTAAAGTGAATGGCCTTATTCTACACTTAACGCGATATAACGAATCAGTCAAGCTTGTTTTACGTTATAGTATAAAGCATTCCGAGTTTAAATTTCAGTGTTGTTAACTTTATTTTGAAATCGCTAAAAACAAAGAAAAATTTAGTCATGTTTAAGGCACTGCCAGTTTAAGTCTGGCGACCATTTGTATAAAAAAATAATGTAAGACTTAAGGAAATATTATAGGACTTCCAAAAATATACAGTTTTTACAGAACTGATCAGTACTCGCTAAATTTTTATTATGTAATTTGATAGAGGGTCGATATCGCTCATTTTTCATTAAAAGCCACGCCTACTTCAAACAAGTGACAAAATAAAAAAACAGACGTTACGTTAAAATTCTGCACCATTTTCTGAACAATCTCCTCGCATTTTAGGGTCAATTTATCCACCATTTTGATCTTCAAAAATAAAGGCAACGAGAATAAAATTAGAAAAAATTTGAATGTGCCTATTATATTGCACAGCACTGTATATATATGTGACGCGCAAAATAGAAAGGGACCTAAGGATAGAAAGGGACCTAAGGTCAGGAGAGCATGGGATCGGTCTCATTCGATGCTCAGATGTTGTCCACAAAAAAAACAAATTGATTTTTTTACCCTTAGGTCCCTTTCTCTATGCGCTGTCACATATATGTATATATTCTGCTTGATGATCAAATGATGATAATTACACCACTACGTGGTCAGGGTATAATAAGTTTGTGCTGATGTTTGTAACACCAGAAAATATAGACCCACCTTATAGTATACCGATCGACTCAGAATCACGTTTTATTTCGATTTAACGACGTCCGTCTGTCCGTCCATCTGTCTATCGTCCGTCTATCCGTCCGTCTGTCCGTCCGTCCGTCTGTCTGTCTATACATTCTTGTGCGCACTCTACAGGTCGCAAATATTAAAATATTTTGATGAAATTTGGTACACCGACTTATGTCGGCCCAAAGACGAAGCCTATTGATTTTGGTTAAAATCGGTCCATGTTTAGACCTAGTGCCCATATAAGGGTCCCCCCAAAATTATATTGTTTATACGCTGCAGATCGCAAATATCAAGATATTTTGATAAAATTTGGTTCACCGACCTGTGTCGGACCAAGTACGAAGCCTGTTGATTTTGGTTAAAATCGATCCATATTTAGACCTAGTGCCCAATTAAGGGTCCCCCCAAAATTGGCTTGGTTACACGCTGCAGGTCGCATATATTAAGATATTTTAATGAAATTTGATTCGCTGACTTACATAGTCCCGAGAACAAAGCCGATAGATTCTAGATAGAATCGGTCCATATTTGGACCTATCGCCCATATGGGCTTTATTTACGATTTTCTCTTCTTTTATTATTTTATAGAAAATTTTGACACAAGTCCCATTTTAACCCATTCGAATTTCGGATCCAAACGTTAGTTGGCTTTTAACCAGATTGGTGTAGGGTATTGTATAGTCGGCATGACCGACTTTAGTCTTTTTACTCGTTTTACTTATATACTTTTACCTCTAGTTGCCACATTTTTTATCCGATTTTCATAGGTAATACCTTTCTGCAAAGGTTGTAATGTTGTATTGTTTACAACTTCATTAGTTGTTTCAAAAAGCCACCGCAAGATGGCGCTAATCTAGCATTTGTTAGAAAATTGTAAAAAATTGAAATTTGGACGCCTCGAAAATGATTTTTTTGATATGTCATAGTGGAACTTTTTTTTCCTCATGCCAAAAGCTATCAAAAGTCGATGGAACAATATCAAAAAAATTTTGTCCATACAATTCGGCCCACTCTGATACACACTGTCTTTCAATGTGGGTAATTATCAACGTTAATGCATTTTCAAATCTAACGTAATTTCCTGAAGAGTTTAGCTGACATGCTTTCGATTATTTTTTTATACTTCAATTGAATGAACCTAGATTTACTTTAATTTCTTAACATTGATAGACATGAGCGCAAATGCAGCTAGTGTTTCCCAAAAAGCAAATTTTTAAAAACCGATATATCGATGAACCAGAAATTCGCTTTTTAAAACACCTTCAGTTCATAGTTACTGAAAAAACTGCCAAACAATTTCATATTTGCGAAAAAGGAAACACGGAGGAGATTGGAAGATAAACAAAAAATTAAAACTAGAATATATGTATGTGTCTGTATTGATCACTTCGAAGTAAGATAACAGAAAGCTGAATATCTACTGAATCTGTTAAATGTTATGGTTTGAATTATTGCTTTTAGAACTATTTTTAGGACTACCAATACTGGCATCGACTTACTTTCTGAAATATTTTAAAATATACATTCAAAATATATGTTAGTCGAAAAAATAGTAAAACGTCTTGTATATCAAGTATACTAGTTTTTAGGAACTTTTTATCTGAAATTGTGTTTTCAGAAAAAGTATAAGTTATAGTTAACACCAAACAAATTTTTCACTAATGTTTTACTAATTTATTTTGCTACCAAAAGTATGCTGATAAACATATTTATAGTGCGGACAACAACCAAACAGATATGATGTAGATGTCGCAGATAAGACATTTGATGTAGTGCGGACAAAGAAAATGATACTTAAACACAGCTGTTCTAAGACATATAATAAATACAACCGTGAACGATTTTTTATCTGTTTTTCATATATAAAACAAAAGTACGTCAAAAGGTTGCATACACATAAAAATAAAAAACAATAAGATAAAATATGATTCAAATTATAGACAGAATAAAATATTTAAATTTTATGACGATAAAGATAAAAGGTGGATATACCATATAAACAAAATATTTATTAATATTGAATATGTGAAATATATGGACAGACATTTTTTCAGTAGTTTGGGTATTTTTTGGTGTCCCCTTTCGCTTTTTTTAGAAAAAGGTTTTTACAATATAAAGGCCATAGTTTATTTGCCATTCTGTTATTTAGAATTGTCTACTAATGTGGAAATCTGGACATCTTTATATTTTACGAACATTATTTAGTTCAAAAGAATAAAAAAAGCACAAATTTTAGACTTAAATTTTCAGCAAATAAATTAACTGAAATACAAATTTTTTGAGTTTTCTTCAGTCTATTAATATTCAGTAAAATATTTTATGGATTTTAGCAAGGATTTTTTCATTTGCAATCGACTAAATGTTAGCGAAACTTTAGCTGAGATAACTATTTTTTTTTGTAAAAATCTGTTCGCTGATTTTCAGGTAACTACTTTTTCTGAATTTTTTGGTTAATCTTATAAACACTGACTGGAGGTGGTCATATCAATTAGAGGCTTAAATTATAAATGAGTAATATAAAAAATAAGCAACTTTGTCAATGTCCATTTTTTATGATAAGTTGCTTAAAAGCGGTAGAATTGAAAAAGAACCCGTCATAAGGATGTGTTCATGCGGCTGTGTTTGTTACAAAATTTCAGTATTGTGCGAACAATGATAAATGCAAATTCATTTTTGGGTTTTTGTTTTTATGATGATAACAACAACAAAAACAAAAACTGGTTGAAAAAACACTTGCATAGATATTCTAGCACACATGCACATATATACATATATACTTTTACTTGTTGTACACATACATGTACTTAAGTGTATGGGTACATTTTAGTGCTTATTAAATAGTGTTGGGAATGCAGCACGTACACAAATTTTTGACCGGAAGTTTTATAATCGTTTAAAATTAACTTAAAATACAAAACTATAACATTCTGTGGTATCTTTACTCGAATGTTGGCTGGCGTTTCAGTCTTTAAAATAACGGTATTTGTCCACAATACCGAAATCGAATCCGATATTTATCAAAAAGGGCAATTGTGTTTATATTTAACCATTTTTATTTCCTTGATTGACCGCGGCAAATGCCTATTATTCACAAATCACTATTATCAAACCCATCAAATACGAAACAGATATTTATAATGGCGATTCGCGGATAATACGAAATTACACCGGTACACAAGAAGGGATAAAAATGGTTAAATAGGAAGACAAATCCAGCTAATGTTGTCGAGGTTTTAAAATGTTCATACCCAGCAAGCATGGCAATACGAAGAAGATTCCCCGATCATATTGCCAGGAAGAAAACATTTATTGCCGGCAATATCAATTTCGTATTGCGGAAGTTTCTTCCGTCGGGAATAACTGTTACCTGAAAGCAATACTTCCAGGCAACACGAAAGCAATACATCAGGAAGATAAATCGGCGATATCGCTAAGTTATCAGCTGGAAGATAAAAAGGTGATATCGCCAAATACACTCCCCGGTGCAATATAAAGGATTTATTTTTTCATCATTAAATTTAAACCTGAAAAATAACATTTGCATACATAATCCATTGACCAACACATTAATTATATTGATTTCACTGTAGCCGATTTTTTCTGCGCATTAAATCTTGATTTTTTCGAGGAATTTTTTTCCTATGTATCTTTTGATTGTTTTTATACAAATTTTGTTTTAATTTTTTCCAAAATGACAAAGAATTTCAAACAAATTTTCTTTATCTTCCGGATGATAAAAAGGTAATATTGCCGCAATATTATCATAAAAAATTATGACACAAAATTCAATTTTTGAATTATTTTTTTCAAATATCACCGAATTATCTTCCAAGTAATAAAAGGAAGACAATTTTAAAATACTACTTCATTATTTTCATTCAAATGAAAAATATAAGATGTCGCTTTAATATCTTCTTGGAAGATATCTTCCAAATGCTTGCAGGGTATTGACTATCGTTTCTTTAGCCAGAAGAAGAATATTTTTAAACAAATAACTTTGATTACGAAACCCGTACTAAATTTTAATACCATATCCAGTCTGTGGAACAGGAAATATTTAGAATATAATTACGATCGACTCATGTGCACTTTCTGAGTCGATCTAGCGATATCCGTTAATCAATATAATGTGTACGATACTTCTAACCAAACTACAGGTCGCAATACTGAAAACATCACAGGTTGACAAAATATAGAAAAAAGACAATTAATTCAAGTTGTCACAACGGAATTGTTTTGAGAGTACCTACATCTGGGGGTAATAAAATAAAGTGATAGATAAATTTATCATTTTCGTTTCACAACAATTTATCTCAATTATCCCAATTTAATTGGGTCGTCATGATAACCATCTGTCATATTTCTGGCTCATTTCACTTCCCAGTGTAGAAAATCATTACCAGATATGTGGTTATGTAACTACATACTTGGTAATGGTAACTAGTTACTTTTGTTATTACATTTCTTATTACCTTTATATGGCGATGTCGCGAAAAATAATGAGTTATGGTTACACACCAGCATACCAAAAATCCAAAAAATATTCGTTACCTATGTGCTTACCAGTACTGACAAAAATAATGAGTCTAAAAATAGATTTTAAAAAAAATAAATTATATTAAAAAAAATATTTATTGTATTTTTTGTTTTTAAATAAAATTTGCTGGTGCGGGAATCGAACCTGGGTCTACAGATTGCCAGTCAATAGCTCAACCATCTGAGCTATATCGACATGTAATATTTAATAGATAAAGACATAATTGACCTGCTGCACACAAGTAAGCTTACTCGCCATCATACAAAAAATCAAAAAATATGTGGTTACATATATCCTTACCAGTGTTTAAAAAATATTGAGTATAAAAATAGATTTGAAAAAATTTTCAAAAAAATCTAGAAAATTATTTTCTATTTGAAATAATGATAAAAATAAGTCATTATCAGTAACTCATTATTATATGTTTTAAAATAATGCTGAAGGTAAGTGGGTGTCATTACTGGTAGTCCAAAAAATAATGATATGTCATTACCGTTTCTTACAACCCAAATAAATTAGAAAAAAATATATATTATTAAATTGTGTTTACACATACAATAATATATCAGCAAAAAACTCTGCTAAATGGATTTCAAATCGACTTGACCAATTTTTAACAAATTTTTAATTGAAACACTGATTTACCGAAGATTTCAGTTATCTTCATTTAACTCCCCAGCAAAAATAGACATTACCGAGTAATTAAGGGAGTAAGTAGCACACAAAGGGTTTCACTACTTACCAGGCTATTTACTCGCAACATTACTTTTGTTCGCGATGTCCAAAAATTCATGGGTGGTCATTACCCCCTCGCTTACAAAAAAGTGCGAATAACGAGCTTCCCATAGTGAAAGAATAAGTAGTTACTCACAAAGATAGAATAAGTGGTTACTCAGAAGTTAGGAAATGAGTGGTTACCCTACATTGTAAAATAGTTGGCCATATTGGCAAAAAAACTTTTTACCTTGGAAAATTTCCTATTTAGTTTAAAACAAATTTATAAATAAAATATTAATATAAAAAAGACTTGATCAGTACTTATTTAATCAATTACCAGTAAGTGATTACTTTGCACGAATATATAAGTACTTCTATGACTTATTATCGGTAAGTCATTATTTTGTATTTTAAAGTAATGCAAAGGTAATGGCCTATCATTACTTGGTAATTCGTATGGTAATGACCATGTTTTTGCTGGGTTAATATTAAAAACCCTCTGTATTCTAACTAATTTTTAACAATCCCTATGTTAAATTATACAAAATTTATTGTTTAAATATAGCAGATAGACATTGTCTTCATATTTCTACGATTACTAGGCAGATGGCGCCACCAGTGTATCCGAGGTTTTAAAAATATCGCTATTTCTTCCCTACCCGATTTTTCAAATGGCTCATATCCCGAAAACTAAGAGAAAAATTTGGCCCTTAATTAAACAACAGCCCCTTGAAAAAGTTATCTCTATTAAAAATTGGACCTAGGTGGGACCCTCCGAAATTTTTGACAAAAAATCTATTTCATAAAATGGACCATATCACGGTAACTGTCCGAGATAGAGCACAACGGACAAAGCTTTTGTTCTTCGCAGTAGCCCCACATGCCTTTGGACGATATGCAATTGGTCCGGGGAGGGTTCCGAAATCCTACAATTTGAACAATCTTTACGACTGATTTTACTAATTTTTTTCTTAAATTTAGGTTTGTTAAATTTTACAAAAAATGTGTTAAAATCAACAATTTTTATTTTAAGCCAAAACATGTAGACATGTAGCTTTTAGTAAAGTTCATGGTTTTTTTACAAATAATGTATAAAAATATTGAGAAAAAATTGCAGTTTTATGAGCGTTTAATTTTGAATTCATATAAATTTTATTAATTTTTCCACAAACTTGCTTTTCTTATTTTATAAAAGTGATAAACTTATAAGGAAAATACCACCTTCTAAACACTCCGATTTGGATAAAATATGGATATGTGATAAAAAGAACAAAAAAAATTAAATCTACCTATCTCAGTTTATCGACCATCTCGGAATTTTAAAGGTTTAAAAAGGGATTCAAAACTGGGCCCTATTTCATTTGCTGTTTACGTTTTTTTTGTACTTTTTTGCTGTTTTGAATTTATCGTTTTAAAAATTTTGGATCCTTTATATGGAGAAGTAGGCTGCTTTGGATGCTAAATTCACAAATGTTATTCCTTATTAAACTTAAGTCAGCACATGTCCACTTCGATTATAATTTGGGTCGTTTTGACAGCGCTCTACAATTGAGAGCCAGAATGTTCTGCGAATGATTATTTGGCGGTTGAAAGAGCATTTCAGAGTTTTTTTTTCAAAAACGCTTTGAGAACGTTGACAGCAAAAAAAAATTGTAAGGCACGCTTTCTTTCGTTGCTTCAAAAGTAAAGGGTTCTTCAACACGGATGCTACAAAAGTAGAAAGACAGGGACAGCAAACGACGCCATATTTCTTGCCGCTCTTTTGACATTTCTCTTCAGTAAGGTTTGCCATTTCATGATGGAAAGATAAACGAGCCAACAACGAGTCGAAATTATTAAAATTTACTACCGACATTCGGAGTCAGTGGCTTCAACGTTAAGAGCGCTACGTCCAATTTATGGTCGTCATAATGAATGGCTTCGACAATAAACAAAATATGCGTTATTGGTCAGACAGCAATCCACACGTACTTCATGAGTCATCATTGCATCCCGAAAAAATTACGGTTTGGTGCGGTTTATGGGCCGGCGGCGTCATTGGGCCGTACTTCTTCCGTGATGATCAAGACCGGCACGTTACTGTGAATGGGAATCGCTACCGTTCAATGATAATCGAATATTTTTGGCCCCAATTGGATGATATGGACTTGAAGGACATGTGGTTCCAACAGGACGGCGCCACAAGCCACACAGCGAATGTCACAATCAATTTATTGCAAACCAAGTTGGAGAACGTGTTATCTCACGAAATGGTCCAGTCGATTGGCCGCCTCGGTCGTGCTATTTGACGCCGTTGGACTATTTCCTGTCGGGCTACGTCAAATCTATGGTATATGTCAGCAAGCCAGCGACGATTGATGAACTTCGTACGAATATCGGCCGATTTATGCTTGAAAACCGTCGAAAATTGGGTTCAGCGTCTAGACTTCTGCAAGCGTGCCCGTGGTGGCCATGTAAAAGAGATCGATTTCCATACATAATGGCATCGAACGTACTTTCACAGGAATAAAGAATTTCATTGATATCCAAAACCGTTTTTGGTTTATTTAAAAAAACTTTTGTAGCGCTCTTATTGAAGAACCCTGTATCTGTCGGTATATTAACTGCTGTTTTAGATATAATTCTGAACAAATTCAAACAAATCACTTCTTTCGTCGCTTCCAAAGTATCCGTCAGTATATTTTTACAGCTTTTTTAGAAATAATTCTGAACGACATCCAAAAAATTACTTAAGTATTGCCTCTAAAGCATTACTGCTCTAAAAGTGATCCTAAAAAGTGATTTTGATGCAGTTTATTTACAAACAGGTGATCGTCGGTTGGATTCCTGGCGGGAACAATATCTTTTTTTTTTTGCTATTTTATTTTTTTTAATATTTATAATTTATTTATTTAATTTTAATATTTTTTTAATTTTTAAAAATCCCAGCAAAAGAAATTGCAAGTAAAACTACTTCTTTCAATGCTTCACAATTATCCGTTAGTGCATTTTTACTGCTTGTTTAGAAGTTATTCTGAACAACTTCAAAAACTTTTTTTCAACTTTTTTAGAATTACTTCTGAACAACATCTAAAAAATCTCTTAAGTATTGCTTCTAAAGAGTAATTGCTCTAAAAGTGATCGTAAAAAGCGATTTTGGTATCATTTGGCATTTCCCAACAGAGGGTCCCGGGTTCGATTCCCGGTGGGACCAATATTTTTTTATATTTTTTTTATGCTATTAATTTTTTTTTAATATTTATAATTAATTTGTTAAAATTCAATATTTTTTTTAATTTTTAAATTTTGAAAAATATGTGTATATAAAAAAATGGTGAGAAATTGCTTTCTATGCACCTGTAAAAATAGTACTGAAAACAATATTAAATTGGAGTGCACCTTTTACACTTGTTTACTTATTAAACTTTAATTGAAGAGAATAAGGAACAATATCTCGCAGTAACAAAGTGGTGTTTTTATGCCAGCCAACTTTCATATCAAAAAATAGCTCAGCGGTAGAGCGCCAGACTAGCAATCGTGAGTTCGCAAGTTCAATACCCGGTGGCGGCAATAAAAAAACTTTTGTAAAGTAAAAGCAAATATAATTTTTTTTTGTTAAGAATTTTTTTTTAATTTTTAATTGGTGAAAAAGAGCTTCCTTTGCACTTGTTCAAAAAGTACTAAAAAAATTTTGAAGTGGGAGTACTCCTCTTCTATGACAACTCAAAGTTAAAATCATTAGTGTTTATGTTAAAAAAGAAGTACATCTATTGTAGTTTTGATTCAACTGCCTTTTTCTTAAGTGCACATTTGCTATAACTGCACAAAATTTTGGTTTCGTTTCTATTTTACAATATTATGTACGCAATTGTCTTCTTTAAGTGCACTTTTTGCACCTGCGCATTTAAGATAACTGCATCATATTTTTGACAGTTTTACATTATTTTCATAAAAAAGATCACAGTTAGCTGCCTCTTGTGTTTTTCTTTGTTTTTCAATTCTAGGGAAAAAAAACACACATATAATAAATGTGTTGTCAACTTTTTTTGTGATAAAAATATTCTACTTTAGTCGTTTTTAACCATACAAATCGCAAGATCTGGTGCAAAGCACAAAGTTGTCATCACTAGCTTCATTTGTTGTGTTTGTTTTCAGTCTGTATTGGTATACCTGCACATTAAGGCAGGTAAACAATTTGACTTAGCTGCGTTTTTGGCTTACCCTCACAAAAATTCTTGCAAAAGTTGGTTGTGCAGCTAAGTCAAAATTACTGTATATCATCAATTGTAGTGCTTTTTCTTCTGCTACGGCATCTCTTTTATAAAACAAAAATGACGAAAATTAATTTTTATGCACTTGTGAAAATAGTAATGAATTTCAGTCGACCGTTTTCACTTACTAATAACTACTTTTATTCAGGGAAAAAAGACACAATATCTCGCAAGAACAAATTGGTGTTTTTATCTAATTCAACTTTCCAATCAAAGAATAGCTCAGTGGTAGAGAGCTAAATAAACTACATTCAAAAAAATAAATTAGTACAAAAGAGTGCGTTTTGTCTTGTGAACAAAATTCAAAAACTCTAAAGATTTTATGTAGAGTTTAGTAATAGAAAAAATATAAAATTGAAATTAAAAAAAAATTGAACCCGCTCGGGATCGGCAGCATGTAAATATTTCCAAATATATTTGCTAGGGGTGCTGCAAAGCTATAAAAGTAATAAACAATATTTCTTGGGCATAGATCTACATTTCCACAAAGTTTTGTCGGAAGATTTCCAGCCACTAAAATTCCTTTGTCAAAGGGTGAAATAATGTCGACAATGTAGTCGTCTGGATAGTTTTATATTTTACAAAGTTTTCTAAATAATTTTCAAAAGAACAAATAAACACAATTTCTAGATTTAACTTTTAACTAAAGTATATTTTTTTTTTAAATTTTTTTGAGTATTTCAGTCAACTGATAGTCAGCAAAAAGTTTTATTGATTTAAGCAAGGATTTTTTCGTTTATAATTGACTGCTAGCAAAACTTTGGTGAGATTATTATTTTTTTTCGAAAATCTGCTCTCTGATTTTCAGCAAATAACTTTTGTTGGAATTGCCAACTTTTTTGCAAGCAAGCTGACACAGCAGCATTTTTTGCTGACGATACTGATTTTTTTTTAGTGTAACAATGGTGAGGTTGCGAAATAAAAAAAAATAATTGTTTTTTACAATACTTTCAATTGATGAAGTAGGATGTAATTTGTACTCATTCAGAAAGTATTGAAAAATATTTAAGTACGAGTACTTCCCTCCTATGACAGCTCGATGTTTAATTTATTAGTGTAACTGTTAGAAAACAAAGTACATCTAGATCACTAATTGTAGCTCTTTTTCTACTGCTTTGGCATCCCTTTTTTGCTGGGTTTTTTATAAAATATTGTAGCGCTCTCACACCATAAATCATGGTTATCATTTGGGGCATTGTGAAAAGGCTTTACACATATAAATTGATATGTTCTGCAAAACGCTTGTACCACATTTTGAAATGCCTTTAACAAGTTTTCAAGATTGTATTTTTCTTCCTGGGTATGGCTAAGGGCTAAAGCAGTGTTTTTGCTCTTAACGAATTGTTTAATAAAATCACTAAAATTTAGTCGGAATTTAAGTAATAGATATTAATGAAATCTGCCATAAACTTTTATTAAAGAAATTTCTTCATGGAAATGAAGAAATATTTTTTTTTTATAATTAAATAAATTTGTTATTTTATATTTCCCGAAAATTATCTCTGTGTTAAAACTCTTAAATTCACATACAAAATATTATTGCTTTAATACTTATGGACATTTAAAAATCAATATTGAAAATTATGTTGAAATGATGTTTTTTAACAATTTGTTTATTTATTTTGCCATAAAGCACTTTGCACTTATTTTTTATTTACAATTTTTTATTTTGTGTAAGTTTCTTTTTCCTCGCAATATTTTTATGATTTTTTTATGAATATATAAAATTTTAAGCGCACCAATTTAAAACCGTTACAACCACATAAAAATAAATGCACCATAGTGTAGTATTGTATATTTTTTATAATCAATTAGTATTTAATGGTAGTTAAAATAAAATTAAAAATGCATGCTAATTACTTAAATACGTATTTGTTCATAAACCAATAAAATTATTATTTTTAATGGAAATTTATTTTTTTTTATATAGAATTTTTTTTTTATTTAACATTTTTATTTGCTTAATTTAATTTAATATAATTTAAAATATTTACTAACTAATTTTTAATTCGCAATTTTTTTTAGGATTATTTGTTTATAGTTAAAAATTAATATATGTGGATTATTTATAATTTATAATATCTAATAAATATGCACGACTTACTCAGCCTAAAGTTTAAATGTTTTTGTTAATATTTATTTAAACATAAACTGTTAAATATAATAGAATCAAATTAAACCATTACGGAGTAGGGTGGAGCCCTTCCGTTTAAAATAAAATTCTTTAAAAATATCGGACATTACTATAATATATAAAAAGATAAAATTTCGGACCCTATTTGGTTATCAATATAACACAACGGCTAAAAGTCCGTAGGATGGCACATAGGTGGCGCCAGTAATGAAAAAGCCATATGATTTTTTTTTTAACAACAAATCTTCAGATGATATCTGTCAAAATTTAATGACAATTCGTTCATTAGTGACGTTACTTTTATGAGTGTTTGCTCACAGTGTACCAAAAACACATTTTAATGCCAAAAATAAACCATTCTATAAAAAAAAATATCGAAATGTTAAAAAGGCATTGGAGTTATTATAACGGTCTTAAAGAAGATATGTTGATAAATAAAGTCGAGTTTTTTCAAAAAAAATTTAGTTTTTTTGGTTATCCGTAATTGCTTTGAATCCATTGTTTTCAAAATCGCAAAAGTAGTGTCACTAAAACAGCTGTTACTTGTTCCCTAATGAACGAATTGTCATTAAATTTTGCCAGGTATTATCTGAAGGTTGGTAGTTCCAAAAAATCATATAGTGTTATGATTAGTAGCGCCACCACCACATCAGTCTATGGACTTTTCAGCCGATGTATTATAAAGTCATACATATTCAAAAAATCGAATATTTTACTACCTCCGTTCCGAAATGAGGTTAACATTTCTATATTTTGCTGGGATTATTGAGGTTTTTTTAAAAAACAATTTTTTTTCTGGATACTTGTTAGGACATATCAGTGATTCTGAATTTATAGATAGCTTTCCAGTTTTTTTATTATTTAATTTTAATTCGTTGTCAAAGCTAAAAATTAAAAATAAAATAATTCTTTGATTTTGTGTGAACAAGTGAACAGCATTCAGATAAATAAGAAAACGTATTTCTGGCATTACAAACTGGTATGGAATCTATAATGCTTAATAAAGATGGTAATAATTACAAAATTCGACGTATGGGTAAAGAAAGTCTTCGCCGAGGAGGCCGTTTACCTGTTTCTATTAAATTCAGCGAAGAAAGCTTAGCAATAGTTCGTCAAAATATTGACCATTAATTTGATTACAATATAATATTATTTTTTCTACCACAATAGTGGTGCATAAACTGCTATTTTAATTTGTTTCCTTTTACTTGAATAAAAACACTTTGCTTAGTAAAATGTTAACATTATTTTGGAACAAAAAAATCAATAGAAATGTTAACCTTTTTTCGGAACGGAGGCAGTACTATTTAATTAATATTTAAACTATAAAACTCCTGCTCGTAATATAATATTTTGATAGAAAATGGATAATTAGCAACCCTTTCAGCGTTTTCGAAGTTCTTCTCATCAACAATATTACCATCAAAGAAACAAACTGAAATGGTTAAAACTTCCGATCAAAAAATATGGACAACTAATTTATGTGTTTTGGAAAGCTTATACACAGAAAAAACTAAAAACGAATTTTAACAACGAAATTAATTATATCAATTAAAATTTAAAATGATTTTTCACCTATCACTCAAATGATACTATTAATTACTAAAAATTGTATACGATTAATTGAAACAAATTTCGATTAAAGTAGTAATAATATCAATTAACACATTAATTGAAAATAAAAAGAAATAAAAAATTATATCAAATTGTAAAAAAGCGTATATGTTTCATGTTTATATATTTGGAGTACTGCATATGTGTTTGTTTTGTTTGTGAACTGCAAAGGTTTGGGTTCTTATACAAAAATTTTAATTTAAAAGTTTAAGAAAAAAGTTTGGGAATTATACAACACATAATTACGTAACAAATATTTGCAAAAATATTTAAAAGTCAATTAAAATATTAATTGATTCAATAAAATACTTGTTTCGAAACAATTTTTATTATACCCTACACCACTATGTGGTCAGGGTACTATAAGTTTGTGCTGATGTTTGTAACACCAAAAAATATTGGTCGTAGACCCACCTTATAGTATACCGATCGGTTCAGAATTTTTTTTATTTCGATTTAACGATGTCCGTCTGTCCGTCCGTCCGTCTGTCTGTCTGTCCATGCAATCTTGTGCGCACTCTACAGGTCGCAGCTATTAAGATATTTTGATGAAATTTGGTACGCTGACCTATGTTGGCCCAAGGACGAACAAGTTTGATTTTTTTGAACATCGGTCCATGTTTAGACCTAGTGCCCATATAAGGGCCCTACCAAAATTATATTGTTTATACGCTGCAGGTCGTAAATATTAAGATATTTTGACGAAATTTGGTACACAGACCTATGTTAGCCCAATAACGCAGCCTATTGATTTTGGTGAACATCGGTCCATGTTTAGACCTAGTGCCCATATAAGGGTCCTACCAAAATTATACTGTTTATACGCTGCAGGTCGTAAATATTAAGATGTTTTGATGAAATTTGGTACACAGCCCTACATTGGCCCAATAACGCAGCCTATTGATTTTGGTGAACATCGGTCCATGTTTAGACCTAGTGCCCATATAAGGGTCCTACCAAAATTATACTGTTTATACGCTGCAGGTCGTAAATATTAAGATATTTTGATGAAATTTGGTACACAGACCTATATTGGCCCAATAACGCAGCCTATTGATTTTGGTGAACATCGGTCCATGTTTAGACCTAGTGCCCATATAAGGGTCCTACCAAAATTATACTGTTCATACGCTGCAGGTCGTAAATATTAAGATATTTTGATGAAATTTGGTACACAGACCTACATTGGCCCAATAACGCAGCCTATTGATTTTGGTGAACATCGGTCTATGTTTAGACCTAGTGCCCATATAAGGGTCCTACCAAAATTATAATGTTTATACGCTGCAAGTCGCAAATATTAAGATATTTTGATGAAATTTGGGACACAGACCTATATTGGCCCAATAACGCAGCCTATTGATTTTGGTGAACATCGGTCTATGTTTAGACCTAGTGCTCATATAAGGGTCCTACCAAAATTATACTGTTTATACGCTGCAGGTATTAATATTAAGATATTTTGATGAAATTTGGTACATAGACCTATGTTGGCCCAAGGACGAAGCCTGTTGATTTTGGCGAACATCGGTCCATGTTTAGAACTAGTGCCCATATAAGGGTCCCCCCAAAATTGGCTTGGTTACAAACTGCAGGTCGCAAATATAAAGATATTTTAATGAAATTTGGTGCGCTGACTCACATTATAGAAAATTTTGACACAAGCCCCATTTTAACCCATTCGAATTTCGGATCCAAACAATACACCAGAGTGGTGTAGGGTATTGTATAGTCGGCATGCCCGACTTTAACCTTTTTACTCGTTTCTAATATATATTTAATTAGATATTTAATAATTTTTTCTGTGTACTTTTCTCTTAAGCCTTCGCCAAACTGTTTTTATTTGTTGTCCTGATCTGCAAAGAAATTAAAAACGGTTGTCCATTAAGACAAACGAATTTTTTCTAACCGATTTCCAGGCGAATTCAGTTGTTGCAATCGATAATAAAGCTGTCACAACCGAATTGAAATTGATTTCGGTTGCCACAACTGAATTTAGTTTTGTCAGCCGCATCAATTCGGTTGGCAAAAAATTCCGTTGCCACATTGGAATTATTTTGCGAGCGTATGACTTTTTAAATAAATTTCATTCGGTAATGGAAAATATATTTGGAGTGTATGAAATGAGAAAACATCGACGAGATGCAATAAAATAATTTTTAGGAAAAAAATGTATGCGGTGAAAAAATATGTGTGGTGAAAAAAAAAAATTTTTTTTTTTTTAATTTTGAGGGTAAAAAAATATTTGAGGTGAAAATAAATTTGAGGAGAATATTTCAAATTTTTATTTAACAGATGCTACTATGAAATTGTACAAAAATAATGGGTAGTTAAATGCTCATGTAAAGAGAAATGTTGGCCTTTTTCATACACCTCTCTTTTCAACACCAATCGAATTGAACCTGTTTGCTAAATATTAGTGAAATAAAAACACCATGAAAAAATCTGTTAAATTTACAAAATTTTAGATGTATTTTAGTTAACTGCAAATAACAATTTACTCTGCTAAAATAAAAAAATATTGTTGAATACACAGAAAAAAATTAAAATCGAGAAAATTTTCTGTAAAAATTTAATTTAACATTTTTTAATTAAAATTTTAATCATATCAATTATAAATTTAATCGAAAGTAGTCGAAATTTTCAACTAAGTTATGGCGATTTTATTAAAATGTGTAATATTAAAAATATTATTAAAATATATTTATTAGATTTTTTATGGTTTTGTCTGATTTGAGACATACTTTTCTAATTTTTTATTTGCAATGAAATTCACAATCCAGCCTTCTAATATCAATGTTCAAAAGATTTTTTCCGCTGTTTCTTTTACTAATATTCAGCAAATATATTCTGATACTGATATTAATAGATTTTCCTGTATGTTCCTTTTTAACTAATTTTCAACTAATTTTTCTGCAATTTATGACTTTATTTCTATCAGTGTAAGTATAAATAAAAGAAAAATAGAAAAGTAGAATTTTTATGAGGATTTTTTTATTACAATACCTGTAAGATTTACGAAGGCGAAAAATTTGTTTGGATAACAATTGTGCGAATAAAAGTTGTTAACGAAAATGTTTCCAATATTAAAATATTTTGAAATGAAAATATGTGTCGGTTTTTGACTCGCAACGAAAAAAGTCTTGCCACCCCTGTCCTAGTCCACAGCCACATTTGTGCCGAAGATAGGAAAACAAAATTCCAATTAGTTTCTGAGATTTAGCGGTGAGAAAAATTGCATATTCTTCTGAAAAAATTAAGTTTTAAGCAAAATGTATATGGGGCCATAAAATCCGAACAGCAGCTAAACTAGCAAAACCCAAATGGGGTTTTGTTAGTTTCGATAAGTACCTACTACGAAAAACCGCACACGAGAAGAAGTTTGTATTTTATATGTTGTAATGTAAAGAGTTATATATACATATTTACAATTTTCTTTTAAATACCGTTTAAAAATTGAAAATCGGTTAACAAATTACTGACTTACAAATGTTTAAACGCGCTAGTCACAAAATATACTCTTTCCTCTTATCTCGAATTTGAGGGTATACGAGGGGCACTATTTATATTTCGGGAATAGTAAATAATAACAAACATTTTCAAATAAAAATGGCTTTGTTGTTTTTCAAAATATTCCCTTGATGATCAATACTTTTGCATTCGTTCAAACCATTTGTCATAGCAGTTTCTCCATTCCTCTTGAGACACCTCCAAAATATGGTTTTTGAACGCTTAAACTGCTCCTTCGGCGCTCGTAAATCGTTGACCACGCAGTTTACCTTTGATATTCGGGAACAAGAAGAAGTCATTGGGTGCCAAGTCAGGACTATACGGAGGATGAGTCACCAATTCGATGTTTTGACTGCTCAAAACTTCACCTGTTTTACGAGATATGTGAAAGCACGCTTTGTCATGATGGAGAATCATTTGTCTTTGGGGGTTAGTTTTACGAATTTCTCCGAAGACTTCCGGCAAACAAATGGTCATGTACCACTCAGAATTGACCGTCATACGTTGCTCAAGAGGAACAGTGGCCACATGACCCATTCGGCCGAAGAAACAGGCGACCATTTGCATCGCTCGTCTTGGAATACCCACACGGTCGATTGCTGTTTTGTTTCCGGCTCATACGCATATATCTATGATTCGCCACCTGTCACGATTTTATACACGCCTTTTGAAGCATCATGGTCGAACTTTTTAATCATTCCCTTACACAAATCCACGCGAGCCTTTTTTTGAGCGATTGATAAATTATGGGGGTATCCAACGAGAGCAAATTTTTTTTACAACTAAGGGTTTATGCAAAATCGAATGTATTGAAGTGGAAATAATACGCAAGAATGCCTCAATATCACGATATGTCACATGACGATCTTGCCTTATCAGTTCACGCACTGCATCGATGTTTTGTGGCACAACAACCGATTTTGGACGACCTTCACGGAATTCGTCGTCCGAACTACGACCACGATTGAATTGACTATACCAGCGATATACTTTCGTTTCTGATGCTGCTTTATCGCCATACATAGAACTGAGTTCATCTACATATTCTTGTTGAGATAATCCACGTCGAAAGTTGTGAAAAATAATCCAACGAAATCCTTCTCTTAAAATTTCCATTTTTTGGCCAAATTGAATTTCTTAACTCACTGTAAACAAAACAAATAGCACTTGTGTATCAAAACATTGTGAGTACGTTTATGCTAAAAAATGTCAAGTGTTATTATGGTGTTGCCAAATTTTAGCTATTGACATTAGTGTTGCCAGTTCCCGAAATATAAATAGTACCCCTCGTATTGCAACTTCTCAAAGAGGGTTTTTTTAACTAGACCTACAACCTACACTATGTCACTTCACGAGTGAATTTTCCCTGTATTACAGTGTTATTAAATAATATATTATCAAATTTTGCATGTTTTAATTATAAATTTAAAAACAGCACCTAATATTGCACAATAACTTTATTAATTCTAAAATATTTTTATTTATCGTTAGTATAAAGCAAATATTTTTATTATCTTTTTTTTTAATTTGATGAATGTATGAAATAATACCTAATGTAACAATAAACTTTACTAAATAAATTTGTTTTTTTTTTATTTTCACTAATCTCTTATTGCACTCCAAATACAAAAAACAACAAAATCTAAAACAACAAACCAACAACTGAAATGAATTGATGAAAAAAAATCACAACAATTTCCCTAATTGCTGTTGCAATATCCTTTTAACGACAACTACAAAAAAACAATGGGAATTTAACAAAAATAAAATCGACATTGAAACAAACAAACAAAAAAAAATGTGGAATGTTAAACTTAAAACCTTGTTGGTAAAAAAATTTGGATACAAAAACAAAATCAATGTTGATGATATACAACTACCTACAAAAACAACGAAAAACAAACTATGGCGATAATGGAAAATGGCTTCACTCATATTCACGGGGTTTGACAATGATATTTGACCACTATAACACTAACAATTACTTTTTGTTGTGTGTGACTGTGTGTATGTGTCTGTATGTATACCGGGATAATGTTTTTTACTTCAACTACTACTGCTACTACTACCGCTACTATGACTTTAATGGAACTCCTTCCATATGAAATGGATGAATGGTTGGTTGCCTGCATTGATGGGTTAAATTGGTTTGTTTTATTTTGTGACTTTTGTGGACATTGTTTCCTCTTAAAATCGATTTTAAAACTTTAACAAATTTCTCAAAATGAAAACTACAAACATTTTTTGATGGTCTTGACAAAAAAAAAATCGTCAAAAAAAACTACGGATATTGCTAAATAAACATTGATGACTACTAAACCTAAAACGGATGGCGTCATTGCTTGTTGACGATGATGATAACGATAATGATGATTGGTTACTATGATGGTTTTTTGCAAATGTCTGTCTGCTTCTATGAAAATAACAACTACTTTAAACAACAACCAAAACTTAAACTTTCCAACAACAATAACGATATAAAAATCTACAAATGGTGATAAAAATATCCTTAACTAACATTACGACTTGGGTTTGGTGTTTTTCATTTTTTTTTTACTTTTAACACACAACAAAAACACATCAAAATGCAATTTGAAAACATCTGGTAAATCGTTAAAAACTCTCCATTTACGTTACAACGCACACACATACACACACAACCTCATTTACAAAAACACTCAAATTGGAAAACACTATATACAAAATCCATAACAAATAACCACTGACAATGATGGCTGTTGGCCGGGTCTTTCTTCTGAAACATTTTTTATTCTTTCTTTCACCACAAAATGTTAAATGTCAACAACACTTTCATCATCATCATCATCACCATCACCACCAATACTATCATTAATACAACCAACATCGCTACCACCACTACCAACTGTCACTTGTGTTTTATTACTCCGAATTTGGTAAAATGTATTTTTCTAACGATGTCTTGGCAAAAACAATCAAAAAACAACTTCCGTTGATTTCAACACTTCTGCTTTTCCAACAACAATGTCATTTTTCAAAAATATTCATCTACCATAGGTGGCTTGGATTAAAGCTGATGCCAAAGCTATTTTAGCCATTCATGAACATGTGATAACCAATAATGATCGTTTATCGGTTACACACAACGACTACAATACATGGACTCTAAATATACGTAATGTTAAAATGGAAGATGCTGGCAAATATATGTGTCAAGTTAATACAGATCCTATGAAAATGCAAGTAAGTATTAAAGTTTTATAGAAATATATATAAATAACATTGATTCTTTTAAATATTTACCCTATAAAGTTACTTTATCTTTGTGTCATTACGACATACCCGGGTGTGTTATCACCACAACTCATTAGTTATCCGCAATATGAAAGTGATGATTGGAACATAAAAACAGAGAAATTACATAAGGTGCAAAAATTCAATGGGACGAGAATTTTGTACTTTTGTACTGTCTAATTTGGTAAAACCAGTCATAAAGCTACACTTTTTGAAAAGCAACTTCTCATAAAAGTACCCTCTATGTGTTTGTGTGTTTTTTGTCAATAACATTTGTAAAAACAACGAGATTTATCCCAAACAAAATAAATGTTTTGAATGAGACTAAGTCTCATGTAATTGCATGTGTAATTAATTACGAAATGTAATGATTAATTCCAGGTCTGTTCAAAAATGAAATTGATTGAAATAAACCAATTATTTTTTGCATAAAATGTTCCACTTTATATGGAAACTTCGGGGTTTCCTCACATTTTTACTCAGAATTTCTAAACAAGAATTTCTAGGCCATTAAATCAAAATCCGAGCTTGATTTCCATAACCCTTTATTGGTAATTTTTTCCAATTTGCTTTCTTTTAAACTATGAAAGTGGGTGCACTAATTTTTTTATTTATTAGAATGGCTAGATTTAAAAAATAAAAACCTTGGTTTTGGTATATATTCATTTATATTTTTATATAGAATTTGAATGACCTTGAATTTTAAGGCCAAACATTATCCTTTAAAAATGTCCGATATCGCCATCGCCATCGATATCGATTTTAATCTTTTTATTATTTGGAAGTTTAAATATAATTTTAAAAAATCAAAAATCTCGAGACCTGTAACTGAAAAAAATAATCAGATCAAAAAACGTTTTATTTTTTTGTTTTTATCAAAAATAAATATCACTAAAGTTTAAAGTGTTTTTATTTCTCATTTGAAAACAAAACATTTCAAATGCACTTTAAAATAAAAATATCCCTCAATTTGAAATTCCAAAAATATCTTTACATACCCAGCAAAAAAATCCATTACAAAAAAGTTATTTTAAAAACACTCCGAATATCATCAAATGATTGTGAAGTAGTTACAATTTAGCTTTAACACTGATTTATTTTACACGTGATGTCCCATGTTGTCAGTAGTTCAATTTAAGCATTTTGTTAGTAATTTAAAAGTGATTACATGATGTTAATAAAAGTATGGTTTTTAGATACACATTTTCATCACATCAATACTAGTACATTTTGTTTGCATTTTTAGAGTGATTTAGAAGTACTCTTTATAATATATAATATAATACATTTTTCAAAGTGTTTTAAATGTGCTTTTTATAATGTCTGAAATAGCATATTTTAGAGGCAATTTTAATGTTTAGCCTTTATAGATCCCATTTCTGAACCTATTGTGTAACAAAAGCTTCAATTTATTATTATTTTTAGGGCAATATTAAGGAAACACTTCTTTTGCATCTGACTCAATTCGATTAAGTTAAAATCAGACAAAACCAATTTTTTTTTTAATTTTTGTTCAACAGTTTTTTAAATAAGTTTGTAACATGTTTACTTCAGTCGTTAAATTCGAAAAAGCTACGATATTGAATTAAATAAGGTTAATACATTAAGACCGAATTTTTTAGGATGTCAGTTAAACCGAAAACGAAAAATAAAATAGATTTTAGAAGCAGTATTCCAGTTATAAACTGCGTTAAACTAAGTTTAAAGATAATCTACATCCTAAAAGCTATATGTAACCCTCTGATTGATTATTTTTTTTTAAAAACATTACTCAAGGAATTTTCAGAATATTAAAGCGTACTAGGAAACTATTTTTTGATTTTACAACTCTACAGTAATAAGGCCATCATTATAAATTTGCTGAATCCGCAGATCTACAATTGAAATTTTAGCTTTAAATTCATTAAAGAATCGGAGAACAGTTGGAGGACAGTTTTTCCCCAGACATATTTCGAAGGCGAATACCATGTCGTCATTTGAATTTTTCAAGTCAACCATCGTTAGCTTAAAATCAAATTTTCATTTAAACGATGCATTAAGTTCCAACGCTATAATTTGCAATCGTGATTAGTTAAATTCTTATGTTGAAGAAGTTCATTTAGCAAAATTTTAACTTTAATTAAAATTTGGAACTTTAATGGACATTTTAAACTTGACGGCAGATATTTTTTTAAATCTATTTTTGAGTTGAAGAAATAATATATTTTTTGTCACTATAGAATTATTTATTTAGTTTGATTTTACGTCTTTTAAGGTGTAATAGCAATTAAAGCATATCGACATTTAAAGCAGGTGACATTTATAGAACTTTTAATGTATAAGCAAAGGTAAGGGACCAACCTCTGTTAAGGAACCTCTTGATTGGTCTCTTTAAACGATAAAATATGTTAACATTGCAACAAATTTTATTAACATATTTCTTTGGTGCACGGTGCAAAAGCACGCGAGCGACTTCATAGAGCCTTAACAATACATTTTAATTATTAATTTTTATATATTTGCATTTAGTGAAAAGAAAAATTCATATTTGGGTAATAGTCCAGGAGGTTCAATGGGATCCAATTCTTTATTTCCTTCCCTTTTTCAATGGGAACTGTAATTGAAGTATTTTTTAAAATATGTACGAATAATTAAAAAATATATAAATAATCGTAAAATAATAAAATTAATTACGTTAATAAAATTAACTATTTTGTTTTTTTAGAGATAAAAAATGGAATCTCTAACAAATTCGTAATTTACAAACAAATGCATTTACAAAGAAAAAACAACATTATATATACATTTTTGGAAGTTGTTTTAAAGCACATACATTCGAAGCAGAAAAAGAGCACTTATCGCTCCATTGTAACCAATTTAAAAGTTGTTTGTTTTGAATGACTTACACATATTTTTGCTGGGTATAAATATCAAAGATAAAAAAATTTATTAAAAAAATTAAACATTTTAAAATATTTTAAAAGGTTTTTTGTTCTAAGTATAGAACCTTCTGACAACAAACCTTTCTTATCTAAGCGTCATCACTTTTATAAAAGCATTGCTTTACAAGTTCGCTGGTTTGTACGGCTGGCAATTTCTGATTAGGTATCAATGGTAACCACTGGTTGCAAACGTTGGCAAGCCCATTCTTTGCCAGTACTTTTTTTTATAAACCACCGAAATTTCTGTAAAATAAATACTGGCAAAACGCTTTTTGCAAACGCTGGCGAAGCGTCCAAAATGAGTGTTCTGCCAGTCATTTATTTTTAACACCGCGGTTACCTAGTAGTATGCCAGTGCTTGATTTTTTGTCCCACTGGCAATTTCTGACTAGGTGAGCTCATATTCTACACTTAGATTATATGGTAATATTTTACTAAAATCTGATTAAAATCGGACAACTTTATATTTTTAGTATGGACTTATCAGAAATTATTTCTGAAATATATTATATTTATCATTATTATAGTTGAATCCCATATATCTACTAATGATAAAACTAAACTTGCAAATATACCCAGTGAGGAAATCACAAACGGGAAAGCGATGGCAAGGCACAAAAGGTTCTTTCCCATTTCCAAAATGATAACATATTTAGACAAAAGAACCGGCTGTTGAAAAAGCAGTGGAAAAGCACTGGGGAAAAAAATTTCAACGTTGGTAAAATGCTAGCAAAACAAATAAATAGGTCTGGAAATATATTTTCCAAAATAACATTGAAAAAATTTCACAAGTGTGTTTTTGGTCCTGCGTGATTTGAACCCATGCCATTAGATTGGCAGACGACAGCTCTACCCGCTGACCTAACGAAAGATATAATATTTGGTGGCTAGAATCATAACTTAATGATAACAGTTAGACAACTACTGGTTGCGTTAAAATGTTAGCACTGGCAAAAAGCTTCTTGAAACTAATTTGCCGGAGTTGGGAAAACAAAAAAAGACTTTTCCTTAAAAGAGCTTCTCCATGAACAAAAAAATTTATTTTATAAAACAAAAAATTTCTTAAATTAAAAAACGAAAAAAAAGTTTTTACCTGCAACCGGATTTGAACTTGGAACCTTCTGACCACAAACCATTTTTAACGAAGCTTCATTATTTTTATAAAATCACTGCTCTGCCATTGAATTGATTTGTGTACCGCTAGCAATTTCTGGCTAGGCAGTACTGGATAACCACTAGTTGCAGACGTTGGCATAGCTCTCTACACACAGTAAAAAAATTGCCAACCGAATTGCTAAGCCTATTTTGGTTGCCACTAAAATTTTGGGTATTGCAACTAAAATTCAGTTGTATAAACCGAATTTTGTTGTGATAACCAATATTCAGTTGTACCAACCTCTTGTAGTAGACGTAAACGAATTTCAGTTGGAAAATGGCATATTTTTCTCTGCAGAAAATAATTTTACTTATATACTTTTACCTCTAGTTGCCACATTTTTTATCCGATTATCATAAGGAATACCTTTCTGGAAAGGTTGTAATGTTATAATTTCATTAGCTGTTTCAAAAAGCCAACGCAAGATGGCGCTAATCTAGCATTTATTTAAAAATTGCAAAAAATTGAAATTCGGGAGCCTCGAAAATGATTTTTTTGATATGTCGTAGTGGAATTTTTTGCTCAGTACAATCCCAAGAATCAGAAACGCGAAGCGCCCATTAAGATGCTCAAATCACCCCACCCTAATGCTTATATCAAAACTATTTTTAAACTAATTCTTTGAAAATTAATTTTATAAAAAATAAAATAAATTTTTTTTTTATTCATTTTTATCGGGAAATACATTAATTGCATTAAAGGATTTAAATGTGCTAAAACTCAAAACTTATTTGACAAATTGTTAAAAATTATCTGCTGAAGGCATGTCCCTATCCGGATTTCATTCTTGCCTAAGAAAATCGTCGGGGGACGATGTTTGTAGAATTTCTAGAAATATTTGTTAACCCGAGTAAAAATAGTTACATAGGAAATTATATAATTTAATATGGACTAATATGTTTATATATAGTCAAGTGTGACTCTATATCTTTGTGGATATAATTATGTATAGCTTTGATTTTTTCAAAAATTTCTTATATGATGTCATATATAGATCAGTATAAATATATATGTCCCCATATATATTAATATGTACCATATTTAGTTACATATGCTATGACAATTTTAATACAGCGTCATTTATAATTAAAAATGGCTTTATCGGTAAACATATAAAGTTTTATATAGCTCAATGTTAAAATTTTTTCTAAGTTGTTTTAGATATTTAAGTATAGCGCAATGTTAAAAATTATGTTTTTATGAGAAATATTTATGTATGATTTCAAAATATAAAAGGTGTACTCATTATAACTCGTAAATTCCTTGTAAATCTTGTATAAATACAAGCCATATTTTTTATGTATGGAATTTGAATTTTTGATCGACAATACCGAAGCTAGCTTAGAGTCTCTACTAGGGTTTGGGATTTTCCGGACTTTTTTATTTCCCGGGAAACGGGAATAAAAAAATTTGATTCCCGGGAATCCCGGGTAATATTTTTGAACAAAATTGTTAATGAAAACCACCTATATAAATAATATTTGTTAAAAAAAAAACACTATTTCAGTACAAATTCAGTCGGTGTAGTGAGAATTCAAAGAAAAATATCAGAATGTTGAACATTTGATTTCATATAAATTACTCTAAGCACTGCCAAATGAATTGCATGATTCCAGCAGAAAGCACCCACTACTGGACGGTCGGAAACAAACCGTTTCATCACATTTGGCCCATTAGATATGGTGGCCACAATGTTATTTTCCAAAGACAAATAAAACTCTTCTAGGCTTATTTCTACAATTCTTCTTATTACATCAGCATTACATCTTCTTGATATATAAACCAACCCCAGGTTATAAAATGAATTATTTCCGTTTATACATATGTTCAAATATCTCTTTTGTGATATTCTTGTCCATTCATCTAAGATTATAGTAAATCTCCTATTGTTTGAAATATTGCTCGATATTTCTTTTATCATGATATCTTTTAGATGATTGTAAATTTTTTTTTTTTTTTATTATAAAAACTTTCTCGAATAAACGAAGATCTAGTTATGATGTGGATTGACAATCCGTCGACTGCGGCTAATTTGGATACCATTTCAGGAAATGTTTGCCCTACCATAAAACGTTCAATGCCTATTCAGCTTACACTTTTTTTCGGGTACTTTGCTAATTTTAGCTGGAACGTTATTCTTGTTGTTTTCTTCAAGAAAAGTTGCATGACAACCAGTTTTTTTTTTTTGTGAACCAAATTTAGATGTCGAATAACCAAATTTAGATACCTCCGTTAACCATTAGTCTATTAGGGCAAATATTGCACTGCGCTGCATTTTCCTTTTTTGGGAAGTATTTCCATACTCCGGACATTATATTCTTTAATATAAAAGAATATATTAGTTTGAAAGCAGGTGTATTAAAATAAAGTAAAATTACTTGAAAATATCACATTTATTAATGAAAAATTTACTTATAAAATTATTGGCCCTTAATATAAAGGAGTATTTTAAATTTAAAGTCGACTTTATTTCTAATCTTACGGTTTTGTTCATTTTGTGAATGAAAACCTTACAAAAATATTTATATTTTCAAACATTTTGATTGGTTGAAAATAAATTAACCAATCAGAATCCTCCAAAAATAAACCAAGTCAAGGTATACTGCCACCCAATATTTTAACTAAAGTCGACTTTAACTAAAATATACATTTGAAAAATTTTAAAAATCCTATTCCAAACAAAAACAATTTAAAAAACTTAATATTTTTTAAATTTCCCGTTTTCCCGGGAAAAATATATTATTTTCCCGGAATTTCCCGGCAATTCCTGCCCGGGAATTCCCGAATCCCAAACCCTAGTCTCTACTTATAAAATCAGCTAGAAATTTTGCTCCAGGACTCACAGTATAACGTCAGGATACATCTTACGAATATATTTCTAACTCAAAAACTAGCTGAAATTAAACACAGGTTACATACTCAGAGCTAGTAGTAAGCAAAACTAGTTTCGTCAAAATTTATTGATGTTTTGTGCCAAATTTCGTAATTTTCAAAAAGCGAAAATCGCCATAACTTCTGAAAGAACAAGACTTAGTGAGTAATTTTCAGTACGTGATTTTATTTTATTGATAGTGTTATTTATAGCAAAAACCGAAATTTTTTAACTGCTGGATTTCTTGATTCGTCTTCAACCTTTATTATGCGATATCGCCTAAATAAAGCGATAAATTAAAATTTTAATATTTCTTCCATAGTAGATTTTCAATGCCAAATATATAGTTTAAATATTATCGCAATCAGAAGAAAGAGCATTAGAGGGTTAAACTCGTAAACATACCAGGTTTACACAGTTTACGGGTAGAATAAAATTTTATATGAGAAGGCTTAAAATGCTTGGTTACAATTATGTACAACTTCTTCTAAATACTTAAATTTTTATTTAAATTTTTAATTCTTAAGGGTTTTATTTTTTAGTATGTACTTTTTATTAGTTTTTATTTTGAACCTGATATAATTATGTCTCTCTACATCAAATTAGATATGATTATATCGCGTCAAAATCTGGATAAGATTTTATATAATTCAATATATTTAGATCTTATCCGATATAATTTTATCCACCATTTTCGGATCATAGCATATCTCCAATTATATTAAATAAGATATCATTACATATGACATCATATTATTTTTGTTACTCGGGAAGTTAAATTACAAACTCAATGAGAATTTTTTGTTCTCATCTACGAGCGTTATTTAACACTTAAAATATAAAATAAACGAGTAAAAAGGTTAAAGTCAGGCATGCCGACTATACAATACCCTACACCAGTCTGGTTAAAAGCCAACTAATGTTTGGATCCGAAATTCGAATGGGTTAAAATGGGGCTTGTATCAAAATTTTATATAATGTGAGTCAGCGCACCAAATTTTATTAAAATATCTTAATATTTGCGACCTGCAGTTTGTAACCAAGCCAATTTTGGGGGACCCTTATATGGGCACTAGGTCTAAACATGGACCGGTGTTAACCAAAATAAATAGGCTTCATCCTTGGGCTGACATAGGTCGGTGTACCAAATTTCATCAAAATATCTTAATATTTGCGACCTGCAGCGTATAAACAGTATAATTTTGGTAGGATTCTTATATGGGCACAATATAGGTCTGTGTACCAAATTTCATCAAAATATCTTAATATTTGCGACTTGTAGAGTGCGAACAAGAATGGACAGAGACAGACGGACGGACAGACGGACATCGTTAAATCGAAATAAAAAAAAAATTCTGAGCCTATCGGTATACTATAAGGTGGGTCTAGGACCAATATTTTTTGGTGTTACAAACATCAGCACAAACTTATAATACCCTGACCACATAGTGGTGTAGGGTATAAAAACAAAACCAACAACAAAAAATTTACCACAATTTGCTTTCTCATGTTCCAATATACTACTCTATTGTTTTGACAGTTTCATTTTTCTCAATTATACTGAGCAAAAACCAGCTGGTTTTTGTACAAAACTAAATTACAAAAGCCACGTCATTTACACTAGTTATTAAATTTTTCTTTGTCACAACACTTTTTTATTACACACTTTTCCTTCTGTTTTTATTATTAAATTAATCTTAAAAAAATTACTAATATATTTAAAAAATAATAACAATACACAATTTCAAACTAAAACAGAAATATTCTTAAAAAATAAAAAAATATTTCTTTATTTCTATATTCGTTGTAACAAGGTGTATCGAAAATTAATTACAAATGATACCACGTACATCAAAAATGCACATTTCCGATATTTTTTCCTTGGTTTTTTGGCAAAAACCAGGTAGAATCTGGATTTCATTTTATATGAAAATTATTTTGAAAAACCAAATTAATTTTGTAGTTTTCGGCCCAAAAACTAAAAATGGCCAAAACCTATTAGCTTTTGGCCAGTCTAAATACACTATTAGATTAATTATAAATATTTGTCGAGCCAAAAATATAGCTTAATAATAATACATATATATTTCTTTTAAATACAGGGTGTCAATATCTGCTTCGATTTTCCAATCCAGAAATACATATAAATTTTATAAAAAAAAATATATTCCTTTCAATACACTTCATTCATCAGTAAAGGTCGGGAATGTTTTTTGGAGGGTTTGATGAAATTAATATCAGATAAATGTAATTAACAAAATATTTTCGACCATTATACTGAAGAGTCAAGCTTTGTTGTTCATATTTGAAACAGTGTAAAATACTTTCCAAAAATATACTCTAAGGCATTCTTGTACTCAACAAGGTTAAGAAGTCACAAATTAGTTCTCTCGACACTTGAGTGTCCTTATATTTAATAGTATTCAAATTTTATTTAAGTTGGATTTTGTAGTAAATTCATAAGTATATAACAAAGTGTTTTATAGTATTTGCATATAATTTTCTGTTCCTTTTATTCCTAGAATAATAATAAGATTATGTCTGGTTAGGACACACAAACATAACAAAAAAGAGGAAGAAAAAAAGAAGAATGAAAATTATTTTAAAAACATGGTATTAAAAAGGATTACATTGTTGACTTTAAGGATTAGTACTTTGTGATGATAATGATGAAAATGATGATACAGCATGACTTTGGTCAGTCAATACTTGTTAAATAATTGGTTTAAAGTTCAAGGGAATATAAGGAATTTCTATTTTTATTGTTTGTCTATGCATATTCGATTTAATTAAAGTCTAAAGAGAACAAAGATGATGACAAAATAAAGAGAAATGGAAATTTAAATTTGATTTTTAATTTTTGGTTTCTACCTAAAATCCCACATGATTTTGTATTGTACAAGAACACTAAAAAGAATGATTCTGCAATTTAACAAAAAGTACTTCTTTAATTTTGGTTAAAATTAAAAAAAAAAAAAAAAAAACAAAATGCAGTTAAGAATTAGTATATCAGAAGATTTTTATTAAAATTCGTTTAACGATTTTAAAGGTAAATTAATTTTCGTTAAATTACAAAGGGATTATTTAGAATACATATTTGTTAAAAGTTTTGATTAGATTTAGTTTTTCTTTTTAGAACTAATATATTAAAAAAATTATTTTAATAATTAACATGCGATTCAACATTGATATGTTATAAAAATCCTCAAGTCATCTGTTATTGTATTAACGAAATTATCTTCCGCATGTCTGAACCTGTGATGTTAAAATTTTAAACTCTTTGACTTTATCTTAAAATCACATATTCGTTGGTTTGTTTTCGAAAACTACCAGATTTCATTTAATTTTATTTTACTTAAACTGATTAACAAGTTAAAAAAAAAATATTTGAACAAAACATCCACTGAGCTGAAATAGCAGCATATGAGAGTCATTGTATGCACTTGCATTTCGAGTCGTATACAAATATTAGGCTGGCGCTTATATATTTTATATTGTACCAGAGAAAGAATGTACCGATTTATACCAGGTGCGATCGATTGCAGCTGGATAGGCGTTTACTAGACCCACCTCCTAGTACACCATTCGACTGAGAGTCACATTTTGATTCGATTTAGGAATGTCCGCCTGGCCATATGTTCGTCCGCCTGTATGTCTGTCTCCAAGTATTCTTTTGTCCACGCTATAAGTTGCAAATATTACGATATTTCGTTCCTGGGCCGATATCGTGCATTGACTGATATCGGCCCAGGAACGAAGCATATTGATTTTGGTTAACATCGGTCCATGATTTGACCTATCGCCCATATAATGGCCCCCCAAAATTGGCTTTTAAGATATTTCGTATGCGTACAGATCACAAATATAAAGATTAGGGATATAACTTTTTGCAATTTTTGCAAATATCATTTCTCCCAAGGCAAAATCAAGTAGAGCATGGAAAAATATTAAGAACTACGATTTTACTTTTTCGTGATCGTTAACCCTTTGACGACCATAGGCAAGTATGCTTGCCCAAGGTTTTTTTCGCATTTATAATTGCCCACACAAAAGAAAGAGTAAATATTTCTAAAGCTGATTTGTAAAGGAGATAAAACTAAAAATATAGTAGGCAGCAAATCCCTACCTAGTCCCGCTTTCCCCTTGCGAGCCCTCGAAGTTGGTTATTTAGAATTCTTCATTTAAGGGGTAAAATGCACAAACTTTGACAATCGAAATGTTGCCCTTCATCTATTGGGTTAATTTTTTGTAACGTATCCATAATTTAGTTCCAGATTACGAAAATAAAATAATAATAAAAATAGCTTCGTCCGGAACGGCAGGGTCGCCAAATGGCAAATATTTTTGGCAAACGAAATGAGGGTAAGGAGGGGTTATACGGAGCCAATTTTTCTTGGCATCGCAAAATTTTCAAAATCGCTTCGGCAGAAAATGTATGGTCCTCAAAGGGTTAAAAAAGATCCTGCACCAAAAGCATTGAAGTTTCTATAAATTAATTTTTTTAATTCAAAAAACGTAATATTTCACTCCAAATTAGTGAGTTGTTTTAAATTTTCTAATACAAACATCAGTAAAAATCATTTCCCATCATTTTTACTTATAAAAAAAAAATTAACAAAAAATATAAAATTTTTTAAGCATTTCAGAAATCGCTTCCGGTGCGGTAATTTTTTCACCAAATTGATTTAAAGAAACTGTTTTTATTATCAGCACAATATTATCTATTAGGTTTTGCCTTAGGAACATGCACCACAAAAAAGTTATACTCCTAATGAAGATACTTTTATGTTTCACATCGACTCAAGGACAAAGTGTGTTGAATTAGATTAGAATCGGTGCATGCTTTGACCTACTGCCCATGCAAGGGTCTCCAAAAACCAATTATTAATCTTGTTCGTACGTTACAGGTCAGTTGTTCATACACCCAGAAAACAGATTCAGTTCTGATAACCCCATTTGTAGTCAATCGCATAGTTCGGTTGTGGTAGCCGAATTTTTCAGTTGTGGCAACAGAAAACCAATTGAGACAAGACTAATTTGACTGTGACAACGGAATTTCAGTTGTATCAGGAATAATTCGGTAGCCACAAACGAAAAATTCATTTGATGCAACTGAACCATTCGATTGGCAACAACTGGGTTTGCCAGTACCAAATCTGTTTTCTGGGTGTATGGGCCCAACGACAAAGCCTATTGATTTTGGATATAATCAGTACAATCAATACATCGAATATGAATCAAAATAAAAATTTATTACTGATTTTCTAACTTTTTATTGAATTATAGACAAATTTTGACAAAAGTCCATTTCAACACATTAAAATTTCATATCCAAACATTAGTTAACTCCCAACCAGACTGGTGAAGGGTATCATTCATCCCATTTTAGAAGGCTCTTGTATTTCAGAATAATTTATTTGGAATCAAACTGTTCAAGCGATAAAAATAACCTTCGGAGAGTAAAACGTTCATATTAAGATTTCAAAATAGAATTTAGATCATTATTTACTAATAGTTTGAATTCACCCCGTTTTAATACAGCAATAAATACAGATTAACAAAGTTAATCAAAGGGGGTGTCAAAAGCTTCAAAGTTGAATTTGAATCGTTTACATTAACATTTAAGAGGACAATAGAAGTCGAATAAGGCATTCAGGCTGGTCATACTATTATACGAGTGATCTCGCAATTTACAATCCAAGCTTTAAAAACCAATAAAAGAGTACAAGAAAGAATTTTTAATTTGTGGTACTTTCAAACACCCTGTTACAGCACTAAGCATCAAAGTTGCATGGTTTGGATGAAAAAATATTTGAGAGTATTATTTTTCTGCCGGTTTGAATTACAATTATAATTGTATTCTAATATGTAATAATAATAATTGTATAAAATATATTGGAATTTCAGATTTCTTTGTTCATAGTTAGCATGTTTATAAGAAGTTATATAAATAACCATCTAACATACAGGGTGTTTCATAGCTGTACGTCAATTTTCTTTTCAAATTTTGTCTTAAACAAATTATCTGGGCGCTTAGTAGTCTTCGGGAGGTTAATTTATTTTGTCTTAGCTTTCAACTGGTAAAATATATATCGGTGACATAGTATAACCCGCGTGATCATTTTACCCCATTCTCGATTTGAGAAATATAACCGATAATTTTTCGATCCCATTGTGGGAACCGACATTTACCTTTTAAAACATGGACATAATCCCCATTGTTGCCATAGTTGGCATTATAGTAAAGTTTTTTCTACTCTATGATATATCTAAATCGGGCTTCGCTGAGCAAAGGTTTTCTGAGTAGACGGCTTTCGATCGGGGGGTTTCTACTCTGTTGTATGTCAGAAATTGGTTTCACTGCGTAAGCGGCTTTCGGCTGAGCACAGGAGTTTTCTATTCTATTGCATATCCAAAGCCAGCTTTACTGCAAAAAACATTTTTGCGTAGCTGTCTTCAGCTGGAAAGTGTGGATAATTATTAGAAAATAATTGGCCATAACATCTACAGCAAATCGTTTTTAGATTTCATCGAAACTATGACCATTTTGGAAAGTGTCATATACGAGTACCCCACTTTCAGTTTAGGGAATGTGTCCACAATTTGTTTTTATCAAAAAAAATTAACTGTTATGCGTTTCATCATAAAAGTCAGATGCAAGAAGCTATTTTTTTTTTATTTTTATTTTTTTTTTAACTTTTTAAATAAATTTTTTTTTTTTTTACCAAAAATAAATATTATTTTTTGGCTTTTATTAAAAAAATAAAACTTGTTTTTTTGGGTTCGTAAATTTCAGACAAGTTTCCATAGTAGCAATTCTACATTTTTTGTCACTCCCTTTGAGCCACTCCCATTTAACCATGTTCATTAGGCTGGCTCGATTTAGCAATCGATATTGTGCCATCGATTTTTCGATAGCTTTTGGTATGAGGAGGATAAAGTGTCACTACGACATATCAAAAAAATCATTTTCGAGGCGCCCAAATTTAAATTTTTTGACTGCTTATAAACTTTTATTTTTAAGGTTCTTTTAGTAGGTAATAAAAAAAATCGCCTGATTTAATTCTTTTTTAATATTACCTTTCCCAGGTCAAATTGTACTTTAAAAACGACGGCGATAGCAGTTTTTCCAAAAAAATGTTTTCTTGAGGTTTTGGATGAGTTTTTGTCGAAAAATCGATCTCTTTTAACGAGTTAATTTTATGTTTAAAAAAAAATTCGCCGATTTTAATGTTTTTTAAATATATCCAAGGTAAAATTGTACGCTTAAAACAATGGCGATATCATTTTTTCGAAAAAAATGATTTTTTTGGGGTTTTTAGACGAGTTTTTATCGAAATTTGATATGTCGTAGTGGAACTTTTTTTCGATGGCACAATATCGACAAATTTTTGTCCTTATAAATCGGCCCACCATAAACTTTGTATCCTCTACACTGAGAGAATTATCTGCATGATATCAATGAATTTTTCCATAAAAATAACGAAGTTGCACTGGAACTCGTCCATTGAAACTTTTCATTGAATTAATGGAATTTTTCATAAAATGGTGTAAAAAATTTCATTTTATTTATTAAAACCTTTATACACTCAATGAAAAAGTTTCATTAAAACTAGATTCATAAAATATATGAAGCTTTTTGATCATATTTATGCAAATTTTCATTTACTTTGTGAAGAAAACTTCATTAGTTTACTGAAAAATTTAAGTAAAACTCGTCCATCAAAATTCTCTCTGTGTATCGACCATCCAAATAGAAATTCTTACCAGAGAGAGAGAGTTCCATTGTAGGTAATCCAAATAAATACCCAACTGTTTTAAGCCCCTCATAAAGAAAATCGAACATTAGTGGCACCCTACTGAAGAAATTTTTGTTCATCATATTCATTTATTCATCATATCATTCCATTCACTGATATGGCAGCATGTGTGTATTTGTGTTTGCATACTGTATGGCAAAATGATTCTTCTGTATGTAAACATAATGTTTTATTTGCTTTTCACTTAATTCACTTTGTAAAGCATCATGATTTTATTACAGTCGCGAAGAAATTCGTATAAAAAATCAGGGGAAAAGAATTGATATAAAATGAAATTGAAATTGTCATCAACTTTGACTTCGTTGTTGTTGTTTTTCTTTATTTGATTTTTCACCACGAATGGAAAACTTAGTTCTTCGGTATATATCAATATTTTTTGATTTTCAAAATTAAAGCATTATGCACGCAACCAATTAAATAATATTTTAAAAAAGTTTGCTGAGTCCTCAAAATTTTAGTTAGGAGGGTACTTGCAGAAAAAATTATAATATAATGAAAATTATTTTGTAGAAAAGCAGCAAACTGACTTTTTGGGAAAAATTAGTAAGGAAAGTTTTTTTTTCGGTTTCTTGCAGATTTCGAGGGGACAAAATTAAATAACTTTCGGTTTTAAACATATCGGCGCGAATTAATATTTAAAGTGGTAAAATGAGTTTCAAAGTTGCTCGAAACTGTTTTGTACGCAACCTTTTTTTATTTTAAGTTTGACTTTATTAGATCAACATACCTTTCATTTGATACCCAACTTGTATACATTTCCGTGGAACAAATATGAAAAAAATACAAAAAATTAAAAACCGTGGCCGTTTTTGGCCCCAACTTTTTAACTCTCAAATATAAGATTGGGCAGCTAAAAAGCTAAATATGATTATTATTGCTATGAACCACCCATCACAGTATTTCATTACCAAATAAGTGGTTATATAATAGAAACTCATAGCTCCGCACAACTTATTTTTTGGTATCTAAACTCATTATTTTTGTTTGGCATGGTCGTTTTTATAAGTAGTCACTCTTACCCGCTCGCTTACGAAAAAATTAAAAGTAAGTAGATATGAGATTTTAAATAATAAATGGTTACACACATGCTACATAAAGTTGACTTATAAGTGCTTATCCGACTGCTTACTTGATTCTTAAAAATAAGAAGTTTATTAAAAATAATATCACTTTAATGAAATACATTCAGAAAAATTAAAGTTTTCTCTAGTGTGTAATTTTAGGAATCGTCATACATTTTTAAACACAAAAAATAATTACATATAATAGATAAAAACATTTAACTGCACACACAGAACAGATTAGTTGTGACAACCGAATTTGTTGCCAACCGAATTTTGGTAGTCCCATGTACTATTACATAATTCGGTTGCAGCTATCGACATTTACAGTTGTACCTATTATACTAGAACAATGTAAAATAGTTGGTACAACCGAATCACTTTAGTACTACCTGATCGAATTTCAGTTTCAGTAGATCCAACCGAATTTTTTTAGAAACCCCAATCGAATTAAATAAAACACCATTTCCGTTATTTTTACTTTTTTTATATTTATATTATATATTATTATATATTATTATATATAAATTATTTATATTTATTATAGCATATTTATTTATATTCACTGAATAAAATCGCCAAAATTGAGAAAAATGACTAAAATTTAAAAAATCGCTATAAAAGAAACAACGCATATGTTTTAAAAAAAAATCACTAAATTGAAAAAGCGCAAAAATTGGTATTTTTAATTTGGTGACTTTTTTATTCTTGGTGATTTTTTTTTAATTTTTACTGATATTTTTCCAATCCAAACAATTTTTTTTTTAATTTCATTCTCAGAATCAGAATTCTGCGGGTTTGTCTTTTAGGAAAAAGTCCTCAGATCCCGAGGGTTTTTATTTAGGAAGAAGTCCTCCGGATTCGACGATTTTTCTATAGGGAAAAGTACTAGTATTTAGTACACAAGCGTTACATCAACTTCTATTCTTAAAATGATCCAACAAATTATAGAACTGTGGATAATAAAGATAAGAAATAAAATAATTTAGAATATACATATCGTCATATGAAATCAAAAAAGCAGTAAGTTACATTTAAAAAATTTTACAGGAGAAGCAAAAAACTTTTTAAAATTGCTTGCGCTCCATCCAATTGGGGCTGTTTAGAATTTTGTTAATAAAATCGTCGTGTAAAATTGTATATGTATTTTGACACGGTGCATCATACTCGATCAAAAAGTCGATTTTGAATTTTTTGTAACTTACGGCTTTTTTCATTTTATATGACATGTTTTACATGCAAATAAGAAATTTTTACTAAAATTTTTACCTTTATTTGACTACAATGCCGAAACGATAAACATTTTTAAGGTATTTTTAAGATTTTAACTATTTTTATTTCAGTTTTTTTTTTCTTTGTTAGTTTTGTTTTATATTTTAAATTTTTTGACATAATCTTTCGGTTGTGTTTGTTTTTCTTTGGCTATGGCGACCAATATTATTAGATTGAATTTCTGTGTTTTTTAATTTGGATACCACAACCGAAAATCTGTTACACGACTGATACAACTTTTTTTAATTCAGTACATGCAACTATGAGTTGGTAGAAAACATTTAGTATGGCGTTAGTAAAGAAAGATTTTAAAAATTTGGTTAGTGGAACTAATTTATTGGGAAAATGCCAAATTTTAAGATTTACAGATGGTTACCAATACCAAATGAAATAACAAAATTTCACTTTTGTTGAAATTGGTTGGTGTTACAGATTTTGCTAGCAGTTGTAACCTCTTAATAGTAAAGTTTACAATTTTCGGTCATCAGAGCCAATAGTTTACTGATAGGACTATTTTTCTGTAATTAGAATAAAAATTTTGTTTTATATGTAAAACAATCCGTGTTTTAAACTATTACGAGTAAAGCCTAAACCACATAAACGCAGTGTCGACCGCAGTGCGATGTTTTGTCGATAAAGCAGTTTTTTGTATATTCTCTATTTGTCACTACCGAGAAATTAGAAAAGTTTCTAAATAAACAAGAGCTATTTTTAAACAAAACGCAATAAGAAATTTATAAAAATATTATATAGTTTTCGCGAAATTTAGGAACAAAGTTTGACAGCACTGGCACTGTCCACTGGCACTTTCACTATGTGGTTTGGGTTTATTATTCACAGTGGTAGTGAACTGCAGCTGTCAAATTTGTTTCTTAAATTTCGTGAAAACTAGTCATTATTTGTACACATTTTTTAATAATTTTTTTTTTGAAGTAGCACTATTTTAATTAGAAAATTTTGAAATTGCGCGGTAATGTCAAAAAATACATAAAACTGCTTTATCGACAAAACGCCGCACTTCGGTAAAACTCTGTTGAAACTGCGTTTATCTGGACTAGGCTTTAGGCAAAATAAAACTATTTTGTAGTACTCCCAAAATTAAGGGCGGATTATGGGACCGTAAACGTAAATGTGATGTAACTGTACCGTGCCGTAGCTAAAAAGTACACTTATAGATTATCGTAAACGACATTACTATTTAGCATCTATTTCATGTGGTTTTATGTTTTATTCTAAATTTTTCCATTTATTTGTTAATTTTTATTCCTTATTTGTTGTTTGAATCAATTTTCTTTATTCATTTCATATTTTTTTCGACTAAAATCATTCAGCTGTTTTGATGCCGGATAAAAAATTCTGATTTCAACAGAATGATCCGGCAAGTTCGTTTACATTTACGTGTAAGTAACCATTCGTATACAATTCTTCTTGTGGTAACGGAACAGCTGATTCGTTACAGATAGGTTTACGGTTGGGTAACTCAAGCGTTAACATCGGTTACGATTTTCGAACCGTTATAATTTTATTCTTCATACTAAAAATAATCCATTTCCCACCCCTGATCTCAATTGTATGTACTTTAGATGAACTCTTTACAGTTTAAAAATGTGATGGGAGCTGAAACAAATAAAAAAAATATGCATGAAATATTCAAGTGGTTTCTCATATGTCGCCGTCGACTTCATTGGCTTCATATTCCATTTATATCCACTTCCGATGGTTGTGCTTGTTATGTCATGCTTGCATGTTTGTTTGTTGAATTGTTAGCTTAACACTCATACATACTTATACTTATACATTCATATACACGTGCCGAAAGAGCGAAAGTTTATTTTTCCAGCCATAACATACTCAACCTGCTGCTCCTGTTGCTTGAATACTGTTGACTTTAAGCCTTCGCTAGTACTCACAAGGAAGATCTGTGGTGTGGTTCAGTTCAAGTATGATGAAATTTTAATATTTTATGTGGCGGACAGTAGATACAAGTAGGGTCGAATATTACCCCGTTTTTTTCATGAAATATATATAAATTAAGTGTCAAATAAAAAGTTTTTTCAACACCTAACTAATGGAGTACTAAATCTAGTAAACAAAAATTTCAAACCAAAAGGTTTCGAATAGTCTTAAAACTCATTTTACCCCCTATATGTGACCTTCTCCGAGAAAAGGGACCTAGTGTGTGAAAATGAAGTTTTAAATTAAACATTAAAATTTTAATGTTTTTCTCATTTTTATCGATTTTCCCACTCACTAAGTCCAAACCCGTTTTTTGACACAGAAGGTCACATATATAAAATTTTTCCGATATATTTACTATCGAAAGCTTTTTAACATTGTCCAAAACCAACTATCCTTGGTAGTAATTTGTATACGTTGGTGAGGTAATTTGAAAGAGTTAATAATTAAATTATTTTTGAAATTAAAGAAAGATGATACAATTTTCAGAAGTAAATTACAAAGAATAAAACAATTTGTAATAATCTTTAATTTGAAAAATAATTTAAACAGAAAGTGATATTAATTTATGATCTAAAATCAAACTGAAAAACATTAATTTACCAATTAATAGATCAATTATACATACCCCTCATTCAGAGTTAATTAATTAATTTATGATCTAAAATCAAACTGAAAAACATTAATTTACCAATTAATAGATCAATTATACATACCCCTCATTCAGAGTTAATAATTTTTAAAAAAATTTAATTTTTTTATCGATAAACAAAAGCTACTGACCTCTTTCTATAATTAGAGACAAACGACTTTTCATTTTACATAAGTAAGTTTTAATCTTTATATTAAGTTGTAAAAAGTTTGCAGTTTAAAAGTATCAAATTATAACCTTTCCTATATAAAAACATATATTCAGTTATTTTAAAATATTTATAATTCAATAGTATGATAATTTGATAGTTTCTACAATTTAAATAAAACGTTCTTTTCCATCTTTGCTAGTTGACAAGTGAGTGTCAAAGTTCATTTAATGCAGGTATGGGCACATAAATGGCCTGAAGGGCGAAATTTAGGATTTCACAAACTTACTAAACTCGACAATAATAAATTTTTTGTACAGACTTCTAATTCCTAAGCCCGGATCTAAAGTAAAAAAAAATTCATTGAAGCATTCGAGTTGTGAGTCTTTTTTTAATGACTTTATGATTTTTAAATACTTTAATGATTTTTTACATATTTAATCTAAATATATTTAAAAATATAGGAACAGACTCTATTAATATTTTTAAAATATTTTGCCGTCCTTAATACGAATCTGAAGTCAAAAAACTTTGCCATATAAATCATCAAAAATACAATTTTCGTTATTTCAAAAAACTTGGTTAAAGGTTTCAGAGACTATTAATTATAGGGATAGGAAATCAAAACTTACACTACTTACCGGTAGGGGCCGCAGAAATTTAGTATCACTTGAGCAACTATTTAGCATCACTTTAGTATCAGCTGAGCCAATATTTAAAAACTCAAAAATTGCTGAAAACTACGCAAAATAAGAAAAAATCAAGCGCAAAATATATTTAAATAATAAAATTTGAGAATTACTTTTTTTCTTTGCTTTTTTGTTTGTTATTATTTCAATTTAAATAAAAACAGAAAATTGTCAATTTTTTGAACAAAGTGACATCTAGTGATAACGATGTTGTTATAACTTTTGTTTTTGGTGATGCCATACCCCTGAAAGGTTTTTACTAATTTTTCAAATATTTTTAAATTTACTTAATGGATTTTGATCCCTTTTTATTTATTGAAATGTGTAACATGAATTACGTGACGAACGGAACTTTGATACAATAAATGGAAAAATATAATTTTTATAGAAAACCTGAATGTAAATGAAATTTAAAACTCATAGGTCTACGACATTTTCATATCGAAAATTTATAACAAATATCAAAACTCTCAGGCTCAGATTACATTAAATTAATTCTAAAATTTTAAAAGTTCAATCACAACACTGATAACCGAGCCAGAAATTTTGGAAACTTTTATGAGGGTTCTTATTCAGTAAGTCAAAAATTATAAAAAGAACAAATATTTTTTTTTAATTTTAAGCATTGCGCATTTTTGGGACGAAAATATTAGTCTTAGTAAAACTAATGAAGGATCGAACTCCTGAGGCAAATTTTTAAAAGCCAAAGATGATTCTAAAACGACTCAGAAATGTAAATAAATTTGAATATTTTTTGAACAATTCAAAAATTACTCAAAAACAGATAAATATTTTAGCCTGAAAAATTTTTTAACATATTTCTTTGAGTCATTTTTGAATCAAAAAAGAAGGCTCTTTAAATGGCGCCACTTTTCTACAAGTGAAAGTTTAAAAATATGTATATATTGAGCACTTTTCTGATTATTTTTGAGCTCCGTTGCTGGCTGGGAACTCTAGAAAAATTAAATTATGAAAACTATTCAAAAGTTGAATATCATATTAAAAAATTGGGCTAAGGCTGAATTGTTTCCTTTAAAAGTGGGATAAAAATCCAAGGCGACACAAGCTTTTAAAAAGCGGTATAATCCTGTCAAAAGCGGTACACTAATAGAAAAATCCCGTAAAAAGTTTTGCTGAAGTTGCTAAAAATTAGTTCAAAATCACCTTGCATAAAATACTGCTGAAATAAGTACATTATCTTTGCTAAATATTAGTAAGATAAGAATACCAAAAATTAAGCTCTTAATATACAGAAATTTTGTTGTATTTGAGCTAACTTTTAGTTATTTGAAATAAAAATTTACTCTGCTAGAATCAGCAACAAATTTTTCAGAATATTAGTGCAATAAAAACAACCCAAAAATATTTAAATTGTTTTAAGAGAATAAAAATCTATTTTTGTGAAATCGGCAGCCTACTATGACTATTATCATATTTAACAGTTTATTTTAGCTCTTCTAATCTTACTAATATTTAGCAAAAATCGACAGAAATGTTTCTGCAAAGTCACCTTTAAATAATAAACCTGTAAAAATAGCAGAAAAACTTCTAATTGTTTTGCAATTTTCACAGGTTTATTTCTATGAACGTATTATTTTGTCTAACTGTTCTTCAAAGCAATTCTCAAAATCAGATTTTAGAGATCCTTAAACAGTTCCTAAAATGAAAGGTAATTTTTTTGAATTCAAACTCATAAAAAATAAGAGACGCCTAAGTACTTATATGTCATTTCGAGCCATAAAGAATTTTTCCCAGGCTTAAGGTTTAAATAAAGGAGAAGGAATTTTTCACTTAATATTCGTATGTAGGGGGCTAACATGCTTTTAAAAGTTTTGGAGGAAGTCTGTGCAAAAAAATCTATATTTGTTGATCGATGTAATTTTTTTGAGGCTCCATTAAATGTTTATTTTTTATCGGTGTTTTCTGTATTATATATATATGGGTGAAATCAAAAAATGTGATAAATTTTTGGGCGAAATTTGTGAGAAGCAAAAAGTGTTAATATTTCGGTTTTTTCTTAATGGAATCAGTAAGTATAGTAATTATAAACCTAATTGCAAAAAATCTCTTCTACAAGTTGTCGCAATAACTTTTTTTGCACAATTTTAATTTTTTTTTGTTGTAACGGAGTTTACATTTCTGCAAGCAAAAGATATAACAAAAAAAATTGCGTACGAATTTTCTTCAATTTATTAGTTTTTCGTATTTGGGTTTTCAACTTGCTTTCCAATGATATATAATTTGTGTTTATCAAATTGGCGGTTTCGCGAATAAAAATACAATTCATTCCGCGAAAAAAAATTTTTTTTTTAATTTTGTATTTTTGGTCCTTTTAATAGCTTTTCAAAAATATAAAATTTTTTAAAATCCAAACAGCGATTCCGCAGTTACAAAATAATATATTAAAAACATAACATTTCGAGATCAAAAAATTCTTAAATTGTGTGAAACAAATTTAATTTGTCAAACTAATGTCAGTAACGACTCGAAATATCGATTCAAAACCAATGAAATGCAAAATCAATCGTTTTTCGCTCCAGCAGCTTAGGCTAAAAACCTGATAACTTTTTTTGATTTGACGCAAAATTATTAGTTGAATCGTCTTTTGACGCATAAATATTAGTTGAATCACCTCTGTTTATGGTTATTTTAAAATATTTTAAACATTTATAAACATTTATTTGAATGAAACCTGATGCAAACAATTGTGGTTACGGAGTTTACAGTTACGGAGTTTACATTTGGTTACTTTTTTCGTTTTCTTTCAGAAACGCTTTGTCAGAATTTTTTTTCCGAAACAAAATCGCATGATGCCTACAAGGTGAATCCAAATATGACATTGTTTTTCTTACTCGTTAAATAGTTTGGTCTAAAATTTAGGAACGGAGTTTACAACATTTTTTTAAATCTTATTAAAGACATCCTTTTTCATCTCGAGAATGTTACATGCTGCAGAAAAGCTTCAAGTCTGTTATACTGGATGATTACTTCCAGTCCAATGATTATTTGAGTATAAATAATATTATACTTTTCGCAATATAAATAATAGATAACTCCAAAATTCTGGTATATGCACTTTTATCAAAAATTATGACGAAAAATCGTTACAGAGTTGAAGTCGTGATAGCTAAGATATACGAAAAAGTTTGTAAAATGTATTAATTTTTATTAAAAACGGTACTTGTCCTCTTCATAAAAATTCTTACAGTTAGTGTTTAGCTTAATTGGTTATTAAAATATAACCTATTAAAGTTAAAAAACCTTATGAGTTACTTGTTACAGAGTTTACATTTGGCCTATAAAATTGGTCACAAATTTTATGTATTAACCAAAAATTGGTCAGATTGTTATAGATTTTGTAAAACAGGTGACAATGCGCTGATATATATTGAAATATGTAACTCAAATGTAATCCATGCATTAGAAATTAGGTGGTTACACGGTTTTTATCACATTTTTTGATATCACCCATATATTTTCAAATTTCATTTTCTTTTTTTAATTTAATTAATTTTTTTTTTAATTTTGCTTTAAATTTCAAAATTTTTTTTGATTGTTTTAAAATGAATGAAGGACCACACGAAATTGGTTGACGGGCCGCATTTGCCCATGTATGGTCTATAGCCTTACGTTTTGGTTACGTTTTTCACAAGAGTAATATTTTATTTATTTTTATGATTTAAGCTTTAATATGTTTATTGTTTTAATGTCATTTCATCGTCGTCGTCGACATTTCATATGCATATGCTTGTTTATTTTATTCATCTGTGTGTGTGTTTTAATGCATGTATGAGTGGCTCTACTTATATTTGTGTGTGTTGGTGTTTTGTTTAATACCATTTCATATATTTCTGCATGTAGTATTTAATTTGAAATTGTTGAGTTTGTGTTTTTTTAAGAGTTCATTTCATTTTCTTATTTTATTAAACAGTTTCTACTGTTTGCTCCTTCCTTCCTTGTTAGTAAAGTGTGCCTGTGAGAATACATAAATATGTTTGTCTTATTTAGAATTTAAAATTGGAATTTTTTGTTCGCCTCTTTTCAATTCTCACTTAATGTGTTAAAAAATTTAATGGTTTATCTGAGAAAAGGAGACCTTAATTGAATTTAATTTTAAAATATGCTTTAAAAAATTTTTTTCAGTTCAATTTAGTCCTGTGGGAAGTGATTAAATTAATTCTAAACTATTTAGACAAAAATTTTAAAAATGGTTGAACATTTTTAAAACTTATTTGAAAAATTTTAAAAATTTATAAAAACTTTTAAACCTAAATTAAGTTTGGTTTTAATTTAGATACCAATTTAAAAAAATTCCAAAATTTCTTTTCAATAGAAAAAAAGAATAAAATTCTGTCCTAACAGAATTTTTTTATACCCTCAACATTGCCTCTGTTGCAAATATTATACAAAAATAACATAAAAAATATTTTAAATTAGATAATATAACTATTTATATTTTGAGCCTAACAATGAAAAACCTTAAACTTCCCAGCCAGAAATCGCCAGTGGTACAAAAAATCAAGCACCACGGTGTTAAAAATAAATGACTGGCACAACACTCATTTGGGACGCTTTGTCAGCGTTTGCAAAAAGCGTTTTGCCAGTATATGTTTAACAAAAATTTCGGTGGTTTATAAAAAAAACCACTGGCAAAGAATTGGCTTAGAGTGATATGCCAAAAATTTGCAACCAGTGGTTATCCAGCGCTACCTATCCAATGCTACCAGGAGTACAAAAATCAATTCACTGGTAGACAAATGATTTTATAAAAATGCTGACGCTCCGTTAAAAAAGGTTTGTAGTCAGAAGGTTCCGAGTTAAAATACGGTTGCAAGGAACAATTTTTTTTGGATTTTTTTTTAATTTAAAATTTTTTTTGTTTTATAAAATCAATTTTTTTGTTTGTGGGAAAGCTCCTTCAAGACCAACTTTTTTTTCCCCTCCCAACACTGGCATACTAGTTACTAAAAATTGTTTGCAATTACTAGCAATTTGGCACAGCCAGTAGTTGTCCAGCTATTATCACTCATTTATGTGTTTAGCCATCAAATATTATATGCCTCTGTAGCTCGTCTGCCAATCTGACGGCCTAAGTTCAAATCACGGCAGGACCAAAAAAAATACATATGAACTTTTTTTAAATTTTATTTTGGAAAATGTATTCCAGACCACCTATTTATTGGTTTTGCAAGCGTTTTGCCAACGTTCAAAAATTTTGTTCCTCTAGTGCTTTTCCGGCACTTTTTGAACAGCCGGTCCTTTTATTTAATGATGTTATCATTTTGGGAATGGGAAAGCACTTTTTACCAGTACTTGTACCAACTGTTAAAGTGCTTTGCCACCGCTTTCCCGTTTGTATTTTTTCTGACTGGGTTGTCATTGAAAATGTCTTTATTGTTTTTCGAAATTTTCTCTTTTATGATCTATACATTTCCATTCCGCGTGAGACACCTGCAAAACATGGTTTTTCAATGAATCTATGACTTTTTCTGCTGACGAAAATCAGTGTGCACGTAGTTTATCTTTGATTTGGGGGAACAAGAAAAAGTCATTGGGTATCAGGTTAGGACTGTATGGCGGATGACCCATTAATTCGATCTTTTGAGTGCATGGTGAAGAATTATCCGTATTCCGGGGTTGGATTTTCTCATTTCACCGAAAACTTCTAGCAAACAAATGGTGGTGTACCATTCAGAATTAACTGATCTACGTTGCTCTAATGGCGCTTATGCCACATGACCTGTTTTTCAAAAAAAACAAAATCAGGCGACCACCGAACAACTTTTGTTTTATTTCGTTCATCATGAAACACCCATACGTCACCTGCAACGATTTTATACATGTCTTTTGAAGTACTGCGATTATAGTTCTTAAACATTTGTCTGCACCAATGGACTCGGGCATCTTTTGAGCTGTTGTTAAGTAATGAGGGATCCAACGAGAACAAATCTTTTCTTCGGCTCAATTTTGATGCATTATTTTATGTTGGTGGAACTTGCGCCTAAGGTAGCCTCAGTCTGAGAGTATATCACATGACGATCTTGTATTATGAGTTTTTGCACAGCATCATTGTTTTCTGGAAGAACAACTGATTTTAGAAGACCTTCTCGAAATGCGTCCTGGAGCGAAGGATATCCGCAATTAAATTCATTGTACCAGCGTTTCACAATTGCAAAGGATGGAGCTGCATCACCACAAGTTCACTTTAATTTGTCTATGCACTCCTGTCTAGATAATCCACATAGAAAATTATAATAAATCATTTAACAGTGGGGCGTTTTCGAAATATTTTTGAAATAATTCAGCCATTCATTATCGGCTGGGCAAATTCAGATGAAATTTCACACGCCTATACAAAACGTAATTCTGAGCTAAAGTTTTATCGGCCGATCCCCCAGACCCACCGGTGAAAAAACTTTTGTGATGGAAGTAAAATTTGAGGTGAAAAAGTTATAGTTGAATATAAAGGCATCTGGTGAAAAATATGACCAAATATTTTATTAAGTAGATGAGATTGGTTGGGATTAGCGATATCGAACGAAACTGGTTTTTACAAATCCCGGGATTGACATCCCGGGATCTCTCGGAGTTTCGGGCCCTTTTTTCGTCATATTTTTAACTTAAAAAACAAATAAACCCTAAAAATTAAAATCATTCATTATAAGTCCTATTATTATTTCTGTCTTGGAGTATGAAAAAATAAACCAATAAAATAAAATATACACTCATAGAAATAAGTTTGTAAATATAGCAGAAAAAGCTACAAAGTGCATAAATTAAAAATGCAGTATTTTTGGTCAAATTTGGGCGTTTATTATGAAACATAAATTTATTCAAGGTATTGGCCATTGTTAGCTAAAACCTTTTCCCATCTATCTGGCAATGTATGGACTCCGCGCCAAAAACTGCTCATTTTTTGAAGCCAAGAATGAATCAAGCCAGTTTCGGATACCCTGAAGTGTTCTGAAGTGATGCGTATTCCTGTGAGAGTGTTCTGCATCGATCAAAACAAATGGAATTCGGACGGGGCAAGGTCTGGACAAGGTCTGAATGATCTATCTGACTTTTAGTTATGCCGTCCGAGGACAACCATGTTATCTTATGGACATTTTTATGCGGAAATGGGGTCCCTCCTATCTTGAACTCATTAATTCCACATAGTTCAACCAGCCGCTGTCCGTTACCATTTATTACACGTATACCCTTTTTACCCCTTATTTTCATATTAAACTTTTGAGTTAAAGTCCCCCATTATTAATTTTAGATTCCTTGCAGGTACTTTATCAAGGGTTTTATTTAGGACATCATGGTATATTTCGGACATCAAATGAAAGTTTTGAAATACATAATTGTGATCAATTTTTCTATGTTTACAAATTTTCTGAACCCGTTTACTATCGACGGCTCCAAAAAATACTAACAAACTTAAAATATATATTTTATACACACAGAAAACAGATTCGTAGTTCCAACCGAATTTTTTGGCAACCGAATTTTTATTACTCTTGCAATTACCGAAATTTATTTCCAATTTTTGTTGTATTAATTGATTACTTTAATGTTTGTGGATTATAAATTCTATAAATACAATAACACGTTCCACAAAATTTATTTAAAAATAAAAACTTTTTAGGCCTCGAACTGGGATAGAACCGGCGACCTTCCACTTCCCAGCCCATTGATTATACTCTAGGCTAGACCCGATTTAAATTTTCCTAGTCAAATTTTAAATTCTTTAGGTTGGAAATTTGAATATTTTGTTTATGAATAACAGAAAATCAATTTTGTCTTAATTTGAATCAATAAAAAAATTATAACAAAAAAATATGCCGCGAACGGGGATAGAACTAGTGTTTCCAATTCGGTTAATCGATTAACCGATTCCTCGATTAATCGCCTCTGCTTCAGTTAATGTCGAAACAAATAATTTAAAACTCAAATAATTATTCGACCCGAATAATCGGTTAAAATAGGTCGATTAACCGGTTACATTTTTAATATTGAATTTTCCCTTTATTATTTCCCAAAATTTCATGATTTTCATAACTTTGGCTAAAAAATTGTGAGAAACGCTTGGAAAAAACAAATACTAACTAAAATATGATCAAATTCTTTTAATATCTACTGAAAGAGGTCTTTAATCTTTTAGATACCATATTTTGAGCAACTCCGCGCAAGTGGACAATGCTCCAGCGAGACACGTGATGATTTTTTAAGAGACTCCTAAAACGGAATAATAAAATTTTTTTGAATTTTTTTAACATCGCGAAAGGCCAAAATAAAGGTCTTTTTAAACTTATCAAAACACACTACGTTTCTGGTTGGAGCAGGCTTTAGAAAAGACAAGCTGTGTTTGTGCGGAAAACTATCAACATTGGCTTATGTCATTCCCACATTATGTTGACATCAGCCAATGTTTAGCGTTAACCTCTAAACGTTACTAATGCCAAATTTGTACGGGAATGACATAAGGCAACGTTGATAGTTTGCCGCACAAACACAGCTATAATAGAAAATTTCTGATTTCGGTTTTAATTCTTTTAAAAAGTAAAACTAATTTTCAAAAGTGAGAGCAGTTTTTCAGCTTCTGTTTCGGTGTTTTTTATTTATATTCTGGTTATGAATTTCTACTTTGAATCAATGAAGTTTCGCTCGAATTGGTCCATTAAAACTTTTCATTGAATTGATGCAGTTTTATGAAAAATTTCTTATTATTTATTGAAACTTTCATAAACCCAATGAAGGAGTTTCAAATTCAAACTTTCATTGATTTCACTGCAGAGTAAATTGGTATTTTCAAATACGCTAAAAATATTCATATCGATGTCTCAATCTAAAATAGCTCTTGATAAAATTTGGGAAATAGATTCCGAAACTTTTTAACCTTCCCAGAAAAATTATTTACAATCGGTTGCCAACCACACCAGTTCTGCCACTTGTTTTACTAGAACCGATGCCATGGAACTGGTCCACGAACCCGTGCCACGGATCTCATATATAAAGTACAACTGATGGAGAATCAGTTCTAGAACTAGTCCCAGATGTTCTACACTCAAAAAAAAAGTCAGTAAAGTCAACAAAAAATGTTGCTGTATCAGCAAATTTTTAGTCAGGAGCGTGCTTGCAAAAAAGTTGGTAATTTCAGCAAAAAGGTTGGCTGAAAATCAGCGAGCTGATTTTTACCAAAATAATAGTAATCTTTAGCAAAAGTTTTGCTAACAGTTAGTTGATTGCAAATGAAAAAAATCCTTGCTAAAATCACTAAACTTTTTGCTAAATATTAGTAGACTGAAAAAAACTCAAAAAACTTGTAGCGAAATTTTACTTTAGTTATTTTATTTTCTGAAAATTAAAATATAGAAATTGTGTAGAGTTCTTTTTCTTTTTTTTCATTTCCGTTGTCTGTACTACATCCAGACAAGTTGCGACATCTACATCTTGTCTATCTGGGTGTCGTCCACGCTATAAATGCGGTTGTCAGCACAATTTTTGTAGCAAAGTAAATTAGTAAAACATTAGTTCAAAATTATTTTAGTGCTAAAAAAAATATAACTAAAAATTTTGCAGAAAACGGAGTTTCAGCAAAAAAAAATGCTGAAAACTAGTACACTTGATATACAAGACGTTTTACTAACTTTTGTACTAACTTATTTTTTTGAGTGTAGTATTAGTTCCATAATTTTTCCAGAGCAACCATTTTCACTTTGGGGGCTATAGAAACGGTTGATTTTGGAACAATTTCAGACAAAAATCATTTATGTTAGAATTGATAGTGAAAGGCATTTCAAAGGAAAAGTAGTTATTCTACAACCGATTCTTTGAAACAGAGAATATTCCTGGATTAGAATATGAAACCTTTTTTAAATACATCGAGTTATTTATATGTCACGCTAACATTAAAAAAAAACAGGTAGCTCTTTGTGTTTTTATTGGTAAACAATTAAGGAAATACATTAAGTTCTGCATTAAACGATTAATCGATTAATCGTCAATTTTCTCGATTAACCGACCCGGTTAATCGAGAATAATTGGCGATTGGTTTTTCGAATAATGCATTAACCGGTTGACCGCCTATGTCGAATAATTGGAAACACTAGAAAGAACCAACGACCTTTCGCTTGTCAGTCCATTGCTTTTCCTCTAGGCTAAACTCGATTTAATTTTTTTAGTCAAATTTCAAATTTGAATTTTCTCAGGTTGAAAATTTAAATATTTTGTTTATGAATAAAATTATATCAACAACAGAAAATCAATTGTGCTTTTAATTTGGATCAATAAAAAAATTATATTAAAAAAAACTTAACGCCTTGGCTGAGGTTTGAACTCAGACTGCCAAGACTATCAGGATGTGTCTCTACCCCCTGCACCACAGACACTAACATTTATTTCTTGTCTAATTTTGAACTTAAGTACGCATAAAAAAAAATAAAAATAAAATTTTATTATGCCAAATAAAATTTCTATTTTTTTATAATTATTAATAGAAAGGAAATTAATGGTTCGTGGCACTGAAATGGACAAAAAAAAATTTTAATTCATTGGAAAAACTAATACTTTGGATAGAGTGATAGATTTTATTGAAACAGAACTGATACCAGATTTTTGCTGCCAATATTTTATTCAAATGACTAAATCTTCGATAAATTGATGGTTGTTGGTATTGAAGATAATGTAGAATTTAGTGTTTTTTCAATATTGATTAGAAAAGCCAATATTTTGGATAATGTGACTGTGTTTTCGTAAATCATATATATTTCCTGTTCAGAATAAAATTTAACTTCTCTGATGATGATTAATAAGTAACTTCAATAGAAATTATCGAAAAACGAAAAATTTCGTTAGTACCGATAGAATTCTAACCAATTTATTTTCTGTGTGTAAAGTTGCCGCTTTTTTTTTAAAGAGAAGCAACACTCAGGAAATCCTTTCTATTAATTAATATGTTGCTATCTTTGGAAAGAGGATAGAGAAGAAGTAATGAAGGGCTTCAAATAATACAACACTGTAATTGCGCGGAATATTGAATTTTTTTAGAACAGTTTTTGGGCGCCATCTGTTGAAGAGTTGGCGAACTTTGCTGAAGGTTTTTTTAGTTCATAGCCCTGTTATATTATTTTACTTCGGTGGGGTTAAGTACTATGGAAACACCGAAGGAGGACGTTGCGATATGTATGAGGGATAAAAAAAACTACATACATAAATTGATGTTGCTTTGGCTGGGGATCGAAACCGCAACCTCATGTGCAATAGTCCAACGCACTAACCATTACACCACAAGTTCCCCAGTGATTTTAGCAGCTTAACAAAAATTAACAAAAATATAACTAAAATTCTGTATACCTCAAAATTTAATTTTTGCCATTCCTATCTTACCAATACATAGCAAAAATAATCTGCTGATTACAGCAGTTTTTTCTGCAAGATCATTTTTAACTAATTTAAAGTAAATTAAATTCTTTACACACTTTTTTCTATTACTATACAGAAAACTCGAAAACTTTCACAAAAATTTCAAATAATACAGAGTATTGTTTAACATGACAAATTTTAAACTTGCTCTATTGTCACTTTTTATAGACAGCAGTTTTGGAAGTTGTTATACCACCGGATATTATCAATGAAGAAACATCCGGTGATATGATGGTACCCGAAGGGGGTTCAGCTAAATTAGTATGTCGTGCCCGAGGTCATCCTAAGCCAAGAATAACGTGGCGTCGTGAGGATGGCAGAGAAATTATAGCACGTAATGGTGCACATCAAAAAACAAAAGGTTCGTATAAAGTTAGTTTCGTAAATATTAAAAAAAAAAATTAATCCTCTTTTTAACTTAAAAACAAATATAAAAGTGCATGCATGTAACTTTTACATTAAATAAAACACATACATTTTGTTTACGAAATAAGTTACACTAATTTAAACTTTTTATTAATTTTTTCTCGTTTTCCTTCTCCACAATTTGCAATGTATTTATTTAGCTTTAGCTGTGGAAGGTGAAATGTTAACATTGTCAAAGGTCACGCGATCTGAAATGGGTGCCTATATGTGTATAGCTTCGAATGGTGTACCGCCATCAGTTAGTAAACGTATGAAGCTACAGGTGCATTGTGAGTAAAAAAAACAAAAAAAAAAATTTATAAATTATTTAGTACCTACATTTATATTTTGTGCTAATTTTTCGAATTTAATAAACACATAAACAACTAAGGTTATATTTGACATAATAAATTAGGAAACATTATTTATACACTAAACGGGGTTAAAGTTAAATGGATTTAAATTTATATTTTAAACATAAACTAAATGGAAATGAAAAATTATAACTTAAAAATTATTAGTAAAGAACCTTTTATAGAACTTATAAAACTAAAACTAATTATGAAGTGTTTCCATTATTATGTTCAACATTAATATGATAAACAATAAACTGAAATATATTTATTCCTTAAATTTAACTTGAAAATCTACAGCAATTACTAGTGTTATCCAAACCGACAACCAATAAATATTATGATTTATATTTATTTCCGTCTCACCAGGTTTTGACTTTTATGAGTCAAAATACAACTTACCAACAAACAGCACGCATACAATTTTCTTATATAAAACTTGAAAACTCACGCAAAGTATCTTTAATACTTGTTCATATAAAAGACGAGAGAAATATATTTTATTTGTAACTATCGACAGCTAGACAGAACCACAAGGGTAAAGTGTTGCAAAGAAAATTTAGTATTGCTTACATACTCTATTAGTTAAAGGTTTATGTAAGTGGAAAATGCAAGAATTTCCGGTTTTTGTTTTTTACTCCCACTCCATTGACTTTTGTAAGGACTAAGTTAATCGGGCATAAATGCACAAAATATTTGGCTGAATATTAAATATTTAACACCTATTCAATGAATGCAAAAGTATGCATTAGTTTTCATAATATGATGCTTTCAAGAAGAAATGTCCTAATAGGAATTTGAGTAATCATAATGTTCAAACCATGCCTCTATATAATATACACTCAAGAACTAGTTTAAAAAAATTAAAGCCGGGAATACTGAATATACTCGTATTATGGAGTTTTCTCTTAAATCAGTAAAAAAAAAAACAATAGCCGTTTTTTCTAATCACTTGGATTTAATAAATCCAAAAAGTATTTCTAAAAGTGATCAACAGATGGCGTTCGATTTTTCCTATTTTAAAAAAATTTTCTGTCCGACACTTCTTTCACCCTAATTTTTAATACCGAATTCGATGATGGAGGATTCAACTTTAACTTTTAATTTATAATTATATTTTACATAAAACAGTTTTCAGTTTTATCACTTCAATTTATATTTTTACACAATTGAAAAATTCCATTGCAATATTTAATATTCACTAATTGGATTTAATTAAATTACTTACTGTAGTGTGAAAAATTGCCATTTCTATTTGTTAGTTTTTAAATTTTTTTGTTTCTCTTTTAATTTTTATTCGTATTTTTTTCTGACTTAAATGTTTCATATATTTGTGCTTTTATTGTAGATTTATTAAATCCAGCTTTTTTTTGGATTTAATAAATCCATTTTTTGTATGAAAAAATATAAATCCAGGTGATTAAAAAACACGCTTAATATCTAAACAGCTATAAAGAAATAAATAGTTGTTTTATTAAAAAAATTATATATATGTATGCAGAGCGCATACTCCGGGGACATAGCCGAAAATGAGCCCAAACTATGCTGTAATTAGTCAAAAATGCCTTCATACTAATCGCTAGACCTATAATGAGTTTGAGGACAGTCCCCAAACTAACCAAACTTCTCCAGACTAAACTGTGGATCGAAAAAATTTCCCCGGAGTATGCGCTCTGCATACATATATAATATATATACACTGAAAATAATACGTCTGTTGGCTGGACAAAAAAATTTGTTACTTTTACAAAATTTATTCCTATTTTTTGGCTTAAAATAAACAAATTCGTTTGTTAAATTTAACAAATCTAAATTTAAATAAAAAAATTTGAAAAACTACATTTTTATCTGTAATTATACTGAGTCATAGAATTTACCCAAATTTAAGGTCTCGGGACCCTCTCCGGACCTAGGCCATATCATGGGAGGGCATATAAGGGCACCCCAATGGAGCAAATATTTTGTCCGTTTTGCTCTATCTCGCTTAGTTTTCGAGATATGGGCCAATTTATGAAGTGGAAAATTTTTATTAAAAATTTCTGAGGGCCAAGGGCCCGCCAAGGTCCATTTTTGGATAGAGATAATCTCTTTCGCTGTGGTTAGGGGTAGTCGAAATTTTCATCAATTCTGCTCTATCTCTCTTAGTTTTCGAGATATGGGCCATTTTAAAAATCGCAAGGGAAAAAATATAATAGCGCCATCTCTAAAAAATTTCGGATACATTGGTGGCGCCATCTACCGGGTAATAACAGTAACATGAAAATATTATATTTTAATAATAAATTTTGTAAAATTTAACGAATGGATTCTTAATAATTAGTTATAAATGGTTTTGAAAATTAACACTCAAAACTAGTTTAAATCAGTTTTTCAAACTAAAAATTTATTAAAAATTAGTCAAATCGATTTGAAACCGGTTTGACAGATTTTTATTCTGACGTATTATTTTAAGTATACTAAAAGTTTTAAAATTCTTTAAATGTCATAATTCTATAAGTGTCACACTCCAAAAACGGCGGTTAAATCGAAAATTTTAATTATCGTTTTGTTAATATTTAAAAAAATCTAAGGCCAAATGTAGCTATTCCAAAATTATATAAGTGCCCATATATTTTATATTTATTTCCTTTTTTTTAATTAATTCCTGTAGATGACATCTATAGAATATTCAGTGTATATTTAAATTATAATTTGAAATTAGGACAACCATGGCAACCCTTATTTATGTTATACATTTTCTATAAACACCATCATATGTGAAGAAAAAACCAAGAACCATATAAACTAGGAGTCCCAATCGCTATCGGACCTGACATCGGACAAATCATGTGCGTAAATAATGGCATACACTGAAATAATAAATAAATATAATAATAAATAATTATCTTTCATGATATTAATGATATAATTTCATAGAATTTTTTTCGTAGAATCAATGAAGAATTTCACTATGCATATAATATTTAATTAATATTGTAAAATTTTTCATAAATTTTCTTTCATAATTTCATTAAAAAAATTCATCGAATTTCAGAAATTAGATGTTCATAAATTTAATGAAAATCTTCTTTATATATGAAATTGTTCAATAGTATTTACTTTTTTTAATTTTTTCATAAAATATCGTCATTTCATTAATTTTTTAAAATGTTCATACAATCAAAATTTTTTATTAAACATTTACTTCTCAAATACATTAGTTTTCTGTAACCATAACGCCGAGTGATGTACATTAATTTCCTTACTGAGAAAATTATCTTTTATAATTCACCAAGTCAAGTAAAATAACTAAATAAATTTAATTAATTTTTTGGTAAAGTGTTTTTTTTTTTCAAACGCGTCGTATAGACCAACTGCAATTAATATTGTAATTAATATGAATTTTTATTAATTTTAATTTAGTAGGTTTGAGGTTAAGAAGAAGGATATTTTTTTTTTTTTCAAAAGTAATAACTAGGGCAAGGAATTGCATGCAAATGCATATTTTTTCTCGATAGTCCAAAAACTAATATGGACTAAATATTTATCCGAATCATGAAATTTAGAACAAAATGGCATCGATTTGTAGTTGCATATTTTTGCATATTTTGTCAAAAATGCCTGCTTTTGCATATTTTGACTTTAAGTGCATATTTGGTGTCTTTTTAATGCATATTTTTTCTTTTTAATGCATATTTGTGCATATTTTTGGGAGCATTTTTTATTTTGTATAAAATATAAAAAAATTTTGTGAACATTGTATCATCTTTCTTTATTTTGAAAAATAATTTAAACAGACAGTGATATTAATTTATGATCTAAAATCGAACTAAAAACATTCATTTACCAAATAAAAGATCAACTATACATACTCCTCATTCGAATTTATACTTTTTCATATTTTGATTGAATCATAATAAACATTCTTAAAAACCTTATTGACCTATGGAAAATCCTCGAGTTCTGTGTCTGTTTGCAAACTAACTAACTTAAATATATTTTTAAGTTTTAAAGAGTATTGTTTTTCAAAAATAATACATTTTAGTGCATATTTTTTAAATTTTTAATGCATATTTTTCTTTTTTAGCCGCAAATTTTAGGCGCATATTTTCCATTTTCAAGTGCATGAAATTCCTTGCCCTAGTAATAACATATTATTAATGTACAAATCAGACTAGATGTAGTTTCTGCTTTTTTTTATGGACAGGCACAGTGGGCCAGCATCATCCAATTTTGCCCAAAACTAGAATATTGAGTATATGAGATTAAAGATATAACAAGGGGAGTTTGGTTGTTGCTGATCACGAATCTGAAATAAAAAATAAAAAATTCAAAATGGCGGATCCAAGATGGCGGCCATCAATTTTTAGTTTTTATTATATTGGACTTGAAATAATCAACTATATAGGTCTAGGATCCGCTGATTAAAAATCTGAAATTAAAATTTTGAAATTCAAAATGGCGGATCCAATATGACGAAAAACATTTTTTTTCATTAAATTTCTTATGTCGCCTGATTTACTTCAAATTTCCACCAGGGGAAGTTTTTGGGTAGCAGATTACGAATCTGAAATCAAATTTTAAAAATTCAACATGGCGGATCCAATATGGCGGCCATAAATTTAAAATTGTTATGTGTTGGAAAATAAATTACACTGCCCGGGTAAAAATCTTAATATGGTGTCATATATAATTATATCTTATTTGATAAGTCCCCATATACAACGACATACAACTTGATCCGAAAAATGGGTCATCTACTTGTGTGTAATTATATCAAATTAAATATAATTTGATACAGTTTGATCCGAGATTTGTCCATATCCAGGACATCAAATTACATATAATTCCATATAAAATTATCTGATTTTATATAACATTGTCTAATAGTAAGTATACTTTTTATGCATACCGGCTATTAAATTGATATTGAAATTTCTATAGCTTGAACAATTTTAAAGGCCCACATTTGTTAACATAAAATAAAAATTTTAATGCTTTTGTCTTCTAAATCGTACGCATCATTTTTTAATATAATTTTATATGCAAAAAAATCACGTGAAATTATTTGGTTGTGGAGAAATTAACTCTTAATTTATATTAATTTGTGTGAGATCATATAGAAAGTTATATAAAATTACAAGAATATATTTTTAGTATGACGACACATACAGTGTTATATAACTTAGTATCGAACCATATATAATCATATCGGTCACTACATATATTTTGATTAGTTTTATATGGCTTATGTAGTCATATATTGAGTCAGATTTGAGGATACGTAATAATATCAATTACCGTACAAAAAATTTATTGAAAAAATAATATCAGATGTAGTTGTATATAATGATATGTGTCTTAATTTGACTCCATTTACCGTCAGACACAACCCAATCACATTATATATAACAATACATAAGTATTTTTACTCGGGTGTACAAAAAAAAAATATTCTGATGACAACTAATTCTGGCAGAGGGACCAAAGAAAATTATAAGTGTATCGGTGTTTTAAAAGTTTTCGTCTGGCCCTATGTTTTTGGGGAGTTAAAATTTCCCCTCTTTTGAAAATGTTTTTTGTGAATCATAGGAAACCATGTGAATCTTTCATTTTAGATATAGGATATGTTCAGCGAACTTATGTAGAACATTACGGGGGACATTTTTGTGGAATATTTTAACCCTCTAACTCTGCAATTAAAGGGTCTTTTTTGACCCTTTTTAAAAAGTGTCAATAAAGACCCATAAGTTGAAGAGTTAGAGGGTTAAAATTTTCCGCAAAAATATTTGGCATGAAATTCTACTATAATTCTCTGAAGACATCAAAGCTGAAAATTTAACTTCAATGCCAGAAATAAGTCAAAACTTAAAATGTGTTTAAGGGTTAATTTCCTACTTATTCAGAATTGGCAATCAAATGTCGCACAAACCTGGACTTTAGGTAATTTTTAGTGCTATTTTTTAGTTTTTACTAAAACTCTGGAATGCTGGAAATCAGCGAGATCTGAAGGTACTTTTTCAGTTAAAGGGCAAAATCTCGAAAGTTTATGAATGGTCGCAAACGGTCGCAAAAACCTAGGTAGAAGACATCTTTGGAACACATTGGCATTCAAGTTTTTCAAATATATCTTGGAACATTTGAGAGCTTTTTTTTTGAAAATTTAGGATTTTCAAAAAAACCCACATTTTTGAGGTAAAACTAATAATTTTGTTACTTTTTTCGTAAATACTTAACAGGTTTCTTTTTTTTTTTTTTTATTGAGAACTGGTTTTAGCAGAGACTACTAATTATAGAGATAGGAAATCAAACCTTACACTACTCACCGGTAGAGGGCGCTGAAATTTAGTTTAACCTGAGCAACTCTTTAGTATCAGTTTAGTATCAGCTGAGCCTATATTTAAAAACTGAAAAACTGCTGAAAACTGCTCAAAATAAGGAAAAAAAAACAAGCGCGGAATATATTCAAATAGTAAAATTTGAGATATTATGTTATTATTTAAATTTAAATAAAAAAAAAATTGTCAATTTTTTGAACAAAGTGCCATCCAGTAATAACAATATTTTTATAACTTATTTTTTGGGTGATGCCATACCCCTGTGTTTTAGTTTTATAATTTGAGATTTTTTTTGGAACAACTTATTGTTTATTCATGATTTTTTTATTGTATCATTACAAAATAAAAAATGTCACAAAATTAAAAAAATTTAAATTACACATATTTCATTAATTACACTGTGGAACAAAATGAAGGTCGTGATCTTGGGGGTGGATGATTCTTATACCGAACAATTAGGGTATAGTAAAACCCCCAAAGGGTTTGGTCCTGTGTGGCTACAGTAAAATTTTATGACCATTTTAAGTTTTAATTTTTTCGCCAATACTATAAGACACAAAAGTAGTGCAAAAGTTCAACCGATCTATAATCTGAGTTCGGATGTCCCCAACAGAATTTTAAGAGGCATTTTTTCGCAGAATATTTTAACAATTTTTATGAGTCATTTTAGTCCTTTTTTTAATAAATAAAAAGAAATAAAATAAAACGTGATTTTAAAGGGTTAAAATGTTCTGAAAATATATTCTGCAGTAAATTTTACTAAGAGGTGTCGAAGGCGGAAACGTCATCCGGTCATATTAAATCACTAAAAAGGTAAATTTAAATTTATCACGTGCAGCCCAGTCCATTAACAATGTTAGGTAAATTTTTTTGTAATTTATGTTTTTACACCTAATGTAATATTTTAATGGACTTCTTTTATTTAATATTTTAACCCCTTATCTTGTATATTTCCTGGTAATTTTATTTTTTTGTTTTAATTGGAAAAATTTTAATTAAGAAATTTCAAGGATTATAATATTCCGCTTTTTAATATTTTTAATTAACAGACTTATTTTTATATAGTTTTCGAAACTAATTACAATTGTTTTCAAAAACGATTCAAATATTAATTTATGTTATTCATCAGAATATGCAACTAGGATTCTTCGTCTTTTTTATTATCAAAATTAGGAAAAAAGGTAATGAAGAATACGTTTTCGACTCCTCCTAGTAAAATTTGCTGTTGAATATATTCACAGAACATTTTAACCCATTAAAAGCATGTTTGAGAGTATTTTTTTGTAGTTCTTAAAAAAAGACTCAAATAAAATTACACATATAGGGTTAAAATATTCTACGAAAAAATTACTCTTAAAATTCTGTTCCGGACTCCCGAGCTCAGAATTTAGATCGGAAGAACTTTTACACTACTCCTTCAGCCTTATTCAATACAGTGATGGCGAAAAAAATTAAAAATTTAAAAAGCCATAAAATTGTATTGTACCCACACAGGACCAAACACTGACCTAATACAATCGTTCAGTATAAAAATCATCTACCCCCTAGACCATGACCCTCATTTTGTTCCACACTGTAATTAGTCAAATATGTGAAATTTAATTTTTTTTTTTAGAATGAAATTAAACATTAATTTTTCCTTATTTTTTTTTTTTTTTTTATTTCCGATAAATTTGTATTTTTTATTATATTTTTTCTTAATTCTAGTATTTTCTTAATGTTTATTGCCATTTAAGTTTCTGCCAACTTACATTCACTTTTTCCTTATTTTTCGATCGACTGTTTGACAACGCCATAATGTTCTGTCCGATGTCCAGTCCGATAGCAATTGCATGTCCTAGTTTATATGCTTCTTGAAAAAATCAACGTACATTCAATGAAAAACTTACAGAATATAAAAACAAAAAGAAAAACTTGTTTATGTTAAAGTTCATATATTAAACTGCTTTTGACTTTTTGCGTGCTTTCAACTAAATAGTTTGCTTTTTTCCAACACTCAAGTTGAAAAACTAATGTTTAGGACGTATGTATGTGTTACTGCGTATGCCTGTGTGTATGTATGTATTTGTATATGTATATGCAAACCTTTAACTCATTATGGACACACTGCTCCGTTTTCAATCCAGTACATTAAAAAACCAGTTGGAAGTAATTAATTTTTCTTCATTCATTTTCATTACCCTTTCATATGAGGAATAATTTATGAACAGTCCAAATCAATTATATAAAGTTAAAATGACAATTTTTTTAAATTGTTTTAAATTATGAGTATATTCAAACTTCATAAAAGTCAAAATATAAAAATCGATTCTTATAAATAGTATTGAAATTCAAGGGTAAAATATACAAATGAGTATATCTTAATACAAAGGAGTTTTTTTATTTTTAATTTAGCTTTTTATAAAGCCTGACATTTTTCTTATAATAACTGGAAAAATAACTCTCGTTGTTTGTACTTAAATGAATTTTAAATAAAGATCCAATTAGCTAACTCTTGCGCCAAATTATTAAAAAATTATACACAAAACAAATAAAAATTTCTGGTTGTAATCCAACGTCAGAAAAAATCTTATATTTTTCAATAAAGATTTGTTCATGAAAATTTACAAAATAAAATTTATAAAATAACTCCACCCATCTTGGATTCATATCGTGTAAAAGTTTTAACCCTAGAGGACGCTCTAAGCGAAAAATATTACAAAAATTTAAAAAGTTTGATTAACGAGGAAAGTCGAAACTCAACTACCGAATGTATTGGAAATTCTACTGGGCTGAAATGGACTCGTGTCAAAAATTGTCTATAAATTAGTTAAAAATTAGGAAATCAGTATGGTATATAAAAATATTCATAGGATCTATGACGTGTCCTTACTGGGTTAATACATAAGTATATTCTGTTATGATTATAAAGGCACGCATCTACTTTTTGCAAACTTTTGTTTATAGGCCATTGAATTTTTCTTGTTGTTTAGAATGTTCTGCTAAGAATGAATTTTCAATTGTATATTGCCACCTGTAGATAAAATACATATGGGAAAAATTTAATATCCTGAAATATTTTCCACAATAAAGTAAAGTATCAAAAGAAAACAATGTTCAATGAACTACCGCGATCCCAGAACTCTTTATGTAGAGGTAAACTTAACGAGTTTTTTAATAAATACTTGAAAATATTTTACCTTAGGAGTGTTCAGTGATATATTAAGAATTTCAAAATTAATTTTAATATTACCGATTGGGCTATTTTTTTTTTCGTTTGCACCTAGTGTAGAAAATAATTACCAGATAAGTGGTTATGTAACAACACACCTGGCAATGGAAACTAAATAGTTAATTTTATTATTACATTTCTTATTAGTTTTGTATGGCGATGCCGCGCAAAATAATGAGTTATGCACTGAGAGAATTATCATCGCTTCAGTAATGAATTTCTTCATAGTTTCAATGAAAATTGTCACTAGAACTCGTCCATTGAAACTTTTCATAGAATCTATGAAACATTTTTCATTAAAGTCAATGGTTATGAAAAGTTCACAAAATTAATGAAACTCTTCATAAAATGTATAGGCCACTCCTCCACTGAATAAATCATTCAGCCAATGAAGAGCTTCATAAAATCTATGAAGCAATTTCATTTATTACTAATATTTATTATAGTTGGTTGTTGTCGTTGCTAAGCTGGAGTGGATAAATCAAAAGTATTTAGCAAATGCAAAAAGCGTAATAAAATTGTAGCATATTTTACGGATGTACAAAATATATCTAATGAAAGAATTCATTGAATTAAAAAGTTTCATAAAATTTTATAATATGCTTAATTCAATTAATAAAATTCCTTATTTTACAGATTTAAAAAATATCAATTAGTCGACGAGTTATAGCCAAAAAACCATATAAACAATATGAAAAACTTCGAACTAACATAAGCAAACGCCGCGATACGGGTCTTCTAATTTAGCCTCTTTTTTCATCCCTCACTCAAAGAATCGACCTAACTTTTGCTAACCTGAATTTGTTCCACAGTGTTATTATATGTTTTCAAATAATGCAGAAAGTAAGTCGGTTACATTACTGGTAGTCCAAATAATAATAATGATATGTTATTACCATTTCTACACTGGGCATATAACAATTACTGATATGAAATCTGGGGGAGATTGGATAAAGTCAAAACGCGCCGGAAATCTATTGAAAATTTGGAAAGTTTTTATTTAGCGAAAAAACGACTGTAATCATTTGGAGCAGAGACCCAAAATAACTGTTATATTTCTAAAAAAGTCAACACCCAAATTTATTTAATTATAATACTTCAATAATGCACTATATTTTATAAATCATATTGCACAAAAAAATCACAAAGTTCGGCAAAGATTTTAATTTTTTCAATTTTTATATTTTACTCTATAAATTTCTGTTGTTTTTTGATTTTTATTTTAAAACTTTTTATAAAAGTTAAAGAATGATTTTTTTGAAAAAATTAATCAATAACTTTTTTATTTGATAATAAAATAAAAATGAAAAATTGAGCTAAATGGAATGCCGGAAGTTGCTGGAATATACATATTTACTCACTTTAAATCACTGTTCAATCTTTTATTAACACTAGTTGACATCATCAGGATATTATAATTGGTGAAGTCATTGGTTCTATGGCTTTTGATTTATATTCTTAATTGTTATTTTTTGATAAAGAAAAAAAATTACAAAATAACATTTATTATTTTTGAAAAAATAAAAATCGTGTTTGGATTGTTTTTGTTTGAATTAAAAATAAAAATCACACAGAGCAAACAAACAGAAAATTAAAAATACTCAAACAAGAAATAATTGTAAAACAATCACTTTTTTGAATAAAAGTTATAACTGTTACGTCCCTGATTTGGAGTGAAAAGATATAAGATATAAATAAAACAATTTTTGAAATAACTAAAAAAAAATTATTTTTCGCCTTGTAAATACTAACCAAATTTGCGACCAATTTCCGGTGCGACTTTTCTTTGTCACAACCTTTCGAAAGCGAAAAAAAATTAGCCCAATCGGAACTGTTAAAATTCACTTCGGTTTTTTTGAACGCCTCTAGTAGTCATCGATGGTCATAATTAGATCTCTGAATTGGTTATTTTTTTTTTTACTGAAAAAGGAAGGGCAATTTACATAAGTACGCTCAAAAAAATAAGTTAGTAGAAAAATTAGTAAAACGTCTTGTATATCAAGTTTACTAGTTTTCAGCAATTTTTTGCTGAAATTCCGTTTTCAGCAATTTTAAAAGATTTAGTTATACTTTTTTACCACTACACTAATTTTGAACTAATGTTTTACTAATTTATTTTGCTACAAAAATTGTGCTGATGACCGCAATTATAGCGTGGACGACAACCAGATAGACAAGATGTAGATGTCGCATCTTGTGTGGATGTAGTACAGACAACGGAAATGATAATTAAAAAAAACAACTCTACACAATTTCTATATTTAAATTTTCAGCAAATAAATTAACTTAAGTAAAATTTTTCTACAAATTTTTTGAGTTTTTTTCAGTCTACTCATTTTCAACAAAAAGTTTAGTGATTTTAGCAAGGATTTTTTTCATTTGCAATCGACTAAGTTTTAGCAAAACTTTTGCTGAGATTACTATTTTTTTGGTAAAAATCAGCGTGCTGATTTTCAGCAAACACTTTTGCTGAAATTACCAACTTTTTTGCAAGCACGCTCCTGACTAAAAATTTGCTGACACAGCAACATTTTTTGCTGACTTTACTTACTTTTTTTTTGAGTGTATGGTTGATGAGTTGTTTGGCATCGTTAACACAAGTTTTCAGGAGGATGTCTGTTAAGAGGTTGTCAATTTATGACCATCGAAATCAATTGTCTATCAAAACATCTATTATACAAAACCCAAAAAAATTATCTTTTCAATATATCTTTTCTACTACAGAAACACCACACATGACAAATACACTGAAAAAAGCACAATACTATTTTTAATTGCAAATCTTGTAGCTCCTAAATATTGTAGCCTAATAATTATTGGGTAATATCCAAAATTTTACCTGGCTTATTTATATTGAAAAATTTATTGTATGATTTTACCATATAAATCATATAATATGATTTTTTTTTTCAGTATTTTCAAAATATTTCATACCAAATTATTTTCTTTGACTATAAAAATTAATGTTGTTTTTTTTTATTCACTTTTTATCATTTCCAAAGCATCTTTTCATTTCCAGGTGTTTCTGATAAATTTCGTTGGCACTTCATTCATTGTTTGAACTCCAAGTATTTTTGTCTGACGAATGATTTTAATCAGAAAATTAAGTGACTTTCTTTTAACAAAGATGGCAATATACAGTAAAAGATTTGCAAGAAATGCGGTTTCGTTGTTTGTTTGTAAGTTTGATATAGCATCAGAGATTTTTTTTGTGGTAAAATTATATTTGCTGTTTAAGTATAATCATGAATTTCTTTAACAGCTTCACTTGTCAATCGAATAGGGGGTGCTAAAGCTATATATATATAATTTATATTGTTAGGTATCTTAAATCTTATTGCAAGAGTAGTTTTTTTTTTTAATATAAAACATAATTTATAATGTACCCTGCGGGGAATGAGGAGTCAGTCAACTTTAATACCGATATGCCTAGGGAAAAGCCATATGCAGGGGTCAGATGATTTGATTAACTTGAAAATTTAATATATTACATTAGAAAATAAATTGTAAATCCAATTTAGCATAACAATTACTTTCATCCATATTTAAATCAATTTTGCAGGCTAATTTTTAGTAAATTGTATTTCTTAATTTTACAAATTTTTCGACTAATTTAAACCAAAATGCTTTCCATGTGATTATAGTTTTGTGTCTCTGCTATCAATATCATACAGCAATGGCGCTTTGTTTTCATATTTTTTATTGTATAAAAAATAGAATAGTTTATATCCCCCCAGTGTAGAAACGGTAATGACATATCATTATTTTTTGGACTACCAGTAATGACACCCACTTACCTTCTGTATTATTTTAAAACATATAATAATGAGTTACTGATAATTACTTATTTTTTATCATTATTTCAAATAGAAAATAATTTTTTAGATTTTTTTTTAAATTTTTTGAAATCTATTTTTTAAACACTGGTAAGGATATATATAACCACATATTTTTTGATTTTTTGTATGTTGGCGAGTAAGCTTACTTGTGTGCAGCAGGTCAATTGTGTTTTTATCTATTAAATATTACATGTTGATATAGCTCAGATGGTAGAGCTGTTGACTGGCAATCTGTAGACCCAGGTTCGATTCCCGCACCAGCAAATTTTATTTAAAAAAAAAATACAATAAAAAATATTTTTTTTTATATAATTTATTTTTTAGAAAATCTATTTTTAGACTCATTATTTTTGTCAGTACTGGTAAGCACATAGGTAACGATATATTTTTTGATTTTTCGTATGCTGGTGTGTAACGACAACTCATTATTTTTCGCGACATTGCATATAAAGGTAATAAGAAATGTAATAACAAAAGTAACTAGTTACCATTACCAAGTATGTAGTTACATAACCACATATCTGGTAATGATTTTATACACTGGGCCGGAAACTAAGCGAGATAGAGAAAAATGGGCAAAAATCTGTACTTACTAGGGATACCAAACGGGAAATCCCGAATCCCGAAATCCCGGGATTTTCGGGATTGGCAAAATCCCGAATCCCGGGATTATTTCTCAAAAATCCCGGCATTTTCTTATTTTTTAATATTACCTACGTTTTTTCTTGAATTTTCTCATATTGACAAGAAATTGATGCCAAGATATTGGTAAAATTATAAATTAAGTAGATTATTCGAGTAAACTGTGCAAAGACTTTGCAGAAAAATTTGAAATTTTGGTAAACAATATTAAGTTTTTGAGTAATACATGCGAAAAACCAAGTTTGTTATTTTACCGATTTGTTCTTCCAAGCGAAAATCGATTTCTGAAACTGGGACTGTAAGTTTTGGCTGGGACTGTAAGTTTTGGCTGGGACTGTAAGTTTGAATTCTTCCATAAAAACATTTGATAACGATAACTTTGTTGCTGTAATTACACGATTTAGTGGGCAAGGTTAACGCAACGAATCTGTTTTAAAATCTGCTTACAAAATACTGGGCGCAAGTGTGAATGACAGGCCTTCATATATTATCCCAGCCAGAAAAATACAAACGGGAAAGCGATGGCAAGGTATTTTAACAGATGGTACAAGTACTGACAAAAATTGCTTTCCCATTTCCAATATGATAACGTCAATAGACAAAAGGACCGGCAGTTCAAAAAGCGCCGGAAAAGTACTGGAGAAACAATATTTTTAACTTTGGCAAAAGGCTGCCAAAACCAATAAATAGGTGGTTTGGATTTTGATTTTTTGTAAAACAAATACTGGCAAAACGATTTTTGCAAACGCTGGCAAAGCGTCCCAAATGAGTGTTCTGCCAGTCATTTATTTTTAACATCGCGGTTACCCAGTGATATGCAAGTACTTGATTTTTTGTACCACTGTCAATTTCTGACTGAGATGTTTCAATATTCATAAAATGTACTACATTATTAATTAACAACTATTAAATAATTATAAAACGCTTTATTCTATAAAAAATTAGTTACATAACATAAAAATTTTTACAAATAAAGGAAAATTTAAATCCCGAAATCCCGTAAAATCCCGGGATCCCGAAAAATCCCGTAGTCCCGAAAATCCCGGGATCCCGATTTCATACAAAATCCCGAATCCCGGGATTTTCAAATATCAATCCCGATTGGCATCCCTAGTACTTACTAATCAGCCACCTATACACTCATTAATAAATATGGATCTGTCTGGGGATATATCCGCAGAGTCCAAAATCCCAGAGTGTAAGCGACATTTTAGAAAAATTTTCAGTTACATCAGGTAAATTTTCTGCTGAATTTAGCTCAAATTTCTCAGCTACCCAGAAAAATTTTCTCTTCCAAAGAATCAGTTGTGGAATAGCTATTTTTCCTTTACAAACCCTTCTATTCTCAATTGTAATGTAACACCGGTGATATTTGTTTAAAATTGTCCCAAAAGTAATCACTTCTATAGCTCCAAAGTGGAACCGGTTGCCATAGAATCAGTACTGGAACTAGTTTATTTTTAAAACTTTTTTCGATGTTCGTCAATTAGATTATTAATGATGTTTGTTAACAAAAACATTAACAATACAATACGACAATATGTTACACAAAATAACAAATATGAAATGGTGAAGAAAAAAAAAACAATAAAGCATACTAACAACAAGTTAAAATGCTTAAAGAAATATAAATATATCCATATGTACCATATGTCCTTATGTACACTTAAAATAATACGTCAGTAGAAAAATCTGTCAAATCGGTTTCAAATCGATTTGACTAGTTTTTAACAAATTTTTAGTTGAAACACTGATTTAAGCAAATATTTTAGTTATCTTCAATTAATACAATTCTAAAAATCTTCAGTACTTTCACTAATTTTGAGTATTAATTTTCAAAACTATCTATAACTAATTTTTAAGAACCCATTCGTTAAATTTGTTAAAATATAATATTTTCATGTTACTATTATTACCCGGTAGATGGTGCCACCAATGTATCCGAAGTTTTAAAGATGGCGCTATTTCGTTCCCTCCCGATTTTTTAAAATGACCCATATCTCGAAAACTAAGAGAGATAGAGTAAAAATTTCGACTACCCCTAACCGTATAATACCCCAGCGAAAGGGGTTATCTCTATCCAAAAATCGACCTTGGTAGGTCCTTGAACCCTCGGAAATTTTTAATAAAAATTGTCCACTTCATAAAATGGCCCATATCTCGAAAACTAAGCGAGATAGAGCAAAACGGACAAAAGATTTGCTCCACTGATATGGACTAGGCCCGGGAAGGGTCCCGAGACCCTAAATTTGGATAAATCCTACGACTCAGATTAATTATAGTTTTACAAATTTTTTTATTTAAATTTAGATTTGTTAAATTTAACAAAAGAATTTGTTAAAATCAACTAATTTTATTTTAAGCCAAAAGAAGAAATAAATTTTGTTAAAGTAACAAATTTTTCTGTCCAGCCAACAGACGTAGTACTTATTAGTACAGACGTATTATTTTGAGTGTATGGTAAAGATACATTTAAGGCCAGTCAGTAATAAGTACTTATCGTACTTAAATTTTCCAAAATTTCTTACTAAAAAAAATTTAAGTAAAAATATAACTTCAGGCTGTAATACTGGTCCTTAAATCATTTTAATGATTTTTGGAAAAAATTAAATAGATTTTTTTGTAAAGAACAAATTCAATAAATTGACCAACATTTGAACTATCATCATTATTGTTTTTGTTGCTGAAGTTGTCTATATCATAGATAGACATAGAAAACTAGATAAAAAAAAATAATCTACAAAATATGTTCATGTAAGCTAACAACTACATATTGCTACTAGATAATGTTGCAAATACTGGTGAATGTGTTTGTGAAGCAGGACAATAAGTCACTTTTATAAGATTGTTTGTAAGTGTGTGTGTAAGTTTCTGTGATACAGAAAAGTTAACTGTAATAGGAAAAGTCAACAGAATGTTTGGTTTGGCAATAACAAAAAAGTACAAAACTACTACAAACTAGCAAACAAACAACTATAATGAATGGCTATTACAAAAAACAGAAACAAACTACCAAACAATTGCCAATATGTTGCATAGCCATAAGATATGGATGGTTATTGATAACAAATACAATAATGCAAAGAAATATTTTGGTCGGAAGTATAAATCAGTTTGCCATTTTTTGTAATTTTTGTTTTAAAATTATCGTATTAATTCTTAAAATTGTTAACCCTTTAACCGGCCTACATTTTTTTGCAAAGATATGTAAATATATGGTATATTTACCATGTATACCATGTACTCGGCATTAAAAATAAACAATAAGCTTTTCTACAAATATTGGTCACGATAGGTTTCGAGTGAATCTCGAAAATTAAATAATGCATACAAATAAATAGCTTTAGGCCTAAATTATTTCTCTTGCCAAGATGTAATTACAATTCAAAAAATTAATTTTTTGCTCTGTTACTTAAGAAAATTTAGCGATTTTCATTTTTCGGTAAATGCGAAAATATTTTGTTCAAATTTAAACTCTTTTCTAAAGGATTACACACATTCGTTCTGTGAAATTTCATTAAAATTCATCTATTTTTTAAGGTATCCCAATAGAATGATATATGCCGTTGAAAAAAATAAATGCTCGATGCTCAGTATCAACGGCTATGAGTTACGATTTTTAGAAATATCACGCCCTTTACATAAAAATTTAAGTTTATATATACACTAAAAGAATTATCCTTCGTGATATTAATGATATAATTTCATATAATTTTTTTCGTAGAATCAATGAAGAATTTCATTATGTATATAATATTTAATTAATATTATGAAATTTTTCATAACTTTTCTTTCATAAAATTTCATAATTTTATAAAAAAAAAAAAATTCATTGAATTTCATAAATTAGATCTTTATAAAGTTAATGAAAATGTTCTTTATATATATGAAATTGTTCAATAGTATTTACTTTTTTTAATTTTTTTTTTATAAAATATCGTCATTCCATTAATTTTTAAAAACTTTCATACAATTAGAATTTTATATTAAACATTTAATTCTTAAATACAATAGTTTTATATAACCATAAGGCGGAGTTTTAGTGATGTGCATTAATTTTCATACTGAGAGAATTATCTTATAATTTTTATTGTTTTTGTTATTAATTTTTATACCCTACACCACTATGTGGTCAGGGTATTATAAGTTTGTGCTGATGTTTGTAACACCAAAAAATATTGGTCGTAGACCCACCTTATAGTATACCAATCGGTTCAGAATTTTTTTTTATTTCGATTTAACGATGTCTGTCCGTCCGTCCGTCCGTCCGTCTGTCTGTCTGTCTGTCTGTCTGTCCATGCAATCTTGTGCGCACTCTACAGGTCGCAAATATTAAGATATTTTGATGAAATTTGGTATGCAGCCCTATGTTAGCCCAAGGACGAACAAGTTTGATTTTGATGAACATCGGTCCATGTTTAGACCTAGTGCCCATATAAGGGTCCTACCAAAATTATACTGTTTATACGCTGCAGGTCGTAAATATTAAGATATTTTGATGAAATTTGGTACACAGACCTATATTGGCCCAATAACGCAGCCTATTGATTTTGGTGAACATCGGTCCATGTTTAGACCTAGTGCCCATATAAGCGTCCTACAAAATTATACTGTTTATACGCTGCAGGTCGCAAATATTAATATATTTTGATAAAATTTGGTACATAGACCTATGTTGGCCCAAGGACGAAGCCTATTGATTTTGGTGAACATCGGTCCATGTTTAGACCTAGTGCCCATATAAGGGTCCCCCCAAAATTGGCTTGGTTACAAACTGCAGGTCGGAAATATTAAGATATTTTAATGAAATTTGGTGCGCTGACTCACATTATAGAAAATTTTGACACAAGCCCCATTTTAACCCATTCGAATTTCGGATCCAAACAATACACCAGACTGGTGTAGGGTATTGTATAGTCGGCATGCCCGACTTTAACTTTTTCCCCCGTTTTATTATTAATTTTGGACTATGAAGTTTGTTTAAAATTATATTAATTTTTTCGAAACATTATTATAATATTCTATGAAACTTTTTAATTTTATGAATTCTTTCATTAGGTATATTTTGTACATCCTTAGAATTTGCTAAATACTTTTTATTTATCCACTCCAGCTTAGCAACCACAACAACGAACTATAATAAATAAAAATTGCTTAATAAATAAATGTATGAAGAAAAAAGTATTTTTTGCCTAAAATATTAAAAAAAAAGTAATAAACAAAAGGTTATTGATTTTTATGGTAGCGGTAACAAACATTTATTTTTACCGGCAAAACTGTTGAGTATATAGAAAAACGTTATATGAACAGATTAAAGGAATTGTAATTTTTAATTTTTTTAAAAGTGTTTGAGCAAAATCGGACTAGTGGTTCTCGAGTTATGTCACAAAAAAGATATATCTCGATTCCTAGGGGTGACCCAGCGAAACGCCGGGACACGTATAACTTGTTTTTGACCGATATAACATTTCCCGTTGGTTTCATCCCATCCCGATTTTCATTTATGGAAAAATAATATGTCAGTAGAAAACTCTGTCAAACCGGTTTCAAATCGATTTGACTAATTTTTAACAAATTTTTAGTTAAACCACTGATTTAAGCAAATATTTTAGTTACCTTTATTTAACACAATACTAAAAATACTCAGTACTTTAACTAATTTTGAGTGTTAATTTCCAAAATAATTTAAAACTAATTTTTAAGAACCCATTCGTTAAATTTTAGAAAATTTATTGTTAAAATATATTTTTACCCGATAGATGGCGCCACCAATGTATCCGAAGTTTAAAAATGGCGCTATTTTTTCCCCTCCTGATTTTTTAAAATGGCTCATATCCTGAAAACTAAGAGAGATAGAGCAAAAATTTCGACTGCCCCTAACCGTATAATACCCCAGGGAAAGGGGATATCTCTATCCAAAAATGAACCTTGGCGGGGCCTTGGACCATCGGAAATTTTTAATAAAAATTTTGCACTTTATAAAATGGCCCATGTCTCGAAAATAGAGCAAAACGGACAAAATGTATGCTCCACTGGAGTGCCCTTATATGCCATCACGTGATATAGAGGGGAGAGTCCCGAGACCCTAATTTTGGATAAATTCTAGGACTCAGTATAATTACAGATAAAACTGTAGTATTACAAATTTTTTACTTAAATTTAGATTTGTTAAATTTAACAAATGCATTTGTTAAAATCAACAAATTTTATTTTAAGCCAAAAATAGGAATAAATTTTGTTAAAGTAATAAATTTTTCTGTCCAGCCAACAGACATATTATTTTGTGGGTAAGAAATGTCAATAATTAATACTACATTTATACTTGAGCAAAAACCACTTAGCGAAAAATCTGTACCATTGATCAAAAAATAAAGTACGCCATTATAATCAGCATATCCGCAATATATAGAATTGATGATGGTCAGAGCTCAATTAATTTTTAAAAGTCAAGATTTTGCCATGCAGTGTAATTATTATGGGTAAACTAATTATGATATTAACTTCGAATAAATTGCAGAACATTTAAAATTAGTAGCTTGATTTAATGAATTAAAAAAAAAAATTAAAAATTTGGTGTACTTTGTTTTTTATAGGTCATGGGAAAGTTAGAAAAAAGTTTAAGTTCCTTTATCTTCTTAACTTTAGCAGTTTTATAATTCGTTTTAACGAATTTTCATAGGTATTAATTGGAGCAGGGCATATGTAAAATAATTTCATAAATATATTAGGAAATGCATTTTTGGGACTTTCTTTTGTATTTTCCTCTTTAAACCACCATAGCTTTGACGAGCCCTGCATAAAGTCATTCACTCGAACGAATTTGAACAGTTCAAGTTTTAGGTTACGTGTACACAAAACACCATTAGTGTGCCTTCAAAACGAAAATCGCTTTTTTCTACCCCAAATATTAAAAGTTTTTAGGAATTGCTCATATACATTCGTTTCTTAAACTATCATAACATGATGCTATTTTCTCTGCGTGTTGGATTGAGTAATTTAAAAATCCACAAATTTAAAGTGCTTTTTCAAGAGTTTATTTTTTTGTGCATTTTTCAATTATATGAATTAATTATCTGTGTTCAAGTAGTTTCGAAAGTTCAACATAGTGTTGTTATTTATCTCAAAGCAAACAAAATAATAAAGCCAATTTGTTTTGATTCACAAAAAAAATTGCCCTATCCTTTTTGAAAGCAACAGCATTTGACTTTTGCATGCTGCTGTAGGAAAAAGAAACAAACTAATTCATTTTCAATTAAAATCGCATCACTTAGAGAAAAGGGACTTTTTCTACTTTTTTTTTTGTTTGTTTTACACCACCATCTGGTTGGCTTTGTAGTTTTGTATTTTTTGCAAGATTTTAAACCCACCATCTGTGGTTCGGAACAAATACGAAAAAAATAAAATAAATCAATATTTAAAAAAAAGGAATATTTTTTAACTCTGCTATCTTTGGGGTTAAAAAGCAAATACATAGACCAACTAAAGGATCGACCAATAGACACACACAACAAAATTCATTAAATTCCAGTTAAAAGGGGAATAAACAAGAAAATTAAATTTATTGGAAAATAAACAAAATACCACAAATTTATTTAATAATGGGTTTATTGTTTTTGCTTTTTCCTTACATTATTGCCATCATTTCTAGTTCATCCTTTGGTACAAGTTCCAAATCAATTGGTGGGCGCTCCAGTCTTGACAGATGTCACTTTAATTTGCAATGTAGAAGCATCACCAAAAGCCATCAATTATTGGCAAAGAGAAAATGGTAAGTTTTTGTTTTATCTATATGTATGTATATATGTGTGTTTTCCATTATTCATCTGTACCAAAATTCTTTTGTATTTTTATTTTTCAATTTTCCACTTAGTGAGTGTAAAGAAAACAATTTTTCATTTTCAATACAATTTGTCTTTATTAACTTCGTGCTTAGTGGTTTAAAATAGTTTTTTTTTTTTTAGTAGACCAACTGGAAATAACGTTTAAGCTGTTGAAATAGTGTGACAAAAAAGAAACCGACTGCACAAAATTATTTTATCAGCGACATCATCTTCATCATCATCGCGTTGCTGTCATTGTGTTGACAAACTGACTGCATATGACTTTTATTATAAACGTGACATATTTTTTTAGCTTAGTAGTTTATAGAAGGGACATAAATGCAAAATTTTTTTAATAAAGAAATTGAGCTAAAATTTTTAATTTATCTCCCGGTTTGCATGGAAATGCAATCTCTATAAAAGGTTACCCAGGGAAATTTTCTGTTCCAAAGAATGGCTACTTTTCATTCACAACCCCTTCTACGGTCGATTCTAACACCGATTCTTTTTGTTTGAAATTGTCCCAAGAGCAAACCCTTCTATAGCTCCAAAATGGAACCGGTTGCTCTAGAATCAGTTCTGGAACTAGTTCTGGAACTGATTCTACGTCACCCACACCTCCCATATGGGATCCCAGGAACTGGTTCCGGAACCAGTTCCATGGAATTGGTTGCAGTGGAAGCAGTTGTAGAATGGGTGTGGTTGGCTACCGATTGTAAAAAATTTTCCTGGGTAACAGAGATTTTAAAGAAGAAGTTCACTTATAAAATGTAAAAACAATAAACTGTACAAAAAATATATATAGGGCCAGACAAGCGAATTGGAGATATCCGTTTTTTTTTCTTGTTGTTTGTTATTATTTAAATTTAAATAAAAAAAGAAAATTGTCAATTTTTTGAACAAAGTGCCATCTAGTGATAACGATGTTTTTATAACTTATTTTTTGGTGATGCCATACCCCTGAATTTACTAAGGTAAAAGTGTCAAATTTGCCAAAATTAGTATCTCATCTAAAATTTTCAGCTCTCACTAACATGGAATGGAAAAAATCTGACATCGACCAGTCTCGGCTTTAAGTGTTTAAAATGAGGTTCAAAAGTCAGAAATTTTTTCGATTTTTTGTACATACTTAGAAATCATATTTATGCAAGTGTGGTATCGTTGGAAAGGAATTTTTAAAGGCCATTCACTAATGCCCTTTTGGGCATTTTTCCTTTTTTCAGTTGTTTTAAAATTAAATTACATTATGTGGAGAAGTAACTGCTACATCTTGAGAATAAATTATTTTATTGCCTATTTAATTTAAGCAGCTATTTATTATTTTCGTTCATATTTATGCTATTTCGGATTTTAACGAATTTTTCCCGAAGCCATTTTTTGATAAATTTTTTGAATAACTTGGCAAATATATTAAATAATAAATTACTGTTACGAAGTTTTAGTTTCGAAATTTGTAAGTTTTAACACAAAATCGCCGATTTCTTTCCCCCTATTTCATCTGCTTCATCGCCGATGTCAAAAAAAACACAAGTTTTTATTAATTTTCTTTACTCTAAATATGTCGTCTTAGGATCATCGACACACAAATTACTTTTAATATTATGATACAATGAAAAATTTTTTCTCTCAGCTTCATGGATTTGCCTATGTGCTTATCCAGCGCATTCCAATTCATTAGAGAAAAGAGATGGAAGTTTTTGGTTGGTAAAGGCTTGATAAGGCTTAAAGTCTAGATTAGTTTTGTGTTTGGCATGGTTGGTAGAGGCAAAGCCTGATTTTCCTAGCAATCTGAGTTTAAAACCCAGCAAAGACATTACAGTTTTTTTTTAATATGTAATTTCTTTATTGATTCAAATTAAACGACACAATACTTTTGTTGATATAATTTTATTCATAAACATACAGCCTTACTATCAATATTTTCCAAACGTATATTTTAGTTAAAGTCGACTTTAGTTAAAATATCGGGTGGCAGTATGCCTTGACTTGGTTTATTTTTGGAGCATTCTGATTGGTTAATTTATTTTCAACCAATTCAAATGTTTGAAAATACAAATATTTTTGTAGGGTTCTCATACACAAAATGAACAAAACCGTATGATTAAAAATAAAGTCGACTTTAAATTTAAAATAGTTTTTTATAGTTAGGGCCATAATATTCAAATTTTCAAAGTAAAAAAATAATTACTGAAAATTGACTAAAAAACTTAAATCGAGTTTAGCCTACAGGAAAAGCACTGAGCTAACAAAAGGTAGGTCGCCGATTCTATCCGAGTTGGCAGCATATGGGCGGGCCAAAATTATATGACAAAATACCAACTATAGCATACAAACCAGCGTACCAAAAATTGTGAGTGGGCGCATCGTTCCTAATGTTTTGACCAAATTTCGACACCTTTCGATGAGTGAAAGGCATGGCACAGCAATAAAAAGTGTTTATTAACTCCGAACAAATCTTACACTAATAGAAAAAAGTCCGTAAAAAATTTAGTTAAAACTACTAAAAATTAGTTAAAAATGATGATGCAGAAAAAACTGCTAAATTAGCAGATAATTTTTGCTATATATCAGTAATATAGAAACAGCAAAAATAAAACTGTTAAATATACAGAATTTTAGTTTTATTTGAGCTAAATTTTTGTAAATAGAGAAAGCCTGCTAAAATAAGCAAAAAATTTTGCTAAATAATTAGTAGCCTAAAAAATCACCAAAGTATTTTAAGTTTTCGAAGTTTTTTCTTTGATTTTTTTTTTAAATGCAAATAAAAATCGAGCCTTTTTAAAACAGCAGTTTACAATTTTTTTATCAAATATTTCTGCTGATTTTAGCAGAATAGACTGCTATTTGCATTCAACAAAATGTAGCTTAAAAATAGCAAAAATTTTGTAGATTTAACAGTTTATTTTTGCTATTTTTATAAAAATTTTCTGCAGATTTTACAATACAATTTGCTATTTTCAATTAACTAAAAGTTAGCCTAAATATAACTAAAATTCTGTAAATTTAATAGTTTTAATTTTGCTGTTCTCATTTTACTAGTATTTACTAAAAAAAAATCTGCTAATTTTAGCAGTTTTTTCTGCAGCATCATTGTTAACTAATTTTTAGTAACTTTTTCTGCTATTTTTACAGATTTATTTGTATGAGTGTAAAAAATTTGTTTTTCTATCTGGATATACCTACACTTAAAATAATACGTCAGAAAAAAAATCTGTCAAACCGGTTTCAAATCGATTGGACTAATTTTTAATAACTTTTCAGTTAAAACACTTATTTAAGGCAAGATTTTAGTTATCTCCATTTAATACAATACTAAAAATCCTCAGTACTTTAATTTAATTTTTAAAAACCCATTCGTTAATTTATACAAAATTTTGAGTCCCGAGACCCTAAATATGAATAAATTCTACGACTCAGTATAATTGCAGATAAAACTGAGTTTATATTTCACAATGTCTATAAAATTATACATACATTTGTTAAATTTTACACAATTTATTGTTAAAATATAGGATTTTCAACTCTCTGCCATCACCTATTAGATGGCCCCATCAGTATATCCGATGTTTTAAAGATATCCCTATTTCTTTCCCTCCCGGTTTTTTAAAATGGTACATATCTACTAAACTAAGAGAAGTAGACCAAAATGAAAATGAAATACGACTATTCATAGATTTACCTCACCCAGAGCTTTGAAAAATTAATTCTTTAATTCAGTTTTTGAATTCTGAATTTAAAATTCAATGAATTAATTCACAAAAGGCTATATATTGAATGGAATTATTTCATATTTGTTTTCATTCGATTTATTTTGTTACGAATTAATTAACAGAGCTTTGAAGAGTTAATTCGTTAATTCTGGGCTTCGTTAAAAAAGAAACTAAGGTAACAAAAAGTCGCCAACGATGTCAAAGATTTCCGAGGAAAGTGGTATTTAGCAGCTCGAAAGGTATTTAATAATACCATAAAAACGTTGATGGAAAGGCATCAGAAAAATTAAAAAAGTTTTGTAAAATAAAAATAATAAAAATTTATATATATATTTCTATTGATTTTTTTTTTTTTTTTGTTAACATTTTACTAGGCAAAGTGTTTTTATTCAAATAAAAGAAAATTAATTAAAATAACTCATGATTCATGTGCCACTATTGTGGTAGAAAAATAATATTGTGTTGTAATAAAATTAATGAACAATATTTTGACGAGCTGTTGCTAATGTCTCTTCGCTACATTTAATAGAAACCAGTAAAAGGCCATCTCGGCGAATTTTGTAATTATTACCATCTTAGTTAATCATTATAGATTCTAAACATGTTTGTAATGTCAAAAATATTTTTTCTTATTTATCTGAATTCTGTTAATTTTTTCACACAAAATCAATGAATTATTTTAATTCTAATTTTCAACTTTGACATCGAATTAAAAATAAATTAAAAAAACAAAATTGGAAAGCTATCTATAAATTCAGAATCACTGATATGTCCTAACAACTATCCAAAAAAAAAATAGTGTTTTTAAAAAACCTCCATAATCCCAGCAAAAATATAGAAATGCTAACCTCATTTCGGAACGGAGGTAGTAGTTTTATAATAATCTTAAAAATTACGGTTATAAAATAGCTTTTATTTTTAAAATTGCATGACTGTTTCATCAGTTTTTTTGGACTATGTGATGGACATTTTTTTCAAACGCAGTCCTTATAATGCGGAAACCGGTAGAATTGTAGTATCAACAAAACCGCCTGGTTGTGCTACCGCCAGTTTGATGCAAAACATTTTAAAAATCAACGATATCTAAAAACAAGAAAATTCAACTTTTCAAATAATTATGTATATTTAAACAAATTTTATAAATTAAAAAAAAATACATATTTTTCATTTTTCTACCGGCTTTAGCCGAAAATTGGCTTAGCCGATTATTGAATTTGAATTTAATTTAATTTGAATTTGAATTTGAATTTAATTTATTTATTTGATGTCCTGTACAACAAGACAAAAAGTCTTATAGTTAAAGTACAGGATTATTATATGTAATTATTAGAATATATGTACAATAAAAAAAAAGAACATATATATAAATAAATAGAAAGTACAAAATTGAAATTTTTAGAAAAAAGAAAAAAAATAAAAAAGTACATCATTAGAATTAAGATTAAACATTAAAAATTAGAAATTATTACAATTGAAATTGATCAAAGTTTATAAATGTTTACACTTAATTAAACAAAATTTATATGTTAACTGTAAAATTCGTAAATTGATTTCTTAAACTGCCCTGCGTTGCTTAAAAATTGTATGTTTGGCGGTAGCGAGTTCCAAAGACGAATAGATTCTGTATAAAATTGCCATTCAGAGACCAGAAACTCATACAAAACGGGAACTATATTATTATTTCTTTCCGATTGTGAAAAGGATAATCGATTATAAAGATATTTAGGTTCACGTGTGTTCACGATCTTATGCATAAGCGTAAGTGCCTTTATTTTCAAAAGATCACAGAGTCTTACTCCATATAGTTTTTTCTCATAGGGTGTAATATGGGAAAATCGTCTCAAATTATAAACATATATCAATATAGCATTATATGTTGAGGTTAATTTGTTTAAGCTTACAGAATCGCAGCACGCAAATACTTCGCATCCGTATAATAGTGTTGGAATAAGGTAAGTTTTCGCAAGTAGTGCTCGTATATGGACTGGTGTTAAATGTTGGGTACTCCGCAAAGACCGTAACATAGAATAAGTTTTACCGGCAGCAGCATTTACATGATCAGTCCATGTTAGAGTTTTATTAAAAATTATACCAAGATTTTTAGTTTTCGTCACTATTTCAATTCTTTGATTGTTAAGAGTTATATCTAAGACATTAGGTGGCTTAATTGATTTTTTGGTTATTATAAGGCATTTGGACTTAGCGGGATTAAGACATAAACCATTTGCTGTTGCCCATATATAAATTTTCGAGAGATCAGCATTTATTTTATCTATGCAATTATTAAGTTCATCCTTTTGACTGCATATATATAATTGCACATCATCAGCATACATATGTGATTTACAAAAAGAAAGTTGATTGGGAAGATCATTTACATAAATTTTAAACAGTAGAGGACCAAGAATCGAACCTTGTGGAACGCCTTTAAGCACCGGTAGTGCCCTAGAATTTTTATTGTTTGCGTGCACATATTGTTGACGATCAGTTAAGTATGACGCTATTAGACGATTTGCAGGAGAAGAAAAATAAAACATTGTCTCCAGCTTCATACAGAGTATTTCATGATTCACAGTATCGAATGCTTTTGAATGGTCCAAAAGTATAAGAAAGGCAATGTTCTCATCATCAATATACTCACGAATTTCCTCCGACACATCAATAAGGGTAGTTACACAACTACACTCAAAATAGTTTGTAGTTTAAATTAACTGAAAATGTAATTTAAAATAAATGAAAAATCACTTGAAAACCGGTCTACTGACTTTTCATTTAAATCAAAAGAACTTTTCATTTATTTTTAAATGTTAATAAATAAACTACAAAATCCTTAAAAAATAAAGATTTTTCATTTATTTCCATTTTTTAAATTTCAAAAAATTAACTACAAAATCCGTAAGAATAAATGATATTTAGTTTATTTCGTTTTTTTAACTGACCTGGAAATCGAAAAGGAATTCCTTTTTTTACAAAACATTTTAAATGAAAATATTAACTGTAACAGAAAATCCGTATTTATTTGTAGTTTATTTTTTAAATAAACGACAAAATCAGTTAAAAAATATGTTTCTTTGTATTTTAACTGTATAATCATTTAAAAATAAATGTACGGATAACTTTTTAAATAAACTACAGTCAGTTACTGTAATAATATTTTCAGTGTATGTTTAGGACGAAACCCAGATTGCCTGTCCGTAAGAAAATTATTATCCTTTAAATATTGCCTTATTTGTAGATGCAGTAACCTTTCAAGTACTTTGGACAAATAGGGCAAAATAGCAATGGGACGATGTTCTTTATTTGGTTTCGGAATGGGTAGTATTTTTGCGCATTTCCAACTTTTGGGGAAAACACTTTTTGTGATGATGGTGTTAAAAATGTGTGTAATATGAGGCATAATGTGAGACATAATTGCCTTTAGAAATCTGGGGTGGATATTATCAGAACCAACAGCATTCGATTTAACAGCATAGCAAGCAGACAGTACTTCAGGCGGGCATACACATTGGAAACTAAATTGACTATGATTTTCTAGTAAAGTAGAGCTTAAATTCTGGGTATAGAAACTATTGTTTAATGTAATATTGGGGAGATTTACAAAAGATTCATTAAGCCTATCAACATTAATATCAATGTTAACTGTTGACCTAGCTTTACCAACACCTATTTCTCGAATAGTTTTCCAAGTTTTATTTGTGCCCGCAGCAGATTGAAATAAACTCGAATAATGTTCAGATTTCGCACGTTTGATCATCTTATTCACATCTCTTCTTGCCAGACAATACTCCTCATGTAGTGCATCAGTCTTAAAGCGTTTCCAACGTTTAAAAACTATATCCCGATAAATTATTTTTACTTTTATTTGATCATTAAACCAAGGTTTCCTTTTGTTATTATAAGTTATTGTCTTCAATGGTACAGATTTGTTGAATATGTTTGCCAAATTTTGCTCTAAAAAACTGACCTGGTCATCAACAGATGGCATATAATAGATGGAATTCCAATCGATTTCAGATATCTCCCGTGATATAGTGTTATTATTCATCCGTTTAAAGTCATAGTACGTGACCATATCAAGCGATTTCTTAAGTTTAAAATCATATGTGAGAAAAATTAAATCATGCTTGGAAAAACATGGCGCTGAGAGCTGGTCAAAAAGTAGAGCTTTCGATTCCCTGCTAACAAAGAAAAGATCGAGTAAAGAACTATTTGTAGAAGTAAAATGCGTAGGGAGCTCAGTGTTTATTGGTGTAAGACCAATGGATTGCATTACACCTATTAGGTAGGTTTCACAGAGAACATTTGAATTAAAATCGCCACATACTACAATATCATCAAAATTTACGGTTATAGTTTCAAGTTTATTAATAAAGGTGTCGAGCTTGATTCTTCGGTGGGGTCGATAGACACATCTAATCAGTATTTTCCTCCCACAGGAAACAATTTCAACAAACAGATGTTCAACTTTTTCATCCGCTTCCGACTCACTATAAAATTTACTTGCGATACCCTTTCGCACATATATAGCCACACCTCCACATGGAGTACGCCTGTCACGGCGAAACATTTTAAAGCCATGTAGATCAACCATACTATTAGAAACTTTGTCCTTGAACCAAGTCTCCGAAACACATATTATGTCAACACCCGAATTCTCAAAAATGTACCGAAATTCATCAATCTTGATTTTCAGACTTTGTGCATTAATGTGGCATATATTTATGCCAGACCTCTGTTTGGACAATATACGAATGAGGTTAAAAGTTGTGTCTCTGGAACTAACTAAAAAGCTATCGCCGTTTAATATTGTCGGCGCCTGAATCGGCTTGGCAAAGGTGTCAGCTGGCGGCGGCTAACCGGCTGAAGTCGGCTGGCTTGTATCTCTGCCCTGGACGCTCAGAAAATTTTAATAAAAAATTTCCACTTCGTAAAATGGCCCATATCTCGAAAACTAAGTTTGCTCCCTCGGAGTGCCCTTATATGCCCTCACATGATATGGATTTTTCTGTTCAGCCAACAGACTTATTATTTTGAGTGTATAGAATGGTAGCGTAAAGTCATTATGTCAAATATAGTCAATATGTCCATACCTTCCATAAAAAGAACAATAAGGACAACAACATTTAAAAAAAGCATATCATAAAGAATGGTATAAATTTGTTAAAATTACACATCATACCAGAACTTCGTCCACACAACCATTAATTTATAGCGGTTTTAGTTAAATTCAGGATTCATTTTGCATTTAATATCTAGTTTTCATAAAGAAATGTATGCCTAACATAATGTTTTTGTATATGTGATATAATGGCTTTAGTTACGATACCATTCTCTATGGTTATCATCGGGTTTGTTTTTTAAGATTTGTTCGGAAAGCATCAAAACATTTGATTGTGGCGCGCCGCCTTTCACTCATCGGAGGATGTCGAAACTTACGGTCAATGCTACCTCTCATAATTTCTGGTTCGTTTAACAGTAGCCCAACGAAAGTCCTTTTGGGTTACCATAATATACATAATTTAGCATCAATTTTGGAATTAAAACAACATTTATATATCGGAACCTCACTGCGTATACTTATTATTTATTAAAGAAATTCATCATACGTATACGTAATATTATTATCATTTTGCATTGAGGTCTATTAGACCGTACCGCCTTAGAAAATAGAAAGTATTTTTGTGCAAGGTAATTCCAAAAAAAAATTATTTTTTTTTCCAAACGTAGTGGTCGCCTTTTTTAATTTTTTGTTATAGCTTCGGCATTTAAAGTTGGATCTTAAAGTGTCATATATCGATTTTTTACCACGAGGAGACCAGTGTTTTGCTATAAAGGAAAAATCCAATAAAAAAAATTTACAAAAGGCAACCCCCTACGTTCGGCAACCAAAAATATAAAAAAAAAAATTGTTGGGTTTATCGAAAAACTTCCTTAGCAAAAGTTTAATGATTTTTTGCAAGCTTTAATTTCCTGACATTCACACCTTGAAAAAAAATTTAGATTGGATGGTGTACGGCGAACGTTTTTTTTTTTTGCGGTACGGTCTAAGATACTACATACAAAATTTTTAAAATATATTTCCTCGATTTTTAATTCAATCATCCAATTTATTAAGTTATTACTTATGTTTTCTTTTATTGGAATATTTGTTTTCTTTTACTTTTCTAGGTGAAATGATTATAGCTGGTGAAAGATATGTACTGACGGAAAAGGAGATTAACATGTATGCTGTTGAAATGGTATTACACATCAAACGTCTACAAACAAGTGATTTTGGTGGTTATAAATGTATATCGAAAAATAGTATTGGCGATACAGAGGGCACCATAAGATTATACGGTAAGTTTTTAACTGACGACCTGTCTTAATTGGATTAAAAATAAGTAGCTAACCAAATTATGATAAAAACTTAAGTGCTTTTAGTATCTTTTAATTATAAATTACATTTTGTTTTCGTTACAGAAATGGAAAGACCAGGAAAGAAAATATTAAGAGAAGAAGACATGAATGAAGTAACGGTAAGTTAAGTTAAATTTATAAACAGCGAAAACAGATTTATTGTGACAAACAAATTCCTTGCAAACCGAATGGTTTGGTTGGAGCCAATAACGAATTTGTTAGTGGCGACAGAAATTTGGATAACAGAGTAGAATTCTGGTTGAAATAATACACTCACAAAATACGGACTTTCGGTAGAACTTAAAATATTCCATCAAAATTTTCTGTTAAAAACAATCAGTTGTTATAATACGATTAATTTTTAAATAAACGAGAAATCTATTATTTTTACCGACTTTTCCAGTTAATAAATTAACAATTAAAAATAAACGATTATTTTCAATTGTTTTAATATACACATTCGGTTCATTTTAACGAAAAACGAGTAAAAAGGTTAAAGTCGGGCATGACGACTATACAATACCCTACACCAGTCTGGGTAAAAGCCAACTAATGTTTGGATCCGAAATTCGAATGGGTTAAAAGGGGGCTTGTGTCAAAATTTTCTATAATGTGAGTCAGCGCACCAAATTTCATTAAAATATCTTAATATTTGCGACTTGCAGTTTGTAACCAAGCCGATTTTGGGGGGACCCTTATATGGGCACTAGGTCTAAACATGGACCGGTGTTAACCAAAATCAATAGGCTTCGTCCTTGGGCTGACATAGGTCGGTGTACCAAATTTCATCAAAATATCTTAATATTTGCGACCTGCAGCGTATAAACAATATAATTTAGGGGGGACCCTTATATGGGCACTAGGTCTAAACATGGACCGATGTTCACCCAAATCAATAGGCTTCGTCCTTGGGCCAACATAGGCACGTGTATCAAATTTCCCGATATCAAATTAGGACCGTTTTTAACCAAAATCAATAGGCGTCGTCCTTGGGCCGACAAAAGTCGGTGTACCAAGTTTCATCAAAATATCTTAATATTTGCGACCTGTAGAGTGCGCACAAGAACGCATGGACGGACAGACAGATGGACGGATGGACGGACAGACGGACATCGTTAAATCGAAATAAAAAAAAATTCTGAGCTGATCGGTATACTATAAGGTGCGTCTAGGACCAATATTTTTTGGTGTTACAAACATCAGCACAAACTTATAATACCCTGACCACATAGTGGTGTAGGGTATAAATATTGTGAGTGTAGTAATTTGTTTGGTGCAAACAAAGCATTCCGTTGCCAAGAAATTTGACAATGAATCTGTTTCTCTGTGTAGCTTAAATATTTATTAAAAAATCATAAATACACTCGCCCTTAATAACATAGCTACACTAATAGAAAAAAGTCCGTAAAAAATTTAGTTAAAATTACTAAAAATTAGTTAAAAATGATGCTGCAGAAAAAAAACCGCTAAATTAGCAGATTATTTTTGCTATATATTAGTAATATAGGAACAGCAAAAATAAAACTGTTAAATATTCAGAATTTTGGTTATATTTGAGCTAAATTTTTGTAAATGGAGAATAGCAAATTAACCTGCTAAAATCTGCAAAAAATTTTGCTAAAAAATTAGTAGCCTAAAAAATCACCAAAAAATTTAAAATTTTCCAAGTTTTTTTTCGATTTTTTTTTAATGCAAATAAAAATTGAGCCTTTTGAAAACAGCAATTTAAAATTTTTTATAAAAAATTTTGAAGATTTAACAGTTTATTTATTTTAGTCTGCAAATATTTAGCAAAATTTTCTGCAGAGTTTACAGTACAATTTGCTATTTTCAATTAACTAAAAGTTAGACTAAATATTACTAAAATTCTGTAAATTTAACCGTTTTAATTTGGCTGTTCTCATTTTACTAGTATTTAGTAGAAAAATCTGCTAATTTTAGCAGTTTTTTCTGCAGCATTATTTTCAACTAATTTTTAGTAACTTTTTCTGCTATTTTTACAGATTTATTTCTATGAGTGTAGAAATGCGAAATGTATATTTTTGTTCAAGTCGACTTTAGTTAAATTTATGGGTGGCAGTATGCATTGTCGTGGTTTATTTTTGGAGCATTCTGATTGGTTAATTTTTCTTCAAACTATCAAAATATTTGAAAATATAAATATTTTTCATACACAAAATGAATAGAAACCTATATTTAAAAATAAACTCTACTTTAAATTTGAAGTATTCTTCTAAAGTAGGGACCATTGTTTTTGTATAAGAACTATCAAAAATGTTTGAAAGAAATAAATTAAAAATATTTATTTTATCCCTGTTTAATTTTTATTTTAGAAAAATGAAATTGTACTCAAAGAAAATCGTCACGAGGATAGTGCTCGCAATCAAAATGGTAGACTTTACAAGGAACGTAACTCAGATGCTAATCTTTACAATAATGGCAATAAAGGTGAAAGTATATTTAAACCACCGTCAATTAGTTTACTAGTAACACTATTATTAACAATATTGTTATTAACATCGACACGAACATTATTAAACGATAACAGTCATAATAATCATCATCACAATAATCATATTGATGACAGACAACAATATAGTCTAAACGGATTATAGCTCAATTAAAATGTAATTAATCATAATTATTATAACGCAGTAATACAACCAAAAAAAAACTATAAAATAAAACTCCCCAACAAAATACAATAAACAAATATAAAACTAAATTAGTATGTGAGTAAATAAATAGAAATGGGTAAATGAATTGAAAACAGAGTTGACTATAAATAGAATTTAATCAAAAACAAAATGACCGTAATAAAAATAAATAAAAGTTACAAGAAAATTTAAAAGTTACAATTGTAAAAGCAAAACTAAATGTTAAATAAATATTTCTATAAGAAATTTAAATTTAATTTTTAATTTTTGTATAAATACATGTTAAATGATAATGAATGGTTACCTCGTTAAATGATAAAGGATAAACAAATAAATATTTTAAAGCAAATAAGTTATTTTCCAAAAATAAAGTGAATATTTTCTAGAGTAAATCTTATTTTTAAGTGCTAGCACTAATATTTAAACACATTTTTGTTATTTATCAAGACAAATCAAAAGGTCAGCATTTATAGCATATTTTTATTGTAAATGTGGCTTTGATATAGGAATTATTATTATTTTTTTTTTTAAATAGATTAAAATTGTATATACCATTATAATGGGCGGAAAGACATGAACAAAATTTATTTGATGTAAATTTTCTTCACATTTGGCAGGAATAGAAAATGCGAACTTATGTAAAACACTACGAGGAATATTTTTGTGGAACATTCTAACCCTCTAACTCTTCACCCAGAAAACAGTCTCAGTTGTGGCCACCGAATTTGTTGCCATTCGAATTCGTGCGGTTACGACAACTATCTTTTTATTAAATTATATTTTTCGTCGTGAAAGCCAATATTCGGTTGTCTAATTCAATATTATGTTCCACATACATACTATTATGTTCCACAAAATTTTATTGAAATTAAAAAACTTTTTTTGAATTTTCTGGTATTGAACCCGGCCATTCAGGTTAATAATTCTCACTCTTACCCACTGCACCACAACTACTTTTAATTTTCTTAGTCATATTTACTGTTTATACATATGAATATTTTATTTTAATTAAAAAAAAAACATAAAAATTTTTGTCTTTTGCGGGATTTGAACTCGGAAATCGGCATACTAGTCCAACTCTCTACCGACTACACCACAAACAATTATTAATTTTGAAGTCTAATTTTGAATTTATATGTTTTGCTTGGAAAACAAATATAATAAAAAATTCGTTTACCAATACCAATCAATAGTTGTGTGTGTTATCAATACAATCCACAATTCGGTTGGTTCTACAAAAACTCGACTTTAAGGTCATATTTGATTAGGATACCCGTATTTGTAGTTACCACTTTCGAATATTGAAATTTTTTTAATAAAGGTTATAGGTAACACCAATTTTCTTGTATATACACTAAACAAATGGCTGCTTCTACTGCATAGAATTACTAAACTGATACTAATTTTAAAATTGATTGGAGATACCAATAATTTGTTAAAAGAATTGTTTTTAGTTAATTTTCCCTATTTTTAATACCTAGTAAAATATTTTTGGTGTAGTATTCACTTAAAGGAAACTGCAAATAAAATAACGTCCTGGCAAATTCATTTTAATGGTTTCGATCGAATTCCAACCAATCTTTTTCCTGGGTGTTCAACTAAAAGGATTTTTTTAGTTCCGTTTTTGAAAGGCACAAAAAATGCACTTAAGTTGAAGAGTTAGAAAGTTCAAATGTTGCACAAAAATGTTCCCCATAGTGTTTTACATCATTTTGCTGAATACATCCTATTCCAAAATGAATGATTCACATGGATTCCCCCTAAAATGCAGGTTTGTTGGACACTTGTGCACCAATTCTGAATAAGTACGAGATTAACCCTTAAACACATTTTAAATTTTTCATATTTCTGGCATTAACCCTCTAATGCCCAAGGCCGCCAAAAGCCGGTCTTAAGATTTACAATAGTTGTATCATATCCATAGAAAATTAAATTACCTACTTTTGTGCCTTCAAACTTTTTTTGTATAAGGAACGATTTTCAAGCGAGAAGCATGTAAAATGAAAATTTAGTAAATTTGAAAAAATTAACTTTTTGAAAAATCGCCAATAAATACATTTACGATCTGGCGTACATTGTCGATTACAACAAACTAGTTTAGAGTCTCTAATTGTAAAATCAGTTAAAAATTTTTCTCCAGGACTCACAGGATAACCGCAGGATACGTCTTACGAATGCCTCTCAAACTCAAAAACCAGCCCACAGATTTTTACACATGAAATTAAACACAGAGTATATACTCAGAGGTAGTAGTAAGCAAAATGAATTTAGTAAAAATATATTGCTGTTTAGTGCCAAATTCGCCAAATTTCGTAATTTTCAAAAAGCAAAAATCGCCGTAACTTCTGAAATAACAACAATTGATCAACAATATGCGGTACGTAATTTTATTTTACTGATAGTGTTATTTATAGCAAACACTGAAATTATTTGACTAATGGGTTTCTAGATGCGTCTTCAGCTTTTGTTGCGCTATATCGCCTAAATAAAATGATAAATTAAAATTTTAATATTTGTTCCATAGTAGATTTTCAACGCCAAATATAGGGTTTAAATATTATCGTAATCAAAAGAAAGAGCATTAGAGGGGTAAAGTTAAATTTTCAACTTTGATATCTTCAAGACTTATAGTAGAATTTCATTGCAAATATTTGTGAAAAACTTTTCAACTCTATTACTCTGCAATTAAAGGGACTTTTTTGACCCCATTTTAGAAAGTGACAAAAAAGACCCGTAAGTTGAAGAACTAGGGGGTTAAAATATTCCCCAAAAATATTTATCACGAAATTCTACTACAAGTCTCTGAAGACTTCAAAGTTAAAAATTTAGTGTTAACCAACGGTTTCCGTTATCAATCTTCCTAAAAGACATGGTCAAGATTGTGAATCCCACGTTGTACCAACGCATAACCGATCGCCAACAACAGTTGAGCCAACATTTTGCAGTTAGTAATTTTCCGCCTAACTAGTTTTGGTGATAAGAAATCTTTCGAATACAAACTAGTAAAATTTGGCCTTGAATTATTTACTAGTTTTTATTCGAAATGGTTTTTAAAACTCGAATGCTTTATATACAATTTTAATGTCATTTTTATTATTTGCAATCTTTGTACGTACACTCACAATATTTTATCGTTAAAAACAACCTTAAATACATATTAAATTAATTGAAAACACATTTAAAAAAGGACTACTGATTTTTCATTATATTCAAACCATTTTGCTACTTATTTTCAAACATTGTTTAAACAAGCCATAAAAGAAATAAAAATAATTGAAGAGTCTGTTAAAACAATCATTAATTTTTAACTGAGGAAACGTAAAAAAACGAGTTTGTGGTTTGTTTTTTCATATTTGAAAGTATTTTTTTTTTTTTTGTTTGAATTTTCAAAACACTGCACACACAACACACACATTCATATTTTTATTGGCTATGTTTGTATTTATGAGTAAAAGATTTGTATATTAAACAAACTATTTTAACAAAAAAGAAAACCGAAAATATTTGAATTTTTTGTTTTAAAACAGATAAAAAAACGAAATTAGTTAAATTATTTTTTCTAAAAATAGAAAACTAAAAATAGAACATTTGACTGAAAATATTAACTCCTACAGACGATACATATTTTTTTGTGGTTTGTTTTTTATTGACTGATAAAAAAAAAGGTTAAACAATATGTTCCAATGTATTTTAATTGATTTTTCAATTGAAAACAAACTTTACCTATTACTTTTCAAATAAATCTCAATCGGTTATGGAAAATATATTGTGAGTGTAGTTTAAATTTAAAAAGTTTTTTTTATTTTCATTTCCTTTAAAATAAAACAACAATTATTCAATGAATGAACAGCTTTAAATACTATAGTTAAAAGTTTTAATTTAAAATATATAAATGAATTTAAATTATGTAAATAGTTTCCATTGACAAAAAGAAAAAATCATTCCTTTTTTTCTTTTCAAATACATAAGCAATGTAAATAATTTGCACAAGTAGTAAACTGCCATAGAAAAGTAAAAAGCCCCCGATAATTCTCTAATAATAAAAGAAATATAAAAATAAATAAATTAAACTAATCTATAAAGAATGCTATGTAATAAATTTAAATAAAACACAATTTAAAAATATATTTATTTGAATAAGTCTTAACAATAATAAAAAAATGGGATTAAAAAATCAAAGCTCAAACAGAAGTATTTAGGACAAAATTTATTGGAAAATTTAACAAATAATAATAAACAAATAGTTATAAAATGCATTTAAGTATTAACAAGTAAAAAAAATTAATATAAGACAAAGAATTATACAAAAAAAAAAAAAAATATGGAAAAAATAATAAAAATTAATTGCTCAAAGCTTCTATTTAAAATGCATAAATTTAAAGTAAACAAACATCTTGTATATTAAATATAGAAAAATATTTACAAAACTATAAAAACTAACATATTTGTTAACAGAAAAAAATAACAACAAAAATATGTGCCAAAAATCAAAAATCCCTGAAACTGCATATATATACTAAACATTCATATCATTTTAAAGTTAAACATATCATTTTTCCTTTTACAGCTATTCAATAAATATTACATATCGTTTTGGAAGAACACCAGAAAATAAAAACTTTTTTGAATATAAATTACTCAAAACAAAAAAAGTTGTTTTCTCTAGTGGATAAGTTCTGCAAGGAATTAAATAATTTTTTTTTCCTTTTTAATTTTCCAAGTTTGATGATTTATCGTCATTTTGATGAACTAAACTATTAAAAATAGTTTAATTGACGGTTGATTTTTGGAGTGCCGCACAGACCATTATCTCCATTTCGAGAAAAACGACAAAGAAGGTTTACATTAATTTTGCTTAAAACCTATATAATAAATAATATTTTTATTTTCACCATTTGTTGTTTGAAACAATTATATAAAATTACCATAATGTCTAATATACAAACAATATTAAAAGTTTTCATTATGATTTTGCCGCATATCCAGTTTTCTATATGAATTGAGCATTTTCTTTCACTTAAAGCAAAAGTATACGCTTTTGGAAATTAGGCCACACTACCATTAGAGGGTGTGACCAAGCTATATAAATTTCAAAAAATGCTAACTACGAAAACAACCTATGATTCCTCCAAATCTTCTAATATATTCGCACGAAATCCAGCTTGAAAAAAATGCTGAAGTGCTCCACTGTGTAGAGTGGAGTATATTAAAATAGAGATAGCGTGATACAAAAACTACGCAAGCGCAAAAAAGAAAATAACAAAGCGTTGGCTTAATCGGCAAATATGGCAAGTCCATTTTTTTTTAATTTATCAGGAGAGTCAAAAAACTGTCTAACTTTTTTTGGGTTAATTTTTTTTAAATCTGTAAACGCAGTTTTCTTCTTTAGTTCATCTTGTTTAACCACAAAAAATCATAGAATTCCAAAATAAAAGTTTGCAGACTTATAGGCTCTTTTGGACTTAGCACATTTGCTCTTTATAATTTTCTACTTTAAATGTGGACTTAGCAGATTTTATTTTTTTTTATTTTATTTTTATTTATGTCAGCAGAATCCATCACAATCGCCTAATAAAATTTATAAGTTAACAATGTTTTCCTGAAAATATTTATAAGTAATGGTTACCCAGTGAACATTTTTCTGAGCGCTCAGAAATTATGACTCATAAAAGACTCTGAAATACGAGCATTTTCAGAGTGCTCAAATCTTAGAGTCATAAATGAAACATAATAGACTCTTATTTATGAGTGTATTAAATTTTTTTTTTTAATTTTTTCAATACTCATAAATTAGAGTTTGCTGTTCGGTTTTATTCGAAACCGAAACCGCGATTTTTAAAGCCTCAAAACCGAAACCGAAAACCGACAAAAATGAGTCGGTTTTTAACAATGACTTTAACCAATTAAAATAATTAACTAGATTACATCCCAGTGTGGAATTGTAATCCGAATAGACTCATAAAAGAGCCCTAATACCTTCTGATATTATACCTATATGAGGGAGTATTTCTTCACCGATGTAGCCTCTTTCCGAGAGCACTTTTACGACTCATAAAAGACCCTGAATTATGAGCATTATTGGAAAGTTTAGAATTTTCTGAGCTACTATGAGTTTTTAAAGATTTTTTTCGAGTTATTTTTGAGTAATGGAAAAATTAAAAAAAAATATCGAATACACTCATAAATACGAGTCTATTATGTTTCATTTATGACTCGAAAATTGCAGCACTCTGAAAATGATCAGGAAAATGTTGGTTGAATCTTGAATATCGAAAATATTTTACAAAATTTTGTATTTAATTGTAATGAACATTTTCTCCATTAAATATTAGTTTGAAGAATATTTTATTTTTTGTTATTACGGATAACATAAGTTAAGTCAAGTCACCAAAAAGAGATAGTTTAAGAGATATTGAGTTTCATTTATTCAGTTCAGATTTTCACAGCTTATTTTAAAAAAAATACCATTTCGTAGTTCACGAAATTTGTGAAATTTTAACTTTATATTGTTCTAAACAATTTGATAAAATTTAAACTCTTGAAAATACAGCTTTAGTTGCCGACAAAAGAAAAAAAAATATTTTTATAACGGTTTTCCGTGTTTTTTTTCCTTCTCTCGTAAAGGTCTAGAAACGAAGTAATTTTTCTTTATTCGAGTGAGAAATTCAATCGAATTTCAATAAATAACTTGAACGTATTAAAATATTTAATTCTTTTGTATATTTAATTATTTTAAAACAATTGTATTAATATCACAAGAAAACCGAAATATAACCGAAACCGCGGTTTTTATAATTTTAGAAAACCGAAACCGCGGTTTTCAAATTTTTCGGTTTTTAGCAAACCCTACTCATAAATTAATCAAAAATTAGTCATAAATGATTCATAAATGGCTCAGAAAACTCAAAATTTTCCAGCAATGCTCATAATTTGGAGTCTTTTATGAGTCATAAAAGTGCGCTCAAAAGAGGCTTCATCGGTGAAGAAAAACACCCTCAGAAATCTATTATTTCAGAAGGTCTAAGGGCTCTTATGAGTCTTTTCGGACTCCAATTGTACACTGGGTCCTTAAAAGTTAAAATAACTAAATAATTATTTAGTTAATCTTTAGTAATGTTTTGTCTTTTTAAAAAACAAAAGTCGCATTTAATTCTATTGAAGAAATTTGTTGAAACAAAATTTGTGTTGTTTTGAGCTGGAGTTAGGACGTGGTTTTCAAAGTTTTGTTTTTTTTTTTTTTGGACTTGGCAGAATTGCTTACCAGTGCATAACAACAAGAAAAAACAACATAACGGTATTTTGTTTTTTGTTACACTTTTGTGTTTTGAGTTACACTAGCATACTACATCAAAAACTCAATTTGCATTACAATTGGACTTGACAGGTTTGCCGTCTAAGATAACGAAAGTCTTCTTTGCAGAGTGGAGTACTCCAGTATTGTGAATCTGGCTAAAAAAGATTTTCGTATCGGAAGGATTGTAGACCTTAAATTATTAAATCTAATGATATTTTAGAGGATCTATATTAACATAAAATATGGTGTAATCCCAAGTATTGTGAATCAAGCATTCAAATGTAAAATTTTTCTTTCGAAAATATTGTTTCAGAATATGGCAAATTATCAATACATACATAACCTTACATAAAGTTTGTATGATATTAATTAATTAAAAAAAAGTTTTAAATTTCAGTTGGCACAGAAAAATTTATCATTTTTACTGAGGAAATTATTTTGGTAGAATGAACTGCAAATGACAAATAAAATAAATACATTTACAGTTGAAAAAGCGTACAATGTATTTGGATTTAAATCAACTGCAACATGTTGTTATTTTTAGCTGTTCAAAATCAACTGAGAAATATAGAAAAAAGAATTACTACTGCAACTAAAACAACTTACAAGAAAAATCTCCCATATTGTTGAGATTCGGATGTCTGATAGAGAATGTGGGGCCAAAAATTAGTAATTTTTAATTTTCTAAATTTATTTCTTACAATTTCAAAGCCAAATGAACAAATTGGGTGTCAAAAAAATTCCTTGGGTATCAAAAGAAGGCGCATCTGCTGGTATGCAAAACATGTTCAGCTTTTTATGTTATTCGATTATTACCTTTTTTGAAGAGCCAATTTGTATGGGAAATTATTGTTGTTTTTAGTTCAAATTAGTATATATTTAATATTGCCTACACACAGAAAACAGAAACATAAGTACACAGAAAGAATTTACAAAACTCTAATTAAATTTTTAAACACCTTTTTCATACCAAATTTGTAAATACAAAAAAAAAACTTTTTAAAACGCCACCAACAAAGAAATTTGTAAATCCAAAAAAAATTTCGTTTTTTTTTGTAACTTTTAATTTTTATTTTTAAACAATATGAAAGATAACAATTTACAAACGAGTTACAAATATTTCAAACAAAAAAATTGTTGGGAATAAAATTTCAATTTAAAAGAAAATTCGATTGCCTTTACAAATTCCCATTGTTGGTACCTACTGTTTTTTCTGTGTAGTTTCAAATTAAATTATTAAATTTAATTTTGTAATAGCATTCTTATTCAAGTCATTCGATAGGTTAATTCCCAAAAGCTTTAAACTATATGAATTTAATCTATTTTGATCAAATTCTAATTGAATAAAACCAGGGACCGTAACGGTTATGACTTTTATCATAAAAGTCAGAATAAAAGAGTTATTTTTTGACTTTTATTTTTTTGAATGAAAATAAAAGTAATTTTTTGACTTTTATTTGTTCAAGCAAATAAAAAAGTTACTTCAATTTTATTTTATCGGGATATATATTAATTGCATTAAAGGAATAAAATATGCTAAAATCCCAAACGTATTTAACAAATTGTGAAAAATAATCTGTTGTAGGCATGTTCCTATCCGGATTTCATTCTTGCCTAAGAAAATCGTCAGGGGACGACGTTTTTAGAATTTCTGGAAATATTTGTTAAGTTTAATCACAAACTCAATGAGAATTTCTTGTTCTCGTCTAGGAGCGTTATTAAACATTTAAAATATCAAAGAAAAAACAAGAACAACAACAAAAAATTTATTATTATTTGACTTTTATTTTTTTCGAGCAGAAATAAAAGTTATTTTTTGACTCTTATTTTTTTGAGCAAAAATAAAAGTTATTTTTTGACTCTTATTTTTTCGAGCAGAAATAAAAGTTATTTTTTGACTTTTATTTTTTTGAGCAAAAATAAAAGTTATTTTTTGACATTTATTTTTTCGAGCAAAAATAAGTGATACTGTTTCGACAAAAAACATATTAAAATATTAAAATCTTGACAAATTCATATCAAACACCTATAAAAGCGAGCTCCATGAGAAATTTAAGTTGCCATTTATTTAAAAAAAAATTTATTCTTGCTCAAAAAAATAAAAGTCAAAATAAAACTGTTAGTTTTTGCTTGAAAAAACAAAAGTCAAAAAATAACTTTTATTTCTGCTTAAAAAAACAAAAGTCAAAAATTAACTTTCATTTTTGTTCAAAAAAATAAAAGTCAAACAATAACTTTTATTTGTGCTCAAAAAATTAAAGGTCAAAAATTTAAAAAGCAATGCATTTTTTGGATGACTAGGCGACAAGGACCATTATGATGTGCTCGAATCAGTTCTCCGACATTTGGTTATATGTGCTTTTTTTGTTTAAAAATTCAAAAATAACTGTTATTTTCGGGCCCTGCATGAAAAAAAATTTATATGAAATCATTTGTTAAAAAGTAAATGAAAAATGATTTTTTTTTTATTTCATTCATGTAGTCAACTGAAAAATTTTAAATTGCAATTATATGCTGAAATATGAAATGAAATAATACAAATGAAAAACATTTGAAATATGAAATGAAATAATACAAATGAAAAACGTTTAAAATCATCCAATATAAATAAATAGCAGCAACACAACCTCTCTAATCAACTCTTGATATCCAACTATTGAATGAAGCACATTATAATGTTATAATTACTTGTGAAAAAGGGGAAAAATAATAGGATTAAGAGTGGAAATATTCTAATTGAAAAATAAGTTGCTCAAGTATTAGCTAATTCTGGCTCTTCTGATTATAAATTATATATTGTACATGCTGTGATTGAAAAAACTTCAATTAGCCATACTCACCGCTATGCCGACCTTGGTGTATCTTCTTAAGTGGTAATACTACGAGTCATAGCCTGTGTAAATGGCTGCCGGTTCGATCCCCGGTCATGGCAATACACAAAAAGTTTTTCATATAGGGACAAATCAAAAATTACTTTGATCAGTTGACACATAAACTACCCACTGACAAGTCTTTGGGTGAGACGAAACTGCGGCAGTCTGGTGATTCACTTGTGTCTGTTGAATTTAATTTTTCAACAAAAATGTTTTCTTCTTCTTCTTCCTATAAATCAGCTATAGATAAATAGTTTTGTATACTTTGTTACAGCTTGTATTGTGCTTTGGTTTTAATTATGTGTTATTTTCAAACTAAGTGAATGCTTATAAAATTTCTTCATTCATTTAGTAAAATGTCGAATCAACCTGCGATTTGAATGACTAAAGTTGGAAATCAATTCAATTCTTATTAAAGCTTTGGGAAGGAAGCTTATGAGTGAATTCTTTATTGGGTGGTTTAACGGAATGTTTCATGAATATTTTTAAAATCTGAATTCAATTTTTGGTTATTTAAGCTCAAATTGAATTAACCCCTTCCAAACTCTGATTGCTGGTCAAAAAGTCACAGAAACACCATAAAAATATTAATGGAAAACTTAAAAATTTCATTAAAACCAAGTAGCATTTAAAAAATTTTTTTAATTAATTAAACGTCAAATTATTTTTTTTTTAATTATTAGTATTTATGTACGCACTATATTTTTGAACGCAGTGCTTATCCTTATATATTATATATCTTAAAGATTTTTTCATGCTGACTTTGAATTAGGTTTCAGAAATTGTCTAGTATTTCAGGTTTCGGAGTAATTTCAGGTTAAAATATCAAACAATTATTATTTAGTTCCTTCCTATCAAGGAAGTGTAGGTAATTTTATTAATTTCTTTAAGTGCTACCCAAGAAAAAAAATAGTTATAATCGGCTGCCATCCACTTCAATTCTACAACTCGTTTCACTACAACCGATTCCATAGAACTAACTCCAAAACTCATTCCAGGATACTTAAATGTAAGATATAAAATTCAATGGCGGTAAAGTTATCTCCTCTCGATATTTGACGTGGATTCTGTCTAAGGTAGAGTTTTATTTTCTTCAAATTGGGTAAAAGGACAATTTCAGAATTAAAGATATTTCCCATTAAAGATAAAAGCTTTTTAACACAATCTAGAGTTGTGTCGTTCATGAACGAACTAGTTCATATGATATGAAATCGTTCACTATTATTCGTTCTTTTCGTTCAATCGTTAATAATAATTTCAAATTTTTATTTAAATTGTAATTTTCTCATACTATTACTCTAGGTGGCCCTATGTTCCGTATAGGAACTACGGGAACTTACATATATATATATTACTCTATTTACAATAAAATTAATGTAAACGTGTAACAGCCAGTGCGCCAATAAATTATCAAACGAACGACAAAGTTCACGAATCACTGTTCAGACACAGCTCATGACAAAAAAGAACGATAACAAAGAAGAACGATTTGAACGAACTAGTTCCATAATTGTATTGAACGATTAGACCGGGTCACCAGAAAGAATGATTAAACCCAACTCTAAACAAATTAATTGTTTAAAAATCGACAAACAAAAAATGTTGTTAACTTTAAATTCAATTTAATTTTATTTATACTTATTTTTAATTAAATCCCCAACAAAATACAACCAAAATCATACGTATTTCACATAACAAAAGAAAAACGAATTATATATACATTAAGTACAGATTAGAATAAATTAATAAGAATGCAAAAAAAAGCAAACTAAATTATAGTATTAAATGTCTAAATTTATATATTTTGAAAACAAACCAAAAAAAAACAAAATTCTTAAATACAAAAATAAATCTCCACACCCTCGTAAATAACTAACTAATATATTAATTATTACTAAATGGCATTCAAAATGGCTAATATATAATACAAAATAAATAAAAAAACAAAAAACAGTGTTATACATAATCATACAATTAATGAATTAATAACTAACTTAATAAATAAATCATTGAATAAATCATAAATAACAAATGTTGCTGCATTATAAAAAAAAAGAATAACTTATATACGAGTATACTGTATATTGTATGTAATAAAAATAATTAACATATAATAAAACTTAATAATAGTTAATAGAAGCTAAAGTACGTACACTTTGAATATGAACAAAGTATTATTAAAATTAATTGATTATAAAATTGTAAATAATATTTGTATTGTAAAAAAATAAATTATAAAATATATTATTGAAATGGAAAGAAGAAATAAAATAAATTAAAATAAAATAAAAAAATGTTCTTAGTTTGTTTTCATTAAATAGCTTATAGAATTTAAGGTAAAAAAGACTTATTTTCCAAAGGTTCCAAAGCCACCCTGCGGCATATGAAGGGTCGATTGATCCAAAGTGACAAATCTGTGACAGGTGCCAAAATATCGGTATGTCAAAAAGTGGTAATTGCAGCAAAATATTCAACCTCGTGACTATTGAAATGGAGGCCAAACATTAACTGGTTCATTTTGGATATATCATATAACTGGAGTAAAAGTATCATAACATCAAATTGACAAAAGTAACTAGTAGCGTTACACTTGAAGTAGTGATATAACACTGAATAGGTGCAGTATAATTAGATGTGTATGAAAAAATGGCGATCGGTACCGTAAAACCATATCCCGTGACTGTTACAAAGTTCACATAATTGTTAACTTTGTGGCCACAGAAATGATGATATAATACTAAACTACGAGTAGTTTAAAAATATTGTTCGGATACGCGTATGCATAATAGAGTGTCAATGACAAGCAAAACAAACTGTCCAGTGACTGAAAGGATGTACAACCCTTTTGGATTTATTCGCAAACACTTAGGGGATGTTATATCCAAAAATTTAGAATTTTTATTAGATATTTTGATTGCCGGTTCCTTTCTCTAATCGTTGGTGAAAATGTTTTATAACACCGATATTACCATTATGAAATAGAGGAAAGTTTTCTAAAAAAAAAAATCAGGGAAGCTTAAATCACTAAGGGGTCAAAATGACCCATTCGACTAAAATAGGTACATCACATCTGTATTTGCAAAAATTAATTGAAAAGAAGATTAAATTTATGTTTTTTTGTAAAAAGATTAATAGAACAGGTTTTTTAAATATGCTATTCTCAATTTTATAGAAATAACTAAAAACTAGCTCAAAAAGCCCAAAATGACCCGAAAACCAGTTTTGAATTCAGGAATAGTCTTTGTAAATTTCGTACCTATTTTTTATATGTAAACGTAACATGGTTTTACTTAAAATCTATACCCAGATTCTATAATACGATAGACGATTATAACTAAGTTTTATAACTATCACATTACATAAAATTTTTAAAATATTGTAAAAAATTTGGTGAAAGACAGCAATTTTGCATCACATATTTCAACATATTTGTAAGTAACATCTTTTAAATGTTAGAAATTTAACATCGAAAAGTTGAAGATAATCGTCAGTTTTCTATGGAATCCCTAGCATATTGCAAAAACGATCACGCCAGTTAAGAAAAAAACTACTGAACCGATTTCCAAATGTTGTTTTTACGTGAAAAAAATTACTCGAACTCTAAAGGCCTCAAATCGTAAATAAAATTGAGAAACTGAATAATTTTTACTTTTATAAGAAAGACACAATCCAAACAAACTCCATATAATGAAAATTTAGTTAAATTCGGAGTTCTCTTCAACATTGAGATCGGTTAAAGGGATTTTGTGTTTGATATAGCAATGGATTTTATGTTTTATTTGAAACGCCTTTGAATGACATTATATGTGGAATATGACACCGTTTAAATAAACGCCGCGGCTTCGCCAGGGAGAACACATCCGATATGCCCAATTAAATTTGAGCAAAGGCACGGGTTATGCAGACATTGGTTGTTTGTGACTTATTGGCATAGACAAGCAACTTGATGGAACTTCACAAGAAAAAGTCTAAAGAGGTCAAACGGCACGATTTAGGTGACTAGTTCAAGTCGCTTCTGTGTGACATAACCATGCCCTGAAATCGGTCGGGCAGAATGTCCAGGTTGCTTCAGCTATGTGGCACGTAGCGTCGCCTGTTGGTACCATATGTCGTTCACATCCATATCATCCAATTTTGGCCAAAGAAATCATCATAATGTGATAATTACCTGTAAAAAGGAGATAACGATAGGAATTTTCTAATTGAGAAATAAATTGCTGATGTACCCAGTGTAGAAACGGTAATGACATATCATTATTTTTTGGAGTACCAGTAATGACACCCACTTACCTTCTGCATTATTTTAAAACATATAATAATGAGTTACTGATAATGACTTATTTTTATCATTATTTCATATAGAAAATAAATTTAGATTTTTTTGAAAATTTTTTGAAATCTATTTTTAGACTGAATATTTTTTAAACACTGGTAAGGATATATGTAACCACATATTTTTTGATTTTTTGTATGTTGGCAAGTAAGCTTGCTTGCGTGCAGCAGGTCAATTATGTTTTTATCTATTAAATATTACATGTCGATATAGCTCAGATGGTAGAGCTGTTGACTGGCAATCTGTAGACCCAGGTTCGATTCCCGATTACCAGCAAATTTTATTTAAAAAAAAAATACAATAAAAAATATTTTTTTTTATGTAATTTATTTTTTTGAAAATCTATTTTTAGACTCATTATTTTTGTCAGTACTGGTAAGCACATAGGTAACGATATATTTTTTGATTTTTCGTAAGCTGGTGTGTAACGACAACTCATTATTTTTCGCGACATCGCCATATAAAGGTAATAAGAAATGTAATAACAAAAGTAAGTAGTTACCATTACCAAGTATGTACTTACATAACCACATATCTGGTAATGATTTTCTACACTGGGTATTAGTTAATTCTGATTCTTCCGATTACAAAACATTCATGTTGTAGGTTATGATTGACAAGACTTCAATTAGCCACACTCATCGATGTGTCGACCATGGTGTGTCTCGTGGGTTGCCGGTTTGATTCCCGGTTATAGAATACACAAAAAGCAATTTAATTTAACGATTAAAAATACTTTGCTAAATTCACACATAAACTTCTTTTTGTAAATGAACTTTAAAAAATTGTATTTCATATTCGTAACGTGTATAAACTTTTTCAGAATTTTTGAAGAAATCCTGAAAAGAAACTTGAAATTTTTAGGGACCTATAAACGTCATTCCATTTTGACAAAATTTGATCCGTATGTATATACGACTTGTTGCGTGCACACAAGGGCACATGGACATATAGATAGACTGACGGACGGACGGACATCGCCAAATCGACTCAAAACGCGATTCTGAGTAAATCGGTACACTAATAGGTTGGTCTATTAGTGTACCGGAAAAATATATTTTTCATTCCAACATGGTTTTATAGAGGTCCACACTGGCGGCAGAGAAAAACAACGGGGCGTCGTGGTTGCGGCGCTGGGAGTCTCAAAAATTGTCCGATCTGGAAATAAAATGACTTTTTTAAATCTTAACAAAATTGGTTATCGTATGAATAACCAATCGAATAATAATAAATTTTTGGAAAAATGTTTGGTTTTGACTGAGTTATGAATTTTTAAAAAAGGTCTGTTTTCTCTGCCGCGAATGTCATGTAACCCCTTAACTTAAGTGTATAAATCAAACTGTACTAAAACTAATTATTTTTGATCCTCCACATTACGCAGAATGGGTACAAAGAGCAGTTTGTGAGTATAATTTGATTCATATTTAAAGTTTATTATATGTACTGTATATATCTATATATAAAAGAATAACGTGACTGCCTGACTGACTGACTGACTCAACATCGCCCAGCCCAAACCGCTGAAGCTAGGAAGTTGAAATTTGGTATGTAGGTTCCTCTTTCGGCGTAGACGTCCGCTAAGACGGGATTTATTCGAAATTCCTACCAGAACGGGCAAAAAGGGGGAAAGTCTCCCCCTTGACGGCCTGCCAAAACCCCTTTGACTAGAAAGCTGAAATTTTAGATATGTGTTCCTTGGAGTAGGGGCTAACTTTTCTGGAAAGTACTTTCAAGAATTTTGGACAGAATTGTTGACGGTCTGCCCAAATCGCTGGAGGTAGGAAGTTGAAATTTGGTATAAAGGTTCCTCCACTATCGTAGACATCCACCAAGATGGGATTTTTTTGAAATTTTTACAGGGAGGGGCAAAAAGGGGAAAAAGTCTTCCCCTTGACGGCCTGCTGAAACTGCTGGAGCTATGAAGTTGAAATTTGGTATGTAGGTTCCGTGTAAACGTCCGTTGAAACGGAATTTTTGGAAATTCTTATCGGGAGGGGCAAAAAGGGGACAAAAAAAGTACCTTTTTCCAAAAAAAGTACCTTTTTCCAAAAAAAAGTACTTTTTTCTAAAAAAAAGGATCTTTTTCGAAAAAAGTACCTTTTTCCAAAAATAGTACCTTTTTCCAAAAAAAAGTACCTTTTTCCAAAAAAGTACCTTTTTCCAAAAAAAGTACCTTTTTCCAAAAAAAGTACCTTTTTCCAAAAAAAAGTACCTTTTTCCGAAAGAAGTACCTTTTTCCAAAAAAAAGTACCTTTTTCCAAAAAAAGTACCTTTTTCCAAAAAAGTACCTTTTTCCAAAAAAAGTACATTTTTCTAAAAAAAATTTACCTTTTTCCAAAATAAAGTATCTTATCCAAAAAAAGTACATTTTTCCAAAAAAAGTACATTTTTCCAAAAAAAATACATTTTTCCAAAAAATACCTTTTTCAAAAAAGTACTTTTCCAAAAAAAGGACCTCTTTCCAAAAAAGGACCTTTTTCCAAAAAAAAATACATTTTTCCTAAATATAACTTTTTAAAAAAAAGTAACTTCTTCCAATAAAGTACTTCGTAAAAATAAAGTATCTTTTTCCAAAAAATTCCATTTAAAAAAATACCATTTAAAAAATATAATTTCACCAAAAGTACTTTTTTTCCTCCCCCCACGGATATCTCCACTAAAACAAGGTTTCTTGATATTCGGCATAGACGTCCGCTAAGACGGGATTTTTGGAAATTCCTACCGGAACGGGCAAAAAGGCGAAAAGTCTCCCCATAGATGGTCTCACAAATTGGAAAAGTGTCCCCCCTTAACTGTCTGCCCAAACCACTGGAGGTAAGAAGTTGAAATTTGGTATAAAGGTCCCTCCACTGTAGTAGACATTCACTAAGTTTGTGTTTTTGGAATTCCCTACAGGATATCCCAAAAGGGGGATGTTTCCCCCTTGACGGCCTGCCCAAACTGCTGAAACTATGTAGCCGAAATGTGTTCCTCCTTCTGTGTAGGCGTCCGCTTAGTCGGAATTTTTAAATTCCTATCGGGAGGGAGATAAGGGGAAAAGTATTCTCCCTGACGGCCTGCCCAATCCCTTATGGCCAACCTAAAATTTTAAATATGTATTCCATGGAGTAGGACTAACTCACCGGCAACGTAATTTTTCTATTTTGGAACAGAAACATAGTAAAAATGTGGATTGAAAGGGAAAAATGTCCCCAATAACGGCCTGCCCAAACCGCTCAGGCAATGAAGTTGAAATTTGGTATGAATGTTCCTCATCCATCGCAGACAGCCACGAAGATCGAATTTTTGTAAATTCCTAAAGGGAGGGGCAAAAAGAAGAAAAGCCTCACCTTGGTGGCCTGTAAAAACCCCTTCGGCTAGAAACCTGAAACTTAAAATGTGGGTCCCTGGAGTAAGGGCTAACTTATTAGAAAGATACTTTTTTGAATTTTGGACAGGGTCGTTATAAAATGGGGGCTCAAAAAGGGAAAGTGGCCCCTTAACGACCTGTCCAAACTGTTGGAACTAGGAAGCTGAAATTCGGTACTTTGGTTCCTCTTCCAGCTTAATTCCAACCGGGAGGGACAAAAAAAGAAAAAGTGTCCCATTTGACAGCCTGCTCAAACTGCTGGAATTAGGAAGCTGAAATTCCCTGTAGGTGGATTTTCAGAAATTCCTACCCAGAGGGGCAAAAATAGTAAAAGTTGGCTAGAAACCTGAAATGTAAAACATATGTTCCTTGGAGTATGGGCTCACTTATCGGGAAGGTGCTTTCTAGAATTTTGGACAGGGGAATTGCAAAAATGGGGATTAATGAAGCGAAAAGTGCCGCTTAAAGGCCTGCCCAAACTGCTGGAGGTAGGAAGTTGAAATTTGGTACTAAAGTTCCTCCTCTATTGTAGACGTCTGCTAAGATGAGATTTTTGGAAATTTCCACAGGTAGGGTCAAAAACAGGAAAAGTCTCCCCCTTAACGGCCTGGCCAAACTGCTTAAATTCGGTATTTGGGTTCCTTCTCCAAAGTAGACGTCCCCTAAGACGGTATTTTTGGAAACTCATACCGGGAGGGGTAAAAAGTGAAAAAACTTCCCACTTGCCGGGTTGGGCAAACTGCTGGATATAGAGACCTAAAATTATGTATCTAGTAGGTTCCTCCTCCAACGCATTCGTTCTCGGAATTTTTGGAAATTCCTACCGGGAGGGGTAAAAACGGAATAATTCTCCCCCTTGATGGCCTAACCGAACCCTTCGGCTAGAAACCCGTAATCTATAATATGTTTTCCTTGGAGTATACGCTAACTTATCGACAAGGCTTTTTAGGACTTTGGACAGGAATGTGGTAAAAATGGTGGCTCAAAAGGGGAAAATTGCCCCCCCCCCCCCAGAACATCTGCGTCTTAAGCTAGAAAGCTAAAATTTAAAGAACGAGTATATATGGAACACTAAAATTAATAAACTAAATAGGAAACGAATGGAATTGAAATACTACATAAGTGGAACGAAATGGATATAAATTTTGAACGAGTGGAATTGAAATTATAGACAATGGAAATGGATTAGAAGAGGGAACGAAATGAAATGGACTATATAACGAAATGGAATGAGGAGCGAGATGGCATATAATGGGGAACGAGTGGAATTGAAACACTGCAGTTAAAAGAGGAATAGAACGGAGCAAGTGCAAAGAAATGGAAATAGAAGCGACTGATATAAATATCGATACACAAGACAGTAGGAACGAAATGGAATGAAACGGCGAACAAGTGGAATTGGAATAACAGATAATGGGAACGAAATGCAATGGAATGATGAACGAAATGGAATCTTGGAAGGAGTTGCATAGGAACACTGAAATTGTTAAACAAAATGGAATGGAATTTGAATGACTCAAACTACCGGAGTTTGGTACTTGAAATTTCGCATGCGATTGAGGCAAATTATATATATTTGGGATTTTTACTGAGAGGAACAAAAAGAGGTGAAGAACGCCTTTTAATTACCTATTCAAACACTATCCACGGAATATGAAACTTATGTAGCATTGAAACATACTCTCCAAAAAGTTAAACAAATTTTCTAAAAGAGAAAAAACCTTAGAAAAAGAATGGAACTTATATATTCTGATATTTAAACTGCAGGTAACGAAGCACCGGTGGAAGAAACCGACGCAGTAAATTTTCCAACTGAATTTGTGAATGTACTTGAATTGCCAGGTCCACTTTTACATAAACTGGAATTAAAAAAAACTACAATGCAAGCTAACAACGTAGATACGTAGCTTTGCCCGCTATCTTTAATATTATAAATCGCTTGCCAACCCTGCTTTACGTTATTTATTTTCATTCAAAACACAAATGAATAAAACTACTTACGGGTCTATCTACCTAAGTTCGCACTTTACCAAATTATCTTGACATACACACGTATATTGCAATTTGTAATGGATTCATTAATAACAATCCACTTTCATGAGAAAAAGTGATCAAATATTTATTTATTTTAAACCCATTGTTGTGTCAGAATTATTTATTTGTGGTGGCTGGGTGAAGGCTTTTATTATAAAAACTGTACTTTAAATAAACAAAGCGAATTTACCCACCCAACCACGAATACGACCTATCTACGCCGATGGCTTGAACAAAAGACAATTTGTTGTTACATGCTCACGTGTTGGTATACTAAATGATTTATTTATATAAAAATGAAGAGGCAAAAAATACTGTTTGTACTTAAACATTACAATAAATTTACATTAACAATTATTTTACCTTAACAACAAATATTGTGTTTTATTTTATCGAAAAGAAATTTAATTCTAAACTTTAAGGCCCGCTATCTTTAATATTATAAATCGCTTACCAACCCTGCTTTAATTTTTTTTTTTATTTTCATTCAAAACACAAATGAACAAAACTATTTACGGGTCCATCTACCTATGAGCGCACTTTACCAAATTATCTGGACATACACACGTATATTGTCAAGAATAATTGTTGCGTCAGAATTATTTATTTGTGGTGGCTGGGTGAGTGAAGGTTTTTATTATAAAAAACTGTATTTAAAAAAAGCAAATTTTAAGAAAATCATCAACCACGAATACGACTTATCTATAATAAATTTACCTTAACAGTTATTTTACCTTAGCAACAAATATTTTGTTTTATTTTATATAAAAGAAATTTAATTCTAACTTTTAATGCACGCTAACAACGTAGCTAGTTCTAAATAAAATAAAAATAAACAAAAAAATATTTATGTATCAATTTAATAAGTTTTATTGGGGCATATTTTCGGCTTAACAAAAATTTTTAATTGTGTTTATTTAATTAAAAATATCTTGCTTTTAAGCCCTGTGCCTACGTTTAGTGCAGTATTATTTTTTTTCAGTCATCATTTTTCGATTTCTCCAGTGGTACCAAATTTATTTAAATAAAAAATTTTTAATTGATTTCGTAGTGCGATTTTTCTCAGAATAACTTTTTTTGGAAGGGAAACTAACGTACTTTGTTCTATTTTTTGTAAAATATTTATTTTATCAGTTTTTTTTAAGAGTTTCCCAATGGCCCCCAATTTTTTAAACAAAAATCTTTAAATGATCATAACTTTTAAATTCGTCTACAAATTTTTTTCAAAATGCTTTTTATTTTAATCATAAATATAGTGTTTTCAACTCCTATACTCACATTTTGTGGAGCATTTTTTTTTTTGTCTATACCTACATAGTTCTGTGATATAAGAACAAAATCCGTTTTCATTTTTTCGAATGTATTGTTCAACCTTCCAATATGACATACACACTGACTAACATAATTCATGAATAATCCTAATGTAATCTCCCTTTCAACTCCCTCTATGTAAATCTTTATACTCTTTTAATTTATTTTGTTTTACTTTGCAGATTATCGTTATTTTGTTTTATAATATTTCATCATCTAAATATTCTTTAAATTATAATCTTTATTTTACTTTATTCTATTATATTTTATGAACTATTTTTAATTTTTCAAAACAAGTATTACCGTTATTTTAAATAAAGAATTTTATAAAATGTAGTCAGTTATAAGTCACGGTTTAATTTGCCAAATCAAAATGGAAAAAATAAGTTAATAAAATTACATTTTTTTTAAATGATTTTAAATCATTCCCAGGAAAATTTTCTGTTCCAAAGAATCGGTTGTGGAATATCTACATTTCATTCACAACCCCTTCTACTGTCGATTCTAACACCGATTTTTTTGTTTGAAATTGTCCCAAAAGCAACCCCTTCTATAGCTCCAAAGTGGAACCGGTTGTTTTAGAATCAGTTCTGGAACTAGTTCTGGAACTGGTTCTACGTCATCCACATGACACTTGCTTAATTTTGTATTGAATTGATATTGGATTGATGAAATGAAACAGCAAATATTAGAGAGAGTAAAAAATATAATTTGTAAACAAATAGCCAGCGATTTACACTTTGTTCAAAAGAAAAATCGCTAAAAGTTTTTGAAAAACGTTACAAACACAGAAAAAACGCTAGAAACTGAGAAAAGCTTAATAAATCGACAACATTCTCGACAATCATTATTGCAAAATAAAAAATAATCACTGCAAAACTGTTTTTTTTTATCTGCTAAATTTTGCAATTTTTTTATAGGTTGCAAAATACTGATCAATTTTAATTTCATTTATATTTTTCTGATAACATTGAAAGTGTGTGTGAAAAGATCAATAAAATTGAAATGAATTATATTGGCCGTGTGTGCTCGGCTTTAGTATTAATATATCAAATATATGCTTTAATATGTGTTTATAACTTTTATACAAGGTTGTAGGTAGACTCTTATTAGAAAATTTTCAAAGCAAATATTCAATTATAATTTGTTTAATTGTTTCTGTTTACTACTTTTTATATAATTTTTTGTATTTTAGAAAAAAATTTTTGCTAGGAATCTTGATAAGCAGACCCATTAATTTATCACTCTTTTCCACTTTATTCTTGTCTTATGTGAAGTTCTGTCAATGGATTTAATATATTATTTGAGTGAGACATTTATTTATAAATAAAATATTTATGTTTAAAAAATTATTTTCTTGTTAAGATTTACATACAACATTTATGACAATTTTGATTCATAACCTTAATAAAAATGTAGTTGGTATTCTTTATATATGATCTATTATTCAACTAAAATAAAAAGAAGTAAAATGTAAAACCATTAAAATACTAAGAGTATTTAAAAAAGACAAAAAAAAAAGAAAGACAACATTTTTCCTTATAACTAAAATATAGTAGATCAGGGATGATAAAGTTGGTACTATAGTACTTTTTGTGGTACTATTGGCACTTGAAAAGTACTATGGTACTTCTCTGACTCATTCAGTACTATTTACCTATTTTTAAATTGTTTGTGCTTTTTTTTAATTTTAATGGGAATTATTGTTTTGAGCGAACACATCAAACTTCGTGATTTTAAATAAAAAAAACACCTATGTTAAAAATATTTAAAATATTAGGTGTCACTCCTGAAAACTCAAGTTAAAGATATAAAAAATGAAAAAGAAGTTATTAAAAAAATGTTAAAAACTAATAGAACTAAAAAATTTTAGGAATTTTTGTGTCTTTTATAACGAACAAATGTTTTCTCCTTTCGATCTTCTAAAAAATTCACTCACATATTCGATTTTCAATTCTGAATGATTGAATTCCTACACCCTATTTCGAAGAATGGAATGAATTCTTAATCCACCAAAATGATATTCGCTTTAAAACGAAATCGAATATGTTTCTTAGGAACTTTAAATTCTGAACCCTACACCCAAAGAAATAAACCTGCCAAAATAACAGAAAAAGCTACTAAAAATTAGTTAAAAAAGGCAATACAAAAGAAACTGCTGAGGTAAGTAGACTTTTGTGCGAAATATTAAAAAGTTAAAAAGAGCAAAAATAAAACTATTAAAGTGTATGGCCAGCTTTAGATATAACAGAACTCTTAATTTTTTATCAGTTTTTATTTGTTAATTTATTCTGATAAAAAAAAAATTAAATGAAAAAAATGTTCATTTAATAGAGGTAGAAAAGGTACTATTTTTTAAGCTGGTTGGTACTATTTTAAAAATCCCATTTAGCATCCCTGTAGTAGATATTTCAAAATGACAATACACATATAGAAAGTATTCACATATAAAAACAATAAGAACCATAAATGCAAACGCACATAAATATCTGTATGAAAATAAAACAACAAATAAAATAGAGAGTAACTATTAAACAAAGGACTTTTACTATACATCACAATTTCTATATATATGTGTGTGAGGCAGAGATGGAAAATTTAATTTTGTTCAATTGTACTAAAACTTAAAAAACTGAGCACATCTTCAGACCTGATAAAATCCACAAAAAAAATTTTTAATACGAAACACAATCACAGAAACTTTCTTAAAATCTTTTAGATTAAAAATGATTTTTTGCACCAAAATACTAGTTAAATTTTAAATTTGAGTACCTTAAAAAGTTTTCATATAATCTTATATGATTTGATATAATTATAAATGTTTATATGCGTGGCTTTACATTACCATATACATTTATATTAATACTTTGGTTTTATAAATATGTTTGATATGACGTTATATATATAATCATATGCTATTTGGTCTTCAGCCATATATAAAGAGATCTGCGATATAGTTTATATACAATTATATATAATGGCGTATAAACTTCGATAAACAATCTTATATCAAAATATATAACAAAGTTAATAGAAAATTGTATTAATTATATATATAATTATATCTGACATGATATCTTATTATGGAAAATTTTATAAAGTTTAATTGCACTATAAAAATTATGAAAAAAAAATCATAAATTGTGGGTCTGGTTTTGAATTTTGTACTCTTACATATATATATTAATGTTTATAATTGAATTTAACATTTTTTCAAATATTTGGCAAAATACTCTTTATTAAAATAAAAATAATGTTAAAGAAATAAATAAGGAAAACAAAATTTTTCATTGTGGAATCAAGGCCGAGAGAACTATTTTTATTTTTAAATTTAAAAATAAAAGTTAGACAATATGTTGAAATAAATACGGTTTAAGTTCAGTTATTTTTTCCGTAAAAAAAAAATTAATTGTGAAATTTAATTTTTTTATTTTATAAGAAAGACACACATTTTATAAGAAAGATCAAAACTCTAAACTAGAAAAAGTTGTAACGACAAATTTTTGTAATGTTGACTTAAACTGAAAATTTATTTTGTCAGCTATTTCCAAGTTTATTAGCAAACATTTTTCTAAACAACTTATTCTTGTTTTGGATTTTGGTCCTTATTGAAATAAAACAAAATAAACCACATTTTAAAAGTAGGATTTCAGTAACAAACTGCATTATTCTAAGTTTAAGGACAATCTGCGTCCTAAAAATGGACTAATCCCATGTAATCCTCATTTCAAACATCTTTCCATCAAAAAAATTTGTCTGTATTGCATCAAAATACCAAAGATCGACCAATACCCTATTTATTAGCCAATCTGTTCTGTCGGGCATTAGTATTTAATATGAATGAAAATAAGTAATCTAAAATTTTTTTACAAAAATTTTATTTGAAAATTTTCATCAAATTATATGTATTTATTAGGGTTCGTCAAAAAAAAAATTCTTTGATTTTCGGATATCATCACTTTTTTTAAAGCTTTTGCATAGAAAAAAAGAATGTCTTTTTTCTTTTTTATTTCAACTCCTTCCACTGGCGCAAGTCGGCCAAAAACGCTGATTTGGAGACCCATTTTCTGCAGAGAAAAAACGGCTGAATTTTTGGAAAATTTGACTTTACCATTCGATTCGACAGCAAAAATGAATATAAAAAACATTTTTTTTCCGTTTTCTAAATACTGCAGATAGTCATTATAGTGGTCCAAAATCCACTTTTTTAAAAAATTTCAAAAAAGTTACTTTTCTATTACACACAATGAAAATATATTCCCTGCTGAGAATATTGGTACAAAAATTTTTGATATACCGCGACCCGTTAAAAAGTTATTTAGTAAGCAAATATGTTTAGTAAAAAAATCTTTGTAATAAACATTACAAAAAATTACAAATTATTTTGTCTATACTAAAAATTAAATTTATAATGCGGCAGCGAGAATTGAAAGCTGAATTTTAATTAGTTCAAATACTATTTCATTGAATTAAAAAAAAATCCAAATTTGATTAGCTAATAACTTTTTAACGGTTCGCGGTATATCCAAAATTTTTGTACCCATGTACTTCGCCGGAAATACATTTTCATTGTGTGTAATAAAAAATTTACTTTTTAGAAGTTTTTGTAAAAAGCGGATTTTCGAACCACTCTAATGGCTATCTGGTGTATTTTTAAAATGCAAAAAAAAAGTTTTGTGTATTAAATTTTGTTGTAGAATCGAATGGTAAAATCAGATTTCCTATTAATGCAGCCGTTTTTGCTCTGGAGGAAAAGGGTCTTAAAATTAGCATTTTTGGTCGACTTGCGCCAGTAGAAGGAGTTGAAATAAAAAAGAAAAAACTATGCAAAAACTTTAAAAAAAAGTGATGATATCCGAAAATCAAATTTTTGTGACGAACTCTAGTATTTATATATAATTTGATGCAATTAGATAGACCCATTTTTCGGATCAAATTGTATCAGGTTAGATAACATGCTTATCTCGCTTGATATAATTATATATTACAATATTCGGATCAAATTAGATATGGGTGTATATGTGGTGATATATAATTATATAAAATCTATTTTAGTAGGGTTTTTATTATAAAATTTGACATTTAAGCAAACATCTTTACTTCCTAGATTAATTAAATTAAATTTAGAATCAAAAACATTTTAAAGATTTGATAAATGGCAATGGTGGGAGTTTTCTCAAAGATTCATGTAATTCTTCGAAAACTACTAAACTCGCGAATCCTGCAATACTGAAAATAGTGAAAATGCTGTAAATTTTCCTTCCCTGATGTATTTGTACAAGCAAATGTTTCAATGTGTGTTATATGTGCATGTGAATAGATGGAAAAATATTTGAGTAAGTCTATAAAATATTTGTGTTTGAATGTGTTATGTGTGTGTGTATGTATGTGCATTTCAATGTGACTTAGGTCAAAAAGTGCAACACAAACAACATTCAAACATGAAACAACTTAAAAATATGTGAAAATATTTAAACAGCAGTATGTGAATGTACTAACAATTTTTGTGTGCATGTGTTTGTGTGTGAATGCTTGCAATAGTTTTAATATGTATTAGTGTTGATATGTAAAAATGTTCATATATATTTTTTTTAATATGTGTGTATATTTCACTGAAGTGCTTTACTTATGCACACAGTAGTCACAATTTACGATTCGTTGCTGCAAAAAAAAAATAATAAAAACTAATAAAAATTTTTAAAATTCTTTTTATTATTTTTATTTTTTCAAAGCATCATCAACTACATTGAAACCACAATTTTTTATTTGTATTTTATATAAATAAAAAAATAGACATTCATTAAACAAAAAAAAGTAAACTTGGAATTACTTTTCACCATATAAAAACTACAACTATATACTACATAAAGTCATTCAAACATAATCCAACAACTCTAGTTGAAAAAAAAAAAAAATAAACATACATAAAGGTAATGAAAACTACGAAGAACAGTAATGGCAAACAATTCAAATTCATGGGTATCAAAATATACAAGAAATTCATTTATTTTGAGCACACAATAGACTCTCCCCATGCGTATGATTTATATTTATTGTTTAATTAATAACAATCATACGCCATGTTGTACCCTATATGGTACATGATTTAAGTTCAAAACATCGTTATTTATTTAGATATCACTGTACAACAAAATCATTTTGTTTTTCCAAAATAACAAGGTTCTGACAACTGATTCTAGCAGAGGGTACCAAAAAAAAATTATATACGTGTATCGGCGTTTTAAAAGTTTACGTCTGGACCTATTTTTTGGGGGGGTTAAAGTTTCCCTCCTTTTGCAAATGTTTATTGTGAATCGGTATAGAAAACCATGTGAACCTTCCATTTTAGGTATAGGATGAGTTCAGCAAACTTATGTAAAACATTATGGTGAACACTTTTGTTGAATATTTTAACCCTCTAACTCTTCAACTAAAGCGACACATTTTAAATAGGACAAAAAAGACCCATTAGTTGAAGAGTTAGAGTATTGAAATGTTCCGCAAAAATATTTGTTTGGATCATAAGAAATGCATCTACCGTCAAACATATATATGCTTAGGGGCAAAAATATATACACACAGAAAAAAGTTCATTTGGAAATCGGTTATTATAACTGTTATTTTTTCATAAAATCAAAATTTTAATTCCGATTATAATATAGTAGAAGTAAGAATTCAAAGTTTTCGGTTTCTATTGAGAAATTAGCTATCCCAACAATTTGAAGAAAAAATATTTTTCTAAATTTTTGGTGGTTGGTACGATAAATTATTTCATTCAGTGTGATAGAATTTTGGTTATTATTTCCAAAATACAATTATAAATATGCTTTTGGTAATCAGAACCGAATTAATATTGGACATATCAATTTTAAAATATTGGGAATAAAATTGCCAATAATAAAAATATTAAAAAAAATTTTTTTAAATAAATTGTGCTTGTTAAATACAAAAACTATTGGAAATAATAATAAAAGCATTTTATTGTTCAAGTAAGCATCACTTACTGCAAAATACTCCAAAAAATCTGATTAAAAAAAACATCAAGCATATACGAAATCCGGATAGTTCCCAGAACGGAAATATAAAAAGAATTCGAGGTAATTTATGTTGTTAAAAGCCTTCGGAAGATCGCAGTTATAATATGACTGAAGTCTATATATTTTTTGACTGGATATATAATGAATGTATGTTTCCAGATTTTGAAACTATATAATTAAATTTTGCTCTTTTTTGTAATTTATTTTTTATAGTGTTTCTTTTAAAGTTAACAAGTTTTTTGTTAGATATTCTGTGCTGCTTTAAATACGATTAAAAAATATTTTTTTTTTTACTTTAATTCAATAAAGAAAAAGAAAAACAAAAAGTTTGTATATTTTTACTTTAAATGGATTGAGGTATTTTCAAATTCAGTTGTAGGTACCAAATTAATTTTGGTAGTAGTAAGTGTTCACAACCGAAAATAATATATTTTCACAACCGAATGATTTATTTATGCCAACCCATTCTACTAACAAATTTACTGTTAGTTGTTGTAACCGCATAAATTCGATTGGCAACAAATTCGGTTGTAACAACAAATCTGTTTTCTGGGTGTATGTATGTTCATCATAATTATTTTGCATCCGACAAATATAATTATGATAAAATAAAATTGCAATATAACTTTGTTTAATTTTCCAAATATGACTCAAATGCATACATTAAAATGTCTGCCTGGAAACAATTGTATAACAACGATAAAAATAAAATAATTGAAAGCATACTTCAAATCTATTGGATAATCTTTAATGTAAGCAACAATTTTTTCAATGCTAAATTTTTTTCATTAGTCTTTAATTTAATACTTTCAAACTATAATCATCATAAACGTCAAAATAGATAGTTTAAACGATGAAGATAACAAAAAGGTTTACAATCATAATTAACCAAGTAGAGTGAAGATTAACTAATGATATCACTTTTTTGTCTTTGCCGGTCAACTGAAAAATATACAATAGATCTGTTAACTACAATGATTCTTTCTATCTATGTCCTACGTTTGGCGCCATTTTTATTCGCAAGGATATAAAAAGTAGAGTATGTTGACTAACCATTTACTTTGACCTAGTGTATGTATCATAAATCTATGAATTCCGATTTGAGCGCTAAACTTTTTGCACAAAAATTGTTCAGAATCTGATACAAATTATTTAATAAAAAAAACTCAAATTTAAAGTTTGTAAACATATATATAATTGCCTGTATGCATGTTCAACAATATCTTTTCTGTTGGTATAAGGAAAGCAATTAATACTATTTGTGAACAAAATTTGTTCTGTATACATAAATATTTTTTCAATGTCCCCTAATTCGCGTGCCTTAATCTTGACATTGTGGCCACATAATAACAACAACAATATATAGAGTTCTTGTTATCAGTATGTTGGTTTGATGTATATAATATAAACAATTTGTATACAAGAACAAAAACGCAAAAGAAACAACACAGTGTAGCCAGAAACAGTGACAATACTTTACGCTTCATGCACTGTTAATGATTTTGTTGTTATTTAAAACTGGAAATACAAAGTTGCATGTTACTTACTTACTACGTATATAGAGAATATCATACTACATAGTACAAGTATTATAAAGAGTTTCCATACATAGTTGGTAATAATTTTTGTTCATAGACCATGATGTATATTATATGCAGCAAATAATAATAATATTTTTGTGGAAAGGATTGTTGTAATATATAAGAGACTTTTAACTATGTTTCTGTGTTATACTTACATATCTATGCATAACAATGACTTAGAATTTTGGTTTGTTTTTTCAAAAAAGAAACAAACAGCAAACCAAGGAAGCAAGGAAACAAAGTAATTACAAGTTACTCTCAAAAAATGTACTATATTTCCTATTTTCACAATAGGCCATTATTAAAAAAAAAAAAACTAATTAAATATTAAGTTGTTCTTCATTTTATTTAAATATAATCTATCTCATTCTGTTATTTAAGCTGATTCGAACGTTTGTAAATTAAATTCAAATTTTAATACTGGTTTATATATTAGCAAGACCTTAAATCAAATCCAATATTTTGAGATACATCAATTTTTTTTTTTCTGAAATTGAAAAGTAAATCTAGTATAGGAACAGTGAAGACGATCTGATGTCAAATTAATAATAAATTAACTTTCTGATTTTTATTTGCAATATAAACATAAGATGTGAGATCATAAAAATATTAACACACATTTTTGCCTATAACTTTGGTTTAAAGCTTCTCATATTTTTTTTCGGCAATTTACATTTTAAAAATATAAAAATATGTCAGTTAATAAATTAATTTACATCATGAGTTTTAATTTGCAATTTTTTACACAATGGACGATGAGAGAAAAAATAATTAAATATTTTCAACAAAACCACACATCGACATACAAAAAAATTGCAAAAGAGACTAATGTATGCCGCCAAGCAGTTTCAAAAGTGGTAAAAAGGTATCTGGAACACCTAACAATTGAAAGGAAGCCGGGAACAGGAACAACGACTCGTTATCGTAACATTGGTAGGTAAGGCATATAAAGTTAAAAGCGTCCTTAAGAGAGCTCCTAACACATCTGGCAGAAAAACAGCTCGGTTAGCCCAATGCTCGGACTTTTTTGTACGTAAAGTGAAACGTAAGGCAGGACTAAAGTCATACAAAGTTCAAAAAGTTCCCGATAGAAACGCTTTTAAAAATTTTGAGGGCAAAACCAGAGCTCGAAAATTGAAATCAAATTTTATACAAAAATACAACTGTTGTGTAATGGTCGACGAAACTTATGTCCTGGCTGATTTTTCGCAGCCCTCTGGTCAAGAATTTTATGTTTCCGATGTTCGAGGAAATGTTGCGGAAAAATTTAGGTCGAAAAAGCAAACGAAATTCCCTAAAAAATTCCTGGTATGGCAAGCCATATGTAGCTGCGGCCAAAGAAGCCAGTCATTTGTGACATCTGGCTCTATAAACAGAGAAATTTATATCAAGGAGTGTTTCCAGAAGAGACTTCTTCCATTTTTGAGTCAGCATAATGTATCCACTTACTTTTGGCATGATTTAGCATCTTGTCACTACAGCAAGAAAGCGCTGGAGTGGTATAATGATAATAATGTGGTTTTTGTACCAAGAGAGGCAAATCCACCAAACTGCCTAGAGCTCAGGCCAGTGGACTCTTGTTAAAAGAGAATTAAAGGGCACAAAAAAGGTCTCGTAGGACATGCAAGATTTCAAATGTAGATGGACCACCTGCTCTAAAAAGGTGACAGAAACTACCATAAAAGCCTTAATGGGAGGGTTTCCGGAAAAAGTGGATAACTTTGTTCGTAGTGGTTAGAATTCCATGAGGTTTTTTTTTATTGTTTGATTTTATATTAAATTTTAATAAAAATTTAGTTTGAAGTCTTAAAATTCAGTGGTTTGTTTTTTATTGAACTTTATGTGTGTTAACATTTTTATTATCTCACTCCTTATAAAAAAATAAGAACTAAAAAGGAATGTATTTCGTTCGATTTGAGATCACATATTTTCAACTTGTCTTTTAAATTATTTTCAAATGAAAGAAAGATGATAAGATTTACAAGTAAATAAGGAATAAAACTTGAAAAATTCGATATGGCCAGTAGGACAGAATATGCATTTTCGGGTTTCCCTACAAACCCGTCATCAATATACATGCCTTTGTGGGTTAATAACACAGGCCGATAAAATTTAAAGAATTTTTCTTACCAAGAATCAGACTACACTTCTCCGAAGGTTTTAGACGTGCTGGATCCTAATCTGACCTCAGAATAGCGCTACCAAGTCAGGTTTTCGAGATATTCTAACCTAAAAATGCAAAAAACACGTTTACATTGAGGTCTCGAAAACCTGACGTGATAGGGCCATTCTGAAGTCAGATTCGGATTAAGCGCTTCTGAGTAAAAACAATAACAGAAAGGTGAGTAGGAAAGAAAAACAACGACTTATTATTAGTTACATTGCATTCAAGGCCTTACTTGGGTTAGATGGTTCCCCTGTCGCACCTTAGTATAGTTAAGCTTGTAATGTAGGAATAGGCGCATGTGTTCGATTCCTATAGCCGACGGGTTGTTGAAAAAACAATCTGACAATAGAATATACAAAACAATTAATACAATTTAATAGAAAATCACTCACGAAGCCTGTCCACCGAAAGGCAGAAACAAGATCTGGTCGGAATTTAAAATTAATGTGTTAATTTTAAATTAATTTTTATAAAAAAAATATTTATTCTTCTTCTTAACAAAATTCATATTAATTATAATATTAATTTCAGCTGTCTATATGACGTTAAAACAATATTATACTAAAAAACGTAGTTATTTTTTATTTGTCGATTTTTAACTGCATATAACTTTATTTTAACTGTCATTTTCAATAGATTTTACCGACAAACTTTTTTGAGTGTCTCTTTATATTTGCGACCTACAGTTTGATTACAAGGTTTACAGACGGATGGCCGGATATCTCGGAATCGAATCATAAAATGATTCTGGGTAAATTGCTATAATATACACGCCTCGCAGGAATGAACTTTAACTGAAAAGTGCGATCACTATAAATGTTTTTCTTGATTATGAATTTTGGATGATCAAGCCGTTTTGCAAAAAAAATTTTAGAATTTGTGAAAAATTTAAATTTTTAAATACAATTACATGGCGTATTTCTCCCGAGGAATAATTATGGTCTTCATGGTTTTTTCATATCTCGTATAGCTTTTGAATAATTTGGAAAATTAAAATTTTTACTAATTCGAAAGAAATTTATACAAAATAGCCTTGATTGAAGATTTAGATTTTGGAAATCTTGTTGCAACCCCAACAGGTTTCATAGCCTTTTCACTGAAGAACTTAAATGACTTAAACGTAACGCTATGAACACCAGTAAAGTTTTTTCTTATTATATATTTGGGATATTAAAGTTGATTTCCATGAAGCGGGGAGCAGAAAGGACTTAAATATATTCTTCAATGAAAAGGTGATAGAGCCAATTGGAGACAAACACTAGATTTCCAAAAGCCACTCGCAATACTTAAAAAAACTCTAACCCACAGGCTGGAAATACATCAACCAGTTCATATAAAAAGCGCGATAAAATAGCTTAGTGATTTCAATTTTCTTCTTAAATATTTTCAGATAATAAACTATTTCATATTTAACTACAATATTTATAGAATATTTGAATCATCTCCATAATATTTTTTTTTTATTTTTATGAAACATTTATACGAGAATTAAGCACCGCAAGCTGTTTTTCATGCGGTAAAATTTCACTCAAACTTTAAAGGCCTTAAATAGTAATTTAAATTCTGAAAATGCAATTTTTTTATGTAATTGTAAAGCCACACTCACCATAAATACAAATTGTCACTTTTTCATAAAAAAATAATAGTCTTGTATATTAAATTTGCGTGAAAACAAAGTCTACACAACATTCACGTGGAACTCATTGTCGTGAAAAATATTTTTTTTTTATATTGAGTATAACAGTTTCTTCACGTGAAACTCAAACAACTTACGGTGCTTTAAAATTTAAAATTTTTGACTATTTTACTGCCTCATCCATCCCATATCCAAACTTTATCCAAACAGAAGATCTTCCTTGTATGAATAGTGTAGGTTTAAATTGCATACTTAGTATTAATTTTATATAATTTATTTCATTAAATATTGAGTTAGAATATTATTCTTTCTCAAGTCCAAATTCTAATATAATATTGTCACATAAGATTTTATTTGTTATTTCAAAAAAGTTGACCATTTTCATGATAGATAATACAATTGTTTCGTGTGCTTCACCGCATCTCATCAGTTGCCCGCAATTAGAAGATGATGATTGGAACACACAAACCGAGACACTAAATAACGTACAAAAATTCAACGGGACAAGAAAGTCAAAAAGAAACAATTTTTGTTTTTCTTAATGCAAAAATTAAAATAATTTTGAATATTTCATAAAATATAACTTATAATTTAAGTACTAACTTTAATAATAGGTATTGGTAATTTGAAAACCTTATAACATATTTATAAAATGAATTTTGTATGAAAAATTTCTCTTACACATTTGATCTTTAATCTTTTTCCATTATTTAAAGGCATTACTTTAAACTGAAGTATAAAATTTCTTAATTTTATAAACATTCAAATGCGTCGTCCTTCATATTAAATGGAACGCTTCTCTTCACCTATATTCCTAATATTCTTTTATGAATAATAGAGGACTATTAACAATCATAATGCTACAACATTATGTTTATAAAAGTGCATCATCAACAGCACCATTCTTATCATTATCATCGTCATATATTATCTACAAATTGCAGCAACACGAACTGTATAGCATTAACATTAAGGAATCATGTTCCCTAATGTTCCTTAATGTTTGTGTTTTGGAATATTTGTATCATTTAGTTGGTTTATTCTTTTGTTCATTTTCAGTATTTAACCCTCTAATGCTCTTTCTTCTGATTACAATAATATTTAAACCATTATTTTACGTTGAAAATCTACCATGGAACAAATACTAAAATTTTAATTTATCGCTTTATTTAGGCGATATAGCACAACAAAGTTTGAAAACGTACCTTGAAACCCAGTAGTCAAATAATTTCGGTTTTTGCTATAAATAACACTATCAACAAAATAAAATTACGTACCGAAAATGTTTGATCAATTATTCCCCAGAAACATTTTTACGGACTCTCCGGCACGTACGGATTCATGAATCCGGCTTTTACGGCACGTTAACTGTCCGTAATGTACGTATCCGTCAATGCTTGTACGTATACGGAAAATTAACGGACCGTATAAATGGATTTTCGAACACAATACGTTTTAACTCCGTATTGGTGTATCCGTTTCCGTATCTTTAAATACGGATTTCATCGGTTTGTTTACAAAATAAAAAATTTTTGTTAAGTCGGTGAAAATGTTATTATAATGGGAATATATGGAGAATATCCAATAGAGGGAATTCTTTCTATCACACCATAATCAAACAACATCAAGTAACAAGGTAAGATTTATGAAACTTAATGTTTCACAATGTTTTGTGTATAACATGTGAGAATTTGCATCGTGTACACAGTCAATTAAACCATAACTAATTTATTGTCTCTTTTCCATATAGATGTTGGATTTTACTCCGGGTCGCTAAGCGCTGGATAGATAGGTAGACCGAGCTGGATGTGCTAAATATTGTAATTATAAATAATAATTATTAATGAATTTATAAAAAAGAAAAAAATGTACTTTGTATTGAAAATAATAAACATATGGTCTATTTTTTTGAAAAATCGGTAGGATATGGACAAGGAAATACTCCGTTATTACACGACATAACGGTCTGGAAACGGTCCGGCATTGACGGACTTTCAAGGGGACTAGTCCGTTTTTTACATGACATAACGGTCCGTAAACGGTCCGTCATTGACGGACTTTAAACGGACATGTCCGTTTTTAACACGACATGCCGGTCCGTAAACGGTCCGTCATTAACGAATTTTCAACGGATTCGAATCAGTTTCGATGTTCCTTATGTTCCGTTTTCTGGTCCGTATACGGATCCAGAAAACGGTACGTATACGGAGTTGGATTCCGTTTATGACAGACCGAAAACGGTGCGTAAACGGAACGAATTGTTTGTTGGGTTGTTATTTCAAAAGTTATGACGATTTTCGCTTTTTGAAAATTACGAAATTTGGCAAATTTGGCACTAAACATCAATAAACCTCTAAGTATATAATCTGTGTTTAGTTTCAAGAAAATGTTTTGGCTAGTTTTTGAGTTAGAGGGGTATTCGTAAGACGTATGCTGCGGTTATCCTGTGGGTTCTGGAGAAAAATTTTTAACTGATTTTACAATTAGAGACTCTAAACTAGTTTTGTTATTATCGATAATGTACGCAAGATCGTAAATGTATTTTTGGAAATTTTTCAAATATTTTTTTCTGTTTTAGAAAGATAATTTTTCTAAATTTTCACTTTACATGCTTCTCGCTTTAAAACCGTTCCTAATACAAAAAAAGTTTGAAGGCAAGAAAAGTATGTAGGTAATTTTTCTATGGATATAATAAAACTTGTTTAATAAAATGTTGTTGTTTAGCCAAAAAATATTTAAAATCTCAAGACCGCCTTTTGGGGGCCTTGGGCATTAGAGGGTTAAGTATCAAGTATAGACAGAAAATAATAACCATAAAGTTTTTCATAACATGGCTATATAGTCTTTAGTCTCATAATTATCTCTATTGTACTTATGTTGTTTCTTGTTTTTGTTGTTATCTTTTTGAAATATGTTTCGTTTCGTTAAGTTGGAATTTCAGTTAGCTGTTTCAGATAAGCCGAATATGTATGTTCCTTAGAATATGTAGGGAGCTTGTAATTTAAATACTAACATTAATAATATGTATTGTTAATTTGGTAGGAAATGGATATATTACTCGTAATGCATTAGTTATTGTTCGAAATTCTAGTATTTATTATTAGTTATTTATATTTTAATTACCCAGCAAAAAAAATGCAACAACTTATGAATTAATCGCTTTTCCTTTACGAAGTTCGAGCAACAACATTCATTTTCAAAATTAAATTCAGTTAATATTTAGAATTGAAATTTGATTCTTAAGGCACATCTACACGAGAGAGAAAAATTCTAGAGATAGAGCAAAAAACACCTCTAATCAGCTCTATTGTGAATGATTTAAGTTATTTAGAGGTGTTTTTTGCTCTATCTCTAGCAATTTTCTCTCTCGTGTAGATGTGCCTTTAGAACGAAATTTAGTTTATTCAACTGAATTTTAGTTACAATGCCTAAGATAATCAACAACCACATTTAATTTTGGTTTTCCTAACCGAATTTAGGAATTCTTTCGTTTTTTATGTGGAGGTTGCATGAGAACTAGGGCTGACAATCGAGATTGATTTTTTTTAAATCCCGGGATACGGGATTTCAAAATTTAAAAAACGGGATCCCGGGTCGGATCGAGATTTGTTGATTTTTTGGCATTTTGGGAATTTTTTATTTAAAAAAATATGTAAAAACTTCAAATTTATGTAAAAGAAATATAGAGTCACATACATAAACATTTTTAAAATTTATAAGTGACTTATAAAACAAATTTTTCATACAAATTTCATTTTATAAATATGTTATAAGGTTTTCAAATTATTATGCATAAGCACTATGGTGGTCCAAAAAATTTTTTTTGACTTTTTAACCTGGAAATATTTAATTGGGTGTAAAACTACGTCCCCCAAAAAATTAGAATAATCGGACATCGGGAAGACGTGCCGCATCGGCCTTGAAGTTTGGAACACGGATTACAAGGAGAAAATATGACTTTGTGTATTTTCTCGAAAACATTGATATTTTAAAACTAATTCGAACTAAAAACACTAAAAATCGTAATTTAAAGTGATTTCTCTTTGTAATAAAGCAATAAAAACTTAAATCGGTTAAAAATCAGCCGAGTTATTACAATTTCCCCAGGCAACTGATGTGTCGCAGGCCATTTAATCAAGAAATTCGGGTCCAAATTTTAAAATCTATTGAAATATTCTATTACAGAAACATTTTTTTATTCTATAAGTTCCACAAACTCAGATAAGAATTATTTTTTTCTATTGTGTTTTGCTAACTCGTTTTAAATTAGTGCTAAAGAAGGTCGGAATTCTTAAACACTGTTTTCGAATCTACAATTTTAAATTTTTTAAAATTTTTTTAAAGAAATTTGAAAAAACCAACGATTGAGCTCTAGGGTTTTATTAAGAACATATTAGAGATTAAAAATTACAAAAATTGTAGGATTTCGTTTTTTAATTTGGCTAGGGTAGAGATTTTATTTCAGCGGATTTCGAGAAAACAACCATTTTTTTTGGCATTTATTTAGCTTTTAGGCAGGTTTTTCTTTTTTCTTCTTTTAATTCCACATGATTTTGGCCAGTATATAACAACACAAGATTAAATACTTCAATCCTGAAAATTATTGCAAAATATAAATACATCAAATTGGAGATTTTAATTTTTTTTAATTAATTTTCCTTAGCGGATATTCCTGAAACGTCTTAATATTATTTTTCTAGATCTAAAAATAATATTCTTAACTTAACACGATCTAAATTCTAGGTAATTTTTAAACGATTTCAAGCAATCTGATTCCATTTCTGTGCAGTATGTTTAGTAAATTTATATGAGACAAGGTATCAAATACCTTGTTAAAATCTATAAACAATGTTAAGCAGTGAATATTTTATATTAAATATCCATTAGTGTAATTTAAAAAGTTTCCCAGAAGCAGATTTATGTTTTTTTCCTTTTTGGAAGCCAAATTGGCTTGAATTTATAATATAATTTTTTCAGTTAATTCGGGATTCTCCTGAACATGATATCTTCTAGTGCTTTCTCTATAGCGGATAATATGGCAACAGGTCTGTAGTTGTTGTATTCAGTTTTTGTACCACTTTTGTAGATTGGTCGTATGAGAGACGTTTTTAATAACGTAGGTATGGCGGCGTTGTTTATGCTTGAGTTGACGAAAGCAATGATTACTGGCGTCATATAATTAGCATTATACATTAAATCTTTCGTCCTCATGCCATCTATACCGGGAATTTCTTGAATATTTAAGTTGTTTAATATTTGATATACTTCTTCTTCGTTAGTTGGAGAAATAAAAATTGAGTTTTGTATTCTTGGTTGATGAAGTTGCCACGTAAACTAAGCACTAACGAGTCTTTGAATGAGACGAAACTGCTGCAGTCTTGTTATTCCCTTGTTAATTTTTTTTAAGTGTTCGCGAACGCGAACGTCTAACGCCCCGGATTCGCTTCTTGTAAAACTATCTAGAAAACTATCTAACTAATTGGAAAATTTAAGTTTTACTTCAGAACTACACAGGCTTCTTTTTGCCTTTTCAAGTTTTTATTAAATGTCACTTAATCAATTAAAATTTTAATACTCAACTAAATGCTTTTAATAGCAATATATATTAAAAATCAAAAAAACAAATATATACATTAGCTTTTATTTACTAAATAATTACTCTTACAAAAAAACATTTGTAGTTTATGAACCAAAACAAGCCATGGCTTATGCATTAGGGTTGCTCTATTATATGAAAAATTCATATGAAAAATACATTAAATTAGATTTCATAAGTTGAAAATTAGTCTAATTATAAAAAATCTTCTAGGACACTAACGTTCAACCATACAACGAATTTATAATTTTTGCATTAAAATACTAGTTTGTGTTCTTTAAATTCGTAAATACTCAGCTAAAAAAGCCCTTAAGGGTTAATTTTTAAACAGTTTTCTATTTTTTTTTTTAACCGTGTAAAATAATATTTTCAAATTATATTTAAATTCGTTAGCAGATAATAGTTGCTTTAATATATTTTTTTACCAAAATGTGTAATTACCCCATTTTTGACTTGGGAGCACAAAGAAAATCGAATTAACGTTTTCCGATTTTCTCGGAACTTGGAGAATATATATGTGACCTTTTGCGAGAAAAGGACCTAGTGTGTCAAAAAACCTAGTGTGTCAAAAACTTGGGAAAATCGATCAAAATGAGAAAATATCGATTCCTTTTCTCGGAGAAGGTCACATATAATACATATTTATGCCAACCTATGTATGCGGGGACATGTTATTGATCTACAATTTAATACGGATACATTGGCTGACTTTGGGCATTGGCCTCAAAAATTTCATTGATCAAGCAAATACATTGAAGACATTCATTTCGAAACAGCGCATTGTTTGAGTATACATATACTGTACTGTACCCTACGGGGAATGAGGGGTCAATTGCCCTGAAAGTACCTATCCTGTGAGTGGTTAAATCAAGACTTGTCACAGGATTGGTATAATTTACCATTGCTGTGGGTTAAGCAGTGACAATTATACTTAAAGGACTAGTCCCATGACTGGTGAAACGGTGGCATTCCACTTAATCGTCCTCAAAATACCTATCCCGTGACTAGACATACCACTAAATTGCCCTCAAAGTACGTATCCCCTGACTGGTTAAAGAAGGACTTGCAACAGGACTGGTATAATTTACTATTGCTGTGGGTTAAGCTGTGTCAATTATACTTAAAGCACTGGTCTCGGGACTGGTGAAATGATAACATACCACTGAATTGTCCTTAAAGTACCTATCCCGTGAGTAGTTAAAGATGGTCTTGTCGCAGGACTGGTATAATTTATTATTTCTCTGGGTTAAGCGCTGTCAATTATACTTAAAGGACTGGCCCCAAGACTGGTGCAAAGAGGACATATCACTTAACTGGATAAATGTGTTTATAAAAAAAACCACAAGCAAGACTTTTTTTTTAAAGAGAAGCAACACTCAGGAAATTCTTCCTATTAATTAACGTGTTGCTTCCTTTGGAATGGGGATAGATAAGAAGTGAAAGGTAATAAAAGAAAGGGCTTCAAATATGGCAACACTGTAATTGCGCGAGATGTTGAATTTTAGAACAGTTGTTGCGCTCCATCTGATGGTGATTTGGCGAACTTTGTTGAAGCTTTTTAGTACATAGCCCTGGGAACACCGAAGGAGGACGCTGTGATACGTATGAGGGAAAGAAAAACGCATACATATTTATATTTTTCATAAATTGATGTTGCCTTGGTTAGGGATCGGACCCGCAACCTCACGTGTAACACTCCAACGCGCTAACCATTACACCACAGCGCCCACAATTGGTCGGTTTCTTAGTACACTGATAGAATTATCCTTCATGATGAACAATTTTATAGAATTTTTTTCGTAAGTTCAATGAAGAATTTCGTTAAATAAAATTATCAAAAAATCGTAATTTGTGAAAAATTACGATTTTTTGATAATTTAAGTTCTAGATCTAAGCACTTGGAGTTTTCTTTAAATTTTAGCATCAAGAACCCTGAGCTTATTGCTAACAACTTCAGCTCCAATCTTTTGGAGGATTTTACAGGAATTTTAGAATCGGTAAAAGGTTCGACGCATATATATATCTTATATCTTAAAAGAACATCTTAAAAAAGGAATATGTATTTCATATTTTATTTCTGTGAAAAAACATACCAAAATTCTTCAAAAAAAAAACAAAATTTTTTATTTTAATTTGTTGACAAATGAAAATATTTGTGCTTTTTATTACATAACAATTTTGTCAAGGTTTTGCTGTGAAAATTTTACTTATAATACCAAAACCATAACAATTTCCTTTCACCTCAGTTTTGTCACTGTTTTTGTCAGTTTTGTAGTGGGACTGGTTCTGTATCAGTTCCTTTTAGGTTAGCTGGGTGACATGTCACAAAATATACAAAGTGTGACTCATTCTTTGACGGGTCCTTTTGGGTTACTTCGGTGACATGTCTCTTTAAGTCAGTTAGGCGACATGTCCTTTGGGGCTAGACCTGCGACATGTCGAAAGGTGTCTAATCTGTAGCAATACGTCATTTCAAATGACAACGCCATGTTAAAGTGATGTGTCCCTTTCAAAGAAAAAGACCGATCAACGACCTGTCTCTGCCCCCTTGGGACGTATCCTGCGTGTTATCTGGGACCGGTCCCTTTCCCCGTAGGGGTATATACAGATGTTCCCGAAGTATGCGCAATGCATACATTCTTCTTCCGCTTGCAGAAGGAAGAATAAGAAGAAGAAAACCTTCTTATTGAAAACTTTTACTTCTATACGAAAATCTTTTGTGTATATCATAACCGGGAATCAAACCGGCAACCTTTTACTTGTCTTTATATGAAAGGAAAAAATTTGAACATTGCTTCCTCAAAATTGAGAACTCCTCTATTGTGCATATTAGAAAACCTTTTATTGTTACAGTGTTAATCTGTTTTTATGCCCCTGTCCTCTATGCCAAATAAATTTTTATTGATCTCTGTCGCAACTAATGCTCTAAAAGGACTTAATAAAACAAGCCGCTTAACAAAAATTCAATAAAAAATATTTTTTAAAACAAATATTTCAAAAGTTTTGTTTTTATATTTTTATAAATTAAATGAATATACGACTGACGGTATGAATATTTTATACAAAAAAATGAAATAAATAGAAAAAATAGAAAAAATATTGCAACGATAACTACAAATAAAGGCTGTCATATAAATAGTTTTCAATTCAAAAAAAAAAAAAATACACTTCACTATGTTCAAAATATTTCATGACTTCTTAAAACAAGAACACTTTTTCGAACAATCCTTGGAAGTAACTGCCTACCCATGTGAAAATCGAAATATACATGAACATACATAATCATACATTGACTTGTATATGATCACGCATGGACATACATGGTCATATTCGTCCATGCATAATTCAATGCATGACCACACATGATTTCATATATTTCCATATATCTTTTGATCCGAAATTTGAGGGCATATGGAGGTATATGGCCATATATGATCATATATGAGCATATATGAATTATATATGAGCATATATGAATTATGTATCAGCATATATGATCATATATGAACATGTACGGTCATATACCTTCAAATTTCGGATCCGAAGATTTATGGATATATATGAGATCATATATGGTCATACATTGAATTATGCATGGACGTATATGACCATGTATGCCCATGCATGATCATATACAAGTCAATTTATGATCATATATGTTCATATATATTTTGATTTTCACATGTGTACCAACTAAAACTTTATTTTCTTTTAAAAACAATTCATTTTCTTCCACGCAATAAACTTTTGATTCATTTTCCTACTTCCATCTTTTTCTGTAACAATCTTTGTACAAATAAAACTATATAAAAAACAAGTAGTTATTTAAATAAAAGCGGCTATTGTATTTGTTTTATGGGACAATAACAACAATGGTAACTACAATAAAATAAAAAACACCATTTGTCTCAATGTATGTTTTTAAATATATATTTTTTTTTTTATTGTTTTTCAGCGTGTGAGTATGTGTACATGTTTGTGTATTGTTTTTCATAGAAATGCAACAATATTTAATTCATAAAATTTTTAACAAATATTTGAGGATATTTTACTGTGTATGAAGTGCCTCAGTCTATGGGTATGTGTATATTTTCGTTATTTCTCTGTTTTTTATTAGTTGTTTACAAAAGTTGTTAAAGCAATGATGCTTTAACATAATAAAAGCCATATACAAATACATGTGGATACATAAACACACACACATGCAAGCTAAAAACCAATGGTTGATAACAAACAAAAACATGCATTCACTTATAACGAAGAGTGTATGTGTGTCAGAATATGTGTATGTATGTTCGACAAAATAACAGTACAGCCAGGATAACCAGGATCAGAGTATAAAAATTTATAAACTAAAAAATGAAATTTGTACTAAAGCTTAACATCAACTCTTACTTGTACAAACATGCACAATCATGAAAAACAAAACATTGTTAAAAAGACACCAAAAACATAATAATCGATTATATAGATTGACTACAATTCAACTGCAAAGAGGATATTTTTTTTAATGTGATTCTTTTCCACCAGACTGAAAAATTGTCAACTTGAGCGTCTCTAGCATTAATAATTGTTACTCAATTTCAAAAAGTATTTTAAATTCTTAATCTTTGAGGAATTCTATACCCGATGCGATTATTTATTTTATCAAATGCTACTGTAAAATTTTTGATATTTTAACGCTTTTCAGTAAAAGGCGCCATAATGTAGTGGAGAGCTTAACTAGCAATTTTGAGGTCGCAAGTTCGATACCAGATAGTAACAAAGAAAATATTTTAAAAAAAATCTTTTTTTTTTGCTCTTTTGTTATATTCAGTTGATAAGATAGAATTGCCTTTGCACTCGTTCAAAAAATATTTTAAAAAAGTTGAAGTGGGAGTACTACCTTCCCATGGCAACTGAATATTAAAATCATTAGTTTTTATGTTAAAAAAGAAATACGTCCAGTGCTTTTTCTACTATTTTTTTTTTTGCTGGGAAGTAGTTTATACAATACAATATTAAATAAATTTAAATAAATAAATTGTGTTACATCATACCTTGGTAAGGTTAACATAATATTACGAGGAGTTACCCACATAGCATTTGGAAGATTGTTTTGTCAAAAATCACCTAAGAGAGTCTTCTTCGAGTACTTTTGATGACCAAATACTGATTAATCACTTGCGCGCTTGAAAAAAGAATCGAAAATGATTCTCGCTTATGCTTAAAAGAGATTTATTGAAAATTAATTGCGCATTTAAAAAATGCTTGTTATGTTGTTTTTATTTAAAAAGTGATTTATTAAAAATACAATAACAAAACCTACAACAATCACAAATTGATCATACAGGTGCTTGAAATGTGACTGTTTTCAATGTTATTTTAGAATAATATTTTGCGCAGCTGAAAAAGTGCTTATTATGTTGTTTTTGCTTATAACGGGACAATATTTTACTTGTAATATATTTGAATATTGTAAATTTTCGTTTATTTATCTAAGTGGTATAAAGTTGTGTAATTTTATAAAAGTAAATATAAATAATTTAATATTATAATATTTATATATTTGCTATTTTATTATAATTTTGTTTATATTATTGTATATAATTTTAATAAACTTAATTAAATAACAATTTACATCAAATAAATATTTTGTTTTTTTAATGTAAACAATTAGAAATACGGCTAAAAAATTACACGAAAAAGACTCCCAAACGATCATAATCACGACCAAAAATGGCTCGAAAAAGATTCGCAAATGATTAGAAAACGACTAAAAAATGACTCGAAGAAGACTTACAAATAATTATAAATACGTGTCAGAAATGAGTCGAAACTGATCAGAAAAGCGAGTCATAAAAGACTCATCAAGAAGAGTCGCGGGTAGGGTACCATTTTCTCCCGACAAAACAGTCATTTATGATCAGAAAATGAGCTCAAATATGATCATTTTAATCGTCCAGAGGAGTCATAAATGACTCGAATGTGATCAAAAATTTCATAAAATGCTATGTGGGTATATTGTATGTATTCCTAAACTATAATTGTACTTACACATACTGTTGCATTTATTGTTGATGTTAAAGTATTTAAAAAACGTTTTAAACTTTGAATAATACAGGAAACTTGTACAAACATAATAATCGGAATAGCAATAAAAACACTGTCCCACACATATTTATAACCATAATCAAGTATAGTATATTGTGAAAGAATGCTCTAAACTAATATATCTAAGTCTTCCCGTTTTTCCAGATCAATGCGTTCAGTCGCATAAGTTCCGAACTTTAGTTTTATTCAAATGTTTCTATGAGAACATGTTCTATTTTTTGCTTATGAAGCTCTGGCTCTAAAATATAGAGAATTTGGGTATTAAATTTGCTGGCAGATGATACTGAAACAATGACAAAGATAGTTAAAAATTTGAAAAGTTAGTGTAACCGTTGGAACATTGAAGTAAACATGAGGAAGTCAGAAATGATGGTATTTCGAACAGGTGGCAAACTAGCAGCAAGCGAGAAAATTTAATACAGGAAATCAAAAAGTAAAAATATTTAATGAGTAATTGTACCTAGGAATAATTGTAACTCCAAAGTTAAGTTTTAGAAAGCATGTTGAAAAATATGTGTTTCAGCTAAAAACAGTATTAATGCTACATGGACTAGTTTCATGAATAAAGCCCAAATTAGTTTGGAAGTAAAGTGCAGCGAAATGAGGTATCGTGAGGTAGAAATCTATTTTCAATCGATTTTCTTACCTCAAATATATCACTTAAAGTGAAGTGGAAGATCTTTTAATCAGTTTGCCGTTCTATACAAGCGTATGCTGCTCAATTTTGGGGATTCTGGTTATATGATGAAGTAGATAAGTTACAACGCTACTTTTTAAAACGAAATTTAAAATTATATCTACAAGACGTTATTTCAGTACAACCAAGACAGACTTCTGAATAGACTGTCTCGGTTGATGATACGAAACAATACAAGTCGAATATGAAAATGTTTCCCCAAAATTAGATTCACAGAGGGATTGTACTCCTACAAGAATTAAGTATGCAACGTTATAATAGCCGGCCTTGATTCTATAAAAATCTTGAGTACAGTTTGCCGACAAGACATATAGATAGTTTAAATAAGCTGCATAAAATTACAGCCATTTTCAAAACAAGTTACGATCGGTTACCATTGAACTCCAATACTCTTAATACCACAGATAATAAAAAAGTGCACATTTTGTAATACAGAAGAAGTAGAAAATTCACAACATTTTATGGCTGATTGCCCCATACTTAAAGAACTCATATATGCTCAATTTGGAAAATTATACCTTACTCGAATCGAACTTATTGATATTTTAAATGGCAAAATACCCAACGCTTGGAATAAGTTTATAGCTATGTAAATAACGCATTAAATTAAAGAAAACTTATCATTGAAGAATTATTTTAAATTACTTATGAAAGATTGCGATTTATCTACTAAAACCATATACATATATTTTAAAACATGTGTTATTTCGTTATTAAATTTTATAATTTGTAAAAATTATATAATTTTAAATAAAGATATATACATACAAAGATATATCCTAGTGTAGAAAATCATTACCAGATATGTGGTTATGTAACTACATACTTGGTAATGGTAACTAGTTACTTTTGTTATTACATTTCTTATTACCTTTATATGGCGATGTCGCGAAAAATAATGAGTTGTCGTTACACACCAGCATACGAAAAATCAAAAAATATATCGTTACCTATGTGCTTACCAGTACTGACAAAAATAATGAGTCTAAAAATAGATTTTCTAAAAAATAAATTATATAAAAAAAATATTTTTTATTGTATTTTTTTTTAAATAAAATTTGCTGGTGCGGGAATCGAACCTGGGTCTACAGATTGCCAGTCAATAGCTCTACCATCTGAGCTATATCGACATGTAATATTTAATAGATAAAAATATAATTGACCTGCTGCACACAAGTAAGCTTACTCGCCAACATACAAAAAATCAACAAATATGTGGTTACATATACCCTTACCAGTGTTTAAAAAATATTGAGTCTAAAAATAGATTTCAAAAAAATCTAAAAAATTATTTTCTATTTGAAATAATGATAAAAATAAGTCATTATCAGTAACTCATTATTATATGTTTTAAAATAATACAGAAGGTAAGTGGGTGTCATTACTGGTACTCCAAAAAATAACGATATGTCATTACCATTTCTACACTGGAATACATATCTGCTTTAAATACGTTTCTCAATCAGGCATGTGATGAATATTGAAAACGAAAACGATCTGATTTTCAATGGTTAATATTTTACGATATGTACAACACCAATTATTTTTTATTTCCTAATTTAGATGTTCTGGGTTAAATAAACTGATAAATAATAATTTGAAGCTAATTTTATTTTCTGGAAACTATTCTAGATTGAAAAACTGTTCGTTTTCGTTTTAGATTTTCATCACACCCCTGAATATCTTGTATCATACCTGAGATATCCAGTATAGATTTACACACAGCCAATTTTGCATACAAAAATGAAAAATATAAATCTTCTTTATCGTTTTCTCGATAAAGCCTTTTTGGCATATGGGTCAAAACCAATAAGCTGATGATGCCTATTTCATTTTTAACCCTTATTTCAGAATATATCATATTAGATTTTTTTATGGGCGCAACCAACAACTGAATTATGTCGGACGGTGTCACAAATTCAACTACGGCTTAAGTACAAATAAAAAAATCAGAGACGTATTTGAAAAAATATGTTATACGAAATTATTGCAGTATTTAAAATTGACGCCATTATAAAGTTGAAAAATAAATCAGCTTAATGATAAAAGACTCTAAAAACAAAATCCGCACATACGAGTATTAAAAAGAATTTTATAATTTCGCTAAAATCTTAAAATATCATAACACACACCATAAAAAAAAGTTTTAAATTAAAACAAATGTCCAACATGAGATAACTGTACTTAGCGAAGTTGATTACCCAGCAAAATTGTCGGATGCAAAGAACCGGTTGTAGAACAACTTGTACTTGCATGCAACCTAATTTATGGTCTATCATCGATGATTTTTGTTTCAAAAAGCAACAGGTTATTTTCCTTCAAACTAGAACAGGTTGCTTTGGAACCAGCAAAACAAATTGCAAGTAGTGCTTTACAAACTACTTCTTTTAGTGCTTCACAAGTATCCGTTAGCGTACTTTTACTGCTTTTTTAGAAGTTTTCTGAACAACTTCAAAAAATCACTTCTTTCATTGCTTCCCAAGTATCCGTTATTACATTTGTACAGCTTTTTAAGAATTACTTCTGAACAACTTCAAAAAATCGCTTCTTTCATTGCTTCCCAAGTATCCGTTATTACATTTTTACAGCTTTTTTAGAATTACTTCTGAACCACATCCAAAAAACCACTTAAGTATTGAGTAATTGCTCTAAAAGTGATTTTGGTATCATTTGGCATTTTCAAACATAAGGGTCCCGGGTTCGATTCCCGGCGGGACCAATATTTTTTTATTTTTTTTTTAATTTTTTTTTATTTTTTTTTTAATTTTTTTTTATTCTATTAATTTTTTTTTTAATATTTATAATTAATTTTTTTAAATTCAATATTTTTTTAATATTAAAATTTTTAAAAATATGTATATATAAAAAAATGGTGAGAAATTTAATTTTATGTACCTGTAGAAATAGTACTGAAACCAATATTGAATTGGAGTGCACCTTTTACACTTGTTTAATAAGTACTTTGATTGAAGAGAATAAGGAACCATATCTCGCATTAACAAAGTGGTTTTTTTATGCCAGGCAACTGCCATATCAAAGAATAGCTCAGCGGTATGTAGTTTTTATCTTTTATTTCTGCCCTGTTATAATATATACAATTTTTGATAAAAATAAGTTAATAAAAATGCAAAGAAAAAGTGTTACAACCAAATTTAACACATAGAGTATTACTTTGGGACTAAAACATATTTTACAAAAAAAAAACATGTGAAAATTTAATACCTTCAAATTTTTTATAGGAGCATAAACGGAGCATATAGAGACGGAGCATATAGAGAAAAGTATGCTCCATCCAAATAAAATATAAAAAAAATTCGAAAACAAAAAATTTCCTACAGTCGATAACCCCCTTAAAGCATCCATATTTAGCTTAAGTCAAATTTCGTAAAGTTATATCTGTGTGAATTTGATTAATTTTCAATCGTAACTTATCGCACCTAACTTAATCAAATTAAAAATATTTCAAATTAACAGAATCAGTAAAAAAACAGCAAATAAAAAACAAAACAAATATAAAATTAAAAACAAATTTGCAAAGCCGGTGAAAAATTTAGTAAGTCAAATATAGGCGTTCTTTAATAAGGAGAAAAATTAAGAGAAATTTCGAACACACTTAATAAACTCCAACAAGATTTTGTTTGAATTGGTTACCTCTGAATATGTTCTAGAACAGGTCTTTTTAGCAACGGTTCCATGGAACAGGTTCTAGAACTGATTCCTGGGAGTGGAATGTAAGGTTTCACTAACGCATAACCAGTTCTATAACTGCTGCTAGAACCGGTTCGATAGCAACCTGTTCCAGTTTAGAGGAAAAGAACCTGTTGCTTTTGGGACAAACTCAAACAAAGATCACCGATGATAGAACATAAAGTAGAACAGGTTGGATGCAAGTACAAGTTGTTCTACAACCGGTTCTTTGCATCCGACAATTTCGCTGGGATGGTAAGTCAATTGTAGCTACAGTTTTAAAACGACTAAAACAGTTAAAGTCGGGTATGCCCAGGAAAATTTTTTACAATCGGAAGCCAACCACACCTATTCTACAACTTGTTCCACTACAACCGATTCCATGGAACTGGTTCCGGAACTAGTTCCGGGGACCCTATATGGAAGGTATGACTGACGTAGAATCAGTTCTAGAATTAGTTTCAGAACTGATTCTAGGGCAACCGATTCCACTTTGGAGCTATAGAAGTAGTTGCTTTTGGGACAATTTCAAACTAAAATAATCGGTGTTAGAATCGGCAGTATAAGGGTTGTAAAGGAAAAGAAGCTATTCTACAACCGATTCTTTGGAACAGAAAAATTTCCTGGGTGATGATACCATATACCAGTCTGAAAGGCAACTAATGTTTTGATCCGAAATTTGAATGGTTAAAATAGTGAAAAATATATCTACAATATGGTAAAAAATCGGTAAGAAATTTTGACTATACCTAGTGTTAGGTATTTTATGAAAAAATCTTAAATTTAATCCATATGGGTGCTAGGTCCAAATATGGACCGATTTCAACTACAATCGATAGGCTCTATTCGTATTTCAATAAAGTAGATTTATATTTCCGAACAACAGCGTGCAATTAAGCATAACAGTCAATTTATCTGGGACTTTTAGATCTAAACATGGACCGATTCTAACGAAATTCAATGCGCTTTGTCCTTGTATCCATATGGATCTGGGTACCAAATTTCAATAAAATATTTTCCTATTTGCGACCTTACACAATGTAGTGGTGTAGTGTAAAAACACAATAATCGAAAATCAATAACATATAAGAAAATCTAATCGACAAGATTAAAAAAATCATTATAAGCTGTATTTTCGACTTACTAACTATATCCGTTAACTCAGAAAAAAATTCAAAGTCCATAAAATCGTGTTTTAGACGAAAACTAACATACAACTTTTCTTATACACGTTAACTTTCAAAGTGGATAATTATCAACGTTGAAAACTCAACGTTTATACTAAAAGTTGTATGTTAGTTTTCGTCTAAAACACGATTTTATGCACTTTGAATTTTTTTCTGAGTTAACGGATATAGTTAAGTCGAAAATACAGCTAATAATGATTTTTTTAATCTTGTCGATTAGATTTTTTTATGTGTTATTGATTTTCGATTATTATGTTTTTACACTTAGCGTAACTTCTTCGCGTTGCTACCTAAAACGTTTTTGACATACGTTCGAATATACCGGAACTATTATAAACACTAGCTGTTTAAAATTTCTTAATAGATTTCCTTATAATACTTAACGTTAATAGCCATGTTCAAAAATACAGCTATAATCAAGAAATATAAATTAACCCTTATATGCACTGGAGTGAAAATGACCCAACATTCCTAAAATGTTAAACTTAAGAGATTGGAAGGTAAACAAAAATCTAGGAAAGAAAAGTTACATTGCATTCAAGGCCTTACTTGGGTGAGATTGTTTAGCTGTCGCAACTTAGTATAGTTACGTTTGTAATGCAGCAATAGGCACACGTGTTCGATTCCTACTGTTCGGGAAAATATCTTCGCTAGTGGATTCCGAAAAGCTATGAAATTAGTTAGAAAATATTTCTTTGGCGTATATCTAATTTCCACGAAGGCTGATCGTAAAATACACAGCCATTCAAATTCAGGAGCGAAAGGATTGAAAATATCAATTATAATGCAAAAAAATAGATATCTTAATCACGAACAAAAATATACAAAATAGGGAAAAATTACAATAGTTTACAGCCTTTTCACGCACTGAATGGAAACATTTTTTATATGTTCTTGATCATTTGACACGAAAACCACATCATCAAATTTGTTTATAGATTAGTTTTATTTTAAGAATTTTGACTATTTGACTATTTCCAGAAACAATTAGTTCATAGATACGAGTAGTACCAAGTAAAAAAACAATCGAATTAGAAATAACCCTTGTGAAAATTGTTTTTCATCGGTTTTCAACTCCTATTTCAGCGATTATCTTAGTTATTCCAACAAAATTTTGATTTTTGTCTATTAACCTTTTTCTCCATTTCGATGTTTTGGTTTTTTTTTCTTCAGTTCAATATTTTTTTATTGAACTTTTTAATTTTTTATTTTAATAATATGAGTAAAACTTTTCTATACTGTACGATTCATTTAGATTTTGATTAATTTATGTAAATTTTTTTTTTGGCCTTATTACAATATATTCAGACCCCCGAAAACAAATATTTGTATACGGTTCTGGGAAAAATGTTTTTTTTTATTAAATGCGTCATACGTTTATTTCCTATAAAACATTTAAAATATTTGTTGAAATATAAAAAAACAAAATAAAATATGTAAACCAAAAGGATTTTTAATTTGAAATAAATTTTATTTATGTTGTAAAAATGTGTTTGTTAACGATTGTGTGAACAAGTACCACGTAAATCTATAGTTTTATAAACAAAATAAACAAATAAAAAAACTTGAAAAAATACGGGTTTAAATAACAATTTACTAAAAAAACAGAAATAAAATTAAATAAAACAAATAGATTTTTTTTATTATTTCAATAAATACAAAAACATAAATAATTTAATAAAAAACTGTTAAAAAAAAAGAATTATTAAAAACTTATTAATTTTTTTTATTAGCACAAATTGTGGTTCATTGAGCGGCAGGGATACTTTAATTTAAACTTTGACTACTTTTTTTGTTAGTTTTTTTTTTACATGGATCGATTAAATAGCAAATACTTATTTGTTTAAACCTTTTGTTTAAATTAAAATTAATATGAGTATTATAAAATGAGGTAAATAATTTATAACAATAAAAACATAATTATTTATTCGCCCAGATTGTGGTTTATAATGTGGCATATTTTAATTACATGCTGCGATTTTAAAAATAATTTATTTCAATTAAATTTTTAAATTAAAGAGGCAAGTTATTACTACAACAGTTTTGTTAAATTTTTCATTTGAATAAAATATTAAATTCTTAAAATTCATGTTTTTTCACTTAAATTTCTTGTTTTTTTTCAAAAGAATTTAATATTCTACTTTATCTTTAAATCATAAATTAATTTTTAATGTTTTTATAATGTTCTTTTGTATTTGGTTTTTATTTTACTTTCCGTTTTTTTTTTTTTTCTTTTACTAACTTTCGCTGTGTTGTTCTGTTTTATTGAGTTAATTCAAATTTAACTTGAAAACTTTTTTCTTTTAGATTTTTTTTTCATTTTGTTGTTTTTTTTTTATTACATTACGTTAACACCTCATTGTAGAGTAATTTCTTTCAGAGGTAATAATCAGCCATTTGCTTGTTGTTTTTAACTTTTAATTTAAGATTATTATGTTTTTACGTGAAATAATAAAAAATTATGGTACACTGAATTTTAAGTTGTTTAGAATAATTTAAGTTGGTTAAAAATATAATAATAATTAAATTGTTCATATTTTTAGGTTTAACTTAAATTAAATGCAGCTGTGAAAAATGTTTACTTTGATTTTATAAATAGCTAAAAAATCATACTTTTAAACCTTTATAAATAATTAATTAAATTTCAATATAGTAATATTTTTGTAAATTTCTTTTTAGAGTCGCCACAAATTGGTTTCAAATGTGTACAAAATGGCGATTTATTTAGAATTAAGTTTTTGTCATAGTGACTGCTATCGAATAAAACTAGATCAAATTCTACTTCATTGTGTGAAATTAGAACCATCTAAGTTGTTTTCTTACTCCGTTGTGAGCTATAAAAATTAACCGATTATTGCTGTTTTCATATAAAGTTTTAAAAATTAAAATTTGATACAAAAAGTGCTAATTTATTTTAAATAATTTAGTCTTAAGAAAGTAATACTTTAAGGATAAAATATTCAACTCCAGGTATTTAAGTCTACCAAAAAATTATTTCATGTTTATAAAAATATGTTCAGAAATTGTTTTGAGAAATTTCCAAAATTGGGGTATTTTTTTATATTTGATGAATCAGAAATATTCAAGTAGTGAATTGTTAAGTCAGTCAGTTTTTCAAAAGTATGCAATTTCAGCTTCTAATTATAAATAAAAAATTTTCCTATTTTTTGTTATTATTGATTTATCAATATTATTGATCAATGTTTTTAAAATCAACCAATAAGAACAAAGTACAGTTAAACTCGCTTACTTAATTGGAATATCGACTCCAATAAAAATTTTATTTGGATAGAGCATACCCTTCAGTATATGCTCAGAAAATATCAATAAAAAATTCGAAAAACTAAAATTTCCACATGTTTTTTGTAAAATATATTTTGGCCACAAAGTGATATTCTATGTATTAAATTTGTACACAAAATTTTTGGGAGCATTTTTTATCATCGTCTTTAATATAAATCTTATTTCGCATAATACAGCAGAACAAAAACAAAAAACTACATCCAAAGATGCAAGAATTGCAAGCAGTCTTTAAAGAAAAGCCAATGACGATTCATCGATGGTGGGCGAAGGCACGTTATATGAGGCAGGTAGTGATGGCTTTTTATAAGCCATAAAAGCAATCAATGTATATAAAAAATAAAAAACAAATTTCAAAATGTACGAAGTAAAAACATGTTGACCAAAAGGAAATGTCTAATAAATTCTCTGCCATCGTTTTTAAGAATATTTGGGTTAATATAAAACTACTCTTTATCCGATTCTTCCCAAATTTGGTGCACATGTAGAAAACTGCGAGATATAAATTTTGTTCATACGCAGTTTTTTGAAATTTTGCTGTTTTCTTAGCGTAAAATTAATTTTAAACTTTAAACACGTTTTCCCACAACCCTGAGTTCAAAATCGGCTGCCACTGTACAGCCAGGGCCGGTTAACCGATTTTGAACCGGGTTTTTTTTTTTTTTTGTAGGCAACAAAAAATTTTAGTCCTTATCGTGGGCCTTTTTTTAATTTTGGTCAAATAAATTTTATATCCCCGAGCAAATTTGCTTTTTCTTGCCTTTTTTGGAATTTTTAAGTTTGTGTGGCAACTTTGTTAAAAAAAAAAATTTAAAATAAAAATCGGGCTACGATAAGGACTAGAGAATTTACCTGGGATTAAGAATCACTTTACATTTTTATTTTCCGATAATTAATGAAGGCTGAACAGTGGCAGCCGATTTTGCCTTTTTTAAAAAAGGCCAGTAAGGAAGTGGCAACTCTGGCGATTTTGGCTGGGGAAATATTAAACTGATATTTTTTAAAAATACTAAAATAACATAATTTTTAAATAAAAAAATATTAAAAATATTGTTAATTGAATTTTCGACAAACGTTCAAATATTCCCTTTAAAATGCTGTTGTTACAGTATTTACCCCCATAAGACAAACTACGGTATACTAGATTAATTAGTTCGTTGTAAGCGAAGTTCGTATTAACCGGGATAAAATTTATTTAAAATGTTCTAATTATCCACAAAATATTTAAATTTTCTTGAAACAACTTTAATAATTTATAATTTTTTTATTTGGTTTCCTAAATATATTGTTTCCAATATATTTAAGAGAAAATGTCTGAGTGTTCGGTTTAAAATTTGTCAGAAAACAAAAAAAAAAAGTCGAATTTTGTAAAGTTCGTACTAGAAGTGGAAAATTATATATAAATTTGTTTCTGGGGCCATCACAAACAGTTCGTTTTAATCGAATGTTCGTCTTAAGCGAGTTCATATTAACCGATGTTTCTTATACTGAAATTGTTGACAAAACTTCGGGACTTCTAAATTAGTTCATATTAACCAAGAATTCGTCTTATCCGAGTTCGTATTAAGCGAGTTATACTGTATTTAAAAATAAAATGTTCTGATTGGTTGATTTTTGAAAAATTGATCAATAATATTGAACGTGTATGCCCTACTTTAAAAGTCTTAATTTCGAAATTAACTTATTTCACGAAACTACCCAGGTAGAAAGATACGAACGGCACACACGGAAAATAATTTTTTTGCAATTCTATATGAACCAACGAAATTTTTCCGTTAACCAAAAATTTTAATTGCAATTCATCATTAGGAAAGTTAAATTTATTTGTGAACAGAAACTATATATGATTAACCAAAACACTGTCACATTACCCAAAATATTGACTTTTCTAATCAATATTGAAAAAATACTATCGCAGATTTAGTCATTTCAATAAAATTTCGGCAACATCAAATCTGGTATCAGTTGTATTTTAATAATATCTAACACTGTATCCAAAGTATTAATTTTTCTAATCAATTTAAAAAAAAAAATTTTTTTGTCAACTTTAGTGCCATTAACCACTAATTTCCAATATTTTGGGAATTATAATAATATATTGAGACTAGGAACAGAAATTTTTTATTAATAAAATTTCGGAATGTATAATCCCAGGAAAATTTTCTGTTCCAAAGAATCGGTTGTAGAATAGCTACTTTTCATTCACAACCCCTTCTACTGTCGATTCTAACACCGATTCTTTTTGTTTGAAATTGTCCCAAAAGCTGCCCCTTCTATAGCTCCAAAGTGGAACCGGTTGCTCTAGAATCAGTTCTGGAACTAGTTCTCGGAACTGATTCTACATCAACCACACCTTCCTTATAGGATCCCAGGAACTGGTTCCGAAACCAGTTCCATGGAATCGGTTGCAATGGAACCAGTTGTAGAATGGGTGTGGTTGGCTACCGATTGTAAAAAATTTTCTTGGGATGTTTTTCTTTTCATACACACACTAATAGAAAAAAGTCTTCAAAAAATTTTGTTAAAACTATTAATACTTAGTTAAAAATGATGTTGCACAAAAACTGCTAAATTATCAGATTAATTTTGCTATCTACAGGGTGGCCCAAAAGTACCTAAGGAATTTGAATTCCTTATAACTTTTTTATTATAATTTTTTTATTTAATCAGTATTTTGTGAAGAAGACTTGGGGAATTTAAAATGGAACATTACATAATTGAACAACGTGCCCAAATCGTTTGCGGCAAAAAGCAAAAGAAAATCATAATTTTATTAAATAATTTAATTATGAGCGACGCAACCCATTTCCAATTAAATGGGTTACGAAAAATCCAAGAGTAGTCCAACAACGACAATTACACCCACTTATGTGTACTGTTTGGTGCGGTGTTTCGTCGGAAAGGATAATTGGCCCATATTTTTCAAAATGAATATGGTGTTCGATATCCGACAATGTTGGAAAAAATTTTAAGACCAGCTGTGGAAAACCATCCGCAAGTATGGTCCCAACAGGATGGAGCCACACCGCACACTGCGAGGGACACAGCTCTTTTAACTCAAACGCCTTTGGTAATTATGGGCCACCCTGTATATCAAACGAAAGCTTACAAAGTCCTTGATTAGTTCAACTTTTCACATTTACATCAAACAATAAACTATTAAACGCATCACTAAAATGCCTATGCAGAAAGCAAATTATAAAAAAAAAGTCTACAAAATATTTATAGCCTTAAGTAGACAACAGCATTGAGAATAACATCAACAATGAGAGAAAAAATTTTATTATGGCAATTGAAAATGAAAAGCAAAATTTAAGCGCAATAATGACTCAAAGGGGGATAAAAAGAACTTATTCTAAATAAAGCAAAAAAAAGTAAGACATTTAATACACTTAAGTCGAAGACAACACACAACGGAAGTAGAACTAACAATCAGACACACAAACGTACAGACATTTAAAACCAAACAGGCAAAAAAATCTATGTAGACAATAAGATTAAGAGAAAAAAGCAGAAGACTATCAACACAATATTCAAGCGTAAATACTGTAATGAAACCAAAAACCAAATACAGACAAAACCAAGTAAAAATACGTTTTATTTTATAAGCAAAAGTACTAAAAAATGAAATATTAACCTTCCAAAGTACAATATGGATCAAATAAGGTGCAATCCTGTTTCAGAGAAATACAGCATTGATATAAAGATAAACCATAAGTGATAAATTAGCAAGAGACCACAATATTTTGCGTATCTTATCAGTCTTTCCAAATTTATATTTCAAAATACAATAAAATGTTACTGACACTTTAGAAAATATATTATTTTCTACTGTTGTTTATACATGAGTGGATGTCACTACATTGCTATATCTGTCAAAACAACAGAGTAGTATATTGGAAGATGACAAAGCAAATTGTGGTTAATTTTTTGTTGTTATTTTTGTTTTTTGTTTGATATTTTAAATGTTAAATAACGCTTCTAGACGAGTACAAGAAATTCTCATTGAGTTTGTAATTTAACTTAACAAATATTTCAAGAAATTCTACAAAAGTCGTCCCCTTACCATTTCCTTAAGCAAAAATCAAATCCAGATAGGGACATGCCTTCAACAGATCATTTTTCACAATTTGTCAAATAAGTTTTGGGATTTGGGACATCTAATTCCTTTAATGAAAATATTTTTTTTTTTGTTTTTCGGGTTAATGAAGAAGAAAAAAACAAATTAAAATTAATATAATAAGACTAAGGTAAAAGTATACTAAAGGAAATACAAAAATTAAATTTAAACATTGCATAAAAGTTTTTTCTTACAACTAATAGAAGAATTTACGTGGTAATGTAGCGCTTTCTTCAACATTGTTTGCATTGCGGTCAAAATTTACGCGATTCTTTCTCCCCCTCTATTCCTTTTCTGTTTTAAATAGGAAAAATTGTTTTAATTTTTTCTGTGTTTCCTTTCTGATTCAACACAAGCAAAATCCAATTTAGTTGCTAGTAAAATATTTGAGTTTTACTAAAAATTTACTGCAAATTATAAGAAAATTTTCAAATTGTTTAAAAGAAGAATAAAAACAAAAAAACTAAAATAAGGAAACGTTTTTTTAAAGGATGTTACACATACATAAGCAAGCAAAATAATATGAACATATACTGAAACAGATTATAAGAAACAATTTTTTCAAAAACTAAATATTCAATTACATTCTTATCATGTATGCATTTGTATAAATATAAAGAAACATATATCAAGATGCAGGGCATCAAAGTTTAACAAAAAAGGGCCGGGGTTTGTTTTAGAGAAACTTTAAATTAAAGGATCTGCTTTAGGTGTTAGTTTTGCTATTTTAAAGGCATTCAATGTAAGACATCAAATATTTTTTTTTTTTAATTCTATATTAGGATATTCACAAACAACTGAATAGGATATTCAGAAACAATCAATAGATAACCAATGCCAACTTGATAAAAAAAAAAAAAAAAATTATGTGTAAAAAATTTTTTGGATCGAATTCGGCCTTTGAAGAAATTCCGCTTCCAACCCAGTGGGTTATCTCCCTTCTCAATAAGATTCGGATATATGACTGGGGAGTCAAAAAAATGTACACTTATATATTTAAGCGGTCAAACCTCATGTGTAGGTGTTAAAAATTGCAGTCAAATGTGACCCATTTTCCTATGTCTTACAATTTCAAAGCAAAAAAGACAAATTGGGTATAAAATAAAAGCTCTTTTGGAAGCGAATCTATCCATATAAAAACATATCTGCACATATCCAACTGTTTTTGTTCTAGAATTATTGGTTTTTTCTAATATCTCATTTATATTGGATTCTTCTTCAACATGGCACTGATTTGGTTCGACTTATTCTGGTCGCAGATGCATTTCTTTCTGTCAGAACCTGCCTTTCGATTGATCTCCAACTCGTCCTTAAACATATTTAGGACTCTAGAATCAGTTTTTGGGCTAACTTTTAGTTCCTAAGCTATTTTTTTATATATCCACTGAGCCTGGTTTTGAAGAGTTTTCACAGTGTTTTTTCGCACTTCCAATTCGGTTGCATTTTGAATCGAATAAAAGCTTCTAGCAAAAAAATTTTAAATACGAATTTTTCCTACATTCATTTCAAAATACAAAAAAGTAAATTCACTTTGAGTGATTTTTAAAAAAGTTATTCCAAAAAATATAATGGGTAAACGGCAAACGCAGTCTTTAGTTACTTTACTACAGTTAAAAGTAACTACGTTTTTAGATATTTCAAAGGTTAACATATTTCTGGTCTTTTTACTTTGATTTCTTTGAGTGTAGAGAAAATTTTAAAATTAAGCAGAAACAAAAATAAATTAAGTAAATAGAAAGAATTAAAACTGTGTTGAAATGAAACTTTTTTTTCTTCTTCTTTTAATTTAAATATGTATCTACTCATTTTTAAAATGCGAAGACAACATCTAAAATTTTTAAATAGTAATTTAAATATACTACGATTATGAATCAATAATTCCGCGACTTTTCGAATCAAACACAGATTTTTTTTCAAAAAACTGATTATTCATTATATTCAAACCATTTTGATATTTATTTTCAAACATTGTTTAAACAATCCATAAGAGAAATAAAAATAATTAAAAAGTCTATTAAAACAATCATCAATTTTTAATGACAAAACGTAAAAAAAACGATTTGTGGTTTGTTTTTTCATATTTGATTTTTTTTTTTTTTTTTTTTGGATTTTCAAAACACTACACCATACACATATTTTTATTGGCTATGTTTGTTTGTGTGAGTAAAGAATTTCTTGTAATTTGAATTGAAATAATTTTGTATATAAACAAACTATTTTAACAAAAAAGAAAATCGAAAATATTTGATTTTTTTTTCTGACAGAAAACAACGAAATTTTTTAAATTATTTTTTCTAAAAATAGAAATCTAAAAATAGAATATTTGACTGAAAATAACAACTCCTACAGACGATACATATTTTTTTGGTTTGTTTTTTATTGACGAATATTAAGTTAAACAATATGTTTCAATGTATTTTAATTGATTCTTCAATTGAAAACAAACTTTACCTATACTTTTTAAATAAACCATATTAATAAATAATATGGCGAGGAACACTTTTGTGGAACATTTTAAACCTCTAACTCTTCCCTTTCATTGAAGAGTTAGAGGGTTACAATGTTCCACAAAAATGTTCCTCGTAGTGTTTTTAGCGGTGATGCTTTATTGAATTTTCTCGCAAACTTTAAAGATAGATAGCAAACTTTATCAGCTGGTAATTTAATTAAAAACTGCAGCTTTTATTACGTAAATGAGATAAAAAAAGAGTCTTTAAAACAATACGTTTATTGTGATTTCTATAAAAAAAAATTAGTAGATATTTGTTTTTGATATAATAGATTAGATTAGATTAGATACGAAGGCACTACGCACCGCGACCAATATAGATCTTTTGTGCTGCCTAAAGTTCCCTATAGATCCAGGCTACCAATAAAGCCAATAATCCTGTTAGGAGAATTTCCCCAAACGTCCGAAGATGACACAAAGCGGTCACCCAGAAATCTGAGTCTCCTGTCGCACAGTCTCGGACATTGGCAGAGAACATGCTCCGATGTCTCTTTTTCCAGCTCACAAAACCTGCAAACATCAGTGTCTGACCGGTCCTGTTTGTGAAGCTGGTACCTGAGCCTACAGTGCCCAGTTAAGTATCCCGTCAGGGTCCTAAGGTTACCCCTGTCAAGTGACAATAGTCGCTTTGATACTCCGCTGGACAGGGAAATAAATCTTTTGGCCTGTCTTTGGCCAGTAGAAGTTTCCCAATGTTTTGCAAAGTCAGTCTCTCTCCATTGCCTGAGTTTTTCCCTAGCATACCCCCTAGGTATCCCAAAGAATGGTTCCGGACCGATGAAGGGTCATCGGGCTCCACAATTGGCTAGACAATCAGCCCTTTCATTACCCTCGTGCCCTTCATGGCCCTCGCCTCTGATAGTACACATCTTATAATCCGTTGATTTTAATATAATAACTAAAGGCCTATTCCTAACAAAAAAAATTAATAATGTGAATTTTTTTTTAATATATTATCAAACTTTGGTAATTTTTAAGATTTTAACCAAAAAATATGTATATTTAAGGATTTTTTTTATGCAACAGATAATGTGTTGTTGCCAAAGTTTATACTTTTTTTTAAATAATCTTATCTTAGTTTTTCAAAAAAGAATTATACCATTTTATTAAAATCGAAGAAAGTTGGAAACTTTTTCGTAACCCATAAAAGAAAAAATTACAAAAATACATATTTTGGTACTTCGGAATTTTTTTTTTTTTTTGTTGATAGTTAAATTAAGAAATTGGATCTTTTCTTTATTTTTTCTTATATAAAATTATAAGAGCATGACAAAAAATTTTAAAATCAATTAACATAATTATTTTAAAAGTTCCATTTAAGTTTTGATATTTTTAGGCTCCCAACAAAAATATTGGAAAAATTCAAATATTAATTTGATATGTTAGTAGCAGACTTTTTACAATTTTGTTATCTTTTATTAATTCAAATATATTCGAATATTTAAAAAAAGAAAAATTTTAAAGATAAACGAATTTTTACCAATTTCCCAGTGTAGAAACGGTAATGACCTATCATCCTTTTTTGGACTACCAGTAATGACACCCACTTACCTTCTGTATTATTTTAAAACATATAATAATGAATTACTGATAATGACTTACTTTTATCATTATTTCAAATAGAAAATAATTTTCTAGATTTTTTTGAAAATTTTTTGAAATCTATTTTTAGACTCAATATTTTTTAAACACTGGTAAGGATATGTGTAACCACATATTTTTGGATTTTTTGTATATTGGCGAGTCTATTAAATATTACATGTCGATTGATTGTAATTGCTTATTTAAAAATTTTATTTGTACATTATTGTTTTCTTCTACTGAACTGCAGAAAACAGGCTTTGAATTCAGTGGACTTATTTTATTTTTTTCAATTCAGTGAACTTATTTTATTTTTTTTTCAATTCAGTGAACTTATTATTTTTTTTTTAATTCACTGAATGTAAGTTTATTTTTTTTTTAATTCACTGAATGAAAATGAAATTGAATGAATTCAGTGGTGAATTAATTCAGTAAGGAATTAATTCACTTTTTTCCGTTCGATTTATAAAATTGAACGCGTTCACCGGTGAATTAATTCATTTGATTCAATAAAAAGAACTATTGCAATTGAATTAATTCGTAACAAAATAAATCGAACGAAAGCAAATATGAATTAATTCCATTCAATATATGGTGTTTAGTGAATTAATTCATCGAATTTTTAATTCAGAATTGAAAAATTGAATTAAGGAATTAATTCTTCAAAGCTCTGTATTGCATAACCAAATTATATGCAATTTTAGAGCTTTTGTAATTAAATGTAGGTGTTTATTCCTACTTGGGACTCACTGTGACCATCATAAGACTATTTTTAAGACTGAGAGATTTAACTATTCATACAAAACAACAATAAAATTCAAAAAATTAAAATTTTATTTGTCAATATTATAGATACCAGGTCTTAATTTTTTTGAAGTTTTCAAACAAAAATTTGGATAAATATAATTTATTGTGACTTTGCAGCAGCAAATACATGAGGAATATAGTCACATCTAAGAGTCAAAGACTTTTCGTAGGAATATGCACCTTAGACTTAAAAAACAAAACAAAAATATTTTACTTTATTAAAGTTAAAGTTAAATTTTTAAGGCCCTTGAAACCTTTTCACCCTCCTTTAGATTTTATTTGAAATTTATACAATACAAACTGTCAGAAGAAACAAAAAATAATAAGAAATTTGGTGGCAAAGTGAAAAAAATATATAGAGATTTCAACAACAACAACAACAAAAAGAAAGAAATACTCTACAATACATGTAAAGCCAAAAGATAAACAACTGATTTCTTGTTGAACTCTTTCGATATTTTTTTTTATAAAACAATACATACACATTCAGTCAATTGCAGTGAAAACGGAAACAAAGCACGCTAAACTAAACTAAGAGTGCTGTCATTCAAATCTGTCACAAGACAAATTTGTTGTATTGAGTATTGCAGTGATTGGTTTCGTTGAGCACAGGATGCATAAACGAATTGAAATACACACATAGCTGTTTTTTCTCCTTTGACTTCCTTTTGTTGCATCTCCTCATATGCGATGATATTTAAATGTTGTTGTTTTTAGTATTCATACATTGTATGTGAACATTTATATGATTTCAAATCACGAGTATATCTGCTCTTGTAACAGTCGATTGCAACAAAAGTTCAACTAAATTTCAATCTATCACTTGTCAGTGTCAACAAATATAAACTGCATCCAAAGCATATATTTGTTGTCGTTTTTCGTTATTTTTTTTCTGCTATTGTTTTACAAATTATACACATAAGAAATAACACATATTGAAGTACATTATATTGATAGCATTGTATTTTATTACGATTACAATGTTCACAATATGGTTAGCATTTGTGTATGTAAAATTGTTTAACAAAAAACTAATTTGTTTATTTTATTTAAAAGTAGACGCTTCAGTAAACCACGCACGGTGTCGTTGAATTAGATTTAATTGAAATGTTTTTTCATATTAGCTTTGTTTCAGGTTATGATAGTAGGCACTTCCACGAGCAGTTAAAGACCAAATTCAAGAAAATCTTTGATAATACTGCTAAACTGTACTTCTCGTAAAAACATATCGGCTGATTTCAATATCGTGGATATCAAATATCATGCATGTGAAAATATTTCGAAAAAATTAGGAAATAACTGTACAAGTTTTTGTTAAAACTGCTAACAATTAGTCAAAAATTACCTTGCAGAAAAGCTGCTGAAATTTGAGTTTTATTTTTGCTATATATTAGTAAGATAGGAAGAGCAAAAATAATATTTTAGTTATATTTGAGTTAAAAAATCAAAAACAAATTTAAAATTTTCAAAGTTTTTTTCGATTTCTTTTCAATGGAAATAAAAATTGAGCCTTCTGAAATCATCAGTTTAGTATTTTTTAGAAAATATTTCTGGTAATTTTAAAAATAGTATTTCTACTAATACTAAAAATTATTTAAAAATTGACTTTCATAATAAATTGCTGAATTTTTTTCTCCTAAATACTAGTAAGTTAAGAACAGCAGAAATAAAATTCTTAAGTTAACAAAATTTTAGTTATATTTGAGTTAACCTTTAGTTTATTGAAAATAACAAATTTCCTTGTTAAAATCTGCAAAAAAAAAAATTACTGAATTTTAGTGGACAAAAAATAGCAAAAATAGTTACATCTACAACATTTTATTCGTAGTTGTATTTGATATATTTGTTAAAAAAATAGTAGACTGCTCATTTCATAAAGCAAAATTTTTATTCGCATTAAATAAAATTTAAAAAAAAAAACTTTGAAAATTTAACTTTTTTTTTACTAATTATTTAACAAAATTTTTTCCTGATTTTGGCAGGATAAGTTGTTATTTTCCATTAACTAAAATTTAAAACAAATATAGCTTAAATTTTTCATATTTACCTGTTTTATTTTGCTGTTATTATCGTACTAGTATTTAGCAAAATAATCTGCTAATTTCAGCAGCTTTTTCTGCCAGGTCAATTTTAAATATTTTTTAGTTAAATTAACTAAAATGTTATCGTAGATTTTCTTAGTTGATCTGAAGACTGTTATAATGAGTATTAGTTTTGTTCGGGTTTAAGATAAAATTGACAAATTTTAAAGGGAATTCACAATTTATTTTACAACAAATAGAAAAAAAATATTTGTGCAAAAAAACTTTCCTAGAACCAATGGTTGACAATTAATACATTTTCCAGTATTACCAGGTACATTCATCAGATTGTCTTGTTCCATGTTTGTTTTTATGTTCCCGGCAAAAAATTGGAAATCGTGCTTTTCAAACCACTTTTTTTATTGCTTCAAAAGTATCCGTTTGTATATTTTTATTGACTTTTAAAAATTAATTCTGATCAACTTCAAAAAATCACCTATTTCGTAAGTATTCACCTATTTCATTGCTTTTAATTACTTCTTCTAAAGCATACAGTTTATTTCCAAAGAGATATAGTGGATTCAAATCCTGACGGCGCCAATATTTTGTTTTTTTTTTATTAATATTTATAATTAGTTTTTTTTTTAATTTAATATTTTCTTAATTTTAAAAGTAAATAAAACGCAAATGCAGAAAAATTGCTTTTTCCCTTCTATTAGATATTGGAATCTCATTAGAGTCGGAGAGAACCCACTTTCCCAAAAATTTTAAAATGTCTTGTTTTACCACAAAAAAATTAGTACTAAAGGCCGTAAATTACGTATTTAAAAAAAAAGTTAATACATTCCTATATTGAAGTCTCTGACAAAATAAAATTTTTTATTTTTTTAATAATTTTTAGAGCATAAATTCAGATGCAGGATATCAAAATTTATTGTAATTAGGTTAAATGTTAGTAAACAAGGTGATTCCAAAGTCAAAAAGTCTGCGATGGATGATTTTGCATTTGTCTTAGCAAATTAATGCCTGAAAGCCTTTTCTTTTGTCCGATTTCGACGAAACTTCATGCTGATAATATCTAAGGTATTCGTATTGATATAATACTCATCCATCGATCATTCGATCTACCATACCGGGGACTTATGACTTAATCAACTACTTCTCCATGTTTTTTAATAATCTCTCCCCACCTAGATCTGGCTAGATTTTTATAAAAATTACTCTCTTCTTGGGTATTTAAATATAAAATAGGCAGAAATGAATTAAGCTGCGCGTAGGAGTACATAATATCGTATTGTGAAAAAAACCAATATGCAATGACCTTTCAATTAAATCTAGTTCAACCACACCGTGCACGTTGTTCTTCTTTTATACTTCCTCAAAATTGGGAAAAATTTAAGATGATTTAAATATCATTTACTATCTATCTGAGAAAGTAAATAAATTTTGGAGAAGCAATCTGTAAGAAACACTCCACTTTAACAGGTGGGACAACGAAATAATTTTTCCAAAATAAAATTAAAATAAACTTATTAGTCACATTTTTATATATTTTGTCTGTCCAAAATGCAACTCTGAAAATATCGAGTAGTAGTTTTGATTATCGAGTACCCAAAAAAAGAGACAAATACTCGATACCCACTACTCATATTTTTACCAGCACTAATCGCCATATCAATAAAAATTTTGCATATTGCAATGATCTTAATAACACTTATACTTTTCATACGCTTTGTTACACACATTAGTATTTGGCAAACTTCTTTTTTATTCCTTTTTAGTCAGAAAATAAAAGAGACACCCAACAAATAAATAGTTTTAGATACTACTTACAAAGGATAAGGATAGGATTTTAGCAATGATACGATTTCTTACTACTTCGACTTATACAAAACTTCTTAACTGTTTAGACACCAGCTTATTTTTCTTACTCTGCGCATCAAAGTGTTTACTTACTCTAAAACAACTTGGTTTCTAGCAGTGAATGGTTCGTTGATGATAAGTAGTGCTTTATACAGTACTACTTGCTTGCCATGAAGTTCTTTACTTCAGCTGTTTTTATCTTTTTTTTGTACTACTCTGTTTATTCCTCTTCTGTTTGCAACCATGTGAAAATCCTAGTAACTTGTTAGCTTATCCGGTGATTACATTGATACTACGTGGTATTTTACAAACAGCGTGCAGGCAAACAACCATATACACACACACATTTTTATAATATTAACCCGTTAAGGCTGGAATAGTTTTTATAGAGATACAATTTTTTTTTTTTATTGAACGTAAAAATGTCTTACATTCGTTGATCATCTATATTTTTAATCGAACTAGTTCTACAAAATATTAGTTTTTTGACTAGTACTTACAAAACTAGTTCTCAAAATAATTATTTTGAACCAGTTCTGTACTATATGAATACGATCTATTTAGGGACTGTTTAAACGAATTACCTAAATTAAAATGCGAAATTTGAATAATAATTTTATTGTTTAAATTTTAAAAAAAAATCAGAGTTCGCAAATAAGCACTTACATTTTTTACTGCGAATTAATTTGGTTACCAAGGCAAATCAATTGGTAACCAAAGAGTCTTTTCAGAACTAGTTGCATAAATTTCTCAAAAGTACATAGGGACAGAAAATCATAGTTAAATAAAACTTTCAAGGTTGGCAACCGATACCGTTATAATACCGTTATAATACCGTTATCCGTTTCAAAACCCTTTCAAATTGACAACCGATACCGATACCAATACCGAAATTCTTGATTTCAAAAAATACCGGTATTCAAAAACCTTTTCCCTTAATACCGGTGTCGTACCGGTATGGAATCGGTTTTAAAAAAAATTGTTTTTTTTCACGTTTTTAGCAAAAATACAAATTTTTTTAATATAAAATGTCCAAAATTGTTAAACAATTAAACTTTATTATTCATTGTTAGTAGAAAATCGTGTTATAAATTCAAAGTGCGGTTATTAGCCTTTAGTTTGTATTGGCAACATTGTTTTTAATTTATTTAACTTCATAAATATTCTCTAACTTGTGACAAATTTAGTAAATATAATTTAATATATAAACTGGTTTCTTAAACCTTTAATTAAATTTACAGTTTCTTTTAGATTTTATTATACGATCTCAATACAAATATAAAATATTTGTAGTGAATCAACTTGTGTTCCTAATCGATTTTAAAAAATTTTTGTGTTTAAAAAATAAAACACAATTAGAAATTTTCAATTACGTATTGTTTTTTGTTCATATTATAAAAACATTTCCATAAACTATACTTATCCTTTATAAAAATTTAATAAAATTGAGTTTTTTTATAATTAAGAACATTTTTTTTATATTTTTGTAAATTTTTTCAATAATACCGGTATATACCGGTATTAATGTTTCGGTATCGGTTATACCGATACCGAAATGATTATAATACCGTTACCGATACCGATACCGATACCGAAACAAATAAAAAATCGATACCAATACCGATACCTATACCGTTATTAGTTTAGGTTGCCAACCTTGAAAACTTTTTCATATTGAATTTAAAAATATTATGTTTTTGAAAGTATTTTAAGTTTTTCGAGTACGCGAACGCCTTTTGGTAAAATTGGGATCCCGTGGGATCTCATGTTGACTACACAAACATTGCTATTAATAAACAAAAATCCTTGACGACTACCTTAGGCAAGAATGAAATCCAGATAGGGACATGCCTTCAACAGATTATTTTTCACAATTTTTTAAATAAGTTTTGGGATTTTAGCACATTTAATTCCTTTAATGCAAAAATGATTTCAGTTTGTGAATATTCATAAACGATTTGTAAAATATGGTATTTTTTTTTCAATATAAGTATGTTCCAGTTCTTGGCATGATTATTCGCAGGAGGGTTAAGTCTTTGTGGATGCATGTGTGCGGCATACATTTGTAGTTGTTATGTACTTGTGCACTTCTTTAACACTCTCTAAAACAGCAAGATGTTGTGTTGCTGTTGTTTTTACCACTTACTATATTTTATCTGTAAGTGAATGTTAAAGTTGTTGCAATCTCATGTATAGGGTGTGGTAGTAGTTGCAAAACATTTAGTTTTTTTCAAGGTTGGTTACCGTTATCGTTATAATACCGTTATCGCTAAAATACCGTTTCAAATTGAATACCGTTACCGTTATCGATACCTCTAAAAAAATTTTTAAATACCGTTATCGTTACCGATACCGTTATTTTTATGGGTAGTTACCGGTATTTTACCGGTATTTATTATTTTATATAAAAATTATAATTTTTTATTTTTTATTTTATAATCTTGAGTGTTTTTTTTACAAAAAATTTATAGATAATAATTTTACTTATTAAAACTACCAGTATTGAATTTATAGCTTAAAATCTGTATTTTCAGTACTTAAAATTAAAAATATGCCATGTTTTTACTTGTTTTTATATGTTTTTAACATAATTTTTAATACCGGTACGTACCGGTATTGCTGTTTCGATAACGGTATACCGTTACCGAAACTGTCTTAAATACCGTTACCTCAACAAACGAAATCTGATACCGTTACCGTTACCCTTACCGTTATTCGTTTCGGTAACCAACCTTCGTTTTTTTGTCTAAGTTTTTTTCATTATGTTGCTTATTTTAGTTTTTTCCATGTTTGGTTGAAGTTAAAAGGAGTTGATTTCAGTTATTTCGTTTATATATTTTCGATTTTCTTTTTTAGGGAAAAACATATTATTCACGCGCTCAATCAATTTTTGTTTTCCTTTTTATCCAGATAAATAAAAGGATATATTTACTAACAGGAAAACGTAAATTTAGTTAAAGAACCTCATTTTTTTCTTCAAAGAATCTACATAACCATAAGAAGTTTTAGTCTTTATGTGTAGTTTTTTGTTTTTGTTGTTGGCGTGCAATGCACTCATAACAAAATTTAATAATTATTTTTATATTTCAGATTTCTATAAAATAAATTTCGCCCTCTAACGGTTACTTACCTTAGCCTTACCATAAGTTCCGCTTTTGTCGGGATTGCCCAGCTTTTTCCAAATTACTAAAATTTTTTTGAAATTAGTTCTTTTTCGAATTAATTTTGAAAATTATAAAATGTTTTGAAAAAACCATTAAAATTTTATTGTGGAAGTCAGTAGTGCAACTCTTTATTTTCCTAAATATATCATATATTTTTAGTACATTTAAAGATAAATAAATTTATTTTCTTTTTATATGTGAGAACAAAAATTTAAATAATTCAGTAAAACCTTAATTGTTGATAATTTGTGATATTTTTGAACTTTAAAAATGGTATGAAAAGTTAGAAAATATGCACAGAGAAATGTAATCACAGTAAAATCAATTAATTTATAATATTTGAATTAATATTCGTACCACATTTTTAACAAATATATTTGAATTTGGTATGAATTGGTTTTAATTATATATTATTACTATACACTAATAGAAAAAACTCCGTAAAAAATTTAGTTAAAACTACTAAAAATTAGTTAAAAATGATGCTGCAGAAAAAAACTGCTAAATTAGCAGATGATATTTGCTATATATTAGTAATATAGGAACAGTAAAAATAAAACTGTTAAATGTACAGAATTTTAGTTATATTTGAGTAAAATTTTTGTAAATGAAAAATAGCAAATTAACCTGCTAAAATCAGCAAAAAATTTTGCTAAATAATTATTAGCAAAAAGAGATTTAAAATTTTCGAAGTTTTTTCGATTTTTTTAATGCAAATAAAAATTGAGCATTTTGAAAACAGCAGTTTACAATTTTTGTAGAAAATATTTCTGCTGATTTTAGCAGTATAGACTGCTATTTGCAACTAACAAAATTTTCTGCAGATTTTGCAGTACAATTTGTTATTTTCAATTAACTAAAAGTTAGATTAAATATAACTAAAATTTGATATATTTCATTTAACAGTTTTAATTTTGCTGTTCTTATTTTACTAGTATTTAGCAAAAAATCTGCTAATTTTAGCAGTTTTGTCTGCAGCATCATTTTTATCTTATTTTTAGTAACTTTTTCTACTATTTTTACACATTTATTTCTATGAGTGTAAAAGTAAAGGTATATTAGTTCAAATAAAACTCTTCATGTTTAAATTAATATGGCCACATTTTTATTTTATTTTGGCATTTTATAAATAAGTGGAACATAAACTTACAAGAAAACTATCCAGTACACTCAACCAAAAAAGTCTGTAATGGCTACTGAAAAGTTTGCTGTTATTACGGAAAATTTAACTGTTTTGAGGCCAGCGGTATTTTTTGCTAATTTTAGCAACACATGTCTGCTGATCTGTAGTACAATAAAATTAGTAGAAAAAATTAGTAGCCGCTACTAAATTTTAGTAAAATTTATGTAAACTGCAATTCAAAATCGATTTGCTGAAATCAGTTAAAAAACTTACTAAATACCATAATTGTAGTACAATGAAATTAGTATAAATAATTAGTTGCAGCTACTAAATTTCAGTAAATTGTTGTAAACTGTAATTTAAAATCAGTCTGCTGAAATTAGCAAAAAATTGTACTAAAAAATAAAAAAACTCCAGTTATTGCCGTTTTATGCATTGGAGATGCAATCAAATTTTCTGGGTGTTATTTCTAAACTAAGTAACAAATATAAACTGAACAAGAATTGTAAAAAATCAAAAAAAAAAAAAATATTTTTAAATTAGTATATTTTTCTGCTAAACTTAGCACTCGGTTTTGAAAAATTAGTAAAATGTTTTGCTGAAATCAGCAGCGAAAATTAGTAAAAAAAATCCGTAATTTGTAATAAGAGAATAGCAAAAATGATTACTAAAAATAAAAATTGTACTAATAATCAGTATAAAAATGGTATAGTGTTTACAAATTTTTTTACAAAATTTTTTATCTGAGTGTAGGTAAAATAAGGTTCATTTTTTTTCAACTTGCAATTTAAGACCGTATTTTTTAATCACTTGGATTTAATAAATCAAAAAAACAGTTCTCAAGGTGCTCAATAGATGGAGTTATCTTTCACCTATTCTAAGAGAATTTTTCTATCCGACCTTCTTTCACGCTAATTTTTTGTAATAAATGCAGAATTTTATTGTAACTTTAAATGCTTTGTTATATTTTATACAGCAAGAAATAAGCTTTCTTTTGAGATTCATCACTTCAATTTATATTTCTACACAATTAAAATATTCCTAGGCAATTATTAAAGTTCACCAATTGGATTTAATTAAATTGCTTACAGTAGAGTTGAAAACTGTCATTTCTATTTCAGATATTTCTCCTTGTCCTGGATGGAAAATATGTAGATGGATCATTTTATATAAAATAATTATGGGGGAAAAGTTTTTAGTTGATCTGTTATTTTAAGTAAATGAATGTTATTTTAGTTTGACTCAAGATCATAAATTAATATCACTTTCTGTTTAAATTATTTTCAAATCAAAGAAAGATGATACAATTTTTACAAGTAATTTACAAAGAATAAAAATTATTGAACAAATTCGATAAGACCAGCAAGGCAGAATGCGCATTTTCGGCTTTCGCTACAGAGCCATCATCAGTGCCTTTCGCCTTTGAGTGGGTTAATATTCGATAATCGTCTACTTATATGAATGTTGAAAGCAAATCGAGTTTGTTATCAACAACTCAACTTAGACTAACATCAACGAAATTTAACAATGCTATTTTTATCCTTTTGTTATTATTACTCTTTTTTGCTTTGAACCTTAATTCTTAAGATATCTCAGCTGATTCTATTAATTATCTATAATTATTCTTATCAAGTTAAGATTTTTTTCTCAATTTAATGGCTTTAAAATCTCGTACTAATAATTAATATTAAGTTTCATGGGTGTTTTTTGACCCCAGGCCACTAAGGGTTATAGATTTTTTAAACAAATTTAAAGATAATTATAGTCTAACTAAATTTAAATGATATTTTTCCGAAAAATATGATGAAAGCATCCAAATTTTGTTAAAACTCGTATTTATATAACTCGTGTTCGCTATAAAATATTCATTTTTATGGCATATGCACCCAGCAAAAAAAGAGATGCCAAAGCAGTAGAAAAATTACTACAATTAATGATCTAGATGTACTTGTTTTTTAAAGGAAACCCTTTTTCATAAATTTAAAATTAAAAAAAAAAAATTTCGCAAAACATTTTTTTTTTATTTCTAAATTTTTTGTTGTCGCCGCTGGGTATCGAACTTACGATACCCGGCTTTGTCATTGCGAGGTATTGTGTCTTATTCTCTTCAAGAAAAGTACGTATTAACAAGTGCAAAACGTGCACTGCAATTCAGTATTTTTTTTTCGTAGGTACTACTTTCACAAGTGCATAAAAAGCAATTTTTCATTATTTTTATTTTTTATATTTAAAAAAAATTACAACATATTGAATTTTAACGAATTAATTATAAATATTAAAATAAAAACAAGGAAAAAATAAAAAAATATATAAATGTTTGGATAGAGACAGTATCAAAATCACTTTTCAGGATCACTTTTAGAGCAATAATAACCCAGTGTAGAAAATCATTACCAGATATGTGGTTATGTAACTACATACTTGGTAATGGTAACTAGTTACTTTTATTATTACATTTCTTATTACCTTTATATGGCGATGTCGCGAAAAATAATGAGTTATCGTTACACACCAGCATACGAAAAATCAAAAAATATATCGTTACCTATGTGCTTACCAGTACTGATAAAAATAATGAGTCTAAAAATAGATTTTCTAAAAAATAAATTATATAAAAAAAAATATTTTTTATTGTATTTTTTTTCTAAATAAAATTTACTGGTGCGGAATCGAACCTGGGTCTACAGATAGCCAGTCAGCAGCTCTACCATCTGAGCTATATCGACATGTAATATTTAATAGATAAAATAACAATTGACCTGCTGCACACAAGTAAGCTTACTCGCCAACATAGAAAAAATAAAAAAATATGTGGTTACATATATCCTTACCAGTGTTTAAAAAATATTGAGTCTAAAAATAGATTTCAAAAAATTTTCAAAAAAATCTAAAAAATTATTTTTTATTTGAAATAATGATAAAAATATGTCATTATCAGTAACTCATTATTATATGTTTTAAAATAATACAGAAGGTAAGTGGGTGTCATTACTGGTAGTCCAAAAAATAATGATATGTCATTACTACACTGGGAATTTAAGTGTTTTTTTTCGATGTTGTTCAGAACTACTTCTAGGAAAGCTGCAACGGATATGTTGGAAGCAATGATGGAAATGATTTTTTGAAGTTAAAACAGAAAAAAATACACTAACAGATACTTTTGAAGCTATTAAAAAAGTAGTTTGTAAAGTATGACTTGCAATTTGTTTTGCCTGGTAAGTAAATGCGTTGGGGACAGAGAAGTCGTTCGTTGTAAGCGAACTCCACTATGTTTTCATAAAATTTTTTAAATGATATATGTATTCAATTCATCTCAGTTGTATTACTTTTCCGCACAAATGAGTAAATATTAAATCCTTTGAAATCTTAAATAAAATCTTGAAAAACAGAACGTGCTTTTCGTTTGAAACATTTAATTTTGTTTCCAAACGTTAATAGAATGCAGTTTCCTTGTGATATTGAAAAATATATTCAATATACAAGCATGCAAAAACTATTTCTTTTTGCACATTTATAGGGCTTTCCATACCAGCTGTTCAGCTAAATAATTATATCGTATCAATATCCTTATATCATACGAATAAAAATGGCAACAACTTTCAAAACAACAAAATTTTTTTAACTCAGAACTATTTCTGAATTTTCAGCATATTGGATGATTTAATTTTTTTGAAAATCAGCCCAATTTTTTTTAATTATAAGCCAAGTTGATAAGTTTTTCTTTCGATTCAGAAAGTTATAGTAGTTTTGAAGAAAGTATTCGTTGAATATTGTCTTTCCCAAATATTCAATCAAAATTCAAATATTGCATCTACAATCAGTTAGTACATCTGTACATGTAATCAATGTTATGAATTTTTACTGAATATTTGCGAGAAAAAATTTTAAACGCTGAAATTTTCTTGGAATGAGAGAAAAACATGTAAGCTTTTCCGAAATAAATAATAATGAAAGCGTTTGCAGATTTCTAGATAAACTCAGTTATCTATTAAAAAAATAGTTATAACTAGTTGTGAATATTTAGATTTTTAAGTGTTTTTTTTTCGGTTTTAAGTTCAAATATGACAAATTCCAAATAGAATTCACAATTTATTTTAGAACAAACAGAGAAAAAACTTATGAAAAAAAACTTTGTTAGAACAAATGGTTGACAATTAATGCATTTTCAAGTACTACCAAGTACTATAAGCAGATTGTCTTTATGGGGTTTGAAAAACGTTATGAGAAATAAACTCAAACATTTTTCAATATTTAGTTATTTTTTGTATTACAGCGAAAAGCATATGTTTCTCACAAAGCTATTATTTTTCTCTGTATTATAGTTCTTGATTTAACCAAAGTTCCTTTAGTAGTAAAGCAAATATGTGTATGTTATATTTAAAACTCCTGCTTTTAATTCTATTTATAGTCATTAGGACGAAAGTAAAGAACTTTTACAACCATCACTTGTTAATTTTGTATTACAAACTAACCAATTATGCCATATTATTTTTTTATTGCTCATATAAAACTCTATTGAAATAGTCAAATTTAAAGCAAAAAAGAAATTCCTTAATTGATCAATATCTAATAACGCCTACTACGTCTACTTTTTGTAAAATTTTGAACAGTTAAATTTTTTTGATATTATACAGAACAATAAATACTGTAAAATTTACGATATTATATCGAATTATTTTACGATATAATTTTTCCTGTAGCGCTGAAGTTGGTATGGAAAGCCATACATAAGAAAAAAGAAAAGTACGAAGAAATAGAAACAAAATTTGACTAAAATAACATTTATGTATAGAAAAAACTTCAACAAAAATTATAATAGAAAAAATGCTTCATACATACACATATCAATATCAAAGTCTTCCTTAAGGTAGTTTAAAATATAACAGAAATACAAAAATCCTTGTTGTTTTTTTTTTCAATAAACACTTTTACAAATTTTGTATAAATACTGAAATAATTCCAATATAAATTATTTTATTAGGGTGTTAAAGAGTGTTTGCAAGATTCAATATTTTGAACTACCATAATGAAGATAACAGAGATATATTTTTATAAACAATTGTAATTGTTGAAACATTTTTATACTTAAGCTAAAGATTTTTTACCAAATTTGTTCTCCAACACAACATATTGCTGCAGGAATGGTATCTTTAAAACGAAAACTTTTAAGAGTTTTGAATTTCGGTAAGTCAAATTTTGAACTGTATCCTAATTTTCGATACTTTGGAATTTTCTCAAATATTTTGTCTTTTTGAATTTTGTCTCTCCTATGGTACGTTTTATGTAGGTGCATATGTTTTATATATACTTTTTTGTGAATTTTGCATTGCTCATAAGCAAAGAGTGTTTCAATTTTTCTCTGGGTGTATAAACAATTTATACACACAGAGAAAAGATATGGTTGCAATATGATCACGAATACAAAACTCTGTCAGAAAGAAAGAATTCGGTATATTCAAGAAGTCTTTGCAATATGTAGATTGTCAATCAATCTTCAAATAAAATTATTATTTATTGAGCATTACGATGATTTCTGCTGCATTGTAAATCACATCTTTTCATAATTTATTTTTATTGATATATAAGTGATAACTAATATTTAAATATGTAAATAATTGTACTTTGAGTAAAACAAAACATGCATATCTTTTTAACTCAGCTTCTAGAGAATGGGTAAAATAGTAAAATAGGTAAAATACTATATAGATCATAGTATAAAATTCAGGACAATAACATGATTATATTAGGATCATTTTAAATCATATTATGGTACTTTTAGGATCATATTATGATAAAAAAAGGTATTTTATTATATGATTATCGCAATTATAAACTCACAAATATATGATGCTCTTCGAAGATGGTCATGCCAACCATGTTTTTTTATATTATTTTTCATTAATTATAAAGTAATTTTAATGGAATTTTGTATTCTGACTTGTATGGTGTAAGTTGTACAAATTTATTTACGTTGATATAATTATATACAATTTTATATGATTTAATATTAATCAAACCTGATTAGATATAATTAGAGCTTCAAAGGATTAATTCCTTTTTGGAATGAATAACTTAAAATTTAGTTAAATTTTTTTTATTCAAGGAATGAATTCATTAATAAAAGAAGACAAGAATTAATTTCTGCAAATGAATTTAAATTTAAAGAATGGATTCCCTGACTAACACATTAGGCATTAAATTAAAGAATTCATTCAAATCGAGCATTGGCGTACCTAGACCATTTTTCTGGGGTGGGCAAGGGACCCATTTATAATCGGCTGTTTATTTGCCCATTCTCAGACTCTTAATCTTAAAAAATACTTTTGACATTATGATTATAATATTTTCAAACAAAAAAAAATATTTTAAAAATAACTTTTGATAAAATTTGTGGATGTAGCGATTTTCGTTTTCTGGAAAATACGAAATTTAGTTCAAACTTAAGGGCTTTGCTACTAATACTAAATATATTCTTTCTGTCAAATTTCATAAAAATCCGTCTATTCGTTTCCAAGTTAAGATGATATCATTTAGAGGTATCCTAATGGAGTCTTGTCCTATCCTTGGACTAAAATAAGACTGTTTTGAAAAGCTAAAGCTTCAACCTTACTTTGTGGTTGTTATTAACAGTTTTGAGTTGACTTAAATATGTTTCTATGATTTTTGAAAATTGTGTTTGTTTTAAAATATTTTTTTAAATTTGACGAAATTTTAAATTAGTCTCTTTCTCGCTTCCAAACCGTGCAATGTACACGAAAAATTTCTTTACAAAAAATTTAGTAAATTTTATTTTTGATCGAAATAACTTAATTTTTATACCCTACACCACTCTGTGGTCAAGGTATTATAAGTTTGTGCTGATGTTTGTAACACCAAAAAATATTGGTCGTAGACCCACCTTATAGTATACCGATCGGTTCAGAATTTTTTTTTATTTCGATTTAACGATGTCCGTCTGTCCGTCCGTCCGTCTGTCTGTCTGTCCATGCAATCTTGTGCGCACTCTACAGGTCGCAAATATTAAGATATTTTGATGAAATTTGGTACACAGACCTATGTTGGCCCAAGGACGAACAAGTTTGATTTTGGTGAACATCGGTCCATGTTTAGAACTAGTGCCCATATAAGGGTCCTACCAAAATTATATTGTTTATACGCTGCAGGTCGTAAATATTAGGACATTTTGATGAAATTTGGTACACAGACCTATATTGGCCCAATAACGCAGCCTATTGATTTTGGTGAACATCGGTCCATGTTTAGACCTAGTGCCCATATAAGGGTCCTATCAAAATTATACTGTTTATACACTGCAGGTCGTAAATATTAAGATATTTTGATGAAATTTGGTACACAGACCTATATTGGCCCAATAACGCAGCCTATTGATTTTGGTGAACAGCGGTCCATGTTTAGACCTAGTGCCCATATAAGGGTCCTACCAAAATTATACTGTTTATACGCTGCAGGTCGCAAATATTAAGATATTTTGATGAAATTTGGTACATAGACCTATATTGGCCCAAGGACGAAGCCTATTGATTTTGGTGAACATCGGTCCATGTTTAGGACTAGTGCCCATATAAGGGTCCCCCCAAAATTGGCTTGGTTACAAACTGCAGGTCGCAAATATTAAGATATTTTAATGAAATTTGGTGCGCTGACTCACATTATAGAAAATTTTGACACAAGCCCCATTTTAACCCATTCGAATTTCGGATCCAAACAATACACCAGACTGGTGTAGGGTATTGTATAGTCGGCATGCCCGACTTTAACCTTTTTACTCGTTTATTATAAAAAACTCATTTGGCGCATTTGTGGTCAATTTAGTATACCCTTCCTGGAGGCGGTTAGAGTGTTAAATAAAAACTCTTATAATCAGAACTAACATCGATTTGTTTCCTAAATATTTCTCAAGTAAGAATTTCTCAAACATTTCTTATTTAAGAAATATTTAAGATAAAAATCTAAGTTTTCGTGTTTTTTAAGTTTTCGATTTGAAATTTGTATGGGATTTGACAATCGAAAACTAAATAGATTTGAAAACTACTAGTTTTGGGTTCAGTATGAATAAGGTATTAGTTCTGGCTTTAAAACTAATTAAATTATCGTCCTAGGAAATCAGTAGACATTTTCCCAATCAAAAACACAGGATTAACTGATATTTAAAAAAAGGATTATTGTGGTACTTTTTGATATAAAAATCAAAGATACAAGAATTATAGTAAGTTTTTTTTAATTCTGGGGTGGGCAAAAAGCAGTCTATGGTGGGCTTTGCCCAATAATATATATTCAATATTTCGTTGAGAAATTCATTCCCTATGAAAAGAATTCCCCGGGAATTCGTCCAATTTTCACTTAATTCCCTGAAGGAATTAACTTTTTCGTTTAATTCCATGAGGATTTTTTTTTTTTAATTCCCTGAGGAAATTAACTTCTGCGTTTAATTCCCTAAGTGATTACCTTTTTCTTTTAATTCCCTGGAATTAGCCTTTGTATTTAATTCCCTAAATTTAAGTTTTACATTTAATGCTCACAAGTATTTAGCATTTCACATAAGACCATGAAAAATTTAGTTTTTTAAATATTTTTATTAGGCCCTTAGTCATAAAAAGATATTCATACACTCCTACATAAGCTATTCATCATTTGCCATAATCGCCATATTTTTATATCCTTAGGTAATAAATTATATTCTTCATTTTATGAAGTGAAGAACTTACATTCAAGTAATTAAAAAAAAAAAAAGAAAATTGCTTCAGACAATTACACGTAAAATTAATTCCTTAGGGAATTAAAGGAAAAATTTAATTCCTTGGTAATTAGAGAAAAAAGTTATTAATTCGAGATAGGTGCACAGTTGAATGAATTCCTTGACCAAAAGTTGAATTAACTAAAAAATTAATTAATTCTTTCAAGTTAATTCGAATAAAAAAAGGGAATTCATTCAATTCCTTAAGTTTGGTCAGAGATTTATTAGCAAAATATAAATTCAATTCAAAAATTCAAATTCTTTACTGGGGAACTGCCTTTATATTAAAATTTATTACGATAAACAAATTTAACACCAATTAAGATAAGCATTAAATTTTGAAACAAAATTACTCAAATTATTTTAAATTTTTTACCAAAATTTAATACAACTGCCAATGCACTAAGGGCCAGATAAGATATTTTTTGGCATATTTGAGAATTAAAATTAAGAGAGGATAAGAAACACGCAAAAATATTTGGTTTAATTGGTTTTTTAATGTTTTGGTGCTGATGACAGCTTACTGAACCATGCTGAAATAGTCAGCTGAATTGTCATGATGACATATTTACAATTGTATGAAAATGTCAACTGGCGTATTTTTTGTCTGTGCGGATCAGCAAGTCATGAAGATGACTTTATGACATTTCCAACTGGTAAGCCTAAAGCATATTTGTCAATAACTTTATGTATTACTGAATGACACTGGAAATGAATGCGTTAGCTGAGTTTTAGTTAAAATAAGACGTTTGGTAAACTATCAAAATTTTATTTTTCTTAATAGATCGAACCCGCAACCTTATGTGTACACTTAAAATAATACGTCAATAGAAAAATCTATCAAATCGGTTTCAAATCGATTTGATTAATTTTTAACAAATTTTTAATTGAAACACTGATTTAAACAAAGATTTTAGTTATCTTCATTTAACACTACACTAAAAATTTTGAATGTTAATTTTCAAAACCATTTATAACTAATTTTTAAGAACCCATGCGTTAAATTTTACAAAATTTATTGTTAAAATATAATATTTTCATGTTTCTGTTATTACCTGGTAGATGGCGCCACCAGTATCCGAAGTTTTAAAGATGGCGCTATTTCTTTCCCTTCCGATTTTTTTAAAATGACCCATATCTCGAAAACTAAGATATTGCAAAATTGACGAAAATTTCGACTACCCCTAACAGAATAATACCTCAGCGAAAGGAACCATCTATATACAAAAATGGACCATGGTGGGGCCTTGGACCATCGGGAATTTCTTATAAAAATTTTACACTTCATAAAATGGACCATATCTCGAAAACTAAACGAGATAGAGCAAAATGGATTTTGCTCCTCTGGAATGACCTTACATGCCCTTAGATTACTAAGAACCCGGAAGGGTCCTGAGAATAAATTTTACGACTTAGTATAATTACAAATAAAACTGTAGTTTTACAGATTTTTTTATTTAAATTAAGATTTGTTAAATTTAACAAAAGAGTTTGTTAAAATTAACAAATTTTGTTTTAAGCCAAAAAACAGGAATAAATTTTGTTAAAGTAACAAATTTTTCTGTCCAGCCAACAGACGTATTATTTTGAGTGTAACAGTCAAACGCGCTAATCATTACACCACAACGCCAACAACACGAAAAACGAGTAAAAAAATTAAAGTCGGACATGCCGACTATATAATACCCTACACTTGTCTGATTAAAAGCCAACTAATGTTTGGATCCGAAATTCGAATGGCTTACAACGGACTTGTGTCAAAATTTTCTATAAAATGATAAAAGAAGAGAAAATCGAAAATATATCCCATATAGGCGATAGGTCCAAATATGTCTTTGGGACCATGAAAGTCAGCGAACAAAATTTAATTGAAGTATCTCCGTATTTGCGACCTGCAGCGTGTAAACAAGCCAATTTTGGGGGACCCTTTCGGCACTAGGTCTAACCATAGACCGGTTTTAAACAAAATCAATATGCATCGTTCTTGGGCCGACGTAAGTTGGTGTACCAAATTTCATCAAAATATCTTAATATTTGCGACCTGTAGAGTGCGCACAAGAATGCATGGACAAACAGTCAGACTAACGGACGGACAGACGGACATCGTTAAATCGAAATAAAAAGTGATTTTTACCCTCTCCACTTAATGGTGTAGGGTATAAAAAAAAACAGACAAAATTCCAAATTGGATTCAGTAACCACATAACCACAATAACCCAGCAAAACCTTGGTAATGGGTTAGACCTATTTCACGCATTACCTGGCAATGGGTACCCCCTTACCTTTTGTTTTACTTTGAAAAATAAAGTAATACGTTACTAATAATGTGTTACATCAATACTTATGTGGGGGTTATGAAATAATGACTTACCGATATAAAGATATATCACTACATCTTTGGAGGCTTTATAATAATGCATTACTTATATTGTGTTATTTTGTTTTTATTTGTTATGAGTTTAAAATCATTACTGGTAACGTGTTATTTTATTTCCTATATGTAACCAATGAATTACCTACTAATGTGTAACGACTTATTTACTCCCTACAAGTATCTACTTATTTTAGCCGCTATTGCTTACTAGTGAATTTAATATAACAAATAACCACTTATTTCAGTACTGTCTTTGTAATGACTTATTTGTATCTATACCGGCGAGCTTTAGGTCACCACTTAACTCCATGTTAAAATAATGTGTTATTTTACCAAAGTGTAAGTACTTACAATTTTTGGTTTCTTATTCCATTTCCCTTTATCTGGTAATAGAAACTTAATTATTTTTCCGCCATAATCGATGATATTGCATGTAAAGACTTTTGGCTAATAAAAAAACTTAGGTCCTGGTCCTATGTGCAATGTTTGTTATTCGTTAAATATTGATTTTTATTTCAATTTTGTTTCAATGCTTGCTTGCATTCATTTCACTGGAAAATAATTGAAAATGTTGGTACATAACTAATATGTTTAAACAGGATAAAATAAACTCATTTATTTAGTTGGATGTAGTAAAACTTTTACAATATGTTTTCTAAACAGGCCATAATGTTATATTATCAATAAATGAATGTAGTAAAAACCTACTAAATTATACACTTTGCTGTTATGTACTCGTACTATTTAGTTAATCAAAAATACGAACTCCTGTTTCTAGTAAATAGTACCCCAACAAAAAATTGTTATTGTTGTTATTTTGTTAAGTTTTCAAATTTTTTAAATAAATAAAATAAAAAGATGAAGAATTGATTTTTATGCACTTTTGAAAAATGTAATGTAGAGAATAAGACAAAATATCTCACAAAGACATTGTGGTGTGCTTTTATCAGTCAATATTCATTTCAAAGAATATTTCAGTGGTAGTGGCTAGACTAGAGGTAACAAGTTCCATACCCTTTGGCGCCAATAAATTTTTTTTTTAATAAATAAATATTATTAAAGCAATTAAATGTGCTAAAATCCCAAAACTTATTTGTAAAAAATAATCTGTTGAAGGCATGTCCCTCTCTGAAAAAAATAAGATAAAAATAAATTTGAAGTAATGTATATGGGTGATATCAAAAAATGCGATAAAAACCGTGTAACCACCGAATTTCTAATGCATGGATTACATTGGAGTTACATATTTCGATATATATCAGCGCATTGTCACCTGTTTTACAAAATCTATAACAATCTGACCAATTTTTGGTTAATACATAAAATTTGTGACCAATTTTATAGGCCAAATGTAAACTCCGTAACAAGTAACTCATAAGGTTTTTTAACTTTAATAGCTTATATTTTAATAACCAATAAAGCTAAACACTAACTGTAAAAATTTTTATGAAGAGGAAAAGTGCCGTTTTTAACAAAAATTAATACATTTTACAACCTATTTCGTATATCTTAGCTATCACGACTTCAACTCTGTAACGATTTTTAGTCATAACTTTTGATAAAAATGCATATACCAGAATTTTGGAGTTATCTATTATTTATATTGCGAAAAGTATAATGTTATTTATACTCAAATGATCGTAGGACTGTAGATAATCATCCAGTATAACAGACTTGAAGCTTTTCTGCAGCATGTAACATTCTCGAGATGAAAAAGATGTCTTTAATAAGATTTAAAAAAATGTTGTAAACTCCGTTCCTAATTTTTACACCAAACTATTTAACGAGTAAGAAAAACAATGTCATATTTGGATTCACCTTGTAGGCATCATGCAATTTTGTTTCGTAAAAAAATTCTGACAAAGCGTTTCTGAAAGAAAACGAAAAAAGTAACCAAATGTAAACTCTGTAACTGTAAACTCCGTAACCACAATTATTTGCATCAGATTTCATTCAAATAAATGCAGATAAATGTTTAAAATATTTTAAAATAACCATAAACAGAGGCGATTTAACTAATATTTATGTGTCAAAAGACGATTCAACTAATAATTTTGCGTCAAATCAAAAAAAGTTATCAGTTTTTTACCCTAAGCTGCTGGAGCGAAAAACGATTGATTTTGCATTTAATTGGTTTTGAATCGATATTTCGAGTCATTACTGACATTAGTTTTACATATTAAATTTGTTTCACACAATTTAAGAATTTTTTGATCGCGAAATGTTATGTTTTTAATATATTATTTTGTAACTGCGCAACCGCTGTTTGGATTTTAAAAATTTTATATTATTTAAAAGCATTTAAAAGGACCAAAAATACAAAATTAAAAAAAAAATAAAAATTTTTTTCGCGGAATGAATTGTATTTTTATTCGCGAAACCGCCAATTTGATCAACACAAATTATGTATCATTGGAAAGCAAGTTGAAAACCCAAATACGTAAAACTAATAAATTGAAGAAAATTCGTACGCAATTTTTTTGTTATATCTTTTGCTTGCAGAAATTTAAACTCCGTTACAACAAAAAAAAATTAAAATTGTGCAAAAAAAGTTATTGCGACAACTTGCAAAAGAGATTTTTTGCAATTAGGTTTATAATGACTAAACTTACTGATTCCATTAAGAAAAAACCGAAATATTAACACTTTTTGCTTCTCACAAATTTGGCCTAAAAATTTATCACATTTTTTGATTTCACCCATATGCTTTTGCAAATTTAAACGTAACTGACACTCATAGAAAACATATGATTTTCTATTGGTGATTATAAACAAGTATATATTACTATATTGGTAGATCTATCAAAACAACAGAATAGTATTTTAGAAGATGACAAAGCAATTTGTGGTAAATTTATTGTTGTTTTTTTATTTTTTCTTTGATATTGGAAATGTTGAATAACGCTTCTGGTAGAGACAAAAAATTCTCATTAAATTGATAATTTAACCTGGAAAATATTTTTAGAACTATTAAAAATGTCATCTCCTGACAATTTTCTTAGACAAGAATGAAATACGAATAGATTATTTTTCATAATTTGTTAAATAAATTTTAATGTTTATTCGGCTAAAAATAAATTTGAAGTAAAAAAATGTTCTTTTTTTTTGCTATATTTTTCAATTGATAAAATAGTTTCCTTTGCACTCATTCAAAAAGTACTGAAAAAATCCTAAAGTGGAAGTAATCCCCTCCCATCACAACTCAATGTTAAAATCATTAGTGTTTCTGTTAAAACGAAGTAAATGTATGTATATCATTAATTGTAGTGCTTTCATTGTAGTGCTTTTCGGCACCTCTTTCTTTGCTGGGTACTATTCGCTACTTATTTTCCATTTAGTTTTTATCAATATTTCCAATACCAAACAGGTACATATCCTTTACAGCAACAGAAAAAAAACCAAGTCAGCCTTTTCTCCAAAATTGGTATTGTTGAAAAATATTTACCTATTTATATAGATGGCGGATGGCTTTTTAGGTTGGTTAATCCTAACCTAAAGTTAGATTAGATATATACGCCATTTTGAATTACAAAAATCCAACCGTTGTGTAAAGAGTTTCAAGCGAGTATGGTACCACCAAAAAAATAAGTAATAAGGTAATCGATATCACTAGGTGGAACTTTATTTTAAGGGAAGCACCACTCAGGAAATTCTTCCTATTAATTAACATGTTGAAGGGCTTCAAATATGACAACATTGTGATTGTGCGAGATGTTTAATCTTAGAACCCGCAACCTGATGTGTACCAGAGAACTGAAAAATCAGCTTTTTTCTTGATTTAATCATACAACAAAATTCTTATTCACATTTAATTCATTAGTGAATATTCAATGTTAAATAAAATCACTATCATGCAGCTGAACACGTAGTTCGGATTAGTTTGAGTAGTATGTCGAACATGTTGTATTCACATTTAATCGCTCAAAAAACTCACTGTTGAATAAAATCAGACTGTTGAATAAAATCAGACTGTTGAATAAAAGCAAACTAATTAAATCAAAGTATTATGTATGTAGTTGTTTTATAAAATAAAAAAAAAAAATCTAATTGTTTAAAATGGGAATGTATGTGTATTAAATGTATTTCTACAAAATATAGTCGTTGCCAGGCTGGCCAGACTTGGGGTTTTGTCCCCAAATTTGGGGATTTTTTGCTGGTCTTGGGGACAAAAATGTTCATTTGGGGACAGGAGAATTTATTGGGGATTTTAAAAATATTTTGTAGATTTTTTGGGGACATTTAAAATTTTGAAGATTATATTAATTTTGTATAGTTTTCAGAAAACATCAGTCAAGTTTGTTTGCATAATTTCAAAAAAAGTAACAAATTCACCCTTTTATGGATTTTCTATATTACTTTAAAGCTTTTTAACACAAATAAATGATTTTGTCTGAGAGTTTTATATGATTAATGTCCTAGAATCTAAAATATTGTTTATACAAAAAAACATCATATCGATTATGGATAACGGTCTGTGTATTAAACAGACAAAGTTAAAAAATTCAATTCTAAAAATTCTTTAAAAAATGCCTTTAATTCTTGAAAATTTCAAAATAAAATATATATCTTTAGGGTTCGATTGGTTTTTTTTTAAATAATTTAATAAAAATTAAACGTTTTCTTCGTAAAAGTCCCTAAATTCTGAGAATTTTTCTGGACATTTATATAAAAGCAATCCAAGAATTTTTAAAAAGAATTATTGTTTGTGCTATTTTTTATATTTAATTGTAATTTTTATGCGGATAATGTTCATTTTGATCAGATTAAAAAGGCTCTACTACCTGTTTCAACATTTTTTATAGTTGTGGATTTATTGGGGATATTTTTAGATTTATTTGGGGACGACAAAAAAGTATCTGGCAAGCCTGGTCGTTGCTGATACTGATACCTGATACCCCTCTTTACTGTTATGAAATTATTTTTATTTCATTTGTTTGCATTCATGAATAAACAAATACGCGTTCATTTTGTTTTTTTCTGATTTTATTATTCTACACCACAATACTCATCGTTGGTCCGAACGAATATGAATGAAATGAATTGTATGAAAGCTACAAATGATTAAATCAACGATGCAAAAAAAATCACTTAGTTGATTGATTTAAAATCAGCAACGAATATGGGTATTTGTGTATATTCGGCGCTTGAACAAAAACGACTTTTTATTCGGGTGTTGATTATGTATGATGATTTTGCAATCAGCAGTTGCAGTTCTCTGATGGGTACCAGTCCAACGAGCCAATGCCCACTTTTTTCAGTGAATTTTTTTATTTAAATTTACATAAAAATAATTATAATAAAAATTAAAGATTATTGTGAAAATTTTTTGTACAAATATAGTTAGCGCTTTTTTCATTTTGCGCAGTTTGCGCCCACTGCCGGTTAGTAGTGCAAGTTGTGATGTCTTATCTTTAAGATTAATATAATTTTAATGTTTGTTTAAATTTAATTCATTTATTACACTTTTTTCAGTTTTTGTTTATGTTGATAACGTAAACTTGTACGTATCGCGGTTAGCAAGTTATTTAGATTTTAAACGTGATAATTTTAAGTGTTTAAGGGCAGAGAAATTTAATATAAAACATCATACATCAACAGTGTTTAAGGCCTAAACACGTATGTGTGAATACCTCATTAGTGTAAAATAATCTTGTGCCGACTTTTTTAAGTTAGCTCCTACTACTGTTATCAGCTGTATTTTGTGCCATGCCTATCAACGTTAAGTATTTAAGGGGGGTAAATACTGTAACAACAGTATTTTAAAGGGCATATTTGAACGGTTGTCAAAAATTCAACTAACAATATTTTTAATATTGTATATTTTTGTTTACAAATCATGTTATTGTAGTATTTTTAAAAAATATCAGTTTTATATTTCCCCAGCCAAAATCGCCAGAGTTGCCACTTCATTACTGGCTTATTTTAAAAAAGCCAAAGCGGCTGCCATTGTGCAGCCTTCATTAATTATCGGAACATATAGATGTAAAGAGTTTCTTAATCCCAGATAAATTCTCTAGTACTTACCGTGGCCCGATTGTTATTTTTAAATTTTTTTTAACAAAGTTACCACACAAACTTAAATATTCCAAAAAAGTCAAGAAAAAACACATTTGCTGGGGGATATAAAATTTATTTGACAAAAATTCAAAAAAAGGCCACGATAAGGACTAGAGTTTTTTGTTGCCTACGAAAGAAAAAACCCCGGATCGAAATCGGTTAACCAGCCTTGGCTGTTCAGTGGCAGCCGATTTTGAACTCAGGGTTGTGGGAAAACGCGTTTAAACTTTAAAATTAATTTTACGCTCAGAAAACAGCAAAATTTCAAAAAACCGTGTATGAACAAAATTTATATTTCGCAGTTTTCTACATGTACACCATATTAGGGATAAAGGGTATTTTATATATTAACCCAAATATTCTTAAAAACGATGGTAGAGAACTTATTAGACATTTAATTTCGGTCAAAATCTTTTATTGCGTACATTTTTTAATTTATTTTGTATTTGTTTTTTTTTTATTTTTTGTATACATTGATTACTTTTTATTTTTTGTATACATTGATTACTCAAGTACCTGCCTATATAACATGCTTCCGCCCACCATCGAGGAATCGTCATTGGATTTTCTTTAAAGACTGCGTGCAAATCTTGCATCTTTAGATGTAGTTTTTTTCTTTTTGTTCTGCTGTATTATGCGAAATAAGATTTATAATAAAGACAATGATAAAAAACGCTCCCAAAAAATTTTGTGTACAAATTTAATGTATATAACAGGTATGGGCACATAAATCGCTTGAAGGGCCAAATTTAGGATTTCACAAACTTACGGCGGGCCGCACCAATTAATACATTACTCGACAAAAAGGCACAGACTCAATAAATGTTTTTAAAATATTTTGCCGTCCTTAATATGAATCTGAAGTAAAAAAAACTTTGTCGAATTAATCTTCGAAAATATAGTTTCTGTTACTTCAAAAAATTTGATTTCAAGTTTTCAACAATTTGTCAAATATTATCAAATTTACTTGATGGATTTCGATCCCTTGTTTTATTTATTGAAATGTGTAATATGAATTACGTGAAGAATGGAATTTTCAATCAAAACGTGGAAAAATATAATTTTTATAGAAAATTTAAAACTCATAGGTCTACATTTTCGTGTCGAAAATTTATAACAAATATCAACCTCTCAGGCTCTCATTACATTAAATTAATTCTGAAATTTTAAAAATTCAGTCACAAGGCTGATAACCCAGCCAGAAAATTCGGATATTTTTATGAGGGGTCTTATTTAGTAAGTCAAAAATTATTCAAACAAAGCAAAAATATTTTTTAAATTTTAAGCCTATTTGTCAAAAACTGCACAGTTTCTAAATCTAAAGATTATTCAGAAACGTATATAAATATATATGTATATAAATTTGTATTTTTAAAAATATTTTTTGAGTCATTTTTGAATCGAAAAAGAATGCTCTTTTGAATGCGCCACTATCATACAAGTAAAAGTTTAATATTAGGAGCTTTCATATAAACTCGTAAATTCCTTGTAAACCTTGTATAAATACAAACGGTTTACACCGTTTACGAGTAGAATACGAGTTTATATGAAAACCCCTAATATACAATATTTATAGCACTTTTCTGATTAATTTTTGGGCTCGTTTGCTGACTGAGAACTCTATAAAATTTTAATTATGAAAACCTTATTCAAAAGTTGAATATCATCCCAGCCAGCAATTCCGGAATAAAAATAATATTTTTAAATGGCTCATAGAAATGATTATTATTTTTTTGAAAACACTCTTTTTTTTGGTAGAAAATATGAACCCTCAGAAAACAATCCAAAAAGTTGTCTCTACAATCTAAAAAGCTGTCTCAAAACGAGGGTTCATTTTTCGGACTCAAAGAAGATTCCAAAATTATTTAAATTTATGAAGAAAATTTCGATTTTACACGTTCTTTTTTCGGAGTCATTTCTGAGTGCACAGGGGACTCTTTTGGACGGACCACTTTCATAGGAAAAAGTGGACAAATGTTTATGTTTTTGGAGCTCAATTCTGAGTCATTAATGATCATCTTTGTTTGCTGGGATATTAAAAAAATATGGGATAAGTCTAAATTGTCTAGATCTAGATATACTTCTTTTTTAACATAAACACTAATGATTTTAACATTGAGTTGCCATAGGAGAGGAGTACTCCCACTTCAACATTTTTTCAGTACTTTTTGAACGAGTGCAAAGGAAACTCTTTTTCACCAATTAAAAGTTAAAAATAAAAATATTTACAAAAAAAAAACTATATTTTTTTATTTTACAAAAGTTTTTTTATTGCCGCCACCGGGTATCGAACTTGCGACCTCACGATAGCCAGTCTAGCGCTCTGACCTATTCTTTGATATGTAGACTGGCATAAAACACCACTTTGTTAAAGCGAGATATTGTTCCTTATTCTCTTCAATAAAAGTACTTTTTAAACAAGTGTAAAAGGTGCACTCCAATTCAATATTGTTTTCAGTACTATTTTTAAAGGTGCATAAAAACCAATTTCTCACCATGTTTTTTATATATACATATTTTAAAAAAATTTAAAATTAAAAAATATTGAATTTAATCACATTAATTATAAATATTAAAAAAAAAATTTAAAAAAAATAAAAAAAATCTTGGTTCCGCCCGGAATCGAACCCGGGAAATGCCAAATGATACCAAAATCACTCTTTACGATCTCTTTTAGTGCAATTACTCTTTAGAAGTAATACTTAAGTGATTTTTTGGATGTGGTTCAGAAGTAATTCTAAAAAAGCTGTAAAAATGTAATAACGGATACTTGGGAAGCAATGAAAGAAGTGATTTTTTGAAGTTGTTCAGAATAACTTATAAAAAAGCAGTTAAAATACACTAACGGATACTTGTGAAGCATTAAAAGAAGTAGTTTGTAAAGTACTACTTGCAATTTTTTTGCTGGGCCTGTAAAAATAGCTATTTTCAAAGGTTTATTACTATGGCTGTATGAATAAAATTTTATTGTGTCTAACTGTTTTACCAAATTTAAGTGCTTCAAGGACATTTCTCAAAAGAAGATTTTAGAGATCCTTACGAGGTCCGTAGAACAGCCTTAAAGAGTTCCTAAAATGAAAGGTATTTTTTTTTAATTCAAACTCATAAAAAATAAGAGACTCGTAAGTACTTCTATGTCATATTGGGACATAAAATATTTTTCCCAGGATTAAGGTTTAAATAAAGAAGAAGGAATTCTTCACTTAATATTCGTATATAGGAGGCGAATGTGTTTTAAAAAGTTTTAGGGGAAGTCTGTGCAAAAAAGTCGATATTTGTTGATCGGTGTAATTTTTTGAGGCTCCACTAATTATTATTTTTCGCTGTTTTCTATATTATGTATATTTTTAAATTCTAATTTAATGTATTTTTTAAATTAATTTGTTTTTTTTTAAATTTTGATTGAAATTAAAAAAAATTTTGATTGTTTTAAAATAAATGAAGGGCCGCACGAAATTGGTTGACGGGCCGCATGTATGGCATATAATATTACTTTGTGACTAAAATATATTTTTCAAAAAAACATGTCTAAATTTTATACTGATATTTTCTCAGCATACACTGAAGAGTATGCCCTATCCAAATAAAATATAAAAAAGTTCGAAAACAAAATTTTTCCTAGAGTCATACCCCCCTTAAATTAAATCTACGTTAAACCGATTTTAGTACAAAACAATTTTAAACAAGTTATGTTTATAATTTTCCCATTATAATCGACGTAGGTCAATAAAAAATTTTAGGAAGTAACGCGAATAAGTTACGTTAGATGTGAAAATGTATAAATGTTGAGTTTTAAACGTTGATAACACAGTACAACAGCCAATCTGGGGGGTGAGAAATTCCAAGTCAGGGTGATGGTACTAGGTCAGTATAATAAAACCCTCAAAGGGTTTGGCGTTCTTATGTGTCATTTTTTTTTATGACCTTTTAAATTTTTTCCTTATCTTGATGTTTTTTCGCTTAGTTGTAACATTTTGGCAAAAACGTAGTTTAACATAACTCGAGAACCACTTGTCCGATTTTGATGAAACAAATTTAGAAAAATTTAGAATTACAATTTCTTTAATCCGTTCATATAATGTTTTTCTTTATAATCAACAGTTTTGTCGGTAAAAATAAATTTGTGGAGAAAAAAAAATATTTTTTTGCCTAAAAATTAAATTTTTTTTTTTTAAATTCATAAAAAATCCAAAACGGAAAAAAGGATCAAGTGTTATTAATTTCATGTAAAGTCACATAACCTATAAACAAAATTTAACGCGTTCTGCTTTTATTTACAATTAAGTGAAGGTATCCCATTTTGACAAGAATATTGATATTTGTTTTTATTCAAAAAAGTGTCATTTATCGCCTTTTTCATAAATTTTCCCCAATAACTCCAGACTTCTGGCCATAAACTACTAAAAAAATTAAGTAAACATTTTTATAATTTTTTATTTTTATTTTATTTATTTATTTTTATTTATTTTAATAAATATTGCCTAGACTTTTTCGATGGTGGTTGTTCGGGACTAGTGGCATCGCATTCATCGCTATCATCAGTTTCTGAACCACACATAATGTCAATGTGTGACTCCACTGTTGGCCCTTCTGCATCTCCTGAAAATTCTTTATCATCAAGATCATCCTTGTCTTGCCACACTAACTTACTCCACCAGCAAATTTCCGCAATTATTGCACTCGGCGACTTTTTGCCTCTATATCTGTAAGTTTTTGTTTTATTAAAATGAGTTTGAAAAAATAAAAAATCAGTATTACCTCATTTCAAATGGCATAGCAACTTGATGATAGCGTTCACCTTGTTCATCAGATTCGGTAGCCAATTGTTTGCTGAAGTAGTCCAGATGATGATGTAAATAATGGATTTTCAAGGACATGTGGACACCAATTTCCGAGAATGCTCTTAACATCCTTGCGACAGAAACATCGTAGTTGTTAGAACGATGCTTTCCCAACAAGCCTTCTATTACTTCTTTGATTGCCTGCCATGCATTCAATTCAGCGTCAATCAAAATATTGTTGAATGCGTCACTTTTAATCAGCTTTCGTATATCTGGACCATTTAGTATGCCTGATTGGAAAAAATTAATTTGTTAAGATGGAAAATCATGGGAAATGAATGTGATATTATAACTTACCTTCTTTAATTTTACTTTCGCTGAGTTTCGGGTAAATTAGTTTCAAACACAAGAAAACTTCATCTCTTTTGGCGACAGTTTTGATAAAATTCTTAACAATTCCAAGTTTAATATGCAGTGGAGGCAGCAATATCTTCTCCTTCGGCACTAGAGGCTCACGAATAATATTGGCCGTTTGTAACCTGCTGTGCTCTCTGAGTTTCCATCCGTGGCATGCATATTGGTCACCGGAAAATCGTGTGTCCCAATCGCACAAAAAGCACATATATTTTATATAGCCGCTTTGAAGACCGCAAAGCATTGCTACAACTTTTAAATCGCAGCATATGCGCCACATATGTTTGGCGTAGTTAACCATTTTTAAAATATTTTCCAGTGCATCATATGTTTCTTTCGTTTCTGTACTGTAGGCGATTGGAACTGAAGGTTTTTTATTGGTATTATTCACAAGGAATAAACTTTGGAGTGTTGCCTGACGACTTCGATAAGCTGTGACTTTCACACCGGGTGCCAACAAATTGTTTGATTTCAAAATGGAAGCCAGCTCTTCCGATTTATGCTGTGTTAATTCCAACTTGGCAACAATTGAATCAAGCTTATTTTGATTTATTAAAATTGGCTCATTGGATACTGATGGCTCATATGGGGAATCATCACGTGCATGATATGTCGGAGCAGTCGTAGAAGAGAAAATATCTGGGCTAGAAGCTTTTGGCACAGGAATGTGGTCCGAATGAGGCAATGGTGTTGCGGCACTTGCAACACCAACGTAATTATACGATTTTCTTATCCTTTTTGCGGCTCCTTTATTCGCACATGCATAGCAATTCAATGGATTGTGACCTTCGCCAGGATTAGTCCAAGTCATTGGGATACCGAATGGCATACTTTCACGTCTTCTATTTTTCCAATCCATTAGACGGTTGTAGCAGCTTTTACACACTATATTTGGTACCCAATTTTCGTTCACTATAACATTTTGGTTGAAGTACATCTCGTATGTTTGAACAAAATCAGTACTGAAATTTTCCCTTTTTTTATGTGTTGAGACATATTGACCACAGCAGTAGCAAAAGCTATTTATATCTGGCTTGCACAGTTCCATATTCTGTTCTCTTTTGTTCACTTTTAAAAAACTGGAGAAAACTCACTTTTACTGTTCGCGTTCGTCGGCACTTGTTGAATGACAAAAATCACAGAACCAGTGTGAGAAAGAGAAGAAGTATAATGACAATGCATGTTTTATGTGAACATTACAGAACCAGTGTTGCCACATAAATATTTCTCTTTTAGTACAGTAGAAAAATATGAGAGAGTTCGGCTTGTGAGTGTCAATGTTTTCTCCAAATAATGTTGTGCATATCTGGAGCAAATTTTTGAAATTCATACATTTACCTAATTGTGAATAAATGAGAAACGCGTGCATCGATTTTCATGATCTATGCCTTTTTTTGCTCATGAGTTATGTGACTTTACGCGGAAGTAATTAGTTTTGGCACTTTTTTCCATTTTGGATTTTTTATGAATTTTTAAAAAAAAAATATTTAAATTTTTAGGCAAAAAATACTTTTTTCCCTTCATACATTCATTTTTAACTTCGAAAGTGTTGCACATATAGGAAAACGGTATAGAAACAGATTAGAGAAATTGTAATTCTAAATTTTTCTAAATTTGTTTCATCAAAATCGGACAAGTGGTTCTCGAGTTATGTTAAACTACGTTTTTGCCAAAATGTTACAACTAAGCGAAAAAAACATCAAGATAAGGAAAAAATTTAAAAGGTCATAAAAAAAAATGACACATACGAACGCCAAACCCTTTGAGGGTTTTACTATACTGACCTAGTACCATCACCCTGACTTGGAATTTCTCACCCCGCAGACAATAATCCCAAAAATGTTCCATAGTGTAATTATCGCTGTTGAAAGTTAACGTGCATACGAGAAATAATGTGTTAGTTTTCGTCTGAAATGCGTTTTTATGTACTTTGAGTTTTTTTTATGAGTTAACGGACATAGTTAAGTCAAAAACACAGCTATCATTGATTTAATTTTTAGCTATCAAGTATTATAAGTCTTGTTAGCCTAGTTTGTAGAGGTATCGGCTGACAACATTACAGCCTGGGCTCGACTGTTTTAAAAGAAGTACTAAAAATAATTTTTATAAAATTTTTTTTAAAAAAAAAATTTTTCTTAAAATCTATTTTTAGACCACCAATTTTTTTATTTTGACAACGTTGTGAAAGCACTAGTAGTGCTCTGATAGTGCATTATTTTTGGTAAAGTTATCAATTTCTATCTGCGAGCATTTAAGGTAACCCAGCCAGCAATTTCAAAGCGCTCATAAATAAGATTCTTAAATTGCTCATAGAAATGATTATTGTTTTTTTTGAAAACACTCTTATTTTGGTAGAAAATATGAACCCTCAGAAAACAATCCAAAAAGTTGTCTCTACAATCTAAAAATCCGTCTCAAAATGAGGGTTCATTTTTCGGACTCAAAGAAGATTCCAAAATTATTTAAGTTTATGAGGAAAATTTTGATTTTATACGTTCTTTTTTCCAAGTCATTTCTGAGTACACAGGGGGCTCTTTTGGACGGACCACTTTCATAGGAAAATGTAGAAAATTGTTTATGTTTTTGGAGCTCATTTCTTAGTCATTAATGATCATCTTTGTTTGCTGGGAAGTTTAAATAATTTATATTTTTAGAGTGGAACGGTCCGACTAATTTTGAGGTATGGGCTAATTCACTGATATATAGTTTTTTGGGCTTTTGATAAAAAACGTGATATAAATGGATTCAGTATTACATATGTTGTCCGCTTGCACTTGTGTTTTCAATAGCCTCAAAAACCACAAAGCTATGATTTACATTAAAAAGAAGTTACAACTGCACACGAAAAAATTAGACCAGTTTCAATTACGATATTGATAATATTAATTACACTATGCGACAGTCAAAATCGGGATGGGATGGAACCAACGGGAAATGTTATATCGGTCAAAAACAAGTTATACGTGTCCCGGCGTTTCGCTGGGTCACCCCTAGGAATCGAGATATATCTTTTTTTGACATAACTCGAGAACCACTAGTCCGATTTTGCTCAAACAATTTTAAAAAAATTAAAAATTGCAATTCCTTTAATCTGTTCATATAACGTTTTTCTATATACTCAACTGTTTTGCCGGTAAAAATAAATGTTTGTTACCGCTACCATAAAAATCAATAACCTTTTGTTTATTATTTTTTTTATACATTTATTTTTACCGGCAAAACTGTTGAGTATATAGAAAAACGTTATATGAACAGATTAAAGGAATTGTAACTTTTAATTTTTTTTAAATTGTTTGAGCAAAATCGGACTAGTGGTTCTCGAGTTATGTCAAAAAAAATACCACCAAAGGTCAAATCGATATATCTCGATTCCTAGAGGTGACCCAGCGAAACGCCGGGACACGTATAACTTCTTTTTTACCGATATAACTTTCCCCGGTAGTTTGAACCCTTCCCGATCACTGACCCCTACCATTTGTCTCACAGTGTTATAATTTAATATTAGTTTTGATTTTACACCTATCAAGGAAATCACATTATTAGTTGCTAAAAATTATATAAGATCAAATGAAACAATTAAACAATTCAAATATGTAACTGATTCAATTAAATATTTGTTTAAAAACAAATTCTATTTTAGACAACTTCTTAATTAAATAATTTAGGTCGATATTTTTTTGTGTATGCTATACTCATGTTTAATATTTCATTTGTTTTTAACGGTGTCATTTACCTAATTGACTCACTTATAATAGACTTTAACTAAAACATTTGTATAATGCAAACATACTTACATCATCATTCTCCCTATTAGTTTGTAATCACTATTACCTATCATCCTCAAATCCACTAAATAACATTTCATATCTTCCAATTAAATGTCTCATTTAATATTGAACAATATATTGATGATTAGTGTCCCTAATTTTGTTTCTACTTATACATATAAAAAACTTTTGTAATGCATTGACACCTTATTTGGATGCATCATTAAGCTTAACAGTGAAATGTGAAAAAAATATGTCGATCATTATTCTCGTTCTCTTCATCATCATCATCATCACCAGCATTGACTTTATCCATTTCATCAATATTTTAATCTTCAATCTAAAACATTTTGTTATACTAATCATCATGTTTGTAATCATCTTCATTAGTTGTGGTAGTTGTAGCTGCAGCAGCAAGAATCTGCCTCAACAGTATTAATGATATGATGAGTTTATCAATGATTCTATCTGTTCTATCCCATTTACTGCATATTTAGGAGTAGGGAATACATATGGAACAGACGTAACTAAGTAGTGTTCATTGACATTGCAAAACGTTTTATTGACTGACTCTTTGATTGTGTAAATGTTCAGTTTTTGATGGTTTACTAATTTAAAACGTTTGATTTTTGTCTGTTTTTCCGTGAGATTTGTTTGGTTTTGTGGTTCGTCATGGTTTTCAAAGCTTATTCAGAATTTTACTTGTATATTAAACAAACAAACATTGATTCAAAATTGTTAATACATAATTTCTAGGAAATAAGGTAAAATTAATTGATTTTAAATATTTTAATTCGACCAGGAATTTTTGTATTAAACATTTTAACTTTTCAATGTACAATATATTGTGTAAACACTTTACAAGTGTTAGCTTTATGGATTGTTTTTGCTTCTTTTAAAATATTCATAACGCGAAATGATATATGCATTGTTATCCTTTTTATTAAAGTGAATAAAGTTAAATGCCCAAGCAAAAAATTTTGATATAGTCATATATATTCAAATAAAATTTCGTATAATTACATATTGGAATATATATACAAGAATATAATTATATAACATTAAAGGTTTTCATATAAACTCATATTATATTCGTAAACGGTGTAAACCTGGTATGTTTATGAGTTTAATGACAAACTCCATACATAAAATATTTGGTTTGTATTTATACAAGGGTTACAAAGCATTTACGAGTTATAATGAGTGCCCCTATGTGATATCGATTTATTTTACACTATAATTTTGTTAAGTGTATATAATTTCAAAACACTTTTGAAATTCGAAATTGTTGTCGAACTTATTTAACTTTCAAGTGAGCTTTTGAATACATTTTATGAGAAAATTTTATTTGTAAACGTTAGAAGGAGAAAAATGTTGTCTAATTTTTTAACGCTTAGTTTGTTTGAAAACAAAAGTATTGTTCGGTCGCCTTACTAAATATTGCTTTCGCTGCTATTGGACAAATTTTAATAAATTGAGAAAAGGTAATTTTATTGCAAAAAGAAAAATTTGATTTCTGACAAAATTTTTTTAAATATTTAGGCGTATAATCATATGGTTTTTATTTTTTTTCGTTATTGGATTCTGTGTATGTGGATATTTTTGGTTTGAACGTGTTTGTGTGCAATTTGCTTACCATTGAAAAATTTGTGTTTGTGGGAAGTCGTTTATAGCCATTCAAGAATTTTCCCATAAGGCAGTATATATATATCAAACCTGCATATATAAACCTTCATCATTTAAACTTTAATGTATGTATAACAGATTAGATTTTAAAGAAAACCGGAGGTGCGCATTGTATTGTGTCCCGTAATTTTTTTATATGATAATACCATCAGAATTGGCAAAATAATATTAGGGTGGAGCGTCAAGTTTCATTAAAAAGAAAAAAAAAAATAAAGATTTGAAAATTTCATCAATTTAATAATTTAATTTTCTTGTAATTTTATAATTCATCGTAACGTAGTTGTTTAGTCAATTGATTTTACTAATCCTAATAATTAAACTTCTTATGAACCGGTTTCGATAATTTTTTTATGTAAATAATTGTTGCATTTATTTTAAAATATTTACGTAAATTTTTTATTTATTTTTTTGTTACCGAGCCACCCTAACACTTTGTTTGAATCATTTTCCTTTTACTATAGATATTTCATTCACTCTTTTACACTATATAAAAAAAACTAATTCAGTCACACATTTAATATTTATTCATTTCTAACCCACACATACGTAACATTACCCCTTCAAACTATAAATTTCCGCCATACTGATTTCCGCTCTCTGAGGGGATATCAATTCAATTTTACACACACATATCCATATAAAAATAGTTTATTAAGTTTTCTACGCAGCAAAAACTCCATCGTCTCCAGGCGCCAGTAGACAGCGAGTAAATGTAAGTGTGAATTTGTTTTCTTACTATTTTTATTATACACACACACACTCACGTTTAACGTAATTTTAAATAAATATATCAATTTTCGAAGTCAAACTTCATAATTATCTCTTTGTTTTGATACCATTAATAATGTAAATTTCCTATAATTTCAATTTCAAAAAATAATCATGTAGTAAATTTAAATTCAAATTTTTATTTTCTTTTATCCTCACTAATACAAATATATAACTTTATTTCATTCATAAAAAGGAAAATTGTATTTTAGTTTCGAAATTAAATTTTACTGCAATTATATTGTAGAGTTGCCATCTACCAATTTATTAATTAATGGGAAATTCCACCTTGGGAATTAGGATTGAAATTAATAATGAATATTAATAAAATATAACTAAATTTTGATTTTTTTTTATGAATGGAATAAATTAATATACTTTAAATTTTTTTTTTTTAATAATTTTTAAATAATTTTAATAGTTATTAAATTTGTAATTTTATTTAAATATTGATTATTCGGACTTTTAGTCACAATTTTTAAATATTTTTTTTTTTTACTTAATTCTAAATTATTTTAATCTTTGAAAATTTTCTAAATTTTTTTATGATTTTAATAAAAATTATAATTAATTGTTTGTAATTTAATATGAAATTTTAAAATTTGTTTTTATTTACGAAAAGCGAAGTCCTAGGCAGGTAGACTAGAATACATTTTCGGGTTGCCTATAAAAACTATGCGCAATGGCCAACATGGTAGGGTGGGTTTAGACGCCGGTTAGCATGAAGATCTATTGCTAACCAAAATTGACCATCGACAAGTTTAGTTTCTGGGAATATCTCTTTTATTTTGTATTTTGGTTTTATAATCTTGCTACCTAAATTAAAATTCTATGTCTTCGATTCGATAGTATCAGCGATGGGACAAGAACACACTCCCAACGACGAGCACAGCCGGAACTATTAGGTAGCCCTGTCCCTTAGCTGGTAGCCTGACTGGTCGGGAATCGTTACACCTATTATATGGAATTATATCTTAAATATATAACGTAAATGAGTATTTTTCGTTCGATTTGAGATCAAATATTATCACATGATCAAATTTTTTCATAATATATTTTTTTTAAATACCCAGGTAAAAAAGTTTTGATATAGTCAAATATTATCATATGAAATTTTGTAAAATTATATACTGGAACATATATATCAAGACATAATTATATGAAATTATATGAAATGATATCTTAAATATATAACTAAATCCTATTTTATATAGCGCTATATATAGTGCAACGTGTTACAATATGCAATTAGGTGTTAACCTATATATATTAGGATGTCTCTATATATATTAGGATGTCCCTTATTGGAAATGGTCCCAAATGGAAGAAATCAATTTTTTTTTGGAAAAAGTTAACCCGTGCTGTTGGAAAGTTGGACGAAAATGGCCCATTTTGGAAAAAACGTGTATTATTATTAAAAATTCCCAAAATTCGAAATTTTGAAAAAAAATTATTTGAATGTTCTTTAGTTTGATTCTAGATCAGAAATTAATATCACTTTCTGTTTAAATTATTTTTCAAATTAAGGGGGGTATCGATTCTAGGAAAAATTTTGTTTTCGAGTTTTTTTTTATATTTTATTTGGATGGAACATACTTTTCTCTATATGCTCCGAAAATTACAATACAAAATTCAAAGGAATTAAATTTTCACATGTTTTTTGTAAAATATGTTTTAGTCCCAAAGTAATAGCATATGTGGTAAATTTGTGTGTAACACTTTTTATTTGCATTTTTATTAACTTTTTGTATTAGAAATCGTATATCTTATAACAGGGCAGAATAAAAAGATAAAAACTACATCAAAAGATATAATAATTGCACGCAGTTTTCAAAGAAAATCCAATGACGATTCCTTGATGGATGTTGAAGACACGTCATATGGGGCAGGTGCTGATGACTTAATATAAGTTATAAAAGTAATCAATATATATAAAAATGGGAAAAACATACGAAATAAATTAAAAAATGTACAAAATTGTAGCATTTTTACAAAATAATATGAGCAGCATTATGTATAATAATATATTTACCATCGTTTTTAAGACTCATAGGTTTAATATATCAAATTTGGTGGACATGTAGTAAGCTAGGAGATATAACTTTTTTTAATTCACAATTTTTTGAAATTTTGCTGTTTTCTTAGCTTAAAATTAACTTTAGACTTCAAACGCGTTTTTCTCGCAACCATGAGTTCAAAATCGGCTGCCACTGTACAGCCAAGGTGGGTTAACCGATTTCGTAGTCAACAAAAAACTGTAGTCCTTATCGTGGCCCTTTTTTCTATTTCAGTCAAATAAATTTTATATTCCCAAGTAAAATTGATTTTTCTTGCCTTTTTTGGAATTTTGAAGTTTGTGTGGCAACTTTGTTAAAAAAAATTTTTTAAATAAAAATCGGGACACGATAAGGACTAGAGAATTTATCTGGTGTTAAGAATCACTTTACATTTTTATTTTCCAATAATTAATGAAGGCTGTACAGTGGCAGCCGATTTTGCCTTTTTAAAAAGGCTGAAGTGGCAACCCTGGCGATTTGGGTCGGAAAAATTTAGAACTAATATTTTTTGAAAATTCTACAATAAGATATATTTTAAATAAAAAAATAACATAGTAAAACTATTGTTATTTGAATTTTTGACAACCGTTTGAAGAAAGATGGTACAATATTCACAAGTAAATTACAAAGAATAAAAAATTTTAAAGAATTCGATAAGGCCAGCAAGACAGAATACATATTTTCGGCTTTCGCTACAAAGCCATCATCAGTGTCATTTGCCTTGACGTGTTAAACTTTGATAATCCTCTACTTATGTGAAAGTTGAAAGAAAATCGAATATGTTAACAACTCAACTTAGACTAACATCAACGAAATCTAACAATGCTATTTTTATCCTTTGTTATTATTACTCTTTTTTGCTTTCAACCTTAATTCTTAAGGTATCACAGCTGGTTCTATTCATTTCTGAGTATGATAGCCACAGATTTTTGAATTACAATGAACCGTTAAATTTAAATTTTAAATGTATTTTATTTAAATTATATTTTGCACCGTGTCATGTGTTTTTTAAGATGAATGAGGGGTACGTATAGTTGATATTTTTATTTGGTAAATGAATGTTCTTTAGTTTGACTCTAGATCATAAATTAATATCACTTTCAGTTTAAATTATTTTTCAAATTAAAGAAAGATGTTTTTTCTGTAATCGGATGATCTTAGTCTCGAACCTGGGACCGAGATTAGCTAATATATTGTAATATATAAAATTAAATCGAAAATAGTTTTCCTTTCCCTATAACCCCATAAAGACAATCTAATGATAGTGCTTGATAGTAGGTACTTGAAAATGCATTAGTTGTGAACCATTGGTTCTAGGAAAGTTTTTTTCATAAGTTTTTTCTATATTTGTTGTGAAATAAATTGTGAATTATATTTGGAATTTGTCATACTTGATCTTAAAACCGAACAAAACTAACATTCACATAATTTTCTTTTACTAGGGTGTCCATTTTTTTATACATAAAAAGACAAGACATTTTTAACATAGCCTTTTACATAATACGCATAATATGTATGTATAAGTGCAATCACTTACAGTGTGACAAAGAATATTGAATATATATTTTGAAAGCCTGTAAGCCTTTCAAAGTATTTATGCTGTTAAAAATAATTTAGTGTCGTAAATGTAAGCCATTCTCGCATGGATAACATAGTTATCTTACTCTTCTTCTTCTTTTCTCAATGAAGACATTTCTTCACACGCATTCAAATATTTTTTTGTATAGGTATAGGACGTATGCCCAAAACATTCTCATGACAGCGAATGTTAAAGAGATGGAGCTATATTATATTCTAAGGCAAAACGTTTAGAATTAAATTTAAAAATGTATAATATCCAAAAAACCCAAAATGCGGCAAGTGTGACATTTTTCGAAAGCTGAGACATCTAGAAGTGAATGGGAATTATGTATTGTACAAAAAACAAATGGTTAAAAAGAAAAAGTAATGTTTATACTGCGGAAATCATCAAACTTGTAAAAGAATGAGTTCACAAAAATTGTGATGTTTCCACTAAACAAATTTCTCTATCTTCGAATAAAAATTATGAGCACTTAAGACTTCTGTTAAAAATCACATGCCGTAACTGCAGCAACAAGAAAAGATCATTGATGAAATGAAAGGAACACTTTGTTTCTCAATTTATTATTCGTTGTCACACCGTAAATATATAAAACCTACACATACTTAAACATTCTTTCGAAAAAAGCCATAAAGTAATAAAAGTAAATCTTGATAAGAATTTTTTATAAGTTTAAAAGAAATAATTTAACTACACACTTACATGTTTAAGGACTTTTTTGATATTTACATTTGCCTGTGCTACTAAAAAAGCTTATTCAAAGCATGGTTGTTTAAATTTGAAGTATAAAACTAAAAATTTAAATAAGATTAAACGAAATAAAAGAACTTTTAGCTGAAATGAAACCAGAACTTACTAAAAAGAACAATCTAGTCGAATAGTTAATAATGTGTGAATCTATTTAACCCATTTTTAGCCGTTACCAGTTCCCGCCGACAGATTTTGATAAAAATTTATATCAAAGCTATTCTTGCCTAATTAAGAAAATTCTAAAGTCAGTGAATTTTCCAATTTTCCGGAAAATTAGTAGAATTTGTATTACCATTGGCGGAATATGTATGTATACACAACTGATATTTTTAAAGTGTAAATAAAAAGCGTTTTTATACTGAGTATATCTTAAAAGAAATAGGACCCATAATAATTGATACAAAAAATAAATTAAATAAAAAAAACAATTACAATTCATTAGCAAGTTATGACCACTAAAAGTGCTGGTGATTATAATCACTTGTCGGCGAAAAATGGGTTAATATCTTCTTTAACTGCAACACAGTGCTATGAAATCATATATTTTTTAGAATTTTAAAAAGTCTGCATTTTGAGATATTTGAACTCTATCTTTCATGGAAAAAATCGTTATGTATATTCATTTAAGGATACATTCTGGCCTTAAAAATAAGATCAAAACCAATTTTGTCTCTTATTTATTTAAAAAGTTATAGGCAATTTTGTAATTATAGTTCAGTCAAATTTTAACGTTTTTTCAAACCAAAAGGGTGTCAGCTAGGGTATTCAATCTATTAATCGTTGTTCTGTCAATCGAACAATTTTACTTCAAAATTGATCGAATAATTCAAAATATCCAAATTTCGAATAACGAATAAATCGGATTTAGTACTGATAATCGATTAATCGGAATTGGTAAAAAATTACAAAAATATTTTAAAAATACGTTATTTTTATTATTCGAATTATTCGTTATAAGAAATTTGAAAATATATCATGCTGTCGGCTTGCTATCCGGATTTCATTCTTGTCTAAAGATATCTTCAGAGGAGGACTTTTTTAAATTTTTAGATATATTTGTTAGGTTAAAGTAGAAATTCATTAAGAATTTCCCGTTTTCATCTGGAAGCATTACTAAATATTTTAAATATTAAAAAAAAAAAAAAAACGCCAAAATAAATCTCACAATTTTTGTTGACATCTTCCAGGTCATCATAACCATAAGTTTTTTTTTTTTAATACAATTTAAAAAGTAAAACGAAGAAATTTACAAATAAGTTTTTAACAAAATTATAGTCAAAATTAATTTAATTATAACTAAATATCTTTTCACACAAACAAGCTTTTCCCAAGCCAATTGTCCGAACTCCCTTTTGAAACAATTTTAATTTTAAAATTATTTAAGTTTTTTTATTTCTTACGAAATACTAAAATCAAATAAAGGAGGGGGGGGGGGGGGGGTGGGGGAATTTTCTAAAGTCATGAGCCAACTCCCTTTTGAAATAATTTTAACAAAATTATTCACGTTTTTTTTTTTAATGCCCTGCGAAATACTTACCCAAATCAAATAAAGGGAGCGGGCGTAAACGCGGATGGAAAATATATTCTCAACAGAGTTTCTCTCTATATATCCCGTTTTTAGCTGTTCTATTCTTATTTAACTCATTGAACATATTAAAGAGTATATTATTTTACATAAAATTTTGGTGGATTCATCGATTATTTTTTAAATTTTATTCTATTAATCGGTTAAGAAAAAACCCGAATAATTATTTCCACGATTAAAAGATTCAAATAAAAAATCGATTAAATGATTACCCTAGTCTCAGCTCGGAAATTGATGCGTTTATAGTCTACAACAGGTGTGCTGAATTTCGTTTAAATCGAAAATAATAAATCTGAAAATGTCAGTTTTTGTGTTGAGTGGGTATGGTTCGTCGCAATAGTAAATTTTTTGGGTTTTTGATTTTCTTTTTAGAAAAATTCATTGTTTGTTTTGGCGAGTTTAGGTGCATTGAACTAACAAATAGGCCACTAGTTCTACTTTCCGAATTAGTATGACTCATTGAACAATTTTGTACCAAAGAATAAAAAGCACGAAAGAGCAATAAAATTTTTGTAATTCTGCAAACATTGAAACCATATTTCGTCCAGTTTTTTTCCGCAGCCAGCACTACCTGATAACTACACTAATAGAAAAAAGTCTGTATAAAATTTAAATCTACTAAAAATTAGTTAAAAATGGTGTTGCAGGAAAAACTGTTGAAATGAAGTTGCAAAAAAAACCGAATTGTTAAGTAAGCTAATTTGGGTGAGTCAAAAACTTCCCAACTACTATTTTCTAAATTATTGGCCGAGCGTTGTCATGATGGAATATTCCTGGCGTTTGCTCGCTTTAATATTGCTGCCTGACTGACTCCCAATGATTTTAAAAGTTCTTCTTAAGTTTGATAACAATCTTCATCGAGAAATGCCTCCAATTCCTAATTTCGAAATTTTGTGACTGACCTGGGCGGTCTTTGCCTTTCGTGTCAAAATCAGCACGTTGAAATCGATGGATCATATTCAGGATAAGCTTCAGCTGCACTTTTTCCCAAATTGAAGAAATAAAGCTTTGTTGAAACAATTTCCGAAGCAAAAAAAAACTTTATTTTTTACACTTTTCGTTCAGCCAGTCATTTCAAAAATGATATCAAAAAATAAAAACTCAAAATGGACGATCCAATAATAGGTATGTTTCTTTACTTTTAGGGTAAAGTTCGGTAAAATGAGAGTAAGCACAAAATCCTCTCACAAAATGACAAAATTACTTAATAGTACGGAAACCCAATAAACCACTTTTGTAGCTCAAAAACTCATCTAGTGCCTTCAAATGCAATGAAATGTGCAAAGAAATTTGAAAATAATACACAAAATAACCACAACGAAAATAATTTTGTTGTTGCTTTGTGTGTTATTTTCAAATTTCTTTGCACATTTCATTGCATTTGAAGAGAATAGGTTATTTCAAAAAATAATGTGAAAGAGTGATGGGACTTGAAAAATTTTGTTTTATGCCAAGTGTGTGACTAAAATGAGCCAAATGGGCCTCTATTGTGCCAAAACTCAATTTTCACTCAGTACCCGTATTTTTAACTTTAATTTTATTTCGTGTAATTCAACTTTAATTTCATTTCATAATAGCATTCTTATGGAACTAATTCCATTTTGAATGAATTCTAACCGAATGAATTAAAATTTTAATAAATTCATTCAATTAAAACGTGAATGGTAAATGAAATTCATTCTATTAAAGATTTGGGAATGCAGCCAAAGTATGAGTTCTTTAGGAATGGTTGCACGGAATGGTATACATATACTTAAATATTTTCTAAAACTGAATTAAATTTTTCATGACTTAAACTTAAATTAATTCTTTCGAAGCTCTGAGCTAAATTTAAAGCATTTGAATTTTCAAAATTCTATGGGTTATTCGGTAATATCTTCGATGACATTATTTACTTTTGCTTTGATCGAAAAGGTATTTTAATACCAATAAATGATTAGAAACTAAAAACTAAAGACTTTTTAAAGAAATGTTATTTTTTAAATTCATTTTTTTCTATTAAATTTTGTAGATAACCAAAATGTGCCAAAATAGTATCGGTTGTGCCATTGTACCAATCAATCTTAGATTGTGCCAAAAATGCAACAATTGCGCCACAAATCCCATCACTGATGTGAAAATACGTATAATTTCAGTTTGCAAATTGGCACAAATACGCATATTTATTCGCAATAAAAAGTTGTTTTTGATTTTATTCAATTAATTCTTATAAAAAAAACAAGTTTCTTTTGCTTATGTCTTTATTTAATTAAAATTTTAAATTTATTTTCACAATTTTTTTTTTGTTTATATTTACATTAGCTGTGTTACCAAAGGTTACCCGAAGAAAAAGTCTGGGTAAATTTTGGTAAAAAGAGAAACACTAATACACTCGCATTAGGGCTCTCATTTACCCATTTTTCGAGTACGGGAACGCTTTTGGGCAAATTTCGGTAACTTTAGGTAAATTTCGGTAACTTTGGTTAAGTACAGGAACACACTTATTGTTACAAAATTATAATAGTGCAGTGCCATCCCATTGAAATTTTGTATTATTGTGGTCCTACACTCATAGAAATAAACCTTCAAAAATAGCAGAAAATGCTACTAAAAATTTGTTAAAAATTACTTGCAGAAAATACTGCTGAAACTAGTAGATTTTTTTTTTTGCTAAATATTAGTAAAATTAGAACAGCAAAAATAAAACTGTAAAATTTATAGAATTTTATTTATATTTGAGTTAACTTTTAGCTAATTAAAAATTACCAATTATGCTGTTAAATGTGAAGAAACTTTTTTTAAATATTAGTAGGTTTAACATAGCAAAGAGCTATATTTACAACATTTTTGTTATTTTTAAGTTAAGTTCAATTGAATGCAATAGTATCCTGCTAAATTCAATAGAAATATTGGCTGAATGGAATAGCAACCTGCTGATTTCAGTAGGCTCGAATAAATACTTATTATTTGTTTGTCATTTATATTCCTTCGAAATTCCATTTAAACCACTGTTAAATAATTTAAAATCCAAACTCCTATTTGATAAAAACATATCTTGGCCAGTTTATTATTCCTAAGAAATAGTTGTATCTCTTACTGAAAGTCCATTTTGTTTATTAGATAAAAAAAGTATATCTATCACTCCTATAGAACTTCAGTTTTTCTTTGTACATAATATTTAACAAAGAAAAACTTACTTATATTTTCATACAATACACCTTTTGTTGTTAATTTGAAATGACCAATTTAGAAAAGTAGCAACCCATTTCTTTTAAAAACACATCCTTTTTAATGTGCAACTTAATAAACCTTAACTAAACATACAAATAAATATATACAGGACTAGAAGATTTTATTTTGTATTATGAAAGAGGAAAATTAAATCACACAAGCATAATAATGTTTAGAATATATGTATATGTGTATGAGCGCGTGTTTTATTCAAAGAAACTGTTACTTCCATCAATATTATCTTTGTGTATGTTAACTACTACTTTCTATAAGGATACTTTATGTATTTTTCTACCAAAGTTTCTTTTCCTCTTGCTCTCTATCAATAGCCTTTTGTCAGGCAAATTATTTTAATGGTAATACCCATGTTCTTTATTTTCTTTGCTTCTACATTTTTTTAACTATTGACAAGATAATAAGAAAAAGGATATTGACCATTTGAGTTCCTTGTTCTGAATAATTTTGTATAATATAGTTGTTAAATAACACATTTAGATTGAATGTATAAAAGAAAAACGTGTTTTGATTTATTAAATTAAGTGTTTTCTCCTTAATGGATTTAAAGGGGATCATAATTGTTATTATAAATTAATATGATGAGATATGGTCTAAAATAGATTTACTTTCAAAAGGGGATGTTATCAAAAATTTAGAATTCCTTAATGATTTGTGCTGTAATTAGGGAACGCATCCCGGGATTTCCTGTCCCGGTATTCCCGGGTAATTAAGCATTTTTCAGTTCCCGTATTCCCGGGAATTTGGACCAGGAATCCCGGGATTTCACAAAATACATTTTGAACTAAAAAGTTGATTATTTCAAATTTTCATATATAAAAAAATTTTTTTAATTTTGGAAATATTACATTAAATCTATTGTAAATGTTACATCAATTTGTATATTTCATCGAACTTTTTAAGTATCTTTTAGCGCCTGTTTTAAGCAAACGTAATTCGAGAAATCGCTTAATTTTTTAAAGAAAAACAATCAAATAGTTCATGTATGAAAAAAAGAAACATTCATCTATAGAGTATTTAAAATTTTTCGAATTTCCTAAAATTGATTTCTATAATTAATTTATTTTTTATGGACAACTTTTTTAGTCTAATATCTGTTTTTCCTTATACAATTTTTAAAAAATATATAATAGGATTTTTATAATTGCAATTATAAAAAAAATTAATTCTTTCCCATTGCAATTTCAAGAAAAACTATCCACGGCCTGAACTTTTTATTACAATGAAAATGTAACATTTTCTTTTTGAAAGTTTTAAAATTATTATAAAGATGTGTTGTTAAATTCTCTGCGGGATCCCGGGATCCCGGGAAATCAAAATAAATTTCCCGCTTTCCCGGGAAATTAAAAAGTGCGGGATTTTGCATTCCCTAGCTGTAATACAAACTCTATTCTTTAGAAAAATATTGGTATTTTATGACTTCCTACAAGCAAGGTATTCCTGTGGGTTCTCTCCGATCTTATTGAGATTGGGATTTGTGATAGAGGAGAAAAAAATTATGTATGCATAGTTTTTAGCGGCTCAGTCTCATGTTTTGGTGTTAAAAGATTAGATAAATTTTGATTTGTTTCTTATATTTCTTATACAAAAAATAATAGAAAAATTGGATTTTAAATGAAAGGGTTTTTGTATACACATTTACCGGTATATAAAATATAACATATAAAGAAAAATATACATCTCTTTTTTCTCCAAATCTTCGTGAAAGCTGAAAAATCTTTGTAAAAAATTTTCCAATAGAGTCGGGTAGATTTTGAGGGTTCATGGCGGTTATATTGTTTTATCTTTTGTTAGTTTCGCTATTATTTATATTTCAGGCAATATCATCGCTCCGTTATTTTTCGAAAACGATTATGGCATTGCTATTACCGTCAACGGAGAAGGCTGATGATAACCAATTCCAGTTGACAACCGATGGAACAATCGACATTATGCACGAGCAATTTGGGGACATTGTTATCTTATGAAGAGGCAAAATGAACTGACCACCGAGATCATGACATTTGACCCCACTTGACTTTATATTTTAAAATTTCCTTAATAAAGCCACAAACGACCGGTGCCCAAAAAATTAATACAACCCGAGCTATGGCTCAAATTTAGCCACCCAGCAAATCCGCGGCAGCAATTTTAACAATTCCATATTCCGCAAGTTATATCATTGGTATACCGCTACGAAATAACAAACAAACGATTAAATGAAATAACCCACAATCAAATACCGAAATAAATGAAATAACATTACCCATAAAATACCGTTACCGAAATAATCTAAAATAGCGTTGATTCTGGGCAAACAAAATTGTCATATTATCTATATTGTTACGAAATTAGATTAGCCTAGTATAGAAAACTCTGGAATTTTCTGGAAGAAATTAGCACGAAAAACAGGATTTACTAGAATGGTCAATCTGGCAGCACTACAGTTAAGTACAATGTTAGTTCTCCAGGTGTTTCCGGAATTCTCTACCACAACGGAAGTAACAGAGACTACTAATTATAGAGAGAGGAAATCAAAACTTAAACTACTCACCGATAGAGGGCGCTGAAATTTAGTATTACCTGAGAAACTATTTAGTATCAGTTTAGTATGAGCTGAGCTTACAATTAAAAACTCAAAAACTGCTTAAAAATGCTCAAAATAAGAAAAAACAAGCGCGGAATATATTCAAATAATAAAATTTGAGATATCCGTTTGTTTTTTTGCTTTGTTGTTAGTTATAATTTAAATTTAAATAAAAAAACAAAATTGTCAATTTTTTGAACAAAGTGCCATCTAGTGCAATCGAGTGATAGCAATGTTGTTATAACTTATTTTTTTGGTGATGCCATACTGCTGGGAAGTAATACTATATAAAGTTGCCATAAGTCATTTAGTGAATCAGTTTATAATTATCGGTTGTGTAATTCAGTCGAGCTTTAGTAAATTGTTGTGCGTTGGTGTGAGTGTTATATTGATTGGTATATTTAAAGTAATACAGCGTGTACACTCAAAAAAATAAGTTAGTAGAAAAATTAGTAAAATGTCTTGTATATCAAGTTTACTAGTTTTCAGCAAATTTTTTTGCTGAAATTCCGTTTTCAGGAAAAGTTTTAGTTATATTTTTTTAGCACTAAACTAATTTTGAACTAATGTTTTACTAATTTATTTTGCTACAAAAATTGTGCTGATAACCGCAATTATAGCGTAGACGACAACCAGATAAACAAATGTAGATGTGGCAGCTTGTCTGGATGTAGTACACACAACGGAAATGATTAAAAGGAAAAACAGCTATACACAATTTCTATATTTAAATTTTCAGCAAATAAATTAACTAAAGTAAAATTTCGCTACAAGTTTTTTGAGTTTTTTTCAGTCTACTAATATTCAGCAAAAAGTTTAGTGATTTTAGCAAGAATTTTTTCATTTGCCTTCGACTAAGTGTTAGCAAAACTTTTGCTGAAGATTACTATTTTTTTGGTAAAAATCAGCTCGCTGATTTTCAGCAAACTTTTTGCTGAAATTACCAACTTTTTTGCAAGAACGCTCCTGACTAAAAATTTGCTGATACAGCAACATTTTTTGCTGACTTTACAGACTTTTTTTTTTTGAGTGTAATAAACAAGCGTAAAGTTATATTAAACTAAAGGGAGTGCTAATAAAGAAGAGTATAAACTCAATATTCAAACTTAAGTGTATTTGTGTGTGTTATTTTAATTATAAGAGAGCACCAGGCCGGTTTATCTAAGGGAGAAAAACGAACGTTTTTAAAAGGTAAAACGTAACACTTAGTGTCAGCGTTGGGACTGGTTATTTTGAATGCAATATAAAAGAATCTGGTTTATTTAAAGGAAATGTTACCAATGAAATATACCAATTGATAGACAAATTTCTACCCAAAGTTCATTTCATCCCATTAAAATTTAATATTCAAACATCAGTTAACTTTCAACCAGACTGGTGTAGGGTATCTTATAGTCGCCTTGCTCGACTTTAACTTTTTTATTCATTATGAAATTAAACTTTCACTTTCCTTCAAGTTAATAAACCTTTGGAATATCTTTTAGTAGACATTAAAATTATAACTATTATTATTTTTTTTTTTTTTGTAATTAAATAACTGATCCCCAAAAAAAATATGACATTTTCAAGGTTAAAAAAAATTACAATTTAAACCGTTCAATATACATAGAAAGCTTACACACATACCTATAGGATAATGGTGATAATGTAAATGATGTTTATCAAAATTATTTGAAAGATGCTTACACACAAGTTTTGTAACAAAATCAAAATTTTAATTGAAAGCCAAATGTCAAGGAAATCCATATTGCTTAGACATTACACATAACTTAATTTAAAACAATTATATTTGATAATTGATGTCTGACAAAAAACATACATACAAACTATTATACATACATATAAATTATATAAATGTTTATAAACATAAAAACATAAAGTACTGGAAAATATTATAGCATACTTTAAAAAAGTTATTTTCAATGTTATAATAAACAACTGCCGAAAAAGTATTTGCACGGAAAACAGTTATTTTAATTAGTTATTTAAAAAATAAAAAATTTCGTTGAGTTTTTTTTTAATTATTGTTTAGTTTATATTTTTTATTATTGATATATTCTAAACAAGGTTATGGCAACCGATGCATAAGGTTAGTGATAATTAATAACGCTTTTTCAACAATATTTTGTTAGGATATTTTAAGGTTATCGATATTTTCAGTTATTTCTTTAGGTTAGTTTAGGTTTAAAGGTGTTTAAAGTTACTTCGTTTGGTTATTTTAAGGTCAACGGTATTTTAAATTATTTCGTTAGTGGTATTTTAAGGTTAACGATAGTTTTTTTTTAATTGTTGACAACTTCACTGACCGTCATTTTATGAAATCATTAGCTGTCCAATAGAAAGTGAAAGTCGAAATGTTACTTGTGGTGAGTTTGTGATACATCACCTTCTAATTGTGTTTTTTATTTTATTTTTAGAATAATGAGCAAGTTTAAATATACATAGTTATAAAACAACAAAAAATTTTAAAATCAGAGAAAACTCATAAAATATTTTTATTTGGAAACGAAAATAAAAATATCATCATTCAGCTGATTAAGGTTATCGTAAAGTGCTTTATATCAATTGTAGTTCTTTTTGGAGAAAGAAATAAAGAATTTAAAATTATTTCAGTAGGTTTCAGGTTAAGAAGAAGAATAAACCTTATTCTCTAAAAATTATGACACATATATTTGTAAATCAGACTAGATCTAGTTTCTGCATTTTTCTATGGACAGGCTTCATCAGTGATTTTCTATTAAATTGTATTATTGTTTATATTTTATTGTCAGATTGTCTCTATATGATAATTTTTTCAACAAACCGTCGCCTGTAGGAATCGAACTGGTGCCTATTCCTACATTACAAACGTAACTATACTTAAGTGCGGCAGCTTAGCCATCTCACCCAAGTAATTCCTTAAATGCAATGTAGCTAATTTATAGATTTCTTTCCTTTTCAGCTTTCTGTTATTGTTTTTTACTTCAGAAGTGATCAAACATACACATACAAACATTCTACTTTTAGATTTCTGTTTATCTTCCAATCTCCTCCGTGACTCCTTTTTTCGCAAATATTGCCATGTTGTCGTTAGGTTATTTTAAGGTTAACGGTATTTTAAATTATTTCGTTAGCGTATTTCAGGGTTAAAGGTATTTTAAACAATTTCGTTAAGGTATGTGAAAGCCAACAGTATTTTAAATCGTTTCGTTAGTGGTATTTTAAGATTAACGCTAGTTATTTGAAAGGATTTTAAATCGTTATTGGTATTTTAGGGGTAGTGTTTGCCAACCATGATTCATAGTTTGCAAATAAAAATCAGAAACTTGTATCATGCCTCTAATACATAAAAACGTAATAACTGGAGAAACGTTTGGAATTTTCCCTTCAACTTTCATGATGGCTGAAGTAATTACACAATTTTTAGTTATCGAAAGAAAAATGTTTTTCTTTTTCTTAAAATATAATTTTATAATAGCAAAAAATGAACTGTGAAAACAATTAGCTATTTATTAACAGTTAAAATAACTACATTTTTAGTTATACCTTTGTCTCTTTTTTAACTATTATTTTCAGTCGATTCTATCGACAACATTTTTTTTAGTATGGAGTTGATTTTTTACGTTTACACTCAGAAAGTTTGACATTTGCCGCATAACAGTTGTTTGTTTTGTTATCATTGTTTGTTGTTTTTAACTATAATTATAGTTTTTTCTTTATAGAAAAATACAACATATATATTTTGACTGTTATAAAAAATAACAACTAACGAAAGTACTGTATTTCGTAACAGTTGTTTAAAGGACTTAATTCTAATACTGTAATAAACAGATACCAAAACTGTACTTTTATTGTAAAGAGTTATTTTTTTTTTTTTCTTATTTAAAAAATAAACAATTTCGTTGAGCTTTTGTAATTCTTTGTTTAGTTTATAATTGTTATTATTGATATATTCTTAGTTAACAAATAAAAATCTGAAAATATTATTGTATCTCGAATAGATAAAAACACAATAACTACAGAACTGTTTGGAATGTCTGCTTAAAATTTCAAGTAGACTAACAATACACAATTTTCTGTAATCGAAAGCCCAAAATAATTTTTTTTAAATACTTTTATAGTATTAAGAAATTAACTGCAAAAACAGTAGTGTTTACCAATTATGTCAGTTGTTTTAAATTTGTTGTATAAATCAGTAAATTTTAGGGCATTGTTAGTTATTTCTCAATAATGTAAAAATAACAACATTTTCAGTTATTTTCGTATTTTAACTGTTATTTTCAGTCGCTTCTTCAGACGAATTGTTTTGAGTGTGGGCTTGATGTTTTATGATTTTATGAGAGACATCTCAACTATTATATATTTTTTAGAAGAAGTTTTTGACTCCAATTAAAATAGCGTCCACCAGCTCCCCTGAAGCAAACCCAATGAAAATATATGGGCAATCATTAGCTGTGTTTGTGCGGCAAGCTATCAATGTTGGCTTATGTCATTCCCATATAAATTTGACATTAGCCAACTTTTAGTGTTAACTCTCAAAATTTCTAATGTCAAATTTATATGGGAATGACATAAGCCAACGTTGATAGCTTGCCGCACAAACACAGCTATTGACAGGTACTTGATCAATTACACGATTTCCACAGCTGTGGTATAATTGTTAGCGCAATGGACTGTTACACATAAGGTTGCGGGTTTAATACCCATCCAAGCCAACATCAATTAATGAAAAATAATATGTATGAGTTTTTTCTATCCCTCATACATATCGCCATCTTCATCAGATGGCGCGCAACAACTGTTCTAAGATTTAATATCCCGCGCAATTACAGTGTTGGCATATTTGAAGCCGTTCATCTTTCACCACACACAGAAAATAAATTGGTTGGAATTCTATCGGAACCAACGATATTTTTCATTATTCAATAATTTTAATTGCAGTTATTTAAAATTCATCATCAGGAAAGTTAAATTTATTTATGAACAGAAAATATATATGATGAACCAAAACACTGTCACATTATCCAAAATATTGGCTTTTCTAAACAATATTGAAAAAATACTAACTTCTACATTACCTTCAATACCAACAACTACCAATTTATCGAATAAAATATCGGCAGCAAAAATTTAGTATCATTTGTATTTCAATAAAATCGATCACTCTATCCAAAGTATTAGTTTTTCCAATCAATTTAAAATTTTTTTTAACTTTAGTAGTTTTAACCATTAATTTGCATTATTTTGGTAATTGTACTACTATATTGAGACAAGGAACACAAATTTTATTTATCATAAGTAATAAAATTGTAGATTGTATTATTTCATACATATGCATATTTAAATTCTAAGTTAAACAACAACTAAATGTAAGTATCTGTGGCACAGGAGGTAGGGACACAGCCTTATAGCCTTAGAGATTGGAGTTCAAACCTTAACCAAAGCATTACTTTTTTTTTAAATAATTTTTTTATTGATTCAAATTAAAAGACACAACTGATTTTCTGTTGTTGATATAATTTTATTTATAGACAAAATATTCAAACCTGAAGGAATTCAAATTTGAAATTTGCCTAAAAAAATTTAAATAAACTGAGCTTAGAAGAAAAGCAATGGGCTGACAAGCGGAGGGTCGCCGGTTCGATCCCAGTTAGCGACATAAAAAATTTTAATTTTTAAATAAATTTTGTGGAACGTGTTTTTCTATTTATAGAATTTATAATCCACAAACATTAAAGTAATCTATTAACACAACCAAAATTCAAAAATTGTAAATAAAATTTTGTAATTACAATGGTATTAAAAATAAATAAAAGTGATTGTACCTGGAACTACAAAAATTCGGTTGGCTAAAAATTCGGATGGATCTACGAATCTGTTTTCTGTGTGCACCTTTCACTTATCCACTATCCCCTTTCCAAAGAAAGCAACACGTTAATTAATAGGAAGAATTTGATTCTCTAAAAAAAAGTGATTTCAAGGACGCAATCCGCGCGATATATGATCTAAAATAAAAATAAATCGATGTGTAATTTTTTTTTTAGTTTTTTTATATAAAATTTGTATAACTGATGTTATTTTTTTTAGAAAACAAATACTTTATTGCTCACCAGAAAATGCATTTTTAGTCTGATAAGAAAAAAAAAAACACATTTCGATAGATTTTGTTTAAAAGATACTCAAGTCACAAATTCTGCATAGAAAAGTGTGCTATAATATTGCCCAGTTCTTTACGTATGAAAATTTGAAGTGAAAACTTAAACTAATTCATAAACATATTAAAATTGAACTTCATACTCATGCATATAAAACTACACATACATGTATGCATACTTAACTCACATACGTACGCAAACATTAACATAATATTTATTAATAAATGCATGCCTGTGTGAATGTATGAGGATGTGTATGTATAAAATTCAACTTGCATAGCAAGCAAAGTAAACATAGCGTAACATATTCAACAGGAAAACGGAAATGCTATGCTAAGCATTAATATTTAGCATAACAACAAAAACTACAACAACAACTACAACACTAACAAAACTCAAAATTTTAGTAAAATATTAGAATTTGTGAGAATATTTGTATTTAATTTTATTATAATATTTTAACCAAAATGTGTATATGGGAGAGTGTGTTGTTTGTATATTTGTATGTATTTGAATTCAAGTTGACATTATATCTATAGTGCGTTGTTGTTGTGTTTATAATATGTTAATTGTGAAAATGTCAATTCAGCAGCTAGCATAACTATGATTAAAACAATTTCCATTAACTTATAAAATTGTATATTATTAAATTAATGAAAATATTGACATTTTTATATGTATGTATATGCATTCTATACAATAAAGCTACATTTAATACAGACCCTTTATGAGTTAACTATTAGTTAAGCCAAAAATATTTTGTTGTTTTGTGTATAATTTTTTTGCATTAAGTCAAAGTTAATCCTACAGTATGAGGAATACCATCAATTTGTATTGAAAATTAATAATAAAATTAATGAAATTGTTTATAACATATGTTTATAAATTTTTTTATAAATGTCTGATAAATATTGAAAAAAAATGCACAATCTCTAAGTGCTTGACTTGCAAGATATAAATGTAAATTAGGGCGTTCTATCATTTTTGCAACTCTTAAAACGGAATATAAATTCTTATTGCCCCAAAGAATTTTAAGATTTCAAATTGTTTCCCAGCCAGCAAACAAGCCCAAAAATTGATTAAACTAAAGCTCAAAAAAGCATTATTAAAAGTTAAAAATTTCTTATGAAAGTGGTTCATCTAAAAGAGCCTCCTTTTTTTATTCAAAAATTACTCACAAAACATTTAAAAAGTTATAAAGATTCAAAAATTAATCTTTTTTTGCCATTTCTGAATTGGTCACAAAATATTCAAATTTATTTACATTTTTGTGTCATTTCAGAACCTTCTTTTGGATTTAATGATTTGCCTCAAATTGTTATGTCTTTTACAAATTATTCTATAAGGCTCATATTTAATAAATATGATAAATTTTTGACAAAACAATTTACATATTTTATCTGAGTAATTTTTGACTCATAGAAAAATATCCAAATGTACCTACTTTAAAAAAATAAAATATATCTCATATTGAAATTCGAAAAAAAACCTTTGGGTATAAACAGGGGGTATCCATTAAAGTGTATTAAGAATTCTTAAAAATTTTACACACGAATGAGAAGAAAAACACAAAGAATTCGAAGAAATTTAACAGCGAACGAGAGAAAATGAAGGACGACACGAAAACAATAAATTTAATAAAAACGGGTTTACAAGCAAAAAACATCATTAAAAACAATAAAAAAATAATTAAAATTGATTATTTATTATTTATTTCACTCTTAAAGTTGTTTTTGTTACCGCTTTAATCAATAATCATAAGAAACAATAAAAACAGTGCCCTGTTAACTTTTTCGGTTTTCCTTTTGTTTCTATTATTCTTCACGGGAATTAACAGAATCCCAATCCATATAAATTTTAAGGGCACCAAAGAGTACACTTTTTTCGTATGGGAACTCTTTAGCCTTTATCCTCGTTGGTATAAACATCAAAGTTGAAAATATACGAATAGTTTGAAAAATGAAACATTAAAAAAACATCGTTTTTCATCTTTTGTTCTAAGTTTAAAAATATTGATAGAAATTACAAATTTTTGTTTTATGATAGAAATGTTGTTCTGCTTTTTGGTTTTAAATCTGTAATATGATCTGAAATAATGTGTTGTAATTGCAACAAATACTACAACAACCTTTTGCTTGTTAACAAGATTGGTTACCGTTATCGATATAATACAGTTAGCAATACTTTAAAAATTTTTACAAAAACCGTTAACGATAACGTTATTTTTGTTGGTAGTTATCAGGGTTGGCAGGTAATACCGCTAAAATACCGTTATCGATTAAAAACCCTTTCAAGTGACTACCGTTATCCTTAAAATATCGATACCGAAATAAATGAAGTGTCGATACCCTTAAAATACCGATACCGGTACTTTTGGTAATCAAACGTGGTTATTGAGAATTTTACATAAATTGAATTTTTTTAGTACGTTTTTTGTAGCAAAAAAAAAATTCGGTATGCACTGAAATAACTGACTACCGTTGTAGTGCTAATAAATTCGGTTACTTTTCAATACTCGATACTACTCGATATTTTTGATTTGGATACTCGATACTACTCGATACTTTTAACCGTTTTTAAATTTGAAATTTTTTAAAATGTTTTAGTAAAATTCTTTGAAAATGTTTATGCTAATTCAATATTTAAATTTATAAACATATTTTTAAACTTTTTCATCAACTATCCATTGCGTTTATCATAGTTTTTCAAAATATAATTTTATATATTTTACTTCTGATTTTTTCTTTTAAAAACTACTACTCGATATTTTCAGAGTTGTATTTTGGACAGACAAAATATATAAAAATGTGACTCTGCTAAAATATTTGTCACAAAACTACAACTCTGATAGTTTTGTGACAAATATTTTAGCAGAGTCACATTTTTATATATTTTGTCTATTAAGGATAACGATATTTTAAGGATAACGATATTCTGTTATTTTAAGGTTAGTTGTATATCAGTTATTTCGGTAATGTTATTTTAAGGGCAACGGTATAGTGCTGGTAAAAATATGATTAGTGGGTATCGAGTATTTGTCTTTTTTTGGGTACTCGATACTCAAAACTACTACTCGATATTTTCAGAGTTGTATTTTGGATAGACAAAATATATAAAAATGTGACTCTGCTAAAATATTTGTCACAAAACTACAACTCTGATAGTTCATTTCATAGCATCATTTCGATTGTCATCCATGGTAGTTACCGGTATTTATTAATTTATATGAAAAATTACAATTTTTAACTTTTTTATAATAATCTAGAGTTTTTTTAACAAAAAAAAATATATATACACTCACAAAAAAGTCAGTAAAGTCAGCAAAAAATGTTGCTGTGTCAGCAAATATTTAGCCAGGAGCGTGCTTGCAAAAAAGTTGGTAATTTCAGCAAAAGGTTTGCTGAAAATCAGCGAGCTGATTTTTACCAAAAAAATAGTAATCTTCAGCAAAAGTTTTGTTAACACTTAGTCGATTGCAAATGAAAAAAATCCTTGCTAAAATCATTAAACTTTTCGCTGAATATTAGTAGACTAAAAAAAAACTCAAAAAACTTGTAGCGAAATTTTACTTTAGTTAATTTATTTGCTGAAAATTTAAATATAGAAATTGTTTTTCTTTCTTATCATTTCCGTTGTCTGTACTACATCCAGAAAAGCTGCGACATCTACATTTGTCTATCTGGTTGTCGTCCACGCTATAATTTTTGTAGCAAAATAAATTAGTAAAACATTAGTTTAAAATTAGTTTAGTGCTAAAAAAATATAACTAAAAATTTTGCTGAAAACGGAATTTCAGCAAAAAAAAATTGCTGAAAACTAGTAAAATTGATATACAAGACGTTTTACTAATTTTTCTACTAACTTATTTTTTTGAGTGTAGATAATAATTTTAGTTATTAAGGTTGTTCACAACAGGTGTGCTATTTGTTGTATCGTTGTATCGTCCTAACAAAAAACAGAGTTGTTAGAGTTTAAATTGAAACGAGTGAAAAGGTTAAAGTCGGCCATGCCGACTATACAATACCCTACACTAGGCTGGTTAAAAGCCAACTAATGTTTGGATCCGAAATTCGAATGGGTTAAAATGGGACTTGTGTCAAAATTTTCTATAATGTGAGTCAGCGAACCAGATTTCATTAAAATATCTTAATATTTGCGACCAATTTTGGGGGACCCTTATATGGGCACTAGGTCTAAACATGGACCGCTGTAAGCCAAAATCAATAGGCTTCGTCCTTGGGCTGATATAGGTCGGTGTACCAAATTTCATCAAAATATCTTAATATTTGCGACCTGCAGCATATAAACAATATAATTTTGCGGGGACTATTATATGGGCACTAGGGCGGGTCGATTTAATAATCGCCCATGGCTCAGTGAAAATCGTATTCTAGGGATCAAAATAAGAAACTTTGCCGAAGGAACCATACCTCTAAAACGAATTCTACTACCCCTAACTGTTGACTTTTGTCCCGTAGGGTCAAGTTTTGAAAAATCCCACTTTGACCCATTTAGAGTGCCCCAATCGAGTCCAAATGTATGACCGACCCCCACTAACTTTGGAGGGCCGATCCACCCATGCCAGTGGCACACCCCCTGGAACTCCCCTGGGGGGTTCCCCATACAAACATTTTAAAAAATCACCATTTTTGGCACTTTATTTTATTATTTTTTATTTATTTTATTTATTTTTATTATTTTATTTATTTTTTCTCTTTAGAAATTTATTTAGTCAGAACATATGTAAATGAAAAAATTAATTTAACTTAGTAATAGAAAAGAAAATAAAAAAAATTACTGTTTGAAGTCTTTTTTGCTTTCAAGTCTGGGCAATTTCGCACGGCTCTCTAATGTCGTCACCATAACAGCCTCTACATTTTCCGGTATAACTCGTTTGGAAACGCTAGCTAGCAATTGAACGTGTCGTTCTGTTGCAGGTCGTAAAATAGGTTGTGTGAGTTTTTTAAGCCACCACAAGACACAGCTGCATGTCGTAAACTTACTTAAGCTAAATCGGTTACAGGTAGAATTGAGCATAAAATTATCATAAAGGATTTTCCAGAAGTAATAAAAGGCGCACTTGCTTAACAGAATTTGTGGTCAGATTAACGTTTAATTTACATGTAAGTACTTTATGGGCAGTTTTGACAACAAAATCGGTTACAGGTAGAATTGAGCATAAAATTATCATAAAGGATTTTCCAGAAGTAATAAAAGGCGCACTTGCTTAACAGAATTTGTAGTCAGATTAACGTTTAATTTACATGTAAGTACTTTATGGGCAGTTTTGACAACAAAATCGGTTACAGGTAGAATTGAAATTACCATTTCTTTCTTATTACCTCGTCTCCTAGACCATATATAACGCAACAGTTTTTGTGAATGCATTAAGTCGTTGTGAAGAACTCGAAGTGTGAAGTGCTAATTTGAGATAAAAAAATATTTAAAAAAAAATCATTCCAAATCAAGAAGTTTACAATGAATCCACCATCCTCTACACCGCAAGATGAAGCAATAACAACATCAACAACTATCGAAAACCCAATGAGTCATATACCCAGGCATGATGTTACTGTTTTTGGTTTGTCTACTGATTTGACTGATCTTAATTTACCAACCCATCTGGATATCTTGAGATATTATTTTTACTTGAGCGAACAAAAAAAGTTGTCCTATAAAGCATTCACTATTCAAGTACAAGATAAGTTGATTGGAATTTGGGAAAAACTTGGTATGGAAATAATGCTGAAAAAAAGTGTATGTAATAAATTGAATAGATTGCTTGACAAATATCAAGAGCAAATCAAGAGAAGAAACAAACCCCAACAATTTACAGAGTATGTAAAATCTCTGGAAACAATTTTTTTCATTGGAACATGTAAATGCGATTTGAAGGCAGCTCCATGTGCATGCGGTTTGGTTCCCGAACGCCTCAAAGAGTTTATGCACGATCAACATAATCAGAGAAGTCTAACAATGGATGGATTTGCGATGGAAATTGAAGAGCAAGGAGCAACGTCTATGTCATCAATGCCAACATACCAAGATCCCGATGATTCAACATACGCACCGCCACCGGTTCAAGAAGATTTGGATATAAGCACAAGTTCACAATACACACAGAGATACGATTGTTTTAACTTTGCCTTGGTATGTGACAGATTTGGCGTGCCTGATAGAGTAGCATCAGCAATGGGAACAGCTCTTTTCCAAGATTTGAAAATGAAAGATATCCATGGCAAACCTCTCATCATGGATAAATCGAAAGTTCGCCGAGAAAAAGAGAAATGCAGACAAGAAGTGCTTCGCAAACGGTTAGATGATACCAATTTGTTAGCATTTTCATTCGATGGCAGAAAAGATGATACTTTAACGAGAGATACAATTGATGAGAAGTATCATACTAGAATGGTAAAAGAACCTCATCTTGTTATTTTGAGAGAACCGAATTCTGAATTGATTGGTTACGTAAGACTGGAACATGAAACCGCTGAATACAAAACAACCAAATTAAATGATTTTTTCAACGATAAAAATATATCACTGGATGCATTAATTGGCATATGCACTGACGGTGAGCCAACAAACACTGGCCCAAACGGTGGAATTATACGACGATTCGAATTGCTGTTAAAAAGACCATTGCATTGGTTCGTTTGCCTTCTACACTTCAACGAACTTCCGTTTCGGCATTTGTTTGAAGCTTTGGATAAATCAACCAGCACTGGACCAAGATCGGCAACCGGAAAATTGAGCCGTCAAATCGAAACTTGTGAAACTCTTCCGGTAAGTTATTGCTATCACTCATTTATTATAATTGTCAACCGTTTTTAATTGTTTTATTTTTATATATTTTCAGGTGGTGGACGGCTTTCAGAAAATTGAGTTGAAAAATATGCCCCCTGCTCCAGAAAAAATTGAATTTTCCACCGATTCCAAGTACTTATACGACATGGCCCATGCAATTTCTAGCGGCGTGGTTTCAGTGGATCTGGCAAACATCAAACCAGGGAAAATTGTACATTCTCGGTGGCTCACCAAGGCCGCTAGACTATTACGATTATATGTGACAACGGAAAATCCAGATGCAAATTTAAGAATACTGGTTGAATTTATAATTACATGTTATGTGCCAATGTACTTCAATATCAAGTATTACAGCTCTGTCGTGTACGGTAGTAGATTATTTTTCAAATTCATTAGTTGGTCAAGATTTCTAGAACCTCGTTTACGCTAAATTGTCAATAAAGTAATTACAGATAATTCATATTATGCGCATTCGGAAAATATCTTGTTATCAATGTTGTTTGATGATAGCAAAGAAAAGCGCGACTGTGCTATCAAGATAATTCTACTCTATCGAACCGATGTTGACGACCCAACGGGACTTAGAGCTTATAAAAAACCAGATATAAACTTTTATTGCACAAGTTACACGGAAATGATCAATATGAATGACATAAATGACGTATTTGAACCACCATTCACGCGAAGCATTCCATACGATACTTTGAAAGAATATTTAAATCAATAATGATCCAAAAATTCCATCACACATACAAGAAACAGAACGACACGTTCAATTGCTAGCTAGCGTTTCCAAACGAGTTATACCGGAAAATGTAGAGGCTGTTATGGCGACGACATTAGAGAGCCGTGCGAAATTGCCCAGACTTGAAAGCAAAAAAGACTTCAAACAGTAATTTTTTATTTTTTCTTTTCTATTACTAAGTTAAATTAATTTTTTCATTTACATATGTTCTGACTAAATAAATTTCTAAGGAGAAAAAATAAATAAAATAATAAAAATAAATAAAATAAATAAAAAATAATAAAATAAAGTGCCAAAAATGGTGATTTTTTAAAATGTTTGTATGGGGAACGCCCCAGGGGAGTTCCAGGGGGTGTGCCACTGGCATGGGTGGATCGGTCCTCCAAAGTTAGTGGGGGTCGGTCATACATTTGGACTCGATTGGGGCACTCTAAATGGGTCAAAGTGTGATTTTTCAAAACTTGACCCTACGGGACAAAAGTCAACAGTTCGGGGGTAGTATAATTCGTTTTAGAGGTATGGTTCCTTCGGCAAAGTTTCTTATTTTGATCCCTAGAATACGACTTTCCCTGAGCCATGGGCGATTTTTTTGCCTCCCCACAAATCGACCCGGCCTAATGGGCACTAGGTCTAAACATGGACCGGTGTTAGCCAAAATCAATAGGCTTCTTGCTTGGGCTAACATAGGTCGGTGTACCAAATTTCATCAAAATATCTTAATATTTGCGACCTGTAGAGTGCGCACAAGAATGCATGGACAGACAGACAGACGGACGGAGGGACGGACAGACGGACATCGTTAAATCGAATTAAAAAAAATTCTGAGCCGATCGGTATACTATAAGGTGGGTCTATGACCAATATTTTTTGGTGTTACAAATATCAGTACAAACTTATAATACCCTGACCACGTAGTGGTGTAGGGTATAAAAATACTACATTTGAGAATAGCACGATACAACTTTTTTACGTATATTTAGTGGCCTATGTTTAAGTGTACTAACAGAGAGAAAACCCAATAGAAAATCGTTGTTATACTGCATTTAGACTGAGCAAAAACTACTTAGTTTTTGGCCATTTGTAGTTTTTACTTGTCAAAACGCATGCATAAAAAACAAACAAAAACTAGTTTTGTACAAAAACTAGGTAGTTTTTGCTCAGTCTAAATGCAATATTAAAGTAAAATAAAAATTTTAACAACTCTGTTTTTTGTTAGGACGATACAACATATAGCACACCACTTATGAATTACCTAATTAAAAACTACGCGCTCTGAATTTAAAGCTTACAGTCTGCATTTTAACACTTATAACACGGCAAATTGCTAAGCTTTTAATATTTATACCCTACACCACTATGTGGTCAGGGTATTATAAGTTTGTGCTGATGTTTGTAACACCAAAAAATATTGATCCTAGACCCACCTACTAGTATACCGATCGGCTCAGAATTTTTTTTTTATTTCGATTTAACGATGTCCGTCCGTCCGTCTGTCTGTCTGTCCATGCATTCTTGTGCGCACTCTACAGGTCGCAACTATTAAGATATTTTGATGAAACTTGGTACACAGACTTATAACGCAGCCTATTGATTTTGGTGAACACCGGTCCATGTTTAGACCTAGTGCCCATATAAGGGTCCTACCAAAATTATACTGTTTATACGCTGCAGGTCGCAAATATTAAGATATTTTGATGAAATTTGGTACACAGACTTATAACGCAGCCTATTGATTTTGGTGAACATCGGTCCATGTTTAGACCTAGTGCCCATATAAGGGTCCTACCAAAATTATACTGTTTATACGCTGCAGGTCGCAAATATTAAGATATTTTGATGAAATTTGGTACACAGACCTATGTTGGCCCAGTAACGCAGCCTATTGATTTTGGTTAACACCGGTCCATGTTGAGACCTAGTGCCCATATAAGGGTCCTACCAAAATTATACTGTTTATACGCTGCAGGTCGCAAATATTAAGATATTTTGATGAAATTTGGTACACAGACCTATGTTGGCCCAGTAACGCAGCCTATTGATTTTGGTTAACACCGGTCCGTGTTTAGACCTAGTGCCCATATAAGGGTCCTACCAAAATTATACTGTTTATACGCTGCAGGTCGCAAATATTAAGATATTTTGATGAAATTTGGTACACAGACTTATAACGCAGCCTATTGATTTTGGTGAACATCGGTCCATGTTTAGACCTAGTGCCCATATAAGGGTCCTACCAAAATTATACTGTTTATACGCTGCAGATCGCAAATATTAAGATATTTTGATGAAATTTGGTACACAGACCTATGTTGGCCCAATAACGCAGCCCATTGATTTTGGTGAACATCGGTCCATGTTTAGACCTAGTACCCAGGGTCCTACCAAAATTATACTGTTTATATGCTGCAGGTCGCAAATATTAAGATATTTTGATGAAATTTGGTACACAGACTTATAACGCAGCCTATTGATTTTGGTGAACATCGGTCCATGTTTAGACCTAGTGCCCATATAAGGGTCCTACCAAAATTATACTGTTTATACGCTGCAGATCGCAAATATTAAAATATTTTGATGAAATTTGGTACACAGACCTATGTTGGCCCAATAACGCAGTTTATTGATTTTGGTGAAGATCGGTCCATGTTTAGACCTAGTGCCAATATAAGGGTCCTACCAAAATTATACTGTTTATACGCTGCAGGTCGCAAATATTAAGATATTTTGATGAAATTTAGTACACAGACCTATGTTGGCCCAATAACGCAGCCTATTGATTTTAATGAACATCGGTCCATGTTTAGACCTAGTGCCCATATAAGGGTCCTACCAAAATTATACTGTTTATACGCTGCAGGTCGCAAATATTAAGATATTTTGATGAAATTTGGTATACAGACTTATAACGCAGCCTATTGATTTTGGTGAACATCGGTCCATGTTTAGACCTAGTGCCCATATAAGGGTCCTACCAAAATTATACTGTTTATACGCTGCAGGTCGCAAATATTAAGATATTTTGATGAAATTTAGTACACAGACCTATGTTGGCCCAAGGACGAAGCCTATTGATTTTGGTGAACATCGGTCCATGTTTAGACCTAGTGCCCATATAAGGGTCCCCCCAAAATCTTGGTTACAAACTGCAGGTCGCAAATATTAAGATATTTTAATGAAATTTGGTGCGCTGACTCACATTATAGAAAATTTTGACACAAGCCCCATTTTAACCCATTCGAATTTCGGATCCAAACATTAGTCGGCTTTTAACCAGACTGGTGTAGGGTATTGTATAGTCGGCATGCCCGACTTTAACCTTTTTACTCGTTTTTAATTGTTTTTAACGCATTTTATAACATCGGTACGTACCGGTATTACCGTTTCGATAACGGTATACCGTTACCAAAACAGTGTTGACTATCGTAACTAGAGATGAGCGATATTTTCATACCGGTGATTTAATCACAGTTATTGATAAATCACTGGTAACGGCAGTGATCAAATATTTCAAGTCGCAGTTACGCGGAATGTCGTTCTTTTAATATTTTTGTACTATTCTTTCTTGCAAATTTCATTGTGCACAGTAATACATGTTTTTTTTTTTAATAACAGTGACTTGCTTTCACACTCTTCTGAATAAAACTTAGTTTAACGCAGTTTGTAACTGGAATACTGCTTTTAAAATGTGGTTTATTTTGTTTTATTTCAATAAAGAAATAAATTATACTCGAGAAAAAGTTTTTCCGGCAAATTTTTGTTAATAAACTTTGAAATGGCTGACAAAATTCGTTTTCGGTTTAACTAAACCAAGTTTAACTGACATCTTAAAAACTCGCCATAAATATTATTTCGTTTATTTATCAGAAAATCGCAGTCTTTTCCATAGAAAAAACGTGATCACGATCACAGTTTAAAAGAACAACGATTTGCAAATCACATTCACTGAGAACAATGTTACTGAAAAATCGCCGGATCGCCCATCTCTATTACAAACCCGTGATCACGGTCACTGTTTAAAAGAACGGTGATTTGAAAATCACGATCACTGGTAGCAGCGTTATTCAAAAATCACCGGATCGCTCATCTCTAATCGTAACCTTAACTAGAGATGAGCGATATTTTCATACCGGTGATTTAATCACAGTTATTGATAAATCACTGGTAACGGCAGTGATTATATATTTCAAGTCGCAGTTACTCGGAATGTCGTTCTTTTAATATTTTTGTACTATTCTTTCTTGCAAACTTCATTGTGCACAGTAATACATGTTTTTTTTTTTTTTTTTTTTAATAGCAGTGACTTGCTTTCACACTCTTCTGAATAAAATGTCTCCCTCTATCATGTCTTTGTTACTGGTCGCAACTATTCTTCTTTTAAGGCCCAGTTTGTAGGAAATGGATTATCTTTAAACTTAGTTTAACGCAGTTTGTAACTGGAATACTGCTTTTAAAATGTGGTTTATTTTATTTCAATAAAGAAATAAATTATACTCGAGAAAAAGTTTTTCCGGCAAATTTTTGTTAATAAACTTTGAAATGGCTGAAAAAATTCGTTTTCGGTTTAACTAAACCAAAACATCTTAAAAACTCGCCATAAATATTATTTCGTTTATTTATCAGAAAATCGCAGTATTTTCCATAGAAAAACCGTGATCACGATCACAGTTTAAAAGAACAACGATTTGCAAATCACATTCACTGAGAACAATGTTACTGAAAAATCGCCGGATCGCCCGTTTCTATTACAAACCCGTGATCACGGTCACTGTTTAAAAGAATGGTGATTTTAAAATCACGATCACTGGTAGCAGCGTTATTCAAAAATAACCGGATCGCTCATCTCTAACCTTAACCGTTACCGAAACAAATGAAATTCATAGTCAAGCAGCCGCTATCAAGCATCCTTTAAATTTTGTTGTGCCTGGTACTTTTTAGACAATTCCTGTATACAAAATACCAGAAATAAAGTTTATCGAAATTACAAATCTTGGCATCACTTTTAATAAATGATTTTTATATGGCATCACCGTAAAGTAATTTGTAACCAGCGTTGCCATAATAGTTTGTGCTCATATCCCCATTTACAAAGTTGAAATCTCCAAAACAGATTTCGAAATCCTCAAATATTTCCCCAATATGGGTTTTAATAGAGATGAGCGGTATTTTCATACCGGTGATTTAATCACAGGTTTTGATAAATCACTGGTAACGGCAGTGATCAAATATTTCAAGTCGCAGTTACTCGGAATGTCGTTCTTTTAATATTTGTGTACTATTCTTTCTTGCAAATTTCATTGTGCACAGTAATACATGTTTTTTTTTTAATAACAGTGACTTGCTTTCACACTCTTCTGAATAAAATGTCTCCTTCTTTCATGTCTTTGTTACCGGTCGCAACTATTCTTCTTTTAAGGCCCAGTTTTTAGCAAGTGGATTATTTTTAAACTTAGTTCAACGCAGTTTGTAAAATGTGGTTTATTTTTTTATATAAATAAAGAAATAAACTATATTCGAGAAAAAGTTTTTCCGGCAAATTTTTGTTAATAAACTTTGAAATGGCTGACAAAATTCGTTTTCGGTTTAACTAAACCAAGTTTAACTGACATCTTAAAAAACTCGCCATAAATATTATTTCGTTTATTTATCAGAAAATCGCAGTCTTTTTCCATAGAAAAACCGTGATGACGATCACAGTTTAAAAGAACAGCGATTTGCAAATCACATTCACTGAGAACAATGTTACTGAAAAATCGCCGGATCGCCCATATCTATTACCAACCATTGATCACGGTCACTGTTTAAAAGAACGGTGAATAGAAAATCACGATCACTGGTAGCAGCGTTATTCAAAAATCACCGGATCGCTCATCTCTAGTTTTTAATACGAATTGAATTAAAAACCCATTTTTATTGAAAATGAAATTTTATTTGTTAATATTACAAATAATGATTTTCAATCATTTAGAAAAACTAAAAAAAGACATTTGCTTGCCCAAAAAAATTAACAAAAATCATAATAAAGTACTAATATATTCTTAAACTAATATAAAAATATTAACCCTCTAACTGGCAAGGATGCCTCAGGGCAGCTATCATAAAGTTGCCCACAAATGCGTCAAATATGTATTTTATAATCATAACTGCAGTAATTCCGATATAAAACATAATTCCCCAAATCTTTTGACAATAAATTTTTAAAATGTTGTGTACAGTTTGGAATTGTACTGAAATTAGGGTACATTTTCGCCAATTTCGCATTTGCCAAAAAACAAAAATCGCTAAATTCGGTTTTTTGGCACGAAAAATTAAAATTTTGTATTGCAATTATATCTTGGTGCAAGGAGTAATTTAACTTTTAACCTACTGATATTTATTTATTAGTTTTCAAGATTCACTCTAACCTATTTTGGCTCATATCGCCTAAAGTAGACAGCGAAACAAAATTTTGTATAAGAAATTATAATTTATTTTTTGTGCCGAATATGCACATGGTATAGGTTTCATTGGAAAACAGTGCAAGAGCGTTAGAGGGTTAAAATGAACACATTCAGTAAGATAAAGTGTGCATTATTTTAGTTGGTTTATTATATCGACCATTCAACGACAAAATCTAACCTTTGGATTTTTGTCGGAAATATAGCCCATATGGGCGATAGTTCCAAATATGGACCGATCCTATCTAAAATCAATAGGCTTTGTTTTTGGGATCATGTGAGTCAGCAAACCAAATTTCATTGGAATATCTTCGTATTTTCAGACCGATTTAACATTTAAGCAAAGTAAGTTGTTTCGATTTTACGTGAAAAAATTTTTATACTCAATATAAAAAAAAAAAGATTTTTCACGATAATGAGTTTTGCTTGAAAATTGTGTACACCTTCTTTCACGCAAATTTAATATACAAGATTATTATTTTTCTTGTGAATAAGTGACATTTTGTTAATTGTTAAAATTGTTAATCTTTCGAATTTAAATTTAATTTTGCTCCTTTTAAGTTCGGATAAATTTTTTTTACGTGGAAACAACTTATGCTGCTTTTCCGAAAAATATTATAACGAAATTGCCACCGGTGTTGCCATGATTGTCCTAATTAAAAATTATAATTTTAAAAATATTTAACAATGATTATTTATACTCGTATCACAAAAAGAATTTTTAATATACAATTTCTTTATTTTTTGTTGTTGTTTAAATACTTATTATTGTTTTTATTGGTTTCTAAAGACAGTAAACCCCTTAATTTATTAAAAAAGTATTGCCAATGTTCCGAAAAAGTTAAGTGAAAAATATTATTAAAGGAATTAAGTGTGCTAAAATCCCAAACGTATTTTACAAATTGTGAAAAATAATCTGTTGCAGGCATGTCCCTATCCGGATTTCATTCTTGCCTAAAAAAATCGTCAGGGGACGATGTTTTTAGAATTTCTGTAAATACTTGTTAAGTTAAATTACAAACTCAATAAGAATTATCATCTAGGAGCGTTATTATATAAATATTATATTTTTATATTATTTATATTAGAAATATTATATTAAAATAATTTTTTGATAAACAAATAAAATATAAAAAATATCTAAGTCATAACTTTTTTAATGTATTTATTAAAGTTTCGAAATTACAAATTTTATTACTTCCAGTTTAATGCAGTAGCATACTTATTTTCTTTTTATTAACAACATTAGTTTTAACATAAATTTTTTTTTTCAAGAAAAAAGCTATATAATTACATATATTAAAAATAATTTTTATGACCAAGAAATGCTTTTTTTATGAGTCTGTAATTCAAGCATAAAATATAACTATATTAATAGCAAAAGTTAGCAATTATACATATATTTATAACTAAAAAAACAAACATACTAAGGTATAAATAAAAGTATTATTTAAACACTTATGTATAGCGTGACCAATATTTAATGAAAGTAATTAATTGTTTATTATTAAGCGTAGCGAAAAAAATTTATAAAAGTTTAAATAACACTAACATTGAAAACGAAAGCTTGTTTGAAAACAACACCTCTCAGTGTTAAGCAACAGTATTTTTTATTTTTTGCCTAAATTAAATTTTGCAAACAAACCAAAAACAAAAGACTTAAGCAACATGCATGATTGAATGTCTGAGCAAAAACAAAACAATCAAAAAGAAAAAAAAAAACGGAACGTATACACAATTACCGTTAAAAAAAAGAACTTCCACTCGTATTAAAATAAACAAGTCATTTTGGAATGACCTTTGCCATAATTTAGCATTCAAACATTTAGATATTAACCAAATTAAAAACACAAAAGTGCATTGCAAAATACTTAAGTATTATTGGTTTTTGTTTGTTGGTTGTTTTAAAGGGTTTTTGTATATGGTTGGAAGTTTTAGCATTCATCCAAGAAAAAAACCTTTTGAATCATTGTATGACTTGTATATTGCTGAGTGTAAACTCGCATGCAAAGTGTTTGAGGGCAATCAATCAAAATCTCTGTTTTGCATACATAATTTTCTATCCATACTCAGTTGTTCATGTCTGTTTTATTGTTAACTTCAACTTTGTGTTTTACGCACGTTTTGGCCAGAATGTTTTTTTTTTCTTTTTTGTTTTGTTTAAAATTTAGATCGAGGTTAATTTGAATTTTAGAAAAAAACTATGTTAAAACATTTTTTGCAACATTTCTAATATTAGGAAACTGGGTAGATATTGTCTCAAAGTTTAGCACACTAATGCTTGATTTTAAAATAGTATTTAGTTACATTATAATGTTGTTATATTTTTTTAATAAAAGCGATTTTAAAGAAAAAATTAGCGTAATTTCAAGCAATTAATTATTAATTATTCTTCACTTAAACGGTATATTAATAGAAAAAAATCTGTAAAAATTTCAATTAAAACTACTAAAAATTAGTTCAAAATGACCTCGTGGAAAGAACTGCTGAAATTAGCCTCCCATGTGAAAACAGAAATATATATGAACACACATGATCATACATTGAATTGTATATGATCATGCATGGGCATACATAGTCATATACGTCCATTTCTAGTTCGATGTATGACCATACATGATCTCATATATTTCCATATACCTTCGGATTCGAGATTTGAGGGTAATGTAATGGAAATGTTCATATATGACCATATATGCTCATATATGATTCACATATGCATATATATGGGCATATACCCTCAAATTTCGGATCCAAAGGTACCCGTGTAAAAACGTTTAGATCTGATCAGATCTTTTTGGATCTAAATAGATATGATTAAATCTAATTAGATCCTGTACCAGATCTCATCAAATATGATCAGATATGGCATATGTGATAATACCTTATGGCAAGATCTGATCAGATCTAGTGCAAAATCTGTTCAAATCTAAAGTGATCTGGACAATTGCGCCAGATATGCCTAGATCTGATCAAATTTAATTAGATCTCAAAAATGTCCCCAATTTTGAGATCTAATTAAATCTGGTAAGATTTACTGAGATCTGGCCAGATCTTTCCTTTTTTACACGGGTATATGGAAATATATGATATCACGTATGGTCATATATTGAACTATGCACGGACATATATGCATGATCACATACGAGCCAATGTATGATCATGTATGTTCATATATATTTCGATTTTCACATTGGATATGATTTTTGTGAATATTAGTAAGAGAGGAATAAAACTGTTAAATATACAGAATTTTAGTCCTCAAATATAAATTTTAGTTAATAGAAAATAATAACTTAACCTGCTAAAATTTGCAAAAAAAAATTAGTAAACTAAAAATTTAAAAACAATGTAACTTCCAAGCTTTTTTTGCGATTTTTTTAATGCAAATAAAAATCTAGCCTTAATCAGCAGTTTACTATTCTTTAGCAAATATTTCTGTTGATTTTAGCAGGCTAGACTGATATTTGCATGCAACAAAATTTAGATTAAAAATAACAGAAATTTTATTAATATAACAGCTTAATTTTGCTATTTTTAATCAACTGATATTTAACAGAGTTTTTTGCAGATTTTACAGTATAATATGTCATTTTCAATTATCTACAATTTAACTCAAATATTACTAAAATTCTTCCAATTTAACAGTTCTATTATTGCTGATCTTATCTTATTAGTATTTAGCAAAAAATCTGCTAATTTCAGCAGTTTTTTTCTGCAAGGTCATTTTTAACAAATTTTTAGCAACTATTTCCGCTATTTTTACAGGTTAATTTCTATGAGTGTATGAGTGAAAAAATTAAATCAATAAAAAATGTATTGTAAGTTTCAAATGAAGATGAAGATCTTAGCACCTAAAACTTCGTACGCCCTAGCTTTGAAGTACACAGAGAGAATTTTTCAGTAAAGTTTTCTTCACCAAGTAAAAAATTCTTAAATTTGATGAGAAAGTTTCATGTATTTTATGTATATACAGAATACGCTTCACTGCAGAACAGAGTATCCGAAATTGGCTTAATTCGTTGTTGGCTTCAAAAAATTAGCAGTTGTTTTGATGCGGAATACATATGTTGCCAGAAAGATGGGAAAAGGTCATAGCTAACGATGGCCAATACTTTGAATAAATTTATCTTGTCACAATGTTTCACAATAAACGCCGAAAATTTACCAAAAATCCCGCATTTTTAGTTACACATCAATAAATACTAGTAAAATAACAACAGAAAAAATAAAACTCTTAAATTTACAAAATTTTGATTATATTTGAGTTAACTTTTATTTAATTAAACATGGAATATTATAATGCTTAAATCTGCAGAAATTATTTCTATATATTAGCAAGTAGACTAAAAATAGCAAAAACAAACTGTTATATTTACAAAGTTGTTGCTATATTTGAGCTTAATTTATTTGAAGGTAAATAGCAGTCCATCCTACTAAAATCAACAGTAATATTTGCTAAAAAAAAAAAGGTGTACTGAATGAAGGCCTTAAGGTAAGTTGTTTTTCACTTAGAAAAATTTCATCTGAATTTTAAAGGCCTCAAATTGCAATTTAGCTTATGAAAAAAAAAAATTTTTAATGTGTAACAAAGACACAATCACAATAAACACAAAATGTCAGTTTTTCCCAAGAAAAATAATAGTTTTGTACATTAAATTTGCGTGAAAACAAACTACACCATTTTCACGTGAAACTCATTATATTTTTTTATATGGAGCACAACATTTTTTTTACGTGAAATCGAAACAACTTAGAGAATAAGCACAATACAAATGGAAAAGGAATCTTAAATCGTGACGGAAAAAAGTGAACAAAATAGCAACGGAAACGGAATCTCACTTTTACAACATAGAACACATAGAAAGTCAAGTTGGTTATATTTTATATTTTTCTTCTTGTTGTTTTATATTAGTTAGAATAAAAGGCTGTGAAAGTGTTATTGTGTTATTGCTGTTTTTTATATATTTTATAAATGTATAAAGTTAAATCTTTTGATATTACTAATGCATGTGCATGACGAAATCAACCATGTAATCGTACTATACTTGTACTGTGATTGAAATTGTGTGAAAATCTGGCAACATTAGTAAAATAATCTGAGAGTAAAAACAGGAGAATAAAAAATTCCGTTGAGAAAATAAAATAAGTTTTATCTCTCACGGAAATCGTTGCACGATTTTAATTGTCAAATTGTATGAAAAAAAACGGAGACCTTTGCATTGTGCTTATACTCTTACAGTGCTTTAAATAGTAATTTAAGTATTGAAAATATAATTAGAAAGCCACAATAACAGTAAACAGAAAATGTCACCTTTTCACAAGAAAAATAATAGTCTTATTTATTAAATTTGCGTGAAAACAAAGTCTATGCAATTTTCACGTGAAACTCAAAAAACTTACGGTGCTTATTGGAAAAAGATTTTATATTTTTAGCAAATTTTTTGTTAATTTTAGCAGATAAAGTTGTTATGATATATTAACCAAGAGACGAGAACAAGAAATTCTCATTGATTTTGTAATTTAACTTCACAAATATTTCCAGAAATTCTAAAAACGTCGTCCCCTGACAATTTCCCTGGGCAAGAATGAAATCCGTATAGGGACATGCCTGCAACGGATTATTTTTCACAATTTGTTAAATACGTTTGGATTTTTAGCATATTTAAATTCCTTTAATGCAAAATTTTATATATTTAGCTGTTTTATTTTGATGCTGCTATCTTACTGGTATTTAGCAAATAATTTCAATACGCCACCATGCCTAAATCAGTGTATTTGTTGATTTTGATCTACGGTGGTGTATGATTATTCCCTTTATATTAATTGCTGGAACCTCGCATGCCTAGCAGAGATATGTAAACTAAAGTTTAAATTTTTGACATGATAATTTTTTTTTATTTTTTGTTGTTCACACTGAATATTTAACATAAAGTAAATGAAAAATATACTACTGGCTGCATTTTTAATATTTTTTGCTGTCAAATTATCGACATTGAAAGAGCTAACACTTATAACATGCCTGTTATTGTTTAGAAAACAAGTTACCATAAAGTTTTTTAAACAGAACGAAATCGACTGCCATTCTTTTGAAATTAGATTTAAAAAAAATACTCACAGGCATCACTGAGACTGAAAGAGTTCAATGAAAAATTAAATTTGTCTTTATTCCAGAATTTGATATATTACCCAGGAAAAAAATTTGGAATTAATGCTTTACAAACTGCTTCTTTCACTGCTTCACAAGTATCCGCTGTGTATTTTTACTGCTTTTTTAGAAGTTATTCTTAACAACTTCAAAAAATCACATCTTTCATTGCTTCCAAAGTATCCGTTAGTATATTCTTGCAGCTTTTTTAGAATTACTTCTGAACAACATCCAAAAAATCATGATCATAAAAAGTGATTTCGATATCATTTGGCATTTCCAAACAGAGGGTCGCGGCTTCGATTCCCGGCGGGCCCAATATTTTTTATTTTTTTTTTAATTTTCTCTTTTTACAATGAATGTTATTTTTGTTCGGTTTAAGATCAAATATAATAAATTCCAAATAGATTTTACAACTTAACTATTTTACAACAAATAGAGAAAAAAAATTATGAAAAAAAACTTTTTCATAGGATTTTTCCTTTATAGCAAATCACTGGTCTAATCGATGCAAAAAATCTATATATCACACTTTAAAATCCGACTTTAAATGCCGAAGCTATAACGAAAAATTAAAAAAGGCGACCCCTACGTTCGGCAAAAAAAAATAAAAAAATTTCTGCTGGGATTATCGAAAAACTTCCTTCGCAAAAGTTTAATGATTTTTTGCGAGCTTTGATTTTCTGACATTAGGGTGTACATTAGGCTGGTAGCAACTGAGATCTGGTGGGTAAATGCTATAACGGGATACCTAAGGTCAATGGTCCTTAGAGCAAAGCATTAGTCCCCTCGAGAGAAAAATATCGATGTATTATACTTTAAGATCCGACTGTAAATGTATATTTTTGGAATTGCCTTGCAAAAATACTTTATATTTGATGGTGTACCGCGCACTTTTTTTTGCCTGCAAGGTGGTACGGTCTAATATATGGGTCATTCCATCTCAAATCGACCAATGGTTGGACTCGACCCCTTTCGATTTGGATGAACTTTCCTTTCATCATATAACAAAGTCTTGCCATAGGAAAAAAATTACAAATTTTTTTACAAAAGTTATGCAATATTTAAGATTTCAAAAAATGTCATAATTTTAATAATTTTTTGCTTTGTTAATATCTCGAAAACTATAATAGCTACAAAAATGGTTCTTAGCTCGTTTTAAAGAGAATATCTAGCCGTATTAAAAAAAAATATTTAAAAAAAAATTTTTAAATAAAAAAATTAAAAATTTTTCAATTTTAAAATTTTAAAAATCCAAAAACTCAAAAAGCTATTTTTTTTAAATGAAACCTCTAACTGATCTCAAAAGATCCTGAAATTTTCAAGACAGCGTTTGTTTTAAAAAAAAAGATATGAATTTTTTAATTCTCTATTTTTAAGTTGAATCTTAATAAAATAAAATTAAACAAATATCCAATTTAAATTTTGAGCAATAAACAACAAATTGAAGGATTTAGAAGCACAGAAAAAATTTTAAATCGAAATTACGCTTTTATTTTTTTGGTAATAGTTGAAAAACAAATAAGCTATGCACCTGTAAAAATAGTACTGAAAACAATATTGAATTGGAGTGCATCTTTTACACTTGTTTAATAATAACTTTTATTGAAGAGAATAAGGAATAATATCTTGCAGTAACAAAGTTGTGTTTTTATGCCAATCAAAGAATAGCTCAGCGGTAGAGCGCTAGACTAGCAATAGTGAGGTTGCAAGTTCGATACTCGGTAGCAGCAATAAAAAACTTTTGTAAAATAAAAAAATATAATTTTTTGGGAAGTTTTTTTCTTTAACTTTTAATTGGTGAAAAAGAGCATCCTTTGCACTCGTTCAAAAAGTACTGAAAAAATGTTGAAGTGGGAGTACTCCTCTCCTATGACAACTCAATGCTAAAAAAGAAGTACATCTAGATCATCAATTGTAGTGCTTTTTCTGGGTTACTTATATTTATTCCAAACAATGTTATCTTATTACTACAGACTTATCAATTAAAATATTCAAATTAAATATTTACCGACCTTAAAAAGTTGTTAAAATTGTTCATAAGAAATTTTCTTGTATATTTAGTTGTTAACAATTTTCTTTAATATTAATTGAAGCTGTTAATGAACGGTCTTCATTTTTTACATGATTAATCATTTATTAACTACTTGCCATTAACTAAAACTTCGCGTTTTTTATATAATTTTATTTTATTTATTTTTTTTCATAACCATAAACACTTTCACTACTAACGTACATTTAAACACCTTATGAAAGGTTGTAAGTATGTCGGCATTTAGATGGGTATAAAACTAAAGAGTTTGTATTATAGACAAACATTAACCTTCAGTTTCTTAGTTTACTGAATGTGCATTAAATTAATATTTGAAAATCATACATATTATGTATTTAAACATATATAAATAGGTACTTAAAAAAGATTATTTTTGAGATATATAAACAGGTTTTCGATGGATTTAATAATAGTATTTAAAAATATGAGCTTTAGAAGAATATTGGTTAGCGAGCACATAATTAAAAACTTATATTTTTTATAGTTTTTTTTTTATTACAATAAAACCTTAACGGCCTAAGGAAAACAACAATTATAAAAAATTTTAAAAAATGTACTCGTATATTCACCACACTGAACATTTGACGAAGAAAACTTTCGTAGTTTTTTTTTCGTAATATTCACTAAACTTTCGTATATTCTACGAAATTCAGTTAAGGTAAGAATTGACTAAATTTAGGAAACTAACGAAAATCTTTCGTAATTGTTTTTATTTATTTTTATGATAATTTTTCACTTTACAAAATTAACAATATTTAAAAATTGTTAACAACACTTTAAAAAAAATTTTTTAACTGCACATTCTGTAATAGAGCCTTAGTGTTTTAAATCGTAAAAAAAGTAAATTTTTATAAAATATTATATTATTTTATTGTAGATTTTTAGTTGATCTGAAGATGTTTTACAATGATTGTTATTTTTGTTCGGTTTAAGATCAACTATTACAAATTCTAAATAGAATTTACAATTTTTATTTTACAACCAATTATATTATATTATTAATAGAGACGATGTTTTTATCAAATCAGTTCCCTTCGAAACAACTTTACTTTAGATACATTTATTTATTTATTTATTATTTTTTTTTTTTTTTTGAGGGACAATTTGAAATAAAAGAATTTTAAAATAATTTTTCTTACTACTTTCCAATAACACTAAATCTTAGGGCCAGTTTTATAGTGAGAGCTTATGTTTCTAGAAATTTTGTTTACGATTTGCTGAACTCAAATAAGCCTTTTTAAAAATTTTTAGCTTGGAAATCTGATTATGATTTTATTTGGTGTAAGTAAACTCCATTAAAACTGATTTATTTTAACTATAAATTAGTGAATAATCTATAATCACTTTAAATCGATGATTTTAAATTGAATAAATGAAATATGATTTTTTCAAATTTATATTGATTCAATTCTAATTCGATTGAATTATTTGTTTTATAATGATAGGCAAGCATTTATGGTTAAAATAATTTGTTAAAATTGAATCAATTCGTTTGAGTTGACGAAAAGAATCAAGCAAAATTAAATTGATTCTTTGAATAAGATATTGATTGAATAAAGTACACTCAGAATAGTTTTACAGTAACTACATGTATGTCCTTTATGTAGTCAATGCTAATAATTATTTTTAACCCTAACTAGTTGTTTTTCTAACTAACTGACTAACTAAATGTTGAAATGTAGTAATAGTTATTGTGGGTTGTTGTTGTTTTGTTATTTCATCAAATAATTGTAAAACAAATTACACTGCATGACAAAGTCTTGACTTTTAAAAATTAATAGAGCTCTGACCATCAATTCTAAATATTTCAGACATGCTGATTACAATGGCGTACTTTATTTTTCGACCAATGGTACAGATTTTTCGCTAAATATCTTTAAAGTTTGGCGGTTGTCCATTCAGTTTTTCATATAAAAAATTTTTCAAATTCAATTAATATTAATTTTTTTGTGTTAAAATGTAAGCACAGGGCCTGTGGCCATATTTACGATATAAATCTGCTAATTTTGATATTTAAACCACTATTTAGCGTTTTATATAGGTTTTTATGGTTTTTTTCTATTGCAGCGATTTTAGTCACCGAATTTACAATCGACCTCAATAAATGTAATGTTGCCTTAGTAAGGAAACAATTAAAAGGAAAATATTTCAATAAAAAAATGCATTCATCTATAGCGGTCTATGCGTTAAAATCGCGATTTTTCAAACATTTTATATGGCAGCATAGCTTTCCAAGATGTCCCCAAACTGCAACTTTTGGTATAATATGGAGTCACCTCTAAAATCTGTTGTTATAAAATTTCAAGCGAAACAGTTTCCATTTGCAAAAGTTATCGGAATAAATACATTTTTTACTAAGGTTAGTATCGTAATAAAGAGACTTTAGTACCTTAAATTCTTTAGTACTAAAGACATTTTAAGATACTAAAGTATCTTTAGTACGATACTAACCTTAGTAAAAAATGTATTCATTGCAAGAGTACAAAATACTTGTCCTGTTGAATTTTTGTACGTTATGTTATATCTCGGTTTCTTATTGCTGACAACTGATGAGTTGGGGTGATGCTCACGAAACAAATGTATTGTCTATCATAGAAATTATCAAGCTCTTTGAAACAACAAAATAAAATCTAATACGACAATATTATATTAGAATGTGGACTTGAGTTAGAACAATATTCTAACTAAATACATAAAAAATATTTTGTAAAATATACACACAAAAATTACGAAAATTCCGTATATTTTGCAAAACTACGAAATATATCGTACAATATACGAAAGTTTTCGCATATACTGAAAAAATTATTAACCTTAAATATCTAATTAAATAAATTCCGTATATTTTTCAAAACTACGAAATATTTCGTACAACATACGAAAGGTTTCGTATACAAGGAAAAAATTATTAACCTTAAATATCTAATTAAATATATATTAAAAATAAAAATTGTCTCTAAACTAGTATTTAGTTGAATCAATTAATATTTTAATTGACTTTTAAATATAATTGCAAATATTTGTTACATAATTATGTGTTGTATAATTCCCAAACTTTTTTTCTTAAACTGTATGCATATGTTACGCGCAAAATAGAAAGGGACATAAGGGTAAAAACCGGTTTTGTTCAGGAGAGCCATTTTAAAGATTTAAATACGTGTATCTTTGGTGTACCATCACTGAGCGTGTTGGTATTGGACGTCTCATTTGAAAGCGACACATCTCATGACGTCAGGAACGTGTTGGTCAACCTTGAAAACGCGCGTAGGTCGTCCCTACTTCTTGTTTTGTGTAGTTGGTTTTTACTGTTTTCTACCTAGCGCGCTGTTTCCATGAGTTTGATATCAATTTTGCTCGCGGTTTTTCGAATCCAGCTTTATTTTCTGAAATTATTAATTGTGAATTATAATAAATACTCATTTATAATTCTTTTAAATAGTGAATATCACTCTGTTAGTACGAAAATTTTTTTAGAATCGTCGACTTCACTTTTATAAAACGCGCATATCTCTGGGAGGGAACACTTTTGGGGCATGGGATCGGTCTCATTCGATGCTCAGATGTTGTCTACATAAAAAAAAATTGATTTTTTTACCCTTAGGTCCCTTTCTCTATGCGTTGTCATAAGAGAAAGGGACCTAAATTTTTAGTATAAGAACCAAAACCTTTGCAGTTCACAAACAAAACAAACACATATGCAGTAGGGTTTCTAATACCGAATCGGTATTGACAAATCGGTATTTCGGTATTGAAAATTTTCCAGTACCGAATTTTCTGTATTTTCGGTATTCATATATATATTCTTATTTAGCGCGTAAACTTAGAAATAGCACATCTCAAAATTTCAAAATTGTGTACGAAAATTATTGATTCCAAGCAGGCCTAATCTTCTCTCTTTTGTTTCATTCAGAGCTTGAAAAAGATAATTCTTTTTTGAATCAATACGAAAAAAAATTTATTAATTTTATGAATCAGTGAATATTTTAAAATAATTTTACATCAATGATTTGATATTGAAAAAAGTGAGATTATGATTTGGTCTAATTTATATTGATTCAATTTTGATTCGATTGAATAATTTAATTTAAGAGATAATTCGCGAAGTATAAATCACATCAGAGCTTTGAAGAACTGATTCAAAATAATTATTTTCAAAGACAATTAAAAGAACTAAGTTACAAATTCGCGAATCAAATTATTATCTCACGAATCATTTTTAGATTTTTTTTATTCACGAAGACATATTATTGACTAAATTTAATTTGCAAATCAAAAAAACATTTTTGAATCCTGAATAAAAACAAAAAATTATAATTCGCGAGAATCAAAATTTTCTTCTTTTTATACCCTACACCACTATGTGGTCATTATACCCTACACCACTATGTGGTCAGGGTATTATAAGTTTGTGCTGATGTTTGTAACACCAAAAAATATTGGTCCTAGACCCACCTTATAGTATACCGATCGGTTCAGAATTTTTTTTTATTTCGATTTAACGATGTCCGTCTGTCCGTCCGTCTGTCTGTCTGTCCATGCAATCTTGTGCGCACTCTACAGGTCGCAAATATTAAGATATTTTGATGAAATTTGGTACGCAGACCTATGTTGGTCCAAGGACGAACAAGTTTGATTTTGGTGAACATCGGTCCATGTTTAGACCTAGTGCCCATATAAGGGTCCTACCAAAATTATACTGTTTATACGCTGCAGGTCGTAAATTACAAGATATTTTGATGAAATTTGGTACACACACCTATATTGGCCCAGTAATGCAGCCTATTGATTTTGGTGAACATCGGTCCATGTTTAGACATAGTGCCCATATAAGGGTCCTACCAAAATTATACTTTTTATACGCTGCAGGTCGTAAATATTAAGATATTTTGATGAAATTTGGTACACAGACCTACATTGGCCCAATAACGCAGCCTATTGATTTTGGTGAACATCGGTCTATGTTTAGGCCTAGTGCCCATATAAGGGTCCCCCCAAAATTATATTGTTTATACGCTGCAGGTCGCAAATATTAAGATATTTTGATGAAATTTGGTACATAGACCTATGTTGGCCCAAGGACGAAGCCTATTGATTTTGGTGAACATCGGTCCATGTTTAGAACTAGTGCCCATATAAGGGTCCCCCCAAAATTGGCTTGGTTACAAACTGCAGGTCGCAAATATTAAGATATTTTAATGAAATTTGGTGCGCTGACTCACATTATAGAAAATTTTGACATAAGCCCCATTTTAACCCATTCGAATTTCGGATCCAAACAATACACCAGACTGGTGTAGGGTATTGTATAGTCGGCATGCCCGACTTTTCCCTTTTTACTCGTTTAGAAAGAAAATTTGGACAAATTTGAAAATTTCCATCATCAATACTGGGAAATCGTAGACACAAAAGTGAACAAATATTTATTTGACTAATTTTTTAAGCTTTTGACTTTCTCTGAAGATAATTTTTAAGATTTTTATATTGAAATTAATTAAGACCCGTATTTATAAATAATCATAATCAGACATTTTTTGGCCGGGTTAATTTTAGTTTTTGCATTGTCCAAAGATCTAGTTGAGTAAATATTCAATATACTCGTATTTATTAATGCATCTTTTGCATCTTTAAAATATAAAATTTGTAAAGAATTGCCAACGCAATTACAGAATTATTGTCAAATTTGTTAAATTTTCTCTTAAAAAAGACATAAAATATTAAAATAATAAATAAAAAAATTGTATGCAAATCGGTATCGTTCTAAAATCGGTATTTCGAATTTTCTAAAATGGTTCAAATTTCGACAATTTTGGTATAACCGAAATCGGTAGTGGAAAGCCTAATATGCAGTACTCCAAATATATAAACATGACATATACACACTTTTTAACAATTTCATATTATGTTTTTTTTTTTATTTTCAATTAATGTTTTAATTGATATTATTACTACTTTAATCGAAATTTTTTTCAATTAATCGTATACAATTTTTGGTAGTTAATAGTATCATTTGAATGATAGGTGCAAAATCAATTAAAATTTTAATTGATATAATCAATTTCGTTATTAAAATTCGTTTTTAGTTTTTTCTGTGTATATTACATGTGGATTTTTTTTATTGCACCAATAGATAAAAATTCCTGATTTAGTATCATTAACATTAAACAAATAACCGAAAGTAAATACAAACTCAAAAGTTAAAATTTATATTTAATCGAACATTTATAAGGCTATGTTAGCTCAAATTTTAAGTTGTTTTGTTCATTGTTAACCCATTTGACGCAACCGTCCTTTTAAAAGGACATCACAAATGAGAGAAAAGCTACTGTCCTTTTAAAAGGACACCCGAATTCGGGAAACCTATAGATTTAAGAAAAAAAAGTTATATTATAAAAAATGTTGAGAAACCCATGAAGATTTAAGTTTCAAAATAAAAATTTAAGTTTTCAAAAAAACATTTTGCGGCGCTATCTGGGTTAATGTCTTCTATTGTCATTAGTTTGGTTTAAAAAATATTATGCACACGATGACCAATTATAAACACAAAAAAATAATAATTAAAATTTTTTATTTTGGTTGGTTATTATTGAAAAACAATATTAAATAACATCTTGCATAATATTAATTTATTTTTGAATTTCCGTAAAATAATTACTTACTTATTAGCCAATACATAACAAAACAACAACAACTATTAAAAATATTTACGACTCTACATAATTAATTTGGATTTGTAAATATTTTTTAATTGTTTGTCCATAATTATTACAATAGTAACAAATTTGTAAATTTCTATTTCTATTGGCAGTTGTTCAACATTTTTGTTTATGGCAGTTTAAATAAATACTATGTGTTGCATACATGTCACATAAATTAGGAGAATTAGGTAACAAATTGTTATAAAAAAGTCTAGAAAATATGTAAATTGAAATTGTTATATGTATTCGATATGTTAAGAAAATTTACGTAGAATAAAAAAAATATAATTTAAAAACATCCCTATAAACAATTTCACTGGAATTCAAGTTGAAAACAAGTCCAATTTCAGCCCTGTTTTCCAGTTTCAAGGCTTGAATACAACTTTAATTACATTTTATTTCAATAGCATACTCCAGCCAAAGGAAAACAAAAATTCAAGTTTGAAATATTTTGTTTTAAATATACAAATGCTAGAATTTGAAATATAATTTACTTCAAGCAAAATTTAAAGCACTTGAATGTTTCAAACCTATGTGCTTATTGGGATGTAGGACAAGATTAAACATTAAGATAGGATAAGATTTCAATTTTTATACCTTCGATAATGTCACTTGTGAATAAAATTGTTCAAGGTTAGTAAACATTTCCAATATAACTTTTAAACCGTCGGGAAAATTTGGCTTCTTATTAGTCTAAAGCTTTTATTAGTCTAAAGCTTGTTCTAAAGTAACTTGTTCTAGTTTGGAGGAAAATACCCTATTGCTAATTTGTCAAACTCCATACGAAAAGATCCGGTTGTACAGGGTGGCCCAAAATTACCGAAGGGGTTTGAATTCTTTATAACTTTTTTATTATAATTTTTTTTGTAATTTTTTTACAGTATATTGTAAAGAAGACTTGGGGAATTTCAAATGGGACAGAACATAATTGAAAAACGAGCTCTTATCGTGGTCTTAAAATTTTTTTCCAACATTGTCAGATATCGAACACCAGTGATGGAAATGGCGACATCGTGTTCATTTTCAAAAAATATAGTCCAATTATAATTGTAATTTTCGCTGTTGAACTACTCTTGGATTTTTCGTAACCCATATCCTGCAGTTTTACCTGTTAACGAACCCATTTAATTGGAAATGGTCTTCGTGGCTCATAACTAAATTATGAATATAATCATACTGTTCCATTTTAAATTCCCCAAAATACTGAAAAAAAATTATAATAAAAAAGTTATAAGGAATTCAAACCCCTTCGGTAATTTTGGACCACCCTGTAGAACATAAATTAGAAAATATGCTAATGCAGTATAGGGTTTCAAATGCCAAATGCCTTTTATCGAAGTAGATAATATGTAGTAAATAATGTTTTTCCGAACATGAAAGTTTTAAAGTAAAAATTCATTTAATTAAAAAAAAACATTTTCTATTTAAATCTATATTAAGTACTTAACTAAAGAGACAAGTGATCAACAGCTAATTAACATAATAGAAATTTAACCAGCCACAAAAAACAAAAACGGAAAAAAACTAGCAAAGAGAAAAATTATCATCACCCATAAATATTAATTAGTCAAGTGAACAAACCGACAACCGGCTGAAAAAGGTAGCCTCCCTACGCCACACAGAATTATAATAAGATCAACAACAATAAAAAAAAAACCACAAAATAAAACACTTTCTTTTCCATCTTTGAAAAAAATCAATTTTTAAGACTTTAACTTCTATTGATGTTTTTTAACTTGAAAAAAAAACGTTGCATGAGAATATGTTTAACTTTAAAAAAATATAGTAGTATTTGTTTTTATGATTTGATGCCTTAAACTTTGGTGTATTTTAGAAAGATTTGTATGTTTTTTTTCTTTGTTTTTTAAGAAAGTCTTTGTTATGGCTAATAATGTTAATTTTATGAGTGTTATATTCAATTTAATTCCATAGAACAACATTTGAGTCAATGGAATTTGAAGTGGTGTTAAAGTTTTTAATATGTATAAATAAAAAATAATATAAAATTATTATGAAATTATAAAATTGATGATTTTATAGTTTTTAAAATAATAAATAAAAATGATTGATTAGAAAAATTTTGCAAACTTGTTAAAATTTTTTATTCGTGTAAAACAAAAGACTTAACAAACAAACTTTTAAAAAAGAAACTGCTAATAATATTATAAATATACGCTAGTAAAAAATTTTAGCCGTATTAAAAAAAGATATTAAAAAATAAAAAAAATTGAATATTGTGCAATTCTACAATTTTTAAAATCGAAAAACTCAAAAACCTATTTTTTTTTTGCTCAATTTTTTTTTAAATAAAACCTCTAACTGATCTTAAAACATCCTGAAATTTTCAAGAGTGCGTTTTTTTTTCTTCTTAAAGATATGAAATTTTTTAAGTCGAATCTTAATACAATAAAATTAAACAAATATCCAATTTTGAAATTTTGAGCAATAAAAAAAATTGAAGGCTTTAGAAGTACAGAAAAATTTTTAAATCGGAATTACGCTTTTATTTTTTTGGTAATAGTTTGAAAAACAAATAACCCAGTGTAGAAAATCATTACCAGATATGTGGTTATGTAACTACATACTTGGTAATGGTAACTAGTTACTTTTGTTATTACATTTCTTATTACCTTTATATGGCGACATCGCCATATAAAGGTACACCGTGAAGTTAAGAAATGGCACATACACACACACATGTATACATAAATGAAAGAATGTGACATTTCTTACCTTATTTATTTTTCAAACTATTACCAAAAAAATAAAAACGTAATTTCGATTTAAAAATGTTTCTGTGCTTCTAAAGCCTTCAATTTATTTTTTATTGCTCAAAATTTCAAAATTGGATATTTGTTTAATTTTATTGTATTAAGATTCAATATAAAAAAAGAGAATAAACAAATCAAAAATTCATATCTTTAAAAAAAAACACCCTCTTGAAAATTTCAGGATGTTTTAAGATTAGAGGTTTTACTTAAAAAAAATTGAGCAAAAAAATAGGTTTTTGAGTTCTTGGATTTTTAAAATTGTAAAATTGCAAAAGTTTAAATTTTTTTATTTTTCAATATTTTTTTTTAAATTTTCTTTTTAATACAGCCTCTTTAAAAAGAGCTAAGAACTATTTTTGTAGCTCTTATAGTTTTCGAGATATTCACAAAATAACCTAGTAACAAAGCAAAATTTTAAAAAAATTATGACATTTTTTGAAATTTTAAATATTGCCTAAATTTTGAAAAAAAAAATTGTAATTTTTTTCCTTTGGCAAAACTTCGTTATATGATGAAAGAAAAGTTCTGACCAAAATTCATCCAAATCGAAATGGGTCGATGCCAACCATTGGCCGATTTGAGATGGAATGACCCAATTTTTTTTTAATTCAAAAGGAAATCTAAAAAAAAATAAAAAAAAGTTTTAAAAATATTGGTCCTACCAGGAATCCAATACGCATTCATCGGTTTGAAAACAAACTGTATCAAAATCACTTTTTAGGATCGTTTTTAGAGCAATTATGCTTTAGAAGCAGTAGTTAAGTGATTTTTTGGATATTGTTCAGAATTACTTCTAAAAAAGCTGTAAAAATTTACTAATGGATACTTTGGAAGCAATGAAAGAAGTGATTGTTTTAAAGTTGTTTAGAATTACTTTTAAAAAAGCAGTAAAAGTACACTAGCGAAACTTTTGAAGCAGTGAAAGAAGTGGTTTGTAAAGCATGACTCCAATTGTTTTTGCTAGGAAAGACAGAATTTTTTAAATTGTTGTTTTTTGTTGTAATTTGTTGCTTCTAAGTGGAACATCGTGAACAAAAATCATGACATATAGCCGCAATAAACGAATTGCTACTTTTTACTGCATTTTTGTAAGCATCTTCTTTTATTGCGGGTAAATGACATGATTTTTGTTCGCAATTTCCCAACAATGTCGCAAAAATATAACAGCATCACAAACTTTACCTTCTTTTATTACATTTTTCGAAAGGAGAGAACAGAGAATCTTCTAAAATCATGTCTATTCTTTGCTGGGGTAATACTAAATAGGTTAAATAATAAATGAATGATAACAACAGCCAGCATGTAAACATTTGTCTGTTAGGACTGACTTGGGAACGGTGGCATATTGACAGGAAGACAAAAAAAATAGATGGTCAACAAAGATATAAAATAAATATTTAAAACAAAAACAATTAAATAAAAAAAATTAATTTTATAAAAAAAATAAAAATGTATGTCCGTGAACGGAAACGAACTCGAAAGCTTCTGACTTTAAACCTTATTTTAACAAAGCGTTGTAATTTTTATAAAATCAATGTATTATTTTTGGTACATTTGGCAATAACCGTCTGGGTATATAAACACATATCTGGTAATGATTTTCTACACTGGGTTCTTAAAACACCTTTAAGCATTTACCGATATAATTATATTCAAAAGAGATGAAAATAAATCCTAAAAGATAAACTATTTTCAAGTATTTTTAAAAAAAATTGAACCGGCAAATTTTTTTTTTCCTGGTTTTAAAAAGGAGAGGCCCGCAAATCGGAAACACGAGTTTTTTCTTCAGATTTGAATTTACGAGATCGATGTTTTGTACTTTAGGTAAGAAGGCTCTGTAAAAAAGTACAATTATGCTTGAGTAGTGTTATCGATATAAAAAGCCTTTACAAGAAAGAAAAATAAAAAAATTTATATTGCCGCTTTTTAAAAGAAAAGTCCAGCTTACGGCCTGAATTCTATGCATTTACGTTTTTTAATGATTTCGTATTATTTAATATGCTAACAACTGACATAATGCATAAATATAAATAATTTTGTATTAAAGCATACTTTCATTTTTGCACTAATTGTAAAACCGCTCATTGTATTTTTTTGAAAAAATATAGATTTCATATCAAGATTCTGTTAACAGTTAGACTACTAATAAGACAAACTCTTAGGAGAATTTCTCCATAATATAGCAATTTATTATAGATTTTTGTTTACGAAAAGTCATGCCAAGAATTTACTAAAGAGAAAGTAAAACAAAAACAAAAGTTTTGTTAATGCCACCTTACAAAAGTTTGTGAATTTTAAAATAAGCAAAAACAAGACGTTAAAAATATTTTTTGTACCTATTTCAAAGGTTGGTTTGCTTTTTTTTTTAATTTTAAATGCAAAGAATTTTTAAAGGCTTGGTTGCTTTAAAATATAAATACTATCATTAAATACACTTGACATTACCAAAGAAATATTTAGTATTTTGTATAAAAAAAACTATTAACTAAAATAAACAAACAATTAAGCAAAACCCACACACATCTTTAAAAAAAAAAAGAAACCAAACAGAGTTATTTCAATCTTAAAAAACAATTAATTTAATTAGATAAATGTCAAACATAAGACATCAAGCCATAAACATATAAGAAATAATTAATGCAAATACTCAAAGATAGAAAAAAATATGCAAAAATCATAAATACTCGTATTTTGTTAAAAAAAAAAAAGTTCAAATATAAAAAAGTCATCATAGTTTAATGACACAATTTCAAATTTTAATCACCTCTAATCTTATGCTCATCTTCACGTGCTTAGCAAAGAAAAATATTTTGCAATACAAATTTGTTGTTGCAAGATATCTAAGCAAAACTAAAATATAATTTTTCAAACAGGTTGTTCTTTGATTTTTAGCGTTATTTTATGGATATATTGTTTTTTTTTTCTTGTATTGAATGAAAGTGGTTTTTCTTGTGGACAAGCAATGTTTTTTTTTCTTTGCTTTTTAGCATTTTTTTAAATAAACAAAATGTTGTTGTTTGTGTAACTTTTAGTGGTTTTTTAGCCACATATTTCGTTATTTTATATTGTTGATTGCACTTTCGCGCCGTCGTCATCTACTTGCTGCAATTACAATGGCAAGTTTTTTATATTTGCTTTATCAGCAGATTTTTTTTTCTTCTTTAAATTTGTTTAGTCTGAAACAAGATTTATTAAATAGTTTTTGTATTATTGAGAGGTTTTTATGTAAGAAGTAGAAAATTCATTATTTTTATGCGAAAATTTTGTAACCAGAACAAGTTATTTTTTCTGTGGTTTAAGATTATATTTTTAGCACAGACATTATTTAAATAGTGTGGTTTAGATAACAACTATAAAGTAACCTATAAAAAGTTTTCAATATTTTACTTAAACTTTATAATTGCATAAGAAAATAAATCAAGTTTGTGTGTTAAGTCTTTGGAATTAAATGCTCCAAATTAACTTTTTGTTGGTAATTTTCTATGGATTTTAGCAACAATATATATTAATGGATTTCCCAAAAAATTTATATAGTTTCGTTGGAATGCAGCTAATGAAAATTTTCATTAAATAATTGCAATTTCATTAAATAATTTCTTTGATTTGAGATCTTATCTTTAAATTTTCTCTAAATTTATCAATAAAAAGTAAATTATAAAAAAAAATTATTAATTTATAGAGAATAGCTTAAAAGCCCGATACTCCTTTACCAGTAGTTTTAAATACCGAAATATATTTAGAAGAACGTTAAATTATTTGATTTTTAATAAATTTGTTGCAACCCTTTTGTAGTGAGTATTTAAATTTTATGCTTTGTCGGGCATGCCGACCAAAGAATGATTTCCAGGAAGGAAATAATTAATTATATTTATAATTTTAATTTAGTATGGTTGAGTTTAAGAAGAAGAAGAAGAAACTTTTATTCTCGAAAAATTATAAACACATTAATTTTCCAATCAAACTAGATCTAGTTTGTGACTATTTCTATGGACAGGCTTCATCAGTAATTTTCCATTAAATCGTATTAATTGTTTATATGTTATTAGCAAATTGTCTTTATAAAGGGTTCTTCAACAGAGACGCTACAAAAATAGAAAGACAGGGACAGCAAACGACGCCATATTTCTTGCCGCTCTTTTGACATTTCTCTTCAGTAAGGTTTGCCATTTCATGATGGAAAGATATACGAGCCAACAACGAGTCGATAATATTAAAATTTACTACCGAAATTCGGAGTCAGTGGCCTCAACGTTAAGAGCGCTACGTCCAATTTATGGTCGTCATAATGAATGGCTTCGTCAATAAACAAAATATGCGTTATTGGTCAGACAGCAATCCACACGTACTCCATGAGTCATCATTGCATCCCGAAAAAATTACGGTTTGGTGCGGTTTATGGCCCGGCGGCGTCATTGGGCCGTACTTCTTCCGTGATGATCAAGACCGGCACGTTACTGTGAATGGGAATCGCTACCGTTCAATGATAACCGAATAGTTTTGGCCCCAATTGGATGATATGGATTTGGAGGACATGTGGTTCCAACAGGACGGCGCCACAAGCCACACAGCGAATGTCACAATTAATTTATTGCAAACCAAGTTTGGAGAACGTGTTATCTCACGAAATGGTCCAGTCGATTGGCCGCCTCGGTCGTGCGATTTGACGCCGTTGGACTATTTCCTGTGGGGCTACGTCAAATCTATGGTCTATGCCAACAAGCCAGCGACGATTGATGAACTTCGTACGAATATCGGCCGATTTATGCTTGAAAACCGTCGAAAATTGGGTTCAGCGTCTGGACTTCTGCAAGCGTGCCCGTGGTGGCCATGCAAAAGAGATCGATTTCCATACATAATGGCATCGAACGTACTTTCACAGGAATAAAGAATTTCATTGATATCCAAAACCGTTTTTGTTTTATTCAAAAAAACTTTTGTAGCGCTCTTATTGAAAAACCCTTTATCATACTACCTCTGTTCCAAAAAAAAAAGGTATGATTTTTTGATTGGTTTGATTTTTTTGTTCCAAAATAATGTTAACATTTTACTAAGCAAAGTGTTTTTATTCAAATAAAAGAAAATAATTTAAAATAAACAGTTCATGTGCCACTATTGTGGTAGAAAAAATAATAATATGTTGTAATAAAATTAATGAACAATATTTTGACGAGCTGTTTCTAATGTCTCTTCGCTACATTTAAGAGAAACCAGTAAAAGGCCATTTCGGCGAAGACTTTCTTTCCCATACCTCGAATTTTGTAATTATTACCATCTTTGTTAAGCATTATAGATTCCATACATGTTTGTAATGTCTAATATATGTTTTCTAATTTATCTTAATGCTGTTTATTTTTCACACAAAATCAAGGAATTATTTTAATTCTAATTTTCAACTTTGACAGCGAATTAAAAATAAAATTGGAAAGCTATCTATAAATTCAGAATCACTGATATGTCCTAACAACTATCGAAAAACACAATTAGTTTTTAAAAAAAACTCCATAATCCCAGCAAAATGTTAACCTAATTTCGGAACGAATATAGTAATTTTTTTAAAACAACCCGTCGCACAGTGCTTTGATCCCATATAACGATTGGACAAAAATAGAAGGAGTGGAGACAGAGTTTTGAAATTTGGTATACTGTCATAGAACCCCTTAGTTAAGAAAAATTTTAATTTTTGGAAATATCGGGCCAAGTACACGCCCACCTCCCATAGGTCCTGAAATTTAAAAATATTATATTAGCTATAAATGGACGTAAAATTACAAAAAGTATCCATTGAGATGCACATAAAACTGGAAACGTTTGTGTCAATTTTTATCAAAATCGAAGCAAGGACTCTTAGTCTTGCCATATATCCTTTATTTTAAAATCTTTATAAAACTATCCGATTGCGATGAAATTTAACACGTGAATTGATATAAGGTCAAGCCATACTTGTGCCAAATTTGGGTAAAATTGATTCATTAATAAAAAAAAATGCCTTTCACAAAAAATGGGGTTTAAACGCTTAGAATGATTTTTCTAAAACAAAAAAAAATTAAATAAGATCAAAACAGGAATCCATGTGAATCCTCCATTTTAGGCATAGTGTTCAGCGAACTTATGTAAAACACTACGAGGAATAATTTTGTGAAACATTTTAACCTTCTAACTCTTTTTAGAGTTAGAGGGTTAGAATGTTCCACAAAAATGTTCTTCGTAGTGTTTTACAAAAGTCCGCTCAATGGAAGGTTCACATGGTTTGAATACAAAACACTCTTAAATGCGTGAAAATTGTGTAAAAATCATGAATTTAGGCATTTCAAAAAATCTACTTTTTTTAATTTGTGGTAAAAAATAGTAACTAATTTTTTAATCATCTATTATATAACAATATAAACTTACAAAAAAGGAAAAAAAATCTAATTTTATATATTTTTTTTTTATACTCCATCAAAATTAAGCAATTTTTGGATTTTCAACAAAAAAAAATGTGTTTTTCGGAGCAATAAAAAAAATTGTTTTGTAAACATATACTAAAATCCATATTTTAATTTAACTACAAATATATTGAAGTAATTACAAAACAAATCTTCGAACAAGTTTTAAAAAAAATGAATTTTGAGAATTATTTTTGTGAAGCAGTTAAAACCCATTTTTCTGTTAAGTCATTTTTGCATAAAATTCTCTGAGTTTAGCGCCCTCTTTTGGCGGCAAAAGCAATCACACCAAATATTTTTTTTCACATTTGTTTGAGTTACTTTCTTGTCTTAAAAAAAAACCTTCTTTAATCACAATTTGAGACAAAAATTTTTTTTTTGATTTTTGTCAATGGGACGAAGCATAGTTCGTCGGCTGTAGGATTCGAAAACATGCATGTAACTATACTAGAAGGCGACCGCTTAGCCATCTCACACAAGTAGGGTCTTAAATGCAATGTAGATTACACAGTACAACAAAAACAGCTGGTACCAAAACGGTCAGCAAAGGCACTGTAAAATTGCTGATGGGGCCATATTAAATAAAATAAAAAATGTGCATCATTAGATTACAGTATTATATAAAATGACACAGACTATAAATCTATAAAAGAATGTAATAATAAGTAGTTTTTCTTTTTTTTTTTTTAATTCAAACTCATTTCAATCAACTTTTATTCAGATTTTAACGTGTTACACTTTTTGACGTCCCATTCCTTAGAAAAATAAAGTTTCTGTCTTAAGTCTTCTTTTATTTACTCATAATTATTTATTGCAAAACTTTTTTTTGTGATTTCAAAATCGAAAGAAAACAAAAATGCAGGTTATATTTACTTCCTAAAAAACACGAGTCACTTGTATTATTTTCTATAATCCTCACGATTATTGTGATTAACAACAGAAAAACCAAAACGTCAACATCAAAATCTCTATAAAAATGCCAACAAAAGGCAAATAGTCAACATACCAATGTTTTATAAATAAACTACTCGACCAACACAACAATGAATGAAAGCATCAAACTCATTCACACAAAACCGCGCCCACCTGTTTAACCATTATAATTGATTCCCCATTCTCCAGCAATAATTTCAACCAAACCTTCATCGTCAGCAACATCTCTGTAAACAACTAATAACACAATTTTAGTTCCAGTTCAATAACCACGTCGCAGCACGTTTTGGTGGTCATACTGACGATTACAATAACAACAATAAAATACTTATAAAATACGATAAAGAAATTTATGAAAGAATTCAACGAATAGTGAAAGCAGTGAGGTGAGGTCTCTGTGTGTTTTTTTCCTTTTTTGTAATTTGCCATAAAAATACACAGTTTATAAAATGCGATACTACACCATTTACAAAGTTTTAGATGTAGTTCAAAAATAATACTTACTTAAAATAATCCTAAAAATATTTGGGAAACGCAGAAAATTGTTTGAAATTTTTCGAGTATAATTCGAAATATAAAAAAAATATATGGGTCATACCATCTCAAATCGACCAGTGGTTGGAATCGATCCCTTTCGATTTGGATGAATTTTGGTCAGAACTTTTCTTTCATCATATAACGCCCTCTTGAAAATTTCAGGATCTTTTAAGATCAGTTAGAGGTTTTATTTAAAAAAAATTTTGCAAAAAAAAATAGGTTTTTAAGGTTTTTAGTTTTTAAAATTGTAAAATTACAAAATTTAAAATTTATTTAATTTTTCATTATTTTTTTTATAATATTTTTTTTTTTTAATACGCCTGAATATCCTCTTTAGAACGAGCTAAGAACGATTTTTGTAGCTATTATAGTTTACGAGATATTCAAAAAATAATCTCGTAAAAAAGCAAAAAATTAGAAAAATTATGACATTTTAAATATTGCATAAATTTCGAAGAAAAAATTTTGTAATTTTTTTTTTCCTTTTGCAAAACTTCGTTATATGATGAAAGAAAAGTTCTGACCAAAATTTATCCAAATCGAAAGGGGCCGATTCCAACCATTGGTCGATTTGAGATGGAATGACCCATATATATATAAAGTAAATGAATGGTTTTTGTTAGATTTGAGATCATACAGGTAAATTATAGAGAATAAAAATTGAAAAAATTCGATAAGGCCAGTATCCATGCCTTTATGGGTTAATAATTGTTAATGATCTACTTATATTGACTGTGAAACAAATAAACAAATGTTAACACAACTCAATGCTAAAAATGCTATTTTTAGCTTCTGTTATAACTGTTTTTGCTTTGAACTTTAAGTTTTAAAGTATCGCTGTTGGTTCTATTCAACTCTGATAGTCAGCTTATGAATCACAGATTTATTGAACGACAACGAACCGTTAATTTTAAATTTTAAATGCATATTCTAATTATTTTTAAACTACAGCATAAATCTATGTTGATAGTAAACAATTAGGCATATTAAATTATATTTTTCACTATATCTAGTGTGTTGACTCATAAGCTGACGATCAGAGTTGAATAGAACCAGCGACTATACTTTTAGAATTAAAGTTCAAAGCAAAAACAGTGATAACAGAGGATAAAAATAACATTGTTATAATTTCGTTGATGTTAGTCCAATTCAATTTTGTTTACATTTGTCTATTTGCTTCACAGTAAATATAAGTAGATCATTATCAATTATTAACCCATAAAGGCATGGATACTGAGGATAGGTCTGTAGCGGGCCCGAAAAAAAAAATTAAAAGTAAATTCTGAAAATTCTTTAACTGTAATGCAACATTTTCGATATATTTAAATGGAAACTTAAAAAAAGAGAATTCAAATTTCTTAAATAAAAATTCAAATGGTGTAATAAGGCGTAAGTGTACACAAATAACATAAATATAAAAAGTGTAAGTTTTTGCGCTTCGTTTTCCTTCTTTCTACTTATTTTTGCCGTAAAACTGCGTCGTGATTGCAAAAAAAAACTACAAAGTGAGTATAACTGAGTTGAATCGACGATCATTGGCACAATTACAATGTGATTATAAGGTTGAAATTGCAAGTACATACAGACAATATATTTTATAGCAAGCTGCACATGATACCCTCGCTATTCTTGTTGTTTTGGGTTAGTTATTGCTGGCTGTTTTTGTTGTTCGGCAAGGTGAGGAGGTTTTTGTCATGATATTGCCGTGAAATATTGTACAAACAAACACATTTTTTTAATGTAAAATGTGCCGTTGTTGTGGGGTAAGATGATCAGTTTTACTTTCAGGCTTTAATAAGAAATTTGCATTGTCCCACTAAAAACAAATTTTAAAGTCATGCTTTACAAACCACTTCTTTCACAGCTTTAAAAGAATCGGTTAGTATACTTTTATTGCGTTTTTAGAAGTAATTCTGAACAACTCCAAAAACAAACACTTCTTTCATTGCTTCCAAAGTCACCATTAGTATATTTTCAAAGCTTTTTTAAAAAATTCTTAACAACATGCAAAAAATAACTTATGTATTGCTTTTAAAGCTTTTAAAGTGATCTAAAAAAGAGATTTTGATACAGTTTATTTTCAAACAGGTGATCGCGGCTTCGATTCCTGGCTTCACCAATACTTTTCTAATTTCTTTTTTTTATTGTTTTATTTATTTATTTATTTTTTTTAATATTTATAATTAATTTGTTTAAATTCAGTATTTTTTTAATTTTTCAGTTTTTAAAAATATATAAAAAAAGTTATGAAAAATTGCTTTTTATGCACCTGTGGAAGTAGTACTGAAAACAATACTGAATTGAAGAGAAAAAAGCATAATATCTCTCAATAACAAAGTGGTGTTTTTATGCCAGTCAACTTTCATAGCAATCTTGAGGCCGCCAGTTCAAACCCGGTGATGGCAATAAAAAATTTTGTAAAATAAATAAAATATAATTTTTTTTCCATAGAATGTTTTTAAACAGAAAATTGATGAAAAAGAGTACAATACTGCAAAAATGTTGAAGTGAGAGTATTCCTCTACTATGACAACTCAATGTAAAAATCATTACTGTTTCTGATAAAAAATAAGTACATCAAAATTGTAGTGCAGTTTCTACTGAATTGGCATCTCTTTTTTAGCTGGGGTGCTAATGAATATGAGAACAAGTTTTAATTATACGACAAGTGGATTTTTTAAACCGATTTTTACCTAAGTTTAAATTGCAAAAAAAAAACTTAAATTTTAATTTAAATAAATTTTTTAAATGTACGCTGTTATTAAAAAAAAAACTGTTTAATTAAGCTTTAACACATGAATTGGCTAAAGTATTCATTATCTCTCTATTAAACCTTTATTAATAAATTGTAGTCAAAAAATATACATTAAAAGTTTATTAATTTTTATTTAAATCTGGCAACACTTTGTATATTCTATCTTTATATTTTTAGTGAGAAAGAATTTACAAAAATCCAATTAAATTTTTAAACACCTTTCTCATACCAAATTTCTAAATACAAAAAAAAGCTTTTTAAAAAGGCACCAACAAAGAAATTTGTAAAAGCAAAAAAAATTTTTTTTTGTAACTTTTGATTTTTATTTTTAAACAATATTTATATTAAAGACTAGCGGGCGCAGCCCGCTACGTTGTTAGCGTTTTTTGGAAAAGGTATTTTTTTAAAAAGGTATTTTTTTGGAAAAATGTATGTTTTTTGGAAAAAGGTACTTTTTTTGGAAAAGGTACTTTTTTTGGAAAAGGTACTTTTTTTGGAAAAAAGTGCTTTTTAGGAAAAAGGCACTTATTTTGGAAAAGCCTACTCTCAAAGAGGTCCTTTTTTTGGCAAACGGTACCTTTTTTGAAAGCGGTACTTTTTTTTGGAGAAAGGTACTTTTTTGGAAAGAGGTACTTTTTTTTGGAAAAAGGTATTTTTTTTTGGAAAGAGGTACTTTTTTTGGAAAGATACTTTTTTTAAAAAAGGTACTTTTTTTTGAAAACCCGGTTAAAAAAGTTCATATATGATCATATATATTTTTTATATGATCATATATGGTCATCCATATTCGTACATACTAGAAAAATGAACCTACATCTCCATATATGGTCATACATGTTCATATATTACTTTGTACGGTCGTCCATATACAGTATGTTTATATTTTATATGTATTATCATCTATTTTGTTAGGAAATTTCGTATTTTGAAAACTGTTGTGACAAATTTTTGTTAAAAAACTTGAAAACACAATAATACATTTTATTTGTTCAATGTCTTGATTTGGAAACCGCCAACAAATTTGTTCACAACAAAACTAAATTAGTATTAGAATATATAATTCCCTTTAATGTTTCGTACGATTTCAAAATAATTAAAATATAAGATAATAAGATAATATAATTAAACATGTTATACACGTTGGAAATTATATTTGTAAAATAATAAATATATACAATGCAGTTACATAACATTAACATTCTTGCTTTTGAAAATAAAATATTTTGGTTTGAAATGCAACAAAAAATATTTTGTTTTAATTCAATAAAGACAAATTTTTCATAATCAACTTGGAATATGCTGAAAAAATCGTTTTCGGTTTAATTAAACAAAGTTTAGCTTACATACCAAAAACTCCGTCTTAATATAACGAATGTAGAAAATAGAAATAATTTATAATCATATATGAATTCATACACATATCAGAATATGCTGACATAAATAGGAGTATTCATATCTACTTCCATGTATGTACATTAGAGTTGCCAAAAAAAAACATGAAAGTTGGAATTCGCGGTGGTTACAATGTTGCCCCTATTGCTTAATTTCTAAAAACTCCCTGTGCAAAGTTTAAGCCAAATCCGCTTTTATACTGGCCAGATAAATTTATCTTTTAATAAATTTTAATTTGTCTCTAGAGTAATTTATACAAAAAGTAGGGTTGACTTTGAATTATTTTTCTTTTTTTATTCTATATTCTTAATTAATGTGCAGAAAAGGAATATGAAATCAAAACTTAAAAAAATTAGGTAACTTTTAAGCAGTTCGCAGTTTTTTTTTTTTGTTTTTTTAAATTGTACAAAAAAAAATACATATTTTGGCTAAAATTGCCAAATTTCCTAAAAATATGAAAGTGAAAATCCCACTGGTCGTGCATGATATGCACAAATTTCGCAAATTTGATCTTTATTTTAACAAAGAATATGAATCTGCAATCGAAATTTGAAAAAAATTTGTAGTTTATAAATTATTCGCGGTTTTTTGAAAATAAAAATATAAACTCATGTTTTTCGATATATTTTCCTACATGAGTTCCTTTTGCATATATGAAATTACATGTACTTCCAAATTGATCCATATGAGTGGTTTTTGCATAGCATGGTATCAGATATACTTTCATATATGGCCATGCATAAGTGATTTTTGCAGATATAGAATCACATATACTTCCATATATGTCCATATATGTCATTTTTGTGTATATCAAATGACATATACTTCCATATTTGAATGCTGTTTGCATATATGGGAAGTCATATACATACATATATGCTCGTACATGAGTCCTTTTCGGATGTATGGAGTCGTATATACTTTTATATTTGTCCATATATGACTTCCTTTTGAATATATGAAATTACATATATTTCCAAATATGTCCATACAGGAAACATATATGGCCATATTTGTACATACATGCAGCCATATATGATCATATTTGATCATATATGAACTTTTTTAACCGGGAAGATACTTTTTTTGAAAAGATACTTTTTTTGGAAAAAGGTACTTTTTTTGGAAAAGGTACTTTTTTTTGGAAAAAGGTACTTTTTTTTTGGAAAGATACTTTTTTTGGAAAAAGGTACATTTTTTGGAAAAAGGTACTTTCTTTGGAAAAAGGTACTTTTGTTGGAAAAAGGTACTTTTTTTGGTAAAAGGTACTTTTTTTGGAAAAAGGTAGTTTTTTTTGGAAAAAGGTACTTTTTTGGAAAAAGGTACATTTTTTGGAAAAAGGTACATTTTTTGGAAAAAGGTACTTTTTTTGGAAAAAGGTACTTTTTTTGGATAAAGGTACTTTTTTTGGAAAAAGGTACTTTTTTTTGGAAAAATGTGCTTTTTTGGAAAAAGGTACTTTTTTTGGAATAAGGTACTTTTTTGAAAAAAGGTACTTTTTTGTCCCCTTTTTGACCCTCCCAATAAGAATTTCCAAAAATGCCGTCTCAACGGACGTCTACACCGGTCGAGGAACCTACATACCAAATTTCAACTTCATAGCTCCAGCAGTTTGAGCAGGCCGTCAAGGGGGAGACTTTTTCCCCTTTTTGCCCCTCCCTGTAAAAATTTCAAAAAATCCCGTCTTGGTGGATGTCTACGATAGTGGAGGAACCTTTATACCAAATTTCAACTTCCTACCTCCAGCGGTTTGGGCAGGCCGTCAAGGGGGGCCTTTTTCCCCTTTTTAACCCCCATTTTTACAACGTCCCTGTCCAAAATTCCAGAAAGTACTTTCCAGAAAAGTTAGCCCATACTCCAAGGAACACATCTCTTAAATTTGAGCTTTCTAGACAAAGGGGTTTTGCCAGGCCGCCAAGGGGGAGACTTTTCCCCTTTTTGTCCGTTTCGGTAGGAATTTACAAAAATCCCGTCTTAGCGGACGTCTACGCCGAAAGAGGAACCTACATACCAAATTTCAACTTCCTAGCTTCAGCGGTTTGGGCTGGGAGATGTTGAGTCAGTCAGTCAGTCAGTCAATCAGTCAGTCAGTCAATCAGTCAGTCAGTCAATCAGTCAGTCACGTTATTCTTTTATATATAGAGATAACAATTTACAAATGAGTTACAAATATTTCAAACAAAAAAATTGTTTGGAATAAAATTTTAATTTAAAAGAAAATGTGATTACTTTTACAAATTCCATTGTTGGTGCCTACTATTTTTTCTGTGTAGGCGAATAATATTGTTTTGTAAATTAAAATATTTTATGACAACTCCAAACATATTAAAAACGATTTTTAAACATTACTAAGAAGTAATAACAAATTGTGTTAAAGTTTTTGTTTTTTTGTTTTACAAACACTAATAAAAGTATTCGAATATCGAGTATGCTTTTGTTATAAATACATCACTATTTTATTGAATTTATTTTTATTTTATTTTCATGCAAATTTGAGAAAATTTTGTCATAAAAGAGTTTAGTCTTGTAATTTTTGCATTTTTTTAATTTCGGTTGGATGCAAAATATTGTATTGCGTCTATTCTTCAAGTCATTTACTTAATTATTGTAAATTCACATTTTTAGTTTTTTACAATGGTTTTCTTTTTCTAAACTTTATCAAGGGCATATTTTAGGCTATACTCTGCTTTAAGTATTTAATAAATTTTTATTTATTAATCATTTGTGAATATGCTTTTTGCCACTTTAGCACATTATCTTTAATTAAGCTATTTTTAAAGTTTTTGAATAACACTGCTAATCTTTTTATGGCGAAATTTGAACAAGTAAATTTTTGAGAAATGATAACATAATTAGGGTGACCATTTCTTTCTGACTTGAAATCAGTAAAATTTTTTTAAAATACAATAACAAAAAAAAAAAAAAAATTATGCTGCAAACCGAATTTGTTTCCAATTGAATGGTTCGGGGGATGCATCAAAATTTTTCAGTTAATACTACTGAATTTGTATTACTTACGCTAGCGAACTTCAGTTGTCACTAATAAATAGCACCGTCTAAACTAATTTGATGATTGATTTCTTCAAAAATATTTTAACCGAAATTTATTTTTTTACACAGATTCTATACAATTTTCTTTTCGAAATATTTACATACATATTTTAAGCACTTTTTCTACGACCCAGATAACAGAATTGTACTGAAAAACGCTTTGTTAACCGTTTCGGTTGGCATAACCAAGTACATGTAAGAACAATGGAAATTTTTTTTTCACAGTCAAACAATTCGAAATTGAATATTATTTCGTGTTCTAACAGAACGGTAAAAATTGATTCTAAATTCGTTTGAAGTCACTTAAGGGAAACTTTTTTTAAATCACTGAACGGAAAAATATTTTTTAAATCTTTGAACGGTTGAGTGAAGTTTTCCGTTCACATTAAGCGCTTTATAAATTTAGCGAATGCTTTTTTCGATTTACGAGTATAAAAAATGAAATTATTCGTCAGTAAATTAATTCATTTGTTTTAATAAAAACAACTATTACAACTGAATTAGTTTATTCTTAAATCATTACTGCAGTTAAACGCGATTATAATCACTACTGCAATTCAATGATTTCACTTGATTTGGGTAAATATTGAATTAACTCACTTCAGACATAAATTTTATTGGATTTAATAGGGACTCAATATATAAATTTGTATTTTGATTTTTTCTTATAGAAAAAATTATTTTTTTTTTTTTAATGCTGAAATCAGTACAAATTTAAAAAAAATCAGTACTAATCAGTATACAATTTTTTCATCAGTACACGTAACCAAAAATCAGTACATGTACTGATCAAATAAGTACGAATGGTCACCCTAAACATAACTTAAAAAAATTGATTTGGTTTGCACGGCCTAAAATTTTGTTTTACAGAATTTTCATACATTCTATAAATGCTAACTACTATAAATAACTCCCAACAAAAAATTGTGAAATAAGTCCCAACGCATTGGGATTTACAAATATTTGCGAGTTTTTCTTATAGAAAGCCACTGAGGAGTATTTCCTTTATTGGAAAAGTTCTTACAATCAAAAGATTGTTCTATACGAAAAAGTACTCAGATTCTGAAGGGCTTTCCATAGATAAAAGTTTTTAGTATCTGAGGGCTTTTCCATAGAAAAAGTCTGAATATTCTATAGGTTCTATAGGAAAAAGTCTTGGAAATTAGAGGGGTTTTCTAAAGGATAATGACCTCATGATCGGAAGAATTTTTTATATGAAAATTTTCCCAGAATCTGGAGATTTGTCTACAGAGAAATGTCTTCAATATCCAAAGGTTTTTATATAAACAAAATTTGAGGTTTTCTAAAGAATAAATAAAGAATCTGTGGTTGTTTTTTTTTATATGAAAACATCATCGGAGTTTTATATTTCTATAAAAAAGTATTCTATATGAAAAAGTCCTTAGAATATAAAGGCTTTTCTGTGGAAAAAGGTCTTGTACTATTGAGAGTTTTTATTTATTGAGAAGCACAAAAAGTTTTCAGTGCTTTCTATAGGAAAAAGTTATCAAGATCTAGGAGCTTTTCTACAAGAAGAAGTCCTCAGAATCTGAGAGTGCTTTTATTGGAAAAAGTGCTCAAAATCGAGGGGTTTCCTATAGCAAAAGTCCTCAGAACCAAAGGGTTTTTCTATAGGAAAAAGTTCTCAGAATCTTAGGATTTTTCTATATCAAAAAACCTCAGTGTCTGAGAGTTTCTCTGTAGGAAAATTTCTTCAAAATCGCGGGGTTTTTCTATACCAAACATCCTTAGAATCTTATGTTTTTTTTAGAGAAAAAGTGCTCAGAATCTGATCAGGTTTTTATATAGTTAAAAATTCTAAGAATCTGGGAGCTTTTCTGTAGCAGAAAATCCTAAGAATATAAGGGTTTATTTATAGGACAAATCACCAGAATCTCAGGAATTTTCAATAGGAGCAAGGGGTTATCTATAGCAAAACTCCTCAGAATCTGAGAACTGGTTTTTCTGTAGGAAACATTACTAAGTAGCTGTGGTTGTTCCTATAGGAAAAAGTATTCATTAAAAAGTATAACACACATTGTTCCTAATAACTTTTTCCAACTTTAATTAAAACATTTTTTCTTGATCAAAATATCTTTGAGAAATATATCACATTTCAAAATGTGTCGGTTTATCAAATTCGAGTGGTTTACTCAGATATTATTAATTATAGAGATAGGAAATCAAAACTTACACTACTCACCGGTAGAGGGCGTTGAAATTTAGTATTACCTGAGCAACTATTTGGTATCAGTTTAGTATCAGCTAAGCTTATATTAAGAAACTAAAAAACTTCTGAAAACTGCTCAAAATAAAGAAAAAACAAGCACTGTATTTCCAGAGTGGTCAAAAGGTTCAAAGGGCCTAATAATTGAAAGAAAGCCGTAAATGGGTAAAACAAAAGAACTCGGGCACGAAACTAAAGTCAAAAGCATGGAGAAGTTATTTAGGGCGATTCCAAACATTTCTGGACACGAAGTGCAATATTCGGAAACTTTTGTGCGCAGAATTAAAGCCAACGTTGGGCTTAAAACACCTAAAGTTCCGAAAGTTCCGGACAGAAATGCTAGGAAAAACATTAATGCAAAAACCTTAGTAAAACCTTTCTGTATTACATTTGTTAGTGGCGCACTCTTTAATTTAACCCATTTAACAGCCATATCATATAACGGCTCTTGACTGAATATATAAAATTTTACTAAGTTTATTCAAAGCAAATTATTTATTATTCCAAAAAAATATTTAGAAAAATTTTGGCACCCTTTTTTATTGTTCATAATCTCTCAGTTGGCTATTTCAGAGCCAACAAGTTTAATTCTAATTTATGTTTAAAATTTTTTTTTAAAGAAGTCACGTTTTATTTAAACAACAAAGCACCAAAAGCCAATGTTAAATCAATACTGATATAAAACACGAAAAATATTGTCTATAAAAAATATATTTATGTACAAAATATTGTCTATTCATAATATTGTACACTATAATATGTAGTTAGTCTTAAACATAAATACTTAAATACAATATACATATTTGTTAAAACACAAAACCACAACAATATTTAACAACAAATGTCAGTTAGTGTTTAAGATTATTCAGCTTATACAGTTAACACCTTAAAGTGCCAAATACCATGTTTTTTTCTTAAAAAAATATAAATATTAATATAATGTATAGTAAATGATATGAAATAAGAAGATATCTTTATAAATAATTTTCTTCAAAAAAAAATTTTTTTTTATTATTTTCAAATATTAACTAATAAACTTATTTGAAATTCATACAAGGTGTAAAGTATGTCTAATAGGAGTTCAAGGTAATCGCGTGTATTTCTTTAAGAATAAAAGATGATTTATTATAGAAAAATTGATTATGTTGTAAGATTTATTTACGCATAAATTAAACAAAAAATTATTAGTAGGAGAATTACATTAAAAAAAATGTTTTTTAAGTCGTACATGAAAATATATAATGTAACCAAAGTAGTTATCAGGATTTAAGAGCTTTTCTACAAAAAGAAGTCCTCAGAATCTAGGGGCTTTTCTATAAGAAATGTCCTTGGAATCTGATGGTTTTTCTATAGGAAAAGTCCTCAGAATCTAAGAGTTTTTCAGTGTGATAAAGTTTCCAAGATCTTAGAGACTTTCTACAGTAAAACGTTCTCAGAATTTGGAGAGTTTTCTGTAAGAAAAAGGGCTAAGAATCTGAGGGTTTTTGTAGGAAAAATCACGAAAATCTGTAGGATTATCAGTAGGAGAAAGTGCTGAGAATCTAAAGGTTTTTCTATAGAAAAAACTTCTCAGAATCTGAAAGCTTTTTTGAAAAGTCCTCAGAATCTAAAGGTTTTTCTATAGGGTTTACTCAAGAAGGGGTAAATCCACTTCTTTATATTCTATGATAGATTACTGTATTACAAATTAAAGACTTTGCAGAACATTTTTCTGGAAACCCCAATTAATTTTGATTGTAAAGTTTTAACCCTTTTCGGACACATCATAGATCAGAAAACTAAAATTGTCAGGTATTTAGATAAAAGCTTCATTAAGGAATTTAAAATGACCAGAAAAAAAATAATACACATATTTATTCATAAAATTTAATTTAAAACTTAAATTTCAACTTTATTCACAAAATGTATTCCTGTGGTGAATTAAACATAGTATCACAACTTCCAGGGAATTTAAAAAATGTTTACCAAGGGTCTCCTACTTTTTGTTATATTTGGCATATTGATATGGTTCATTCCACTAATTTTTAATGTAATTTTATTTCGCTAAATTCTTTAAAAAACTTTGAAAATTATCACAAAAAATCACAAAATATACAAATTTTTTTTAAACTTTTATATAAAAAATATAGTGCTAACGCTGGTTTCATTCTTAATGGTAAAGTTACACAAAAGTTAACCAAAAATTTTACAAGGAATGTCAAAAAAGTTCCCACAAAACAATAAAAAATATTTGGCTTTTCTTTTTTGTAGAGCTTAAATTGTGATTCGAATTCGGATAATTTAACAGAATCTGTAGGAAATCTTCGCGGATTTGATTGAAAATGGGTTTTAATTTAAAAAGTTTTTAATAAAAAAAATTTAAATACTGCTGGTAAACTTAACTTTCAGAATATCTGTTTTTTATGAAATATAACTTCCCAGGTCTTACATGAAAAAAGTATTAACAGCATGTGCTATAAAAAAATACAAAACTGTAACAACTGCTTCAAAAATTGTTTGAAAAAATGTTCGAAACCTTAATTTAGTTTACACAGCTTGCAGCCACCATACGAATTCGAAAATTGTATAGAAAAAAATCAGAGAAACAGCCTCTTTTAAAGAAATTTTTTTCCTGTATGTAAGAGAGGAAAAATATTTTAGTTTAAGGACGATTAAAATCAGACATTGCTACACTCAAAAAAAAAAAAAGTCAGTAAAGTCAGCAAAAAATGTTGCTGTGTCAGCAAATTTTTAGTCAGGAGCGTGCTTGAAAAAAGTTGGTAATTTCAGCAAAAGGTTTGCTGAAAATCAGCGAGCTGATTTTTACCAAAAAAATAGTAATCTTCAGCAAAAGTTTTGCTAACACTTAGTCGACTGCAAATGAAAAAAATCCTTGCTAAAATCAGTAAACTTTTTGCTGAATATTAGTAGACTGAAAAAAACTGAAAAAACTTGTAGCGAAATTTTACTTTAGTTAATTTATTTGCTGAAAATTTAAATATAGAATATGTGTAGAGTTGTTTTTCTTTTTTTGTCATTTCCGTTTCCAGACAAGCTGCGACATCTACATCTTGTCTATCTGGTTGTCGTACACGCTATGAATGCGGTTATCAGCACAATTTTTGTAGCAAAATAAATTAGTAAAATATTAGTTCAAAATTAGTTTAGTGCTAAAAAAAAATATAACTAAAATTTTTGCTGAAAACGGAATTTCAGCAAAAAAAATTGCTGAAAACTAGTACACTTGAAATACAAGACGTTTTACTAATTTTTCTTCTAACTTATTTTTTTGAGTGTACTATATAATAGACTGCACCAGGTATTTATGAGAAAATTGGAAATTTAGTCCATATGTGCACTAATTCTAAAACAAATATGGTTTATTCTTGGGTCCATTTAATTCAGCGTACCAAATTTCATTAAAATATCTTTATATTAACATGCGAACAAGCATATGGGCTTATTTTTTGGGATTTTTGTACGGGAACTAGGTCTAAACATAGATGGATTCTAAATGAAATCAATAGGCTTTGTCATTGTGGCAATATATTGTAAATCGGTTTACAAAATTTCATCAGAATGTGTTTATATTTGCGACCTCAACACAAAGAAAATCTTGCTGGACGAATTTTAATGAAATTCTTCAATAAACTGATGAAGATTTCTTCACAAAGCAAATAAAAAAATTTATTAAATGAATGGGGGAAATGTTTTTAGTTGATCTGTTATTTAAGTAAATTAATGTCATCGAATTTTTTCAATAATTTTTATTCTTTGTAATTTACTTGTAAAAATTGTATCATCTTTCTTTGATTTGAAAATAATTCAAACAGAAAGTGATATTAATTTATGATCTTGAGTCAAACTAGAATAACATTCACATTTCTTAAATTTAATGAAAAAGCTTCATATATTTTATGAATCTAGTTTTAGTGAAACTTTTTCATTGAGTGTATGCAACTTTTAATAAATAAAACTAAATTTTTCATAAAAATTTATGAAAAATTACATTAATTCCATGAAAAGTTACAATAGATGAGTTATGGTGCAACTTCATTGGTTTTATTCTAAAATTCATTAATATCATGCAGATAATTCTCTCAGTGTAGAGTGTGAGCAATCACAAGACCCAATTTTTGGTTAGATTTTTATATGGGCACTAAGTCTAAACACGGATATTAAATGGACATGGGACTCTGAGTCGATCGGTATACTTAAAGGTCCAAGTCCAATATTTTTTGGTGTTACAACCATATCTAGCTACCTGATCTCGCTCAAACCTCGCTCGATTTATTTGGTCGCATTTTTTGTAAATAGGCTTTCTTATGCATTTTTCTCATTGCCCGAGCTCGCTAATTATCGAGAGAAACGTGATCGTCAATCTATAAAATATATAATCTTTGTTACAACGTACACACATAATAATCCATGCATAAAAATACGAAATTAATGTCAAAATGACAAAAACTTTCGTAAAATAAACCATTTTTCGTATATTTTACAAAATTGTTTGTTATTTTGACATTTTTTCGTAATTTTATGCATGGATTATTATCAGTGTAGTGGTGTAGGGTATAAATTAAATTAAAGGCCCCCGTGCCCCTCCCAGAAATATTGTTTACCTATGTCAATGTTGATATGGCTTATTACAAAAGTGTTTCTATCAATTGCGCCTTTGTTGTTAAAAAGTCTTTTGTTTTAATACGAACAATTTGTAAACAACAAGTTTGTTTTTTAAGTCTTTTGTTTACACATACAAAATCAAGAATATTCTTTAAAAATATTTATCTCTTTCTAGATTGTAGCGTAAATGAAAACCTAACCTACCTTTTCATTAAGTTTATTGATAAAGTTTATAGACATTAATTGGTTGACAAGCCATTTAAAACAGTTAAAATGTGATATTTTGTTTTCTTTTTTTATATTGTTTATTAACAACAAGTGAGCAAAAGCTTTTTCTCAATTTTTTGCTCTTTTAAAAACACAAAAATCACAATATAAAAAATAAACCGCTATTTATTGTGCTTTACTGTTGTTTTCATGATATTTGTCGGCATTTCTTATTACTTGTTGCTTCTTTTGCTTTATTTTTTAGTTTTATTCAACGAACAGGTTGGTCTTGTACATGAAGCTTCCATAATAAACAGAGACTACCACAACAACAAGTTGCATGTTTGCCTGCTACTGTAGTTACATTTTGACTGTGGTAAAAAAAAAACACACAAGAAAACACTGAAATATACCAGATTTTTGTATTTTACTAATGAATTTTTAGTTTAGTCTACGACAAATCCTCTTAACGTTTAAACGTGAATAACGGCAAAATAAATTAAACGGCGCGTGGCCATAATTTTAGCAGTGGGTGAATTTAAAAAATTTTTTAAACTTTCGATTTCTTTTCAAAGAAATATAACAAATAAAAAAGCGGGAAATTTAAAATTTTTCACAGAAGTATTTAAAAAAAATCTATTAAAATTAAAATATTTTGAAAACAAAAATAAATCATAAAATAATTTAAAAAATACATTTAACATTCAATTATAAAATCACAAAAATTTATAAAAACCCGTTAAAAGCAAAAAAATTTAAAAAAAAAATATCGAAATTATATATTGCTGCATAAAAAGTTTTGTTTAAAATTTTTAAAAAAAAGTAAATAACATATTCATCATATAAGTATTGACAATTAATATTAGCAAGCAAGTGGTATGTGTGTTTAAGATAAAATATATGTTAATTATATTTATATATGTGTATATATGTATGTGTACGGAGAAAAAGAAATTTTATCTCTTTCATTTCATTTCAAATCAATCAATAATAATAATTGTTAAGTGAAATTGTTATTGTGTGTCCGTTTTAAATAAAAAAAATGTTTAAATGTATAATTTCATCTGTATAACTATTTTGTATCTGGATAATTGGATTAGTAAAACAAGTCAAGAAAATTTCTAAATATATTTGGGTGAATATACATAACACGATTATTTTTTTATCAATACTTAAATCTTATATTAGTTTCAAAATCATTCACTGATATCAGTTTTGAACTATAGATAGTTTGAAAAACTAGTTTTTTTTACCAAGAAATGGGTTTTATAATATCGCTAATTTGTATCATGTTTTGTTGTTTTTGAATTTTTCGTTTAGTGTTATCACATAACATTCATTATGATCTTAAAACTTATTAGCACTTGTGAACTTAACAAAAAATAACTTCAATATTCATTGAACTGTATTTGTTGAAGAACACCACACCTCATTTTTTTTGTATTTGAAAGTTAAAAAAAGAAACACAAAATAAGAAATAATGAATTTTTTTGTACATGAAATAGTGAAATAATTTTTTTGGAATCGATTGAGAAAGAAGGCTTTGGTTATTCATTACGCATTTTTATATTTTTGAAAAGCATTTAAAAGGAGCTATAGGGTTAAAATGTTTCACAAAAATATTCCTCATAGTGTTTTACATAAATTCACATGGTTTCCCCCTAAAATCCAGGTTTTTTTTAGATATTTGAGCGCCAATTCGGAATTAGTACGAGATTAACCCCTAAACACATTTTAAGTCATACATGGGAATTTTTCATTACCATTGAAATTTCATCACCATTAGTTCATACTAATGATAATGAAAAATATTTCATTACCATTAAATGGTAATGAATGTACAATTTTTCAAATAGAGTGAAATTTAGTTAGGTGGAATTTGTTTCCACTAAAGGAGTTTTATGGGTGTATTAACACCCAAAGGTCAAAAATTTTAACCATTTTTGCTCTATTTCGCTTAGTTTTCGAGATATAGGTAAAAACCCAAATAAACGTCCTTTTCCTTCTAGCACTAGTAGTTTATGAGATATTTGCATTTTTAAAATCTAGCTGAGTTAGGTAAAATTTTTTTTCACTAAAGGAGTTTTATGGGTGTATTAATAGGGCAGAAATTTTAACCGTTTTGCTCTATCTCGAAAACTAATCGAGTCTTGGAATATTATATCCTCATTTCTGGTCGCATATTCCGGGCGTTTTTCGGCCAATGTTCGCTTCCAACGAATCAATCGTATTCGGTACAGTTCCCCTGTGATCGTCTGGCCCCATTTCAGCAGCTCATAATAGATGAGACCCTTCTGCCATGCTTCACATGCGATTTCTTACGCTTCGGGTTATCGTATGGGATCCATTTTTCATCGCCAGTAATGATTCGATGCAAAAATTACTTCTTATCATGGCGTTCAAGCAGCATTTCGGACACGCAAAATCGTCTTTCAACGTCTCTCGGCTTCAAATCGTGTGGTTTTGTATGAATCCTGCTGCTTGCAAACGATTTGAAATTTCTGCTTGAGAAACTCCCAATGATTTTGCAAGTTCTTCTGGAGAAGTGCCTACAATTCATCTCTTCGAACTTTTTTGGCTGACCTCTGTGGTCTTTGTCTTCCGTGTCAAAATCACCACTTCTGAACTGCACAAACCATTTTTAGCACGTTGAAATCAATGGAACATATTCAATTGAAGAAGTAAAGTAAAACTTTTCACAAATGATGCTTTTTTGGCACAAAATTCGAGATTTTTTAGCAAAGAAAAACTTTGTTGTTAACACTAATTAGTTCAATGACGAAGTGAGAATTAATGACAGATGTTTACTATAATTTACGAAATGTTGTAAACGTGCAAAAAAGTTTTGTAAATACGTAAATATTTTGTAAAAATACAAAATAATTTTGTTTATTCTACAAAAAATATTAATGATTAAATCTAAAATATTTGTAAAATATACAAACGAAATCGTTAAATAAAAAAATTTTTGTATGTTTACTAAATGGTATTTGGTAATATTACGATATTTTTGTACATTATAGAAACATTTTTTGATTAAACTTTATTTGTATAATTTACGAAATTCTTAAATTTAATCAATTTTTTACCATCAACTTAGTACAAACATTTTGTAGTATTACAATTTTTTTGTACTTTGTACTAAAAATAATTTACAAAATCGTGTTTGTATTATTTACGAAATTTGTAAATTTATAAAATTTGTTGCATACAAAAGATTTGTAATATAAACCAAAGATTTTTATATTGTACGAAAAAATATTTACGAAAAATATTTTCGTATTTTTAAGCATGGATTATTATGAGTGTAGTGACGGCGTTTTAAATTTGAAAATTTTATAGAAAAATGTGACTTTGGCCAATAATTTAGATAATAGTATTAATTTTTGTATTTTTTAGCTAGCTGTAACAAAAATCACTTCCGATTTTTTTAACTCAGATAAAGGAGACTGTTTTCTGAAAATTTTGTAAAACTCTGACAACATTAACCCTTTCTTTATCAAGTTCAAAGATGAAATTTTTGAAAATTCTCGGTTTTTACCTGAAAGTATATCAAAATATTTTAATGGTTCTTGCTGAATTTGCCGAAGTTGTCCAGATAAATCTCTTAACACCAAATTTTATATATAGTAATAAAAAATTATAAATTAACCCTTATAGGTACTTGGGTTCAAAATGATACATAATTTTTAAAATGTAAAAATGGTGCAATTTGACATGAAAATCCACATAAAAATGTTTAATTATGAATTTCTAAAAAAAAAAATTAACTTGTTTGAGAGCATGGTGTCAATGTGACACAATTTTTTTGTAATGTTAAGTAACGCTGGTTAGCTCAAAAATTCTAATTTACACATTTTTTTCTTTTTTCTAATCGAAAGAAAAAAATACCTTTTTTTATTAAAATGTATTTTTATAATAAATAACTGCAAGTAATAGTAGTTCCTACCAATTTTATCAGTTGTTTTAAAAGATATTGTAGTAGAAATTCGTCAGTTATTTTCACGATATTGTTGTTTATTTTTAAAAAGTTTTGTTATTTTTCAACAGTTGAAAGTAACTATATTTCTAGTTATTTTTATCGCCTTTTTTACTGCATATATTTGAACTGTAATTTGCAGAAGATTCTACCGAGAAACGTTTCTGAATGTGCCTTCGAGGAATGTAGTATTAAGTTTATTCGTTTACTTACTTCAAGTTACTACTTTTACTACAGCTCGAAAATTCAATACAAAAAACAAATAAAACTTCCCAATTGTAGTAAAAATAGTAAGAATTTTGAGTAAATGAACGCATTAATTGTTTTTCGGGTTTTCTATTTTTCGGCAGATATTAAAGAGATGAAAGTAAATAAATACAATATTTAATAACATTTACATAAATAACTATATATTTTTTATTTTTGTTTATTACTCCGAAATTTTCAGTCTTATGTTTCTGCACTCAAAAAAGTTTGACAAATACTACATGACAGTTGTTTGTGTAGTAGTCAGTAGTTGTTGTTATTTTTAACAGTAATTACAGTTGTTTTTCTGTAGAAAAGTGCAAAACAACTGTTATGGCGGTTATTTAAGAAAACAACTAACGAAAAGTACTGTAATTTCGTAACATTTGTTTAAAAGCAGTTATTTCTAATATCATAATAAACAAATACCAAAACAGTAATTTTACAGTAAACAATTATTTTCGGTAGTTTCGTTGAAATTTCGTTGAATTTTTTTGAACTTTAAAAATTCTTGTTTAGTTTATATTTGTTATTATTGATATATTTCTAGTTTTCAAATAAAAATCAGACACTTGTATTGTATCTCCAATGCATAAAAGCATAATAACTGGAGAACGGTTTGGAATTTTTACTTCGAATTTTAAATAGGCTGAAGTAATAACTCATATTTTTGTAATCGAAAGAAAAAAAATTATTTTTTTTTTTTATTAAAAATATACTTTTATAAACAAAAAGAATTGACTGTAAAGAAGAGTAGTTTTTACCGATATTGTCAGTTATTTTGAAATTTTTGTAGTAAAAATTTATCAGTTCATTTTACGACATTGGTAGTTATTTTTAATGCATTTGTTAGTTATTTTTCAACAGTTAAATAAAAAATAACAAAAGTTTTAGTTATTTTAAAGATAAATACCTTTGTCGCCTTTTTAACTGCATATACCTTTGTTTTAACTGTACCGGTAAAGCAAATACCAAATGGAATTAAATTAAAAAGTAATTTAAAAGGTTTTTAGAGACGATATTGAACCTTCGCTTACAAGATTTTCTTCAAAAAAATTTAAGAGATCCTAGACTTTAACTGATTAAGAATTATAGAATCGGTTCTAAAACTACCCAGCAAAATTTTTATGAACTGGTTGCTTTTGAATCTGTTCTAGAATAGGTGTTTTTACCACCGGTTCCGTGGAGCAGGTTCTAGAACTGATTCCTGGAAGTCAAAATGGAAGGCCTCATTGTCGCAGTGGTTCTAGAACCGGTTCTAAAGCAACCTGTTCTAGTTTGGAGGAACATAACCTGTTGCTTTTGGGACAAACTCAAACAAAAATCACCGATGATAGAACATAAATTAGAACAGGTTGCATGCAAGAACAAGTTGTTCTACAACCGGTTCTTTGCATCCGACAATTTTGCTGGGTATTTATAGAATTGGCTTTGGGTCAATGAAATCTTATATTTTGACTTCCAGGAATTAGTTCTAGAACGTGTTTCTGGAACCAGTGGTAAAAAGACCAGTTTTGGAAGAGATTCTGAGATAACTGGCTTTACAATATTTTGCTGAGAATAAAAACACTCCAAAAAAAGTTCTTACAATCGGTTCTCCAACAAACCAATTCTACAACTGGTTCCACTCTCGTAGAACTGACTCCATGGAACTACTGCAGGACACTTTCCACGGATCTTATATATAAAGTAAAAATGTTGGAGGATCAGAAGTCTAGGACAACATTTAACATTTTGTAGCTAAAGAAGCAAATTATTTTGGGAAAATTTTATACAAAAAATAACAAACTATTCTACAACCGGTTCTTTGGAAAAGATTTTTTTTTTTTTAATTTTTTTAATAAAAACATTTTACAGTCGAATTTTTAATTATTCAGATTGCTTCAATATTTTTTTATTCTCAATTTTAAATGTCAGTGTCATGTTCTTCAACGAAATATTAAAAGTTCAAAAAAGTTGTTTAACGTTTACAACATTTTGCAAAGAAGGCCGAACTTAAAAACGTAAATATACATAAGAAGAAGAAACATTGACCTCGAGCTCAAATTTTTTGGCTAATAAACCACGCAAATATGAATATTCTTGCCCTTTAAAATAAATCATGTATTACAAGAAAATTAATCGCTTTATTAAGCCCCACGATATTTTAAAACGGATGAAGTTTTTCAAATTAATAGCAAGTTATTAATCATTTATAATAAATACATGTGTAAATATTCTAAACTATTATAAGCACAATATGCATATTTTATCTTCAAATACATGTTGAAAAATTGAGCTTGTAAAGCGATTTAAAAAACGAAAAACATCTAAATAATAATTTGTAGTCTTTAAAGTATGATTGTCATGGAGATTATGCATACAGCTGCTTGTTTTATTAAACTCGTCTTGAATTTATAAATTCTAATTATACCAATTATGTTGCAACACCTTTAATTCATATTTAATTCATTAGCAATTCAAAAAAAAACAAAAGACTTAAGAAACATACTTGCAACTACAAAATACACATTCTAAAACAAACGCCTTATTAACTTTACAAATTTTTGATTTATAACCATAATAATAACAGTACTTAAGCAACAATCAAGATATCATCTTATATTTATATACTAAAGCTAATAAAATCTGAGCTTAATATTAAGTCACATTAAAGTTTTCTCAAAAAAACAAAATAGAAAAAAATATCAAATCTATAACGTGTGAATTTTAAACACATGCTGCAACAACAACAAAAAATATAACCGCAATGGGAGAGAATTAAAACTGCACTGCAAATATTTTCAATTGTAAACATTAGACAAATCTAAATACCAACCCAAAATGACATAAATAACCGTAGGAGCCAAGGAGTGCAACATGATAAAGAAAATTTAAAAACAGAAAACAATGCCCACGTTCAAAGACATACTAAAATATACAATGTAATGTTGAAAAAAGGTGAAAAAAAACATAAATGCGAGGGATGTTTAAATTTTTTTTTTTTTTTTGAAGTTCTTAACAATTTTCATTTCTTAATTACACTCAAAATAAAACATTAGCAGAAGGAACCCAAAAGCTTCTAAATTCAATTTTTTTTGTTCGGCTTAATATAGTATAATTTTATACTAATTTACACTTAACCAAAAACTTATAGTTTTTGAAAACTACTTGTATTTCCTTATCAACTTCCACACAAATTTTGAATCAAAAAACTTAAAGTTTTTAAAAACTACTGGTTTTGAAATGTAGTGTTAATTGAGCTTAAAATTTAATCAAAAACTGTTTCAGTTTTAGCAAAAAGGAATACAATGAAAAAAAAATAATAAAGGAATATAAGACAATCTTAGTTTATCTGAATTAAAACATCTGTTAGTCCAAATTTATTTACGTAGTATGTTGGTGTAAAGAATTTTCCATTAAGCTCTTTCTCGCTTACTTTTCGAGATATAGAACAACTAAATGTGAAATTTGTTTGTTATTTTTTTTCAAGAAAAATAAATCTGAGGTCTATTGGAGATCGAAAGTAAGGCGCTATTTTGATGCCCTCCTTAAAATAAAAATAAAAAAAGGTAACTTAACCCAATACAATTATTTTGATTTAGTTAATTGTATAAAGTATTTTTGATTGCGTTACTGTCTGCAAAAAACAATTTTTTTTCTCAAAAAAAAATAACTTTTTAGAAAATGTGACAGGTGTAAATTCTTTATGTGACAGGTGTGACCTAGTATGAAAAACTCGAAAAGTTTGAAGAAATAAAATGTTTTACTCACTTCAATTATATAATCACTATAAAGATAAATACATGAAATAATAAGATATTTAAATTAATTTCAAACCTACAAAGAAGGAGAGCAGAGTGTTTAGATTATACTCAATACAAAGTGTTGTCAAATTGATAAAAATAAATTTTTTTAACTTTTTCCATTTATCCATCACTGTCATTCTCTTGTAGACATCAATTGACCGATTTTCATCAAAAATAAACAAATTTGTGTTTCCTTTTTACGTTAAATTAAACAAAAATAGAAAAATTTACAATTTTTTCCATTTTCCATAATTGTTTTTCTCTTGTAGACATCAATGGCCTATTTTTCTTAAAACTAAGCGTATTTTTTTCTGATTTCAGCAATTTTAGTTAACATAATAATAAATATATAAATAGGAAATATTTTTAAGAAAAACTAAAGGCAATCGGTTTAAATTTTAAACTCGAGTATTGCGTATTGTCAACTATATTATTGGAAAAATGCTATAACAATTTTTTGGATATCCTTTTGCACAGCCACTCGCTGTTAAGATTCATTTTGGCATATTTAGCCACGGATGGCGATCCAAAACTAACTCGAAAATTGTGTAGTTTACTTAAAAAATATTAACTGTTTAAAACCTACAAATACAGTTATGGACCAAAATTGATCCACTACATGAGACCTATTTAGCAAACACCAAACAACTTTTTCCGCAAAATGTCAGACTATAAGTATCATCCAAATTTTTTTTTATTATTTTTCCCGTAATTAGCTTAAAATTACGTATCGTTTGAGTGCTAATAGTTAACGTGATTTAAAATTCGGACATCTTAATGGCCATATTAGTGCAGGAGCCACAAAATCTATTTTGGAACTTTTAAACAGTGATCAAAGAGTGTCCAATAGACCGTACCACCTTACAGGCAAAAAAAAGTACACCTTCAAATATAAAATATTTTTGCAAGGCAATTCCAAAAAAAAAAGTTTTTTTTGTCTTTTTTTAATTTTTCGTTATAACTTCGGCATTTAAAGTCGGATTTTAAAGTGTGATATATCGATATTTTTTGCCTCGAGGAGACCAGTGTTTTGCTATAAAGGACAAATCCAATGAAAAAAAATTACAAAAACGACCCCTACGTTCGGCCACCAAAAAAATTAAAAAAATTTCTACTGGGTGTATTAAAAAACTTCCACAGATAATTAATTTTGCACCTATCACTCAAACGATACTATTAACTACTAAAAATTGTATACGATTAATTGAAACAAATTTTGATTAAAGTAGTAATAATATCAATTAAAACATTAATTGAAAATAAAAAAAAATAATAATATGAAATTGTAAAAAAGTGTGTGTATGTCATGTTTATATATTTGGAGTACTGCATATGTGTTTGTTTTTTTTTTTTGTGAACTGCAAAGGTTTTGGTTCTTATACTAAAAGTTTTCTATATATGCATACAGTTTAAGAAAAAAAAAGTTTGGGAATTTTACAACACATAATTATGTAACAAATATTTGCAAAAATATTCAAAAGTCAATTAAAATATTGATTGATTCAATTAAATACTTGTTTAGAAACAATTTTTATTTTTAATATATATTTAATTATTTTGCGGGCTTTAATTTTCTGCCATTAGGGAGGCACATTAGGGTGTAGCAGCGGAGATGGGTAAATACCAGAACGGGATACTTGACGTCAATGATCCTTAGAAGAAAACACTGACTGCAGGTACCAAAGATATAACGGAAAATTTAAAATCGCGAACCCAACGTTGGGGAAAAAATTTTTTTTTGAAACCTCCTTGCAAAAATAATTTAGATCTAGTGTCCAACTCTATTGATTCATAAGAACATCTTCGGATTATGGGTTGTGTTACAGTCTTCATCATTACCGGGAGAATTCGTTTATCAGTTGCCGCATGTGATATGCAATGTTAAAAAGTTTTAGTACAATGTCCACAAAAACTATTCCTTCCTTCCTTCCTCCTCCACATTATCTATTTTCCTAATATCAACCAACGAGTTTAAAAGTGGATAGAATGCAAACCTCTCAGGTACTGAGAAATAATAAGTAAAATTTGGCTGCAAATAGGAAATTAAAATTTATTTTGCCCCCTTTAATTGCACTCATAAAAAAATCTCGTACAAATAGAATAGTTGAAAATTCGGCTAAGATAACAGAAAAGAGTACCTATAATTCCGCCTACAGGATTTTCAGTGAAGTTGAGAAATATGTTGCCCAATAGTGGTAATAAGTTGCCCAAAATGAAAAAATAGAGTTTAAAACATTTTTAAAAGGATGGTCTTTCACCATGAGAAACACAAAATTAACATTTCCAACAACATTTTGTAAAAAATTAACGATTTTTTGGTAAAAATTTAAAGTTTTTAATTTATACCCTTTTTACGACTTAACAGAATAAGATATTTCAAAGGTTTTTTCTTATTAACTTAAAAATTTTGTCACAAATTGAATGTGTGATTAAAATTAAAATCGAATACGTATTAAAATAGTTAGCAAAAAACCAAAAAGAGTCGAGGCAAAAAATTAAAAATTTTATATTCGAAGTAAGATACATCTTAAACTATAAGAGATATAAAAACACTTATATAAGCATTTTTTTCTTGTCTAGCAGAATCCAAAACTCTGAAAACCTTCAAAACAGATGAAGATTTAAGAAAGTCACAAGCCGCACAAAGTTTTTCATACCTGAGGTAGTTAACTTTGGCCCCCTGTAGTTCCGTCCTTGGTTGAGGTACAGACTTAGTGAGATATGATTCTGAAAATTGATTCCTTCACTACAATTATTTGAAAAGACAAATATAGGGTTTTTCAATAAGAGCGCTACAAAAGTAAAAAAGTTTAAATAAAACAAAAACGGTTTTGGATATCAATGAAATTCTTTATTCCTGTGAAAGTACGTTCGATGCCATTTTGTATGGAAATCGATCTCTTTTGTATGGCCACCACGGGCACGCTAGCAGAAGTCCAGACGCTGAACCCAATTTTCGACGGTTTTCAAGCATAAATCGGCCGATACTGCTGCAATTTCACATTCGATATTCTTACGAAGTTCATCAATCGTCGCTGGCTTCTTGGCATAGACCATAGATTTGACGTAGCCCCACGCTCAATTGTTGATCTGCTAGGACGATTATAACGACCATAAATTGGACGTAGCGCTCTTAACGTTGAGGCTACTGACTCCGAATTTCGGTAGTAAATTTTAATAATTTCGACTCGTTGTTGGCTCGTATATCTTTCCATCATGAAATGGCAAACCTTACTGAAGAGAAATGTCAAAAGAGCGGCAAGAAATATGGCGTCGTTTGCTGTCCCTGTCTTTCTACTTTTGTAGCGTCCCTGTTGAACAACCTTTATACAGTAGACGCTCGCAAATTAGAGCTTTCAGTAATTCGAACGTCCAGAAATTAGAATCAATGTTTGCAATACATTAAACGCTCTGAAATTCGAATTTAAAATTCTAATTTCAGAGCGTTTTTTTTTTTGGTTATTTGAATACACAGGAAATCCCCAATTTATTTTTATTCTGTTTGAATAAAGTAAAACTAAAAAGGGGAATCACCAAATTATATATGTTTTTCCCTATTTGTTTTTTTTTGTCGCATTTATGTACATTTTTGGCTAGTTTATTTGTGAAATTTGATACGCGTGTATATATTATTTGGCAGTCTCTATTATATAGTGAAAGTGTATCATTTAAAATGTTAAATAAACGTAAAAAAACACTTTATCATTGGAAACTAAAGTCAAAATATTAGAAAAGCTTGACAAAGGCGTTCAAGGGAACCGGCTAGCCCTAGATTTTAAAGTGACAACATCTTCAATCAGCTACATCAAATCACATAGAACAGCAATATTAAATGCTGTTTCAAACACATATCAGGAGGCAAACAATAAATCTTTGCACAGCGCTGAATATCCAAAAATGGAAAGTCATCTGTATGAGTGGTTTTTAAATCAACGAGAAAAACGTGTACATTGACTGGGCCAATATTAATAGAGAAAGCTAAACAAATATTTAGAGAGGAATATCCCGATAAAGATGAAAATGCATTCCGGGCAAGTGATGGATGGTTTACCAAATTTAAGAAGCGACACGGTATCCGTTTTTTAAAAATTTGTGGCGAGATTCTTTCCAGTGATGTTGCTTCAGTCACTCCTTTTATTCATCGATATCGTGCAAAGATCGCTGAGATGGGTTTAATGGAGTCACAAATATATAATGTCGACGAAACCGGATTATTTTTTCGTTGCCTACCAGACAGAACCTATGTCTCTGCTTTTGAAAAAAAACGCCCCTGGACATAAAATTCAAAAAGACAGAATTTCAGTCCTACTTGGTGCAAACTCTGATGGATCACACAAATTAGTTCCATTGGTAATTGGAAAAGCAAAAAAACCCAGGTGTTTTAAAAATTTCAATAATCCTCTGCATTACAACTTTTCAAAAAATGCTTGGATGACTTCTCGGATTTTTCACGAATGGTTTCACGGAATATTTATTAAAGAGGTAAACAAAAATATTGATTTCAGGTTCAGTACATAATTTTAAAATTTTTTTCAATTCACAGGTGATCCGCTTTTCTCAGGAAAATAATTTGCCTCCGAAAGCTATTTGGCTTATAGATAATTGCTCCGCTCATACACCCATTGAGAAACTTAAAAGTGACGATGGAAACATAGTTGCATTATTCTTTCCACCAAATGTGACAGCAGCTTTACAACCAATGGATCAAAACCCTATTAAGTTAACAAAGCTCAATTACAGAAGTATGTTTCTTTCTCAGTTAATTGCTGAAGGTGGTGAACTGAAGAATCATTTGAAATCCCATTCGATCCGCAATGCTATATTATTACTGAAACAAGCTTGGGATGCGGTACCACAAAGTGTTATGAAGAAATCTTGGTCAAAGTTGTCCAATTGGGTCTCTAACGAATACGACAGCGACGATGACGTGCCAATAGCACAATTGTTGCAAATAGATCAGGACTGCAACGAAGTTATTCAGATAACTCAAGCTCTTTTAAAAGAAATAGCTCCCAACGATTGCATCGGTATAGAAGACATCGACAGATGGAATGAAGATATGTTTGATGACGGATCTGTTTATGTTCTCAGTAGCGATGGTGAGTCTTCAGATAGCAGCGAAGACGACGTTGTTGCAGTATCATCAGTTGTCTCTAATACTACAGCCATTGAAAGCGTAAATAATTTAATAAAATGGTGCAATAACAGTGAATTGTTTTCAACTAAGCACATAAGTAATCTTTTGGCTCTCCGTAATGATATTTGGGATTTAAAGAAACCAAAAAAACAAACAAATATAACTGATTATATGTCAAACAAAGATTAGTTGTTAACTTGGCCATTGTTTAATTTTAATTGTTTAATTTTTTTTAAATACAGTTTTTTAGTTTTTAATTAAAAAAAATACATGTGATGTAATTGGACTGCATTGCTATGTTTTGTTGCCATTCGTTTTTTTTATATTCATATTTTTAATTTAAAAAAATACATTTGATGTATTGGACTGAATTGTTGTGTTTTGTTTTCTTGTTTTTATCAAATAAAATTGAATTAAAAAATATTAAAAAGAGTTTTATTTAAGTTTTTGGAAGTAAATTTACTCAATTTTTTTTTCGAAAAAAAACGTCCAGAAATTAGAATAATTCAGAAATTAGAATTGCCTCAAAAACAAAGCGGTTCTAATTTGCGAGCATCTACTGTATTCAGTATTTTAGAAGTTCCATACTTATTACCACTTTTTTTATTTTGTGCGACGGGTTGTTGAAAAATTCTCATATAGAGATAATCTGACAATCAATACAATTTAACGGAAAATTACTGAAGAAGCCTGTCCATAGAAAAAAGCAGAAACTATATCTTAGTCTGATTTGAAAATTAATGTCTTTATAATTTTTGGAGAAAAATTTTTATTTTTCTTATTAAACTCAAACCTATTAGATTGTGAATAAGCATGAATATTTTTCTAATTTTTAAAAATAAATAAATTAGAAATGAAGAAAAATTGTTTTATTGCTCTTGTAAAAAAATATTGAATTGCTTTTGCTTTCTTTCAAAAAGTGCTGAAATAATGTTAAAGTAGGAGTACTGCTCTCCCATGCAACTCAGTGTTAAAATCTCTTTTTTTGCTGGAGAATTAAAAATCAAAACAAAAAAATTCAATTCGCGTATGAAAATATTTTAAAATCAGTGTTGGCACCAACGCTAAAATACAGCTATCGCCTCAAACCTCTTTTAACTAACTACCGTTAAACTTAAAATACCGCTACCGAAATAACCAAAATACCGAAAATCGCGGTCTAATCCGCTACCGTAGATTGATTACTAATAAATCCCCCTCATATATTACAAACAAATTACAGAAATATTCGCACGCTATTTATGCTGAGAAAAAAGTAAACAAAACAATGTTAAAAGGTGGTAATAAAATGTCTCAGAAAAATATTTAAGCATTATTAAGCTGATAATAATTAATTTTTAAACACTATTTAAACTTAAAATGACTTTAATCTTAACAATACAAATAAAACAAATCTCAACCAAAGCAAAAACTTACAACACAAATGAAAAATCGTGTAAAAATTTGCCAAAAAATACACACAATATACAGATATAATTTCAGGTGTGGCGTGCAACAATTGTTGCAATTGAAAATTTCATGGAATATATATTTTTTGTGGATTTTCAAACACTTTTTGATTACAGAAATAGATTTAATTTGTTATGCTGAAACGATGTATACCTAACTAACTTATAGTCTAATTTTAATATGTATTTTGGTTAAAAAAAAAACTAATTGCAATATAAGATTTCAGGGCGTTATTTAAATAAAATAATGGTTAACAAAATTAACACAAAAATACACAGTATAATACTAATAATAATAATATAATCTATATTTAAAGTGATTGTTCTGGTATTGATTGTTTATACATATTGTTAAAATGTTAAACAAAAAACCTAAAAAAAGTAGCAAATCATGTAACAATATGAATCTCATATTTTATTTGTTAATTTTTTAATGTTAAAATTAGAAAAAAAACTTGAAAAAAATCGAAAGTTTTTGTGATGTTTTTTTTTTTTATTTTTTTGAAAATTAACTTCACAAGCATTTAAACTGCTCCAATTTGACTTCAATTTAACCATTAAGAGCATTCATAACAATTTTTGTATATTTCTTTAATTTATTTTCGTTGTTATACTTATCGACATCATACATAATTACAAAACATTTAAAATTTCAACAACAAAATTAAAATCGTAACTAGAAAACAGTAAAAACAAATCAATTTTTGACGCATGTATGTAATTTCAACAAACACATATCAGTTTGATTTCATATGTTTGTAGTAATATCAGAAGCAATTTTTTTTAGTCCACATGTTATAATAAAAAAAACTTATTTTTTTAAACATCTGTGTCCAAATTGTGGATTTATGATGTATTGAATTAAGTAATAATTGTGATATGTCCACACTGAAATCATTAATTTTGTAAGTTTATCTCTTGATTAATACTGAAATGTTAAATTTATGAATTTTCAACATCATGAGGAGTTAATTGAAAAATCAAATTTATTTCAAATCATAAGATCTTAAGATTTGTGAAGTGACTTTACAACACATATTATACTTTTCAACTTATTTGTACACATAAAATAGTACGTCTGTAAAATAACCTAAAAAAAATTGTAAAAAATTCTACTATTTTCCGGTTTTAAATAAAATTATTATGCCTGCTAACTTATTTCAAAATAACCAGAGCTTACAAGGAGAGTATGTTCGTGGGTTACCTAAGGTTTTGAGGAAATTTTAATATGTAATAGGGAACAATATTAGTAACCTTCGGTTCTGAATATTAATTGGAATGTAGGGGGTAAAAATGTGTTTCAAAGTTTTTCGAAACTTTTTTGTTTGAAATAGTTTTTTAAATTACAATATCTTTCAATTGGTACCCAATTTGAAAGCATACATTTTCCTAGAAAAAACGTGAAAAAATCAAAAAAACACTAAATACACTCAAAAAAATAAATTAGTAAAAAAATAAGTAAAACATTTTTTAAATCAATTCTACTAGTTTTCAGCAAGAGTTTTAGTTATATTTTTTTAGCACTAAACTGGTTTTGCACTAATGCTTTACTAATTTAATTTGCTACCAAAATTATAGTGAGAAACACATGTGGTGCAGGCAATATAAATTATACTAAAAAAACAATTCTGTATATATTTTATTTATAACTATTTTTATATATTTTTAGATTTTTAATTAAATCACTCCGACGATGTGGTCGTCTGGACATTTTTATGTTTTACAAATTCTTCTCACTAACTGGATTTAACTTTTTAGCGAAGTATAATTTTCCCACAAATTTTTGGAGTTTTTCAGTTTACTAATATTCAGCCAAAAATTTTACTGATTTTAGCAAGGATTTTTCATTTGCAATCGACTAAGTGTAATCAAAACTTTTGCTGAGGTCACTATTTTTTTTTTGGCAAAAATCAGCTCGCTGATTTTCAGCAAACCCCTTTCGATGAAATTAACAACTTTTTGCAAGCACAGTCCTGACTAAAAATTTGCTGACATAACAGCATCCTTAAATCATTATATTATTTTTAGCTGATTTTACTGACTTTTTTTTTAATGTATAAGGTATTTTTTCAGTCTACTTTCTAACCCTTAAATATGTGATTGGACCGCTTAAGAATATGCTTATTCCTTCTGTCTTCTCTACTATATATCCAAATCTCATGCAAATTTAAGAAACCACAGAGCAGACTGATCTTGTTAGTGCTTAATAATTCAGTCATAAAAATTTTACATTTACTATGAGAGTTGTTTGTGTAGTAATCAGTAGTTGTTGTTTTTAACAGTAATTACAGTTTTTTTTCTATGGCAAAAGACAAAACAACTTTTATTACAGTTATTTAAGAAAATTACTATAATTTCGCAACAGTTGTTTAAATCAGTTAATATCATAATAAACAACTACCAAAACAGTATTTTTAGAGTAACAGTTGCTTTTGTTCGTTATTTAAAAAACGAAAGTTTTCGTTGAATTTCACTGAATTCTAAAAATTCTTGTTTAGTTCATATTTGTTATTATTGATATATTCCTAATTTGCAAATAAAAATCAGAAACTTGTTTTGTATCACCAATACATAAAAGCATAATAACTGGAGAACGGTTTGGAATTTTTATTTCGAATTTTAAATAGGCTGAAGTAATAACACATATTTTTGTAATCGAAAGAAAAAAAAATATCTTTTTTATTAAAATATACTTTTATAATACCAAAAGAATTAACGGTAAAAAATAGTAGTTTTTACCCATTTTGTCAGTTGTTTTAAAATGTTTGTAGTAAAAATTATTCAGTTAATTTTACGACATTTTTAGTTATTTTTAATGCACTTGTTAGTTATTTTTCAATAATTAATAATAATTTTTTTTAGTTATTTTAAAGGGAAATAACTTTGTCGCCCTTTTATTTGCATATCAATTTCAGTAGATTCTACAGGCAAACTTTTTTGAGTTTTGTTATGAATGTCGAATTTGTACGGAGTTTTGCAATTCACGTTTTGTAATGAACAATACACTCAGGGAAATATGTAGGTAAAATCAACTGCAAATGACAGTCAAAATAACTGCATTTGCAGTTAAAAAGATTTTCAATACATTTGCATTTAAATCAACTGTAATATGAAGTTATGTTTAACTGTTAAAAATCAACTGGCAAATGTAGTGAAAAGATCTACAAATGCAATTAAAACAACATATATGCAAATTATTATAAAGCTGTACAAACAACTGTAAATATAGTTAAAATAACATAAACAAAAATTACTTTAAAAATTACTAATTTAAAAAAAAAAACCAATTTTTGTAATTTTCTTAACTTAATTTTATTCTATAATAAATTTAAAATTAAGAAATCAAAATTTACACTTAGTATCTGTGTGGGATGAAATATTGTTTGGCTTCCTTTCTTCTCAAGGTAGGAAGTGATGAAAATATAAAAGAACTGAAAGAAAATAAATACAATGTACTTTAATATTCCCGTTTTTTTTATTATTTTAATTTTACCTTACTATTTTAATTATCTAATAAAATAACTTTTTTGATTTTCACATTTGTACATACCCTGTGGGAAAACAACCTGTCGCAGAATATGTCATGTGATTGATTCATTGGGACAGTGACCGGTCCTCGTACCGGTTTTTTTATATGAAAGGGGCCGGTCACTCTAACATAGGCTTGTCATTGGGGCTGAACTTTACTTTATGGGGCACCCCTCAAAAAAAGAAAAATATATGACCCCCTCTGGAATTAAAAAAGAAAATTTTCTTTTCTATATGGTGTTAAGGGGGCCGGGGCTCCTGGGACCCGCTAGGTCCAAAAAACCTAAACACACCCAAAATGGTAAGTGTTTAAATTAAAGGAAAATTTCTCCCGATTTCAAATATGCATTTGGTTTTATGATCCGTAATGTGTGGCTCCCACTAGATCCATTTAAGACACCCCGGGAGTCTTAAATAGCCACTTAATGTACTAATTACAAAGTATGGGTACTCAAATAAACGAAAATTTTCTTAAGAATTCAAACATGACCACACCGTACCAAAAAATTTTTACCCTGCGGCGCTTGTCCCGCATACATAAAAAACACCCAAAATTCATTAAATTTTAATTTTTTACAACAAAAAAACACCAACTCTTACCAAAATAAAACTTATGTACGCTATGTACCAAAAAATTAAAAATTTATGAAAAAATCGCGATACCAAATGCATATTTTTCGCCTGCGGCGCTTGTCCCGCAATACACAAAAAACCCCCAAACATTCATTAAATTTTAATTTTTTCCAAAAAAAACACCAACTTTTACCAAACTTTACCAACTTATGTACGCTATGTACCAAAAAATGAAAAATTTTTTTAAAACTTTTTTCGCCTGCGACGCTGTGTCCCATAATATACAAAAAACTCCCTAAAATTCGTAAAATTTCCACTTTTTCCTAAAAAAATCCCACACTTTTATCACCAAAAAGTTTACGTACATTTTTCAAAATAGTATTTTTTAACACCTAAAATGACAAAAATGCATCTAGTCCGAATTCTATTTTCGCGATCTTAAAACAAAATGCATATTTGGAATCGTGAGAAAATTTTCTTTAATTTGAGTCGTCACACGTGCCATTTTGGGCGTGTTTCAGTTTCTCGGACCTAGAGGGTCCTGGGGGCCCCGGCCCCCTTAACACCATATAGAAAAAAAATTTTTTTAATTTTAAAAAACCGACCGGATTCGAATAATAAAATCAGCTCGCTGATTTTCAGCAAATTAGTTTTCCTGAAATTAACAACTTTTTTGCAAGCACGCTCCTGACTAAAAATTTGCTGACACAGCAACATTTTTTGCTGACTTTACTGACTTTTTTTAGTGTATTTCATATAGTAGCTGTGTTTGTGCGGCAATCTATCAACGTTGGCTTATGTCATTCCCAAAGAAATTTGACATTACACATGTGGAAATTATGTGTGGTAACAAAAAAGAAGCACTGGCAAAGCGCAAGTAGACCGCGGTCTTACAAAAAGAAGTACTGACAAAGCACTAAATTTGGACGCCAACGCTTTAAAAGGGTGAATTCCCAGCACTTGTTTTTCTATAACATTATATTGTTTTTGAAAAAGAAACTCCAAAAGAGTGAATATTTAAGTAATTTTTGACTCCACAATACAATAACTCCAAGAATCGTCTATTTTTAGAGTAATTTAAAATTAATTAGAAATTTATTAATTCAGTTCGAGGCCAATTTCCTTATTATGAATTAACATAATAAGTACTTTTTTCAAAAACTGCTATTTTTTCTTCATCAGGATATTCTCCTAACAAATACTTCACAGAGTTTTTGCTTTCAAAAACCTCTAACACTTTCAGGAATGAAAAGACGATCGTTTCGGGGATTTTCCAAGTCCCCTTCTTCAGTTTTCTTTAGAAAGTGGTGGCAATAGTGCAATGCAAATTGAAACATCAAAATTTCATATTAAACGTAGTCTACTACATCAACGAAATGAGAATGGAGTAAACAATAAAATATGTTTTCGAAGTCTCTGCCACCACTTTCTAAAGAAAACTGAAGAAGGGGACTTGGAAAATCCCCGAAACGATCGTCTTTTCATTCCTGAAAGTGTTAGAGGTTTTTGAAAGCAAAAACTCTGTGAAGTATTTGTTAGGAGAATATCCTGATGAAGAAAAATAGCAGTTTTTGAAAAAAGTACTTATTATGTTAATTCATAATAAGGAAATTGGCCTCGAACTGAATTAATAAATTTCTAATTGATTAATAAAAAGGTCAAAAAAACAATTTTTATTTTTTTGAATAAAAATTAAAACCCAACATTTTGTAATTTAAAATTCTTCAGTGATGAGGGCTCATAATTTGGTGGCAGGGAAAACACTTGATTTTTATGTTTCTTGGTGCTATCTCAATACTTTGCAAAGCATTAAATAGATCGGTGTTATTATTTGGGTGTCAGGAAAGCACTTGAATTTTTTTATTTGAGCGTTGGCAAAGCATTTGATTTTTATGTTTATGGGTGCTTTCCCAGGGCTTGGTAAAGCATTGGCACCACCGTGGAACGGTGTTATCATTTGGGTGTTGGGAAAGCGCTATTAACAAGCACTCATACCACCCATTTCGGTGCTTTGCCAGTGCTGGCCCCTTTGTAATTTTCTACCTGGGTAGTAACGTTAAAAAATTTGAATTTAGCGTTAAGCTATCTGTTGTTCTATAATTTGTAATAAAAATCAATAAATTTTTTACAACAAATAAAAAACCATATAAAAATATTTTAATAAAATCATTACAATTTGAAATCAAAAATTCAACTAAAAATATCTTTTGTTCTTATAAAACTTATGTCATTTTGCAGAAAAATTTACAACAAAAAAATTCTTTGTTACCAAAGAATTGTGTTTTTATAATAAAAATTAATAATGCACTTGTCATTGCTTTTCTTTATTATTGTTGAAATGTATTTCTAAAGCAAGTCATGATTTTTTTCCATTTTATAAATTTGTATTATATTGTTGTTTTTGTCATTTTGCAAATATTTCAAGAATGTTGTTATTAGTTTGATTTGTTTTTATTTTTATTTATTTTAATGTTAAATTAGCGGAGCTTTAAAGTGAATGGCCATTGTGGTGTTTCATTTAATGAGGCAATTTGTTAATTCAATGTTATATTTACAAATTTATTATAAATTATATCAGAGCCCCTTAAATTGAATGTGACCTTAATTTAAAAAGATGCATAATAAAAACAAGTAAAATACTTTGAGTTAAATTGAAAATTAGAATAACAAATAATTTTGATTAAAAAAGTATATATTAAAGTTTTTATACTTTTTATAATAAGTAATTTTTTTAATTCCATTAAACTTTTTGATACTTTTAATTTGTACTCAAGTCGTATTAGGGTATTCAATTACTAGACTTTTTACTTTAATCGATTAATCGTGCGATTACGAAATTGGATTAGCCTAGTATGAAAGGTTTTTGAATTTTGGAAGAAAAATATTCCAAGAGACAGGATTTACAAAATCCGTAATCTGGTAACACTACATTTAAGTATACACCACAGCATATGCTATAAGGTTAAGTGCCATAAATAAAATAAGTGTTATAATTTTGGTGTATGTATGGAATATTCAGCATGTTCTACAACCACGACCGTTGAACTATAAAAGACCGAAAATTACGAAGGAAGTAGAAGCCGCGCATTGCTATTTGTGGAATGCAGAGTTTTTGATGTTGTTGTATTTTTGTTGTAATTTATTGCTTCTAAGTGGGACATCGCGAACAAAAATCATGTCATTTACCAGCAATTAACGAAGTGGTACTTTTTACTGCATTTTTGGAAACAGCTTCTTCTATTGCGGCTAAGTATATGACCTGATTTTTGTTTGCAATGCCCCACTTAGAAGCAATAAATTACAACAAAATACAACATCATCAAAAAATCTGCCTTCTTTTAGAGCATTTTTGAAAGGGAGAAAAGCGCTATAAAATGTGCTCCTAGTACAGCAGTGCTTCTAGAATCATGTGTATTTTTGGCTGGGTATTATGAAAGCAGAGTGCTAACTAAACAAGCTTCATTATATTGAGCAGTAATTGTAGTATTTTATTAGAGCTTTCGTTTAATATCGATATTTAAATAAATAATAATTTAAAATTTGCTTATACATAAATAGATACCACTGCATTGCTAGATCTGCCAAAATAGAAGAGCACTATTTCGGAAGATGACAAAGCAAACTGTGAATTTTTTTTGTTTTATTATTATTTTTAAGATATTTATTAACGCTTCAAGACGAAAACAATAAATTCTTATTTACTTCAAGCTAACAAATATTTCTAGAAATTCTAAAAGTCGTCCCCTGATGATTTCCTTAGGCTAGAATAAAATCCGGATAGGGACATGTCTACAGCAAATTATATTACCCATATTGTTAAATAAGTTTAGGGATTTTAGCATTATTACTTAAAACAAATTTTTCTTTTAATGCAAAATTTATATTTTTTAAACACTTTTATATTTTTTGCGAATTTTGTTTAATCTTATAAAATTATTCGAATTATTCTTTATTCAAAATTTTGACATTTTAAATTATTGTGATAATTGTTGAGCAAAATTGTTCGATTATTCGTTGAATATCCTCTGTATAACACTTAAGTATGTTATTTTTGTATGCGATTATATAATTATTCTTGTACTTATTTTCAGCACATTTTTTGTCTACGCCTCAACATGTGGCTACGATTACACTGAGAGAGGCAAGGTCAACTACTTTTAACTATGTTGAAAGAAAAAAAACTAAATTCAAAACCAAACATTATACGAAAAAGCCATATTTTTGATCACAGTTTGCTGTTTTAAAAATTATTGAGTTAAAAGTGTGGCATTCATATAATTAAATTAAAGCTTATAAACAATGTTGACTTAAAAAACACGCTCTAATAGAGACACACAATTAAAAGTCATGTGTATATAATGAAAACTAAAATTTTACAAACAAAATAAAAACAACAAGTGATAAACATTTTTATATGATTTACTTAAACTAATAAACTTATGACAACTAAGTATTCAACACTTCAATAAAAGTAAACAAAACAAAATATTTAAAGCAAGACACGTGACTATTGGTGGGTTTCATACTAAAAGTTTGTTACAACAAATGTATATAATTTTTTTACACTTTCTTTTGTTGAATAGTTTAGTTAAAATAAATCCTTTAGTACGACACCACAGTTAAAATTTAATAAAAATTTATTTTAAAAAATGGCATTTGTTTTAAAACTTATAAAAACTTTTTAATTTTTAATCATAATAATAAAGAGAAAAGTATGAAAAATCATTTAAATAAAAATATATAAAAAATATTTTCCGAAAAATTATTTAATTGCAGTTATTAAATTAGTTAAAGTCTCCAACAGAGATTTATAAAAAAAATATGAAATTATAGATTAGTTCCACTTTTAAATTATATTTTGTAAATGTTCACACACTTCTTAATATTCTTTCTTCTTTCACTTCAAGTTTGTTGCTTAAGTCTATTGTTTTATAAAGAGAAACCAAAAATACCCAGCAAAAAAAATTGCAAGTAGTGCTTTACAAACTACTTCTTTTATTGCTTCACAAGTATCCGTTAGTGTATTTTTACTGCTTTTTTAGAAGTTATTCTGAACAACTTCAAAAAATCACTTCTTTCATTGCTTCCCAACTTTTTTAGAATTACTTCTGAACAACTTCAAAAAATCACTTCTTTCATTGCTTCCCAAGTATCCGTTATTACATTTTTACAGCTTTTTTAGAATTGCTTGAGTAATTGCTTTAAAAGTGATCGTAAAAAGAGATTTTGGTATCATTTGGCATTTTAAAACAGAGAGTCCCGGGTTCGATTCCCGGCGGAACCAATATTCTTTTATTTTTTTTAAATTTTTTTTTATTCTATTAATGTTTTTTTTTAATATTTAATTTGTTTAAATTCAATATTTTTTTAATTTTTAAAAATATGTATATATAAAAAAATGGTGAAAAATAGATTTTTATGTACCTGTAAAAATAGTACTGAAACCAATATTGAATTGGAGTGCACCTTTCACACTTGTTTAATAAGTACTTTTATTGAAGAGAATAAATAACAATATCTCGCATTAACAAAGTGGTGTTTTTATGCAGTCAACTTTTATATCAAAGAATAGCTCAGTGGTAGAGTTCAGCGACTAGCAATCGTGAGGTCGCAAGTTCGATACCCGGTGAAGAATTTTTGTGAAGAATTTTTTTGGTGAAAAAGAGCTTTCTTTGCACTCATTCAAAAAGTACTGAAAAAATGTTAAAGTCGGAGTACTCCTCTCCTGTGATAACTCAATGTTAAAATCATTAGTGTTTATGTTAAAAAAGAAGTACATCTAGATCTTCAATTGTAGTGCTTTTTCTACTGCTTCAGCATCTCTTTTTTCGCTGGGTATCTGTTATATTTATAAAAAAAAAAGTCACAACACAAATTTTTGCAATTATAATATTTCAATAATGCACTATATTTTATAAATCATATTGCACAAAATAATCACAAAGTTGGGCAAAGATTTAAATTTTTTCATTATATTTTACTCTATAAATTTCTGTTATTTTTTATTTTAATACTTTTTATAAAAGTTACTGAATAATTTTTTTTTTTTTTTTGAAAAAATCAAGTACTAACTTTTTTATTTGATTATAAAATAAAAATCAAACATCTATCTGTACTTCATGCTGAAAGTTGATTGATGTAATACATACATTAAATTTAAAATTAAAATCAATGTTTAATCTTTTATTAGCCCAAGTTGCCATCATCAGGGTATTGTAACATAACTGTTGAATTCATTGGTTGCATGGCTTTTAATTTATATTTTTAATTGTTAAATTTTCATAAGGAAAAAATTACAAAATAACTTTTATTATTATTGAAAAAAAAAAATCATATTTGGATTGTTTTTTGTTTTTTTGTTTGAATTCAAAATAGAAAATTTAAAAATTTAAAACATTCAAAAAAGAAATAATTGAAAAACAGTCAATTATTTTAATAAAAGTTATAACTATTACGTTCCTGTTTTTAACCTAAAAATTTTGAATAGTAATATAAAAACTTATAGATAACATTAAATAAAATTGATCGAAAATATATGCAAAATAAAAAGCTTTCGTTAAAATAATTAAATGTGCTAAAATCCGAAAACTTGTTCAACAAGTTGTGAAAAATAATTGTTTGTAGGCTTGTCCCTACCCGGATTACATTCTTTCCCATTTCAATTTTTTTTTTTTTTTTTTTTTGTGGACAACATCTGAGCATCGAATGAGACCGATCCCATGCCCCAAAAGTGTTCCCTCCCAGAGATATGCGCGTTTTATGAAAGTGAAGTCGACGATTCTAAAAAAATTTTCGTACTAACAGAGTGATATTCACGATTTAAAAGAATTATAAATGAGTATTTATTATAATTCACAATTAATAATTTCAGAAAATAAAGCTGGATTCGAAAAACCGCGAGCAAAATTGATATCAAACTCATGGAAACAGCGCGCTAGGTAGAAAACAGTAAAAACCAACTACACAAAACAAGAGGTAGGGACGACCTACGCGCGTTTTCAAGGTTGACCAACTCGTTCCTGTCGTCATGAGATGTGTGGCTTTCAAATGAGACCAGTACCAACACGCTCAGTGATGGTACACCAAAGATACACGTATTTAAATCTTTAAAATGGCTCTCCTGAACAAAACCGGTTTTTACCCTTAGGTCCCTTTCTATTTTGCGCGTCACATATATTCTATAATTAGCACTTCATTATTTTTTTTCAAATATTTACAAAGAAAAGAATAAGCTATTAACACCAAACCAATGTATACCAATAGAACATTTAGATAGAAAAACTGACATAAAAATTGCAACAATAGCGTCATCATCATTAACATGCAAACTTAAGAAGAAGCACAACAACTAAATAACATAATGGGGTGTCACATTTCACAGTTACTTCATACAGCAATTTGAAAATATAAAAATAAAAACTCAAAACAACAAAGAAATTCACATTGAAATTATTTAACTACAAGCTGACAACAATAAACACAAGAGTAGACGAAATATTCATTAACCCTTTAATGTAATGGAAACTATAAGACATGTTTCAGAGATCTAAAATAATTATGAAAAAAAATAGTTTATAAATTTTAACTACAAGTATTTTGAAAGTACTGAAAAATTGTTAAAAACTACTATTTTTTATAATAAATTTGTATCGATATTACAAAAATATATTTTAATAAACAAAAAGATTAGATCAAACTTAAGATCTAATTACATCTGGCCGAATCCAGGTTGATTTAGCGCACAATATGTAATCCGATCTAATTTTATTTGGATTTATAAAATCTCATCGATAGACTTATTAAACGAAAATTAAAACACTTATACCTAAAGATATCTTTTTAACGGATAGTTCTTAAAAAAAATTGGCTAGGATTTGGTACCAGATCTGTTCATATTTTGCAACAGAAGTCACCCAATTTTCGAGTTCACTTTAGATATGAGCACATCTAGCATTTAATCTGATCAGATTTGGCCATAAAGTGTAGCATACATACCATATCTGATCATCAGGGAAGACAAAAAAGGTTAAATCCGAATAAAAAAGAAATTTAGAACTCAAAAATCTAAAGAAAAAACTACACTTATAGAAAAAAGTCCGTAAAAAATTTAGTTTAAACCACTAAAAATTAGTTAAAAATGATGGTGCAGAAAAAACTGCTAAATTAGCAGATTATTTTTGCTATATATTAGTAATATAGGAACAGCAAAAATAAAACTGTTTAATATACAGAAATTTATTTATATTTGAGCTAAATTTTTGTAAATGGAAAATAGCAAATTAACCTGCTAAAATCAGCAAAAAATTTTTGCTAAATAATTAGCAGCTTAAAAAATTACCAAAAACTTTTAAATTTTCGAAGTTTTTTTTCGATTTTTTTTGGTTAAATGCAAATAAAAATCGAGCATTTTGAAAACAGCAGTTTACAATTTTTCAGCAAATATTTCTGCTGATTTTAGCAGAATAGTCTGCTATTTGCATTCAACTAATTTTAGTCTAAAAATAGCAAAAATTTTGTAGATATAACAGTTTATTTTTGCTATTTTTAGTCTACAAATATTTAGCAAAATTTTCTGCAGATTTTACAGTACAATGTGCTATTTTCAATTAACTAAAAGTTAGCCCAAATATAACTACAATTCCGTAAATTTAACAATTTTGATTTTGCTATTCTCATTTTACTAGTTTTTAGTTAAAAAAAATCTGCTCATTTTAGCAGTTTTTTCTGCAGCATCAGTTTTAACTTATTTTTAGTAACTTTTTTCTGCTATTTTTACAGATTAATTTCTGTGAGTGTATTTTAGAGCTAATAACCGAAAATCCAAAAAAGCAATAAGAAGCAAATATGAGTAAGAAAAATCAAAAAAGCAAAGAGGTCAAATTTGTCTTCTCTGCTAATCTTTTATGATCTGATTTGGCATCAGATCTAATAAGATTCAATCATATATAATTAGATCTAAACAAATCCAATCATTACTAATCTGTTTTACATGGGTACACTCAACCAAAAAATTCTGTAATATCTACTGAAAATTTTGCTGGTTGTTACGGGAAATTTAACTGTTTTCAGCCCAGCGGTATTTTTTGCTATTTTTAGCAACACATGTCTGCTGAGCTGTAGTACAATAAAATTTGTAGCTGCTACTAAATTTTAGCAAAATTGTTGTAAACTGCAATTCAAAATCGATTTGCTAAAATCAGTTAAAAACCTTACTAAATATCATTAATTTTAGTACAATGAAATTAGTACAAATAATTAGTACACGCTACTAAATTTCAGTAAATTGTTGTAAACTGCAGTTTAAAATCAATCTGCTGAAATTAGCAAAAAAGTGTAAATCAATCTGCTGAAATTAAGCAAACTGCAAAATCTAAAAACAAAAAATAGAATTTAATAAAAATAAAATATTTTTTTTTCTTTCGACTGTAAAAACTTTATAATTACTTCAACATACTAGAAATTTGGAGTAAAAATTGCAAATTGTTCTCCAGTTATTGCCTTTTCATGCATTGGATATACAATTAAAGTTTTTGAGTTTTATTTCCAAACTAAGAATATATCAATAATAACAAATATACACTAAACAAGAATTCTTAAAACTTAACGAATTCTTGTAAATTAAATTTCCTTAAAGTATCCACTTGTTGTTAAATTAGTATATTTTTTTGCTAAGTTTAGCACTCGGTTTTGAAAAACTAGAAAATGTTTTGCTAAAATCAGCAACGAAAATTAGTAAAAAAGTTCGTAATTTGTAATAAGAGAATAGCAAAAGTTATTACTGAAAAACAAAAATTGTACTAAAATCAGTGCAAAAATAGTAAAGTGCGATTGATAACTGTTTAAAAAAATTTTTACTAACTTTTTTATCTGAGTGTATAAGCCTGTACAAATTGCAGAAAAAGATAATAATAATTAGTTAAAAACGGGAACTGCAGAAAAAACGTACCAGCAGTTTTTTCATAATAAGTTTGCTAAATATTAGTAAAATAAAAGCAGCAAGAAAAAATCTGTTGAATCTCCAAATTTTATTCTTATTTGGGTTACTTTTTAATTAATTTCCAATGACACTTTCGCTGCTGAAATTAGCAAAAAAAATGTACTGAATGTTAGTATACATAAAACGACAAGTAAAAGTTGTAATGTCTACAAATTTTTAGTTATTTTCAACCCATATTATTCTGAATTAAGAAGTGGTGCGAATTTTTCAACGGAACTTGGTATGGCCAAAGATCTATACCCAAATAAGGGTTTTCTGCATTTTCTACTATTGCCCTCTCGCGGAGGTATTTGCTACCAAACTTGATGCCCTAACCCCATTTTTTAGTGTAACCAGATTTTTTCAAAATTATATGTTTAATTTGTTCTCTTAATTAAAATCTACGTAAATAAACAACCCGTTTAAAAATGGTTTTAATATAATAGGGTATATTTTATTTAATTATATTTAATCAAGTGTGGTTAAAAATATAAAATTGTATCTAATTTTATCAATATAAATAAAATTAGATCTAATAATATGGGGTCATTTTCCATATCAAGTTATATAAAATTTTATATGGTTCTATATAGTCTATCAATTTATATGTACTTATGTATATGCAATTTAGTAGGGAAATTGACCCAATTTTTTAGATCTAAGTTGTATAAATTTATTTATGTTGATGCAATTATTTACAATTTTAATAGGAAAGATTTATAAAATACTAACCTTTGTAAAAAAGTTTAGATCTGATCAGATGTTTTCGGATCTGAATAGATATGATTGAATCTAATTAGATCCTGTACCAGATCTCATCAAATATGATCAGATATGGCATATGTGATAATACCTTATGGCAAGATCTGATCAGATCTAGTGCCAAATCTGTTCAGATCTAAAGTGATCTGGACAATTGCGCCAGATATGCCTAGATCTGATCAGATCTAATTAGATCTCAAATTTGTCCCCAATTATGAGACCTAATTAGATCTGATAATATCTACAAGGATCTGGCCAGATCTAATATTTTTTACACGGGAATACACAATTATTGGGAATTCCCTTTTTTATAGTTGTTGTGTGATTTTTTAAGCTTGTTAAAAAAAATCTGACATTAATATTTTGAAATTAATACGTGGCAACCATGTGATGATGATCTTACATTTTTTATTTGTGGTTATAGCTAAACTTTTTTCAAATACTGTTTTAAAAATATCGGTTCTGGAAATTTTGTCGCTAGGATAATATGGATTAAATTAAATGACAATTATTCCGCTAAAATCACCAAAAAATTTTGCTCGTAAATGGTAGACTTCTTGTTTCAGAACGTTAGACTTTTATTTGCATTAAAAAAATCTGGGAAAAACTTTGAAAATTAAAATTTTTTCTTGTCTTGTTTTTTGTAACTTATACAGGGTCCGCCATCTAACGTTTTTTTTCAACTAGTGCTTATTTCGTGAATGGTAACACTTAGCTCATGTCTGATTTGACAGATAATTAGTTTTATCCTTCCGCTGAACGAATATGGTTGTGTATACGCTTGAACAATGCGTTTTCGCTTCGCTAAGTGGGCCTGCGATCGACTTACAGAAGATGCCGATTTTGCCAAAAAAATCACCTTTTCAGATGAAGCTCATTTTGATCTTGGCGGGTATGTAAACAAGCAAAATTGTCGCATTTGGGGCACAGAAAACCCGCACGCATATGTTGAAAAGCCGGTGCACCCAAAACGAGTCACTGTTTGCTGCGGATTTTGGTCCAGAGGCATAATTGGGCCATTTTTCTTCGAAAATGAGCAAGGAGTGGCCGTTACAGTCAATGGCGATCGTTATCGGGCCATGTTGAACGAATTTTTATTCACAAAAATCGAAGAGGAGGATATTGGCAACATTTGGTTTCAACAGGACGGCGCTACGTGCCACACAGCCGAAGCTACACTCGATGTTTTGCGCCCTGTTTTTGAAGATCGCATTATCAGCCGCAGAGCTGATGTCGTTTGGCCACCTCGGAGCTGCGATTTGACACCGTTGGACTATTATTTGTGGGGTGCCGTCAAAGATAAGTGTTACGCCGACAAGCCAGAGACAATTGACGCTTTAAAGGACAATATTCGTGAAGCCATTGGTGAAATACAGCTGCACACAATCGATAATGTGCTTAAAATTGGGCCGATCGTGTAGGCTACTGCATGGCCAGCCGAGGCAGCCATATGAATGAAATTATTTTCCATTATTAACCGGAAGGATTGTACTTTCAAATAAAAAAAGAAATTTGAGAAAATATTCAGTAGTTTTTTTTTTATAGCATTTTCAAAAAAAAAAAGTTATTTGGCGGACCCTGTATTTACCAAACTTTTTTGCTAACATTAGAAGTGTAAACTGCTATTTTTAATTAACTAAAATTTAACATATTGTTTCTTGCAATTTTTATTTGACTAATGTTTAGTAAACAAATTCTGCTGACTTTAACAGTTTTTTCCGAATGGCCTTTTTGAACTAATTTCAAGTAACTTTATTAATAAATTTTTCGGACTTTTTCTAAAAGTGTAGCTAACATTTAAAGTCAGCATTCTAAAAGGTAGACCAATTATTGCATTTTTATGTATTAGAGATACAATACAAATTTGAGATTTTTGTTTCAAACTTTGAATATATTATACATGAGACTAATTAATTGAATGGACTAATTGATTGATGATTTCATTAGCACTGCATAGATATCAGTTACATGAAATTTTTAATTACAATTTTTTTAATTAATCATACTGATTTTAAGGGTCTGACTTAATTTATCAATGCAAAGGTTTATAATTAATAATTAATCAAATAAGAATATAATTACAATTAATGATAAACTTTTTGAGAAACGTTAAAATGGGAAAAAAAATCGCTGAAATGAGATATAAAATGTTAGTAGAGGCTCATGTTCATTTTAAATATATATGTATTTTCATTCTGGTTTGTATCCATACTAGGGTATTCAATTAATCTACTTTTTATTTTATTGGCTTAACCCTTAAATTCACAGTGTAGCCATTTGGCAACATACCAGTTTTTTAATAAAAAAAAAACCACTTGATGCACAAAACTGCATTTTTGGGCATTGAGGACCTTTGTGTATACAGTGTTCTTATAGTTTAGCGCAGATTTTTGAAACTGTTATAGGAAAAATCTTGGTTTTGCTTCGTATATTTTTGTGAAAAATATATTTTTGTAGGTGCTGTTGTAAGATTTACAAAATTCTTCCTCTACACTTAGGGTACTTCTACAGTTAGAATTTTTATTTGTTTAAATAATACTTCAATCTTGTTGTTTTAAATGGAAATAACTGCAATTGTTAGTCATTAAAAAAACAAACAACCTAAAATACTGAGAATTTGCACGAGTAACATTCATTTTTTTTAGTCATTTTGTTTTTTTAAAAAAGGAGTTGATTTATAGCTGGTTTTACCAAATCAGACAGTTCATATACGAAAGTACAAAATTCTCATCCCGTTGATTTTTTGTACCTTATGTAATGTCTCGGTTTGAGTAAGAAAGTTATCATTTTCTTATTGCGGACAACTGAAGAGTAGAGTGATGTCTACGAAACAATTGTATTGTCTATCATGAAAACGATCAACCCCTTTTTGAAACAACAAATAAAAATCTAATATGACAATATCATATTAGAATTTGGACTTGAGGTAGAAGAATATTCTAACTAAATATACAAAAATAATACACATAAATAATTTTTTTTAGATGTTTTGACTAATTTGTTGTTCATTATTTATCTGTCAAAAATAAAAGAAAATATAAATTTAGTTTAATGAAAGTCATATTTAATTTTGCAGCGGTCTTTACATACAAAATATTTTAAATGTAGTATATTGTTAATTAAAGAGGACATTTAATTTAAAGAAAATATAAAAAATTGTATGATATGCATTAAAAACCATTAAATATCTAAAAAATACGTACTTAACAGCAAAATATTTATTTATGACAAAATATATAAAAATAAATCGATGGCATTTTAATGCAAATTCTTTGTATTGTACTGACTACAAACATGGATTATTTTGCATAATAATAACTATTAAGTTACTATTTCAAATATTTAACATTTTTGGCCATTGCTTCCCCGTTCTGGGTTAAAAAGCAAAATAAAACAGATGTAATTACTCTAAAAAGACAATTCAATTAAGAAAGACAACGTCATATAGTTGTGAAGTTTTACAAAAAAAAAAGAATTTTATGAAAATATAAATAACAAACTTAAGTGTATTAAATAAGTTATTTTTTCTGCTTATGGTTAAAGCAAAGTAAATAACAATAGGTAACTTCTCTTATTTAAACTGAAAAATTTGCGTAATAATTTTTTTTTCATTATTTTTTATAAGTTCTTTTTCATTTTTAAAACCCTTAAGCTCTCAATAAGTCTTGTTAAACTTGACGTGTGAAGTTACTGAACGTATGTATACAAATATTTTAAGCTTATTTAACCATGCATGCGTTAAGTTAGCATGTATAGAAAAATACGTGCATGTTTATTTATAAGTAATACAATGAAGTGAATGAAAAACTATATTCATTACAAACATTGTATGTTTTTTTAAGGTGTTTGAAATAAATTTGATGATTATATTAATTTTGAATGGTTTTATTTGATTGATTTTATTTTAAAAAAATTAACTAGCAAGTTCGTTGCTTAATTCTTTTGTTTCGTATTGCCATAATGAAGTTATTAAAATATTAACAACAATATTACAAACATGTTATTAGTTTTAAGAAGCATTTTAATTTTATTTATGATTTTTGAAAGTATTGATCTACCCAATAAGGAGATTAAGAAATGTTTGCATAGACTATTTGTTAAACAAAATAGGATCTGCTTTATTTGACTTAAGCTTTCAAATCTGTATATACAAATATTCTCATTGATAATATTAAACCAACAAAAAAACCCACACTTTATTTCATCAAAGTTTATTTATTATGTTGGTCTACAAATATTAAGCTTTATAAATTACCATAAAATCAACAATTTATATTTCTAAATACTTTGACAGACTTACAGTAGCCAACAATCTCAATCTTATGGAAATTATCGTAAACAAAAAATACCACAATAATGTTATTAAACAAAATTACTACAAAAAACTAAAGTTTTTTAAACCACATTATTGCATTATTATAAAAGAAAAATCACGAAATTTATTTAAAACTTCAACATAATCAAAAATATCAAACTACCGAAAATTGTTATTAGTATTATTGCTAAAAACATTTTGCAGCTAAATTGCATTTTTTTAGCCATTTTTGATTATTTCTTCCTATAAACTACGTAAACTGTAATTGGTTTTTCAAATTCACTTCCATTTGTAGTTTGCTTCCATTTGATGTTTGAATGCATTGAACCATAAAATGTATTTTGTTTGATTTTTTTATACTATTATGTGGAGTAGGAATTGATCATTTATTTGTCTTGTTTTCATTCGACAACACTTTCACTTGTTAAACTAGTTTAAAATGAAATAAAATATAAATATGTGTCTTTGAACTATGATGTTTTGTTATTGAATAAGAAAAACATTTAGGTTCATAGGCATAATCACTTTTAAAATTTATAAGCGACGTATAAAAGAAATTTTTCATACAAAATTCATTTCATAAACGAGGTTTAAGGTTTTCAAATTATTATGCATAGCCACTTTATTGAGTTGTTTTATGAAACGCAACGCATTGCGTTGCCTAATTTTCTATATAAATCTTTTTTGTAACAACAATTTACACACAAATCAAATTATCTAAAATCACCTACTTACTGTAGGGTCTGTTTTAATTTAGCTTATCAATTTTTTATTACTCCTTATTTACATAAAAAGCTACTAAAAGTTTTTTAAAATGAATATTATGCTCAAAAAAGTCTTCGGTAGAATCGACTGATAGTTAAACAAAGGTATATGCAGTAGAAAATGCAACAACATTATTTATGTACCAAAAATGTAGTTATTTTTAACTGGTTAGAAGTAACTAATAACTGGATTAAAAATAAATCGCAATGTGGTAAAAATAGTTGAAAATTTTTTACCACAAAAATTTTTAAATAACTGACAAAATTATAGTTATTTTTTTATATTATAAGAATATATTTTAATAAAAAAAAAACAATTGTGTAATTACTCAAGCCTACTTGAAATTTGAGGTAAAAATTCCAAAAAATTAGCCAGTTATTTTGTTTTTATGTGCTGGAGATTAGGGATGCCAATCGGGATTGATATTTGAAAATCCCGGGATTCGGGATTTTGTATGAAATCCCGGGATCCCGATCATCCCGGGATTTTCGGGACTACGGAATCCCGGGATTTTCGGGACTACGGAATCCCGGGATTTTACGGGATTTAAATTTTCCTTTATTTGTAAAAATGTTTATGTTATGTAACTAATTTTTTTATAGAATAAAGCGTTTTATAATTATTTAATAGTTTTTAATTAATAATGTGGTACACTTTATGAATATTGAAACATCTCAGCCAGAAATTGACAGTGGTACAAAAAATCAAGTACCTGCATACCACTTGGTAACCGCGATGTTAAAAATAAATGACTGGCAGAAGACTCATTTGGGACGCTTTGCCAGCGTTTGCAAAAATCGTTTTGCCAGTATTTGTTTTACAAAACATCACGGCAGGGCAAAAAAAAGATACATATGAACTTTTTTTAAATTTTATTTTGGAAAATATAATTCCCAACCACCTATTTATTGGTTTTGGCAGCGTTTTGGCAAAGTTAAAAATTTTGTTTCTCCAGTACTTTTCCGGCGCTTTTTGAACTGCCGGTCCTTTTGTCTATTGGCGTTATCATATTCGAAATGGGAAAGCAATTTTTGTCAGTACTTGTACCACGTGTTAAAATACCTTGCCATCGCTTTCCCGTTTGAATTTTTCTGGCTGGGATAATATATGAAGTACACTTGCGCCCAGTATTTTGTAAGCAGATTTTAAAACAGATTCGTTGCGATAACCTTGCACACTAAATCGTGTAATTACAGCAACAAAGTTATTTGGTTATCGTTATCATATGTTTTCATGGAAGAATTCAAACTTGCAGTCCCAGCAAAAACTTACAGTGCCAGTTTCAGAAATCGAATTTCGCTTGGAAGAATAAATTGGTAAAATAACAAACAAACTTGATTTTTCGCATGTAGTAAGTACTCAAAAACTTAATATTGTTTACCAAAATTTCAAATTTTTCTGCAAAGTCTTTGCATAGTTTACTCGAATAATCTACTTAATTTATAATTTTACCAATATCTTGGCATCAATTTCTTATCAATATGAGAAAATTCAAGAAAAAACGTAGTTAATCTAAAATTGCTCACTTTGTTTATTTGCGTTTATATTAATATTAAAAAATAAGAAAATCCCGGGATTTTTGAGAAATAATCCCGGGATTCGGGATTTTGCCAATCCCGAAAATCCCGGGATTTCGGGATTAGGGATTTCCCGTTTGGCATCCCTACTGGAGATACAATACAATTTTCTGATCTTTAATTGCAAACTAAAGGCTCTTTTAAGCAGTGATGTTAGATAGTGGCCAAAAAAACCTGGTATAGATGACGCTAAAAGCTGGTATTTGAAATAAAAAATTGGTATACTCACAACATATGTTTAATATCCCAACAAAAACAGACATTACCGAGTAATTAAGCGAGTAAGTAGCACACAAAGGGTTTCACTACTTACCAGGCTATTTACTCGCAACATAACTTTTGTTCGCGATGTCCAAAAACTCTCGCTTGCAAAAAAAGTGCGTATAACGAGTTACCCATAGTGAAAGAATAAGTAGTTACTCACAAAGATAGAATAAGTGTTTACTCAGAAGTTAGGAAATAATTGGTTACCCTACATTGTAAAATAGTTGGTCATATTAGCAAAATAAAACTTTTTACCTTGGAAAATTTTGTATTTAGTTCAAAACAAATTTATAAATAAAATATTAATATAAAAACGAGTAAAAAGGTTAAAGTCGGGCATGCCGACTATACAATACCCTACACCAGTCTGGTTAAAAGCCAACTAATGTTTGGATCCGAAATTCGAATGGGTTAAAATGGGACTTGTGTCAAAAGTATCTATAATGTGAGTCAGCAAACCAAATTTCACTAAAATATCTTAATATTTGCGACCTGCAGTTTGTAACCAAGTCAATTTTGGGGGGACCCTTATATGGGCACTAGGTCTAAACATGGACCAGTGTTAACCAAAATCAATAGGCTTCGTCCTGAGGCTGATATAAATCGGTGTACCAAATTTCATTAAAATATCTTAATATTTGCGACCTGCAGCATATAAACAATATAATTTTGGGGGGACCCTTATATGGGCACTAGGCCTAAACATGGACCGGTGTTAACCAAAATCAATAGGCTTCGTCCTTGGGCCAACATAGGTCTGCGTACCAAATTTCATCAAAATATCTTAATATTTGCGACCTGCAGCGTATAAATAATATAATTTTGGGGGGACCCTTATATGGGCACTAGGTCTAAACATGGACCGATTTTAATTAATTAATAGGCTTCGTCCTTGGGCCGACATAAGTCGGTCTACCAAATTTCATATAAATATCTTAATATTTGCGACCTGTAGAGTGTTCACAAGAATGCATAGACAGACAGACAGACGGATGGGTGGACAGACGGACGGGCGGACAGACGGACATCGTTAAATCGAAATAAAAAAAAATTAGTCGATCGGTATACTATAAGGTGGGTCTGGGACCAATATTTTTTTGTGTTACAAACATCAGCACAAACTTATAATACCCTGACCACATAGTGGTGTAGGGTATAACAAAATTGAAATCATAAGTTATAGAAGTTGGTATTATTGCGTACCAACACAATTTTTAGTTGGTACATGGTACAAGACCCTGAAAAATGGTATGTGTACCAACAAATTGGTACGTCTAACATCACTTCTTTTAAGGCTGACGTGACGGTTCTGTAATGTGCCGTGCCGGATGGCTCTTTTGTGTAGTTAGTCTTTTCGTATCAGCTGTTTAATGTTGTTTTTCTTAGCAGAGATTTGCGCCAACCATATTAATCGGTTGCGGTGGCTAAATAAAAAAATTGCAGCGGCGGCTTAAAGCTGCCTGTGAGCCAAAAGCTGATCGGCTATCCAACTTTAAGTTGACACATACAAAATATCGGCTTAACGGTAAAAAAAAGAAAATTTAAAAAAATATATACTATTTTTAGAATTTTATCGTGTAAAAAAAATTTTCGACGGCGGCGGTGACAAAATTAGACAAAATTAGACGGTCGTAGATCTCAAAATAGCAGGTGTCAACTCGCTGTCACTTAACGGATAACAAAAATTCTGTTTTCAGCAGGTTCATCCGGCACGGCACGTTACAATACAGACAAACTAACGACTCAAATGTTTTTTCATAGAACAAAAACAAATCAGCTGATTCGTCACGGCACGTTACGTACAAACTAATTATACCTTTAGTCTTTACGCTCCGTGACGTTTCTATAACGTGTAGTTAGCCTTTTCCGTAACAACGTATCAGCTGTTTGATGTTGTTTGTTTACTTGTTTTTAAGCGAAATCTTAGCAGAGACCTGGGCCGACCAGATTAATCGGCTGCGGTGGCTAAATAAAAAAATAGCAGCGGCGTCTTAAAGCTGGCTGTGAGCCAAAAGCTGATAGGCTAGCAAACTTTAAGCTGACACATACAAAACATCGGCTTAACGATAAAATAAAGAAAATTTTAAAAAAAATTTATTATATTTAGATTTTTATCGTGTAAAAAAAATTTCGACGGCTGCGGTGACAAAAATTAGACGGCGGCATGGCTTAGCCGGTTTAAGCCAGACAAGCTAACGACTCAAATGCTTTTTTATAGAACAAAAAGAAATCAGCTGATTCGTCACGGCAAGTTACGTACAAACTAATTATAATTTAAGAGTATGCACTCGAAAAAGTTTGACAGTTGATTGTGTATCAAACAGTAGTTTCTGTTTTTAACTGTAATTTAAGTTGTTTTTTTATAAACTCAAGGGTGAGTTACCCTACCGTAAACGTAACTGTAATGAATCAGCTGTTTTGAAACTACAACAAGAACTTTATACAATTGATTACTAACACACCTAGAAAACAGCCGCCGTTGTGGCCACCAAATTCGTGCGGTTACGACAACTATCTTTATATTAAATTATATTTTTCGTCTTGAAAGCCAAACTTTTGTCTTCTAATTCAATATTCAGTGTGTTCGTTTACTCAAAATTCTTACTACTTTTACTACAATTGGAAAGTTTTGTTTACTTATTGTATTGATTTTTTCCAGCTGTAGTAAAAGTAGTAACTTGTAGTAAGTAAACGAACACGCTTATTATGTTCCACATAAATATTATTATGTTCTACAAAATTTTATTAAAAACAAAATTTTTAATTTTCCGGTATTGAACCCAGCCATTTAGATCCATAGCTCACAATCTTATCCATTGCACCACAACTGCTTTTCATTTTCTTAGCCATATTTTCTCTTTAAACATACGAATATTTTATTTTAATTCAAAAAAAAAATAAAAAAAAATATTTAAATTTTTGCTTTTTCCGGGTTTCGAAAAAGTATTTATAGTATTTATATTTTTCTGAAACAAGGTGTGCTACAGGGTGTTAAAGTTGACCATCTCGGGTATAAAAGGTTTATTGTCGTACAACTTTTACAAATGTGAACCGATTTTGCCGATTTTAGACTTTTTGTAATCCATGTTATAAGATAAACAAAAGACATGCTTTAAGTACCATAGTATCTTTAATAGTTTAAAAAATATTTAACTTTGAATTTCAAATTTTTAATTTTTTACCTTGACTTTTTTTGTTTTTTTCCCAATAAGTTTTTTATTATCAGAACAACATGTTTGAAATTGTGTTGTATCATTATCATGACCTCTCTTAATTTCAGAATGAAAACTATTTTCAATTACCTCGAGCCGTTTAGCAGTGATAGTTTTTTAAAGTAAAAAATTTTAAGCGTATCCTGAAAATGGCATTTTTTGCAAAAAGGGGGGTTACTTCATTCACTTTTATATCCAAGTTTTTAAAGCTTTTTAACATTTTTGGACATTTTCTAAAAGAATGAGCTTCAGAAATGCTTAATAGTCCAATTCAGAACATTTTTGAGCATGCACCCTACGCTCAGCATTGGTCGAAAATGATGAATTTTTAAACAAAATTGAATGTTTTTGAATGTGGCAAAAAAAAGTCACGCCAATTAGATCAATTTTAATTTTGAACCATAAACAAACATATTCCAAAGGATTTGCCCCTAAATTTCCCGCCGAACATCGACAGAGCAGCAAATTTTGTGAAAAAGGTCATATTTTCAAAACCATTTTTTTTATTTGTAAAAAATTACTTATTTTTGTAAAATTTGATTTTTTTTAAATTAAATGATAAACAATTGTCATACACTAAAAAAAATCGTTTCGTTACTGTTAATAGTTATTATACCCTACACCACTATGTGGTCAGGGTATTATAAGTTTTTGCTGATGTTTGTAACACCAAAAAATATTGGTCGTAGACCCACCTTATAGTATACCGATCGGTTCAGAATTTTTTTTTATTTCGATTTAACGATGTCCGTCTGTTCGTCCGTCCGTCCGTCCGTCTGTCCGTCTGTCTGTCCATGCAATCTTGTGCGCACTCTACAGGTCGCAAATATTAAGATATTTTGATAAAATTTGGTACGCAGACCTATGTTGGCCCAAGGACGAACAAGTTTGATTTTGGAGAACATCGGTCCATGTTTAGACCTAGTGCCCATATAAGGGCCCTACCAAAATTATATTGTTTATACGCTGCAGGTCGTAAATATTAAGATATTTTCACAAAATTTGGTACACAGGCCTATGTTAGCCCAATAACGCAGCCTATTGATTTTGGTGAACATCGGTCCATGTTTAGACCTAGTGCCCATATAAGGGTCCTACCAAAATTATACTCTTTATACGCTGCAGGTCGTAAATATTAAGATATTTTGATGAAATTTGGTACACAGACCTACATTGGCCCAATAACACAGCCTATTGATTTTGGTGAACATCGGTCCATGTTTAGACCTAGTGCCCATATAAGGGTCCTACCAAAATTATACTGTTTATACGCTGCAGGTCGCAAATATTAAGATATTTTGATGAAATTTGGTACATAGACCTATGTTGGCCCAAGGACGAAGCCTATTGATTTTGGTGAACATCAGTCCATGTTTAGAACTAGTGCCCATATAAGGGTCCCCCCAAAATAGGCTTGGTGACAAACTGCAGGTCGCAAATATTAAGATATTTTAATGAAATTTGGTGCGCTGACTCACATTATAGAAAATTTTGACATAAGCCCCATTTTAACCCATTCGAATTTCGGATCCAAACAATACACCAGACTGGTGTAGGGTATTGTATAGTCGGGATGCCCGACTTTAACCTTTTTACTCGTTTTTACATAAAAAGTTAAATTTCTATGTAATATTTTAAAATAAAATGGATTGTAATTTTTTTTTTTTTACCGGGGTGTTTAATATTTAAAATAGTTTTTAATATTTTTTGTTATATATTAACAAATAAGACTTATTTATCTATTCAACGGTATATAAAATGTTTATATAATTTATTCCATCGAGTGAAACTAATGCACTCAAAACAGACATCCCAGGTCAACTTTTAATATTGGACCATTATTTTCATGCTTAGTAGACTGGCCCTTATTTGTAACGTTGTTCCGAATCCCGCTTCCCGATGCTTATTTTGTGAAGTTACTAGAAAAACTATTCCAGAAAAAATTTCAGCTCAATCGAAGAATTTTTAAGCTCTTCAAAGTTTTGAATGCGATTTACAAGGGGGTTTTTTTTTATTTTGAAAATAATGGCTCTTAAATAACTGTATTTCTGGAAAATGTTAATAGAATTGTAATCTAGACTGAATTAGTTTTCTTAAAAGGCATAAAAATCCCAAATCGGTTGGAAAATATTGAAGTAATTGTAATTCGCCCAGACCATTGTAGGGTTAAAATGGCATATATTATGAAAATCGCAAAAAATAAAATTTTTTTTCAAAAACTTAAAATTTTATACTCTAGTTTCATTTCTGAGATCTATAAATATTCAGATATAATTTTTTGTCTCTCGTGAATAATGCTTACCTAGTCCCAGGTATGGCCAAATCTGGAATATTTTTTTTGTAAATTTACCATTCTCTAATTTTGAATTTTTTGAAATTTTGTTTAATAAAATATTAAAAAAGTGGTCAACGCTTAGGTTTTTTTTTAATACACCCAAGAAAATAATCTTACTGAAAATTACACATATCCCTCATTTAACTTAGTAGTGACGGCGTTTTAAATTTGAAAATTTTAGAGAAAGTTTAATTTTGGCTAATAATTTGGCTAATATCATTAATTTTTGTTTTTTTTTAGCTAGCTCTAACATAATCTCTTTAGATTTTTTACTATTTCAGTTAAAGGATATTGTATTCTGAAAATTTTGTGAAACTTCGACAACGTTAACCCTTTCTATACGAAGGTCAAAAGTGAAATTTTCAAATTTTTGAAAAATTTTGTTTTCTAAAAATTTTGTGAAACTTCGACAACGTTAACCCTTTCTATACCAAGCTCTTGTGAACATTTTTTTCCGATTGGATCAGTAATTTAGAAGATCCATAATTATTACCATTTTTTTTTTTGGTTTGAAACCACTGTGTGTGGCCAAATTCCCCGGTTTCTTCAAATGCAATAATTAATATTATATGAAATGTCAAAATAGTTGCATAGAAACGTCAAAATGATATCAATTGCGCTGTAGTGGAGAACACTTTACCATTCCATGGCTTAGAAATATTATAGTCTTTTCTTCGAAAAACGCAAAATTTTATCAAAAATTAATTTGTTTCTACAAATAATAACTAATTAAACTTTTCCCGTTCTTCTTGACTAAAATTTGTGTTTTTTTTTTATTGTTAAATTGAAATGAAAACTAAAAGTTCTTCTTCCTATAAATCAGTACTATAAAAATTCTTTAGTAATTACTTCTAATATTAATTACGAATGTCCTATGCGACGGTTACAAACACTTAACTGAAAATGAAAGTGGCATCATTGTAAGAGCCGCTTGCATATTAGCGAAATCATGATATTGCAATAAAATTTAAATTAATTGTCTTTACTTGAGATGAAATCATTTTGACAACTGCTTGCTGTAATTTTATTGCATGTTATAACACAGTCCACCATTAGTCCAGAAACAGAGTTGCATTTGCCATTTCTATGTATTATATACATGACATGCTGCAAATACATCAGATTCAGCCATTGAGTTGATACTGTAGCCATATTCTAAAATACCAGAAAATCAACTCTGTTGGTAGCGTAAAAATTTTACGCTTCTTGTGAGCAGTTAATAATACATCAGCTTTCGTTTGCTTTTTATATATTTTTTTAAAGAATAATAAACGTATACAAATATAATTATAAAGGAATAAAAAATTTTAAAAAATCAAGAAAACCTCTACAAATATTTTTATTTTAAAACAAGAGCAAAAGTAGCATCGTTCCCAAGGTTAAGGTATTCATAAAGCGCTACATATCAATTGTAGCGGTAGCGGGTTTCTCTCGTAAACCTGGCCAATATAAATTACATGAGACTGAAAACAATGTTGCCAACTTAGAGTTCTATACATGTAAAAAAACACCCTTTATAAATATTTAAGTGCGTTATGAGAACTTGTTAAAAATTACCTTTATACTGAATTGAGACTGAACAAAAACTACCTAGTTTTGTACACACATATAAATAAATCTGTAAAAATAGCAGAAAAAGTTACTAAAAATTAGTTAAAAATGATGCTGCAGAAAAAACTGCTAAAATTAGCAGATTTTTTTTTACTAAATACATACTAGTAAAATGAGATCAGTAAAATTAAAACTGTTAAATTTACAGAATTTTAATAATATTTAAGCTAACTTTTAGTTAATTGAAAATAACAAATTGTACTGTAAAATTTGCAGAAAACTTTGCTAAATATTTGTAGACCAAAAATAGCAAAAATAAACTCTTAAATCTACAAAATTTTTGCAATTTGTAAGCTAAAATTAGTTGAATGCAAATAGCAGTCTATTCCGCTAAAATCAGCAGAAATATTTGCTAAAAAATTGTAAACTGCTGTTTTCAAAAGGCTCGACTTTTATTTGTATAAAAAAAAAATCGAAAAAAAAAACTTCGAAAATTTTAAATTTTTTGGTGATTTTTTAGGCTACTAATTATTTAGCAAAATTTTTAGCTGATTTCAGCAGGTTAATTTGCTATTCTCCATTTATAAAAATTTAGCTCAAATAAAACTAAAATTCTGTATATTTAACAGTTTTATTTTTGCTGTTCCTATATTACTAATATATAGCAAAAACAATCTGCTAATTTAGCAGTTTTTTTCTGCAGCGTAATTTTTAACTAATTTTTAGTAGTTTTAACTAAATTTTTTACGGGCTTTTTTCTATTAGTGTACAAAAATTGTTTATGCTTATTTTTTATATATGCGATTTGATAATTAAAAACTACCAAAAGCCAAAAACCAGGTAGTTTTTCCTCAGTCTAAATGCAGTATTAAACTACCATTTTTAAAACCACTTTCATTTTAAAATAAAATATTAAATATAATTAAAGTTAAACCAATGACCTTAAAAAGTATTTGAAATACATTTTGTAGTAACTATTAGCCTAAACTGTCATTAATTGTAAAGCATAATAAATTGAGATTAAAACGATAACAAACGATTTATGTTAAAAAATATCTTAACTAATTATTGTAAATTATGGAATAAAGATGCAATACCTCAGGCAGTTTAAAAACATACACAAAAAATCTAAAATAATACAACTTCAATAAAAAAATTCACCTTGTAAAGATAAAAAATAAGTTGTTAAAAACATATTTCGATTGTTCATCTGTTGTGTCGTTCTAACAAAAAACAGAGTTGTTAAAATTTTGATTTGGCTTTAACAATGATTTTCTATTGGGTTTTCTATCTGTTAGCACACTCAAACATAGGACACTAAACATACACAAAAATTTTTTATCGTGCTATTCTCAAATGTTGTATTTTGCAATTAAAATTTTAACAACTCCGTTTCTTGTTAGTACGATACAGCAAATAGCACACCCCTTGTGAACAGTTAAAATTTGGTCAACAGTTAAATTAAAAATTTATGTGCGAAACAACAACATATGTGTCAGTTAAAGTCCCAGTTAGTAGCTAATTGGACATTCAGTAACCGAGCCTTAAACATAAGACACCAAACATTAGTAAAAATTATGTATCGTGCTATTCTCAAATGCTGTACTTTTTCAATTTAAATTTTAAACTCCGTTTTTTTGTTAGGACGATATAACGATACAACAAATATTTAGCACACCCCTTGTGAACGCCTTATTATGTTTAAAATTTTACAAGTTTTATTTTTTAACAGATTAAAAATTGTCTGAAATCGTTAAATAAGTGAATTGTTAAATACAATTTTTAAACCTGCCAAAAATAAAGAATCTGAGACATTTCGACTTTATAAATACATGACAAAGCACTCCTTTGTTTTATTGTTTATTTTGTTGTTTTCGAGTACAAAAAACTTTAACTGGTTTAAAAAAACAATGTCTTACGGTGGGTCTCATACTGAGGGTTTAAGAGTTAACTAATAGTTAACCAGAAAATTTGTTGTGGTTTTGTATACAATTTTTTGACATTTTCTTTTGTTTAATAGTTAAGTTAAAGTTAAACCTACACTATGAGACCCTCCGTTAAAATATAATGCTCATATAATGATCTGATATTTTTATATCGATGTAAGTTGACATTTCTTAGGTGACAAATTTCTTACAACTCCAGTTAATAATGACAAATGCCTGCTGTATAATGAAAAAGTCGTCTGACGCATGGTAAATTGTAAAAAGTTAGCTACATGAACATTTTTTTTCACTTGCTCTAAACCATTTCGACAAAATTCAAAACAATAAAAGAATTTACAAAAGGTAATAAGAACCTAAAAGCCGGCATAAATGACTCATGTTCACACTAAAATATTTTAGTTTAAAAAATGTTTAAGAAATTTGGAAAAAATTATTGCTAGAACTTTAATTGCAATTCAATTTAAAGGAAAGTATCGAATTATTTGTGAAACTTTAAGGGAATACAATGAGCTTAAGTGAATCACGTTGTATACTGAACATTGATGTCTACCATGGCCATGTTTCTGGTTTTGAAATGTTATTGTTCTGAATAACGACACAAATAACAGTCCTTGGGAATTGGTCTAATTCAGTTTTTGAATTCTGAATTAAAAATTCAATAAATTAATTCACAAAAGACTATATATTGAATATAATTAATTTATATTTGTTTTCGTTCGATTTCTTTTGGTACGAATTAATGCAATTGCTGTAGTTCTTTTTTTAAAATCAAATGAATCAATTCAATTGTGAACGCGTTCAATTTTTTAAATCGAATAGATAAAAAGTGAATTAATTCCTTACTGAATTAATTAACCACTGAATTCATTCAATTCCATTTTTTTAGTGGTTTTATTCAGTTTATTTTCAAAAAAAAAAAGAATTGTGAACAGTGAATTGAAAATAATTCACTGAACGAAAATGAAATTGAACGAATTCAGTGGTGAATTAATTCAAAAATTAATTCACTTCATTTAATAAGAAGAACTGTATCAATTGAATTAACTTTTTGAATTTATTTTTTGTTGAACGCATTCTGTTGAATGAATACAGTGAATTATTTTTAAAAAGGAATCCATTCAATTCTAAAGAAAATTGAATTCGATTGGTAGTGAATTCACGAATTAATTTTTCAAAGCTCTGTCTGTACTTCACATCATGAAGTGCTTAATTGTTGGTACTATTTAAATATTTCTTTAATTATTGTGACAATTTATGTCTTATACAAAGGCAATAGTCTGGTTTGTGAAAAAAATAAAATTCTTTTGTTTTTAAATGCCTTAACAAATTGTATTTGTTAAACTTATAAGAATATTTTTTTTTATTAGTTCTCAAACGTTTAAATAATAATTTGGCTATTGTTATTCTTGTAAGGTTTTTAAAGACTTATTGTGATTTAATCAAATCCAATTATGTATGATTAATGGTTTATGTAACTGAAATTCGAATATCTATTTGAAATTTGGCAGTATACAATAGAAGTAAGTACTGTGGTAGATTTAATAAAAAAAAAACAAGATTTGTAGCATAAAGATAATTGGATAATAGTATTTCAACACTCGAAAAAGTTTGACAGTCAATTAATGACATTTGTTTATATAGTAATCAGTAGTTGTTGTTTTTAACTGTAAGTACAGTTGTTTCCCTATATAAGATACAAAACAACTGTTATTACAGTTATTTACGAAAACAACTAAAGAAAAGTGCTGTAATTTCGTAACAGTTTTTTTAAAGCAGTTATTTTTAATATCATAATAAACAACAACCAAAACAGTACTATTTCTACGGTAAACAATTAGTTTAGTTAAAAGAAAATTGTTTTTTCGACCTTTTTAATTGATTAATTAGAAATTTAATAATTTAGTTCGAGGCCAATTTCCTTATTATGAATTAACATAATAAGTACTTTTTTCAAAAACTGCTATTTTTCTTCATCAGGATACTCTCCTGACAAATACTTCACAGAGTGTTTGCTTTCAAAAACCTCTACACTTTCAGGAATGAAAAGACGATCGTTTCGGGGATTTTCCAGGTCCCCTTCATCAATTTTCTTTAGAAAGTGGTGGTAAAAGTACTTATTATGTGATTTCATAATAAGGAAATTGGTCTCGAACTAAATTAATAAATTTCTAATAAATTATTTCAAAAAAATTTCATTGAATTTAAAAAATTCTTATTTAGTTTGTTATTATTGATTTGCAAATAAAAATCAGAAACTTGTATTGTATCTCCAATGCCTAAAAGCATAATAACTGGAGAACCGATTGGAATTTTTATTTCAAATTTTAAATAATTATTACATATATTTTTGAAATCGAAAGAAAAGAGTTTATTTTTTAAATATAATTTTATAATACCAAAGGAATTGACTGTAGAAAAACAGTAGTTTTTACCCATTTTATCAATTTTTTTTTATAATTTTTGAAGTAAAAATTGGTCAGTTATTTCTAACTCATTTGTTATTTTTAACTCATTTGTTAGTTATTTCTCAATAGTTAAAAATAACTACCGTTTTAGTTATTTTAAATGTAATAAGTGCCTTTGTTACCATTAAACTGCATGTATCTTTGCTTTAACTATAATTTTCAGTAGACTCTCTGGACGAAATTTTTAAATGAAATAGTGGGATTTGTCACTAGGTTGAATACAATAATAAACTTGGTAATGATATCATAATTTGTTGCACTATTGAAGGAATTGACAGTTTAACCCTATGATGACCAATCTTTAACACAAAAAAATTTCCAACTTGATATTTTCCACTGAAGTGTTGTCAAAAATATTTTTTTCAACCCCTACACTCAGAAAAGTTTTTTTGTTACTACATGAGAGTTATTTGTATAGTATTGCGGTTGTAGTTATTTTAACTACAATTGCAGTTATTTTACTTAGAACTTGTTCGACCATTTACTAATGGCTATATTCTACCGACAAACTTTTTTGAGTGTATAATTGGTCATAACTTCGATATTTGTTATTTCACTGGTAGAACTAAATTTGTACAAATAGCAAAAAAAAACTACTAAAAATGAGTTCAAAATTAACAGACTTTTTCTTGCTCTTTGCATCTTACTGATATTTAGCACACAGATGCTGATTTCTGCATTTTCATGAAGGTCCTTTTTTAACTAACTTTTAGTGAAGTTACTAAAAGTTATTTCAAAAAGCGAACTTTATGAAAGACTTTTATATTTTATTTGAAAACAGGTTGTTATCTTCTTCATTTTTCAAGAGCTACAAATTTCAGTTTTTGCTTTCATCCATCAAGAAATCAATATGTAAGTGAAAGTAGAGACCATGTAAGTATAATAAAACTGCGTACAAAATTTTTCTTTATCACGTCAGGTGTCCTTTTTAAAAGACTTAAAAATATCAAAATATATTATATTGACAACATATGGGTACCAAAAATAGCGAAGAATCTCCAAAGTTTAATATTAATGTAAGTTCTTAAAAAAAGTACGAAGAAAAATATTTTTTGAAAAATTCCTTTATATTTCATAGAATGGGTCAAATTAGTAAAATTAATAAAAAAATGGTTGCCAAAAGGCCATCCTTTCAAAATTTAAATTCCTTTTAAAACGACATCAGAACTGATTGTGAAAATCTGAGTGCGCAGTTTTATTTGACACGCTCTCTTCTTTCACGTGTACATCGATTCTTCTATAGGTGAGAATGACCGTTGCACGGTGATATATAATTCAAAGTGATCACTAATTAAAAGTAACAAAAATTTTGAATAATTAACACAATTTGTTTTCTTTTATACAATTACAGGAACTCAAATGTCTTAAATTACAGAAAAAAACACTCAATGTTGTAACTTAACAAACTCCTCAAGCCATAAAAATTGATCCACAATTTAACAACCACATCACAACACCTTCCTGCATAATAGAAAAAAAAACAATAAAAGCAAACCACAAAAAATGACCGATACGAATGGTAATCATATCACCAGTAATGGTGATATACTTAACAGACAATCTGAATCACCAGCACGTACTATTGATTCACATGATTCAACAACGGGTAGCATGGATACAATCGTTGATCGTAGTACAACATACAATACAGCAGCCGCCAATAATCATGAGGAAATTATGCAGACTACAATTGATCAGAGTACGAATACAACAAATATGCAACAGCAACATAATAATAGTTTAACAAATTCCGAAATGGCCATGTTACACCATCAACAACAACAACAGCAAAATGCTAGCGGAAGTGAAGATGAATTAATGCTAAAACATCAGCAACAACAACAACATTTGCAACAATTACAACAAATGCAGCAGCAACAGAAACCCATGGATGCCCAAAGTCATATCTATTCCAGCCCAGTTTATGATGAAAAACCCACACCACCATTAAAACTAACAGCTGCGACATTGGTGGAAACGATCAACCAAAAACAAGAATTGGATGATTTAAAGAAACACAAATTAATATCACATGAAGAGTTTAAACAACAACTCCAAGAAACTATAGCTTCACGTGCCGCTACTTTAGATTCAAGAATAAGTAAAAAACAACGATTTCCACCGGAATTTATTAAAGATGATGGTAGTTCTACCAAATCATCGAAATCATTAAAGAAAAAATTCCCATCTATGCCGAAAAGTAGTACAGCTTGTTGTTCGGCTTTTCCTGTACAAATTATATTGGGTCTTTTACAATTGGTTTTAGCTATTTCCCTAGTAGCCTTGGGATCGTTGTTGATTGTTAGAGATGCTTCTTTGTCCACAGCTGGCTGTGGTATATGGACGGGTTTAATAGCAGCTGTTACCGGTTCATTGGGTGTAGTGGGTTTGCGTAAAACTCAAACATCATTTTTGGCATTAAGTTTAGTGTGTATTGCATCGAGTACATTGGCATTGGCGATTTCAGGAGTTGGTTTATCACGTGATATAAATCGTTCCAAAGAACAGGTAAGTTAAAGTTGAAGAAATTCTACTAAACACTGGCTATAATATTGTTGACCCTTAAAACTGACATCAACTAAATTTCACTTTATTTGGAACTATTTTATGTTTTTCTCATTTTAGTTTCATTTATTAAATTCCAACAGTGAAATCTCAGCTGCATCGGGTTTAATTTTCACTTTATTTTTACACTTCATCGTTAGTATACTTTCTGTTTATCGTTGTGCATTGCAAATATGTTCAAGGTAAGTTCAAATGTAAATTTAAATTACAAAAAAAAATAACTGACCTTAATTTTAAGCTGGCAACACTATAAGCATATTAATTAGAATACAACTCTGTTCGAAAAAAACGTATAAACAAAAAGAGAAAAGTAAACAAGTTTGTTTTAGTGCTCTCACTCTCTTTAAATGTTTGACATTTGGTAATTTAATGAAAAAGTTTTTTAGTCATAATTTGACAATTAAAAAGTGAACAATAGAAAAAGGAAGAAAGAAAAAAAAATTGCAAAAATTATAGTTTTAAAAAAAATAAAATATATATATTGGAAAATATATAATATAAATACATATTTAACATGAAGTAAAGTGCTGTAAGTTAAATATTTAAGAAAGTGTTGTGTCTTGATTAAAAAGAAAAACATATTTGTATTTATGAAGGCCAATCGCCTACGCCTTGTGGAGGTCGCAACAAATATTTTATGCGTTTTTTAGTCGTGAAATAATTGAAATTAGTAGTGTTTTAGTATTTTTTTATTAAATTAACTTGTATTGTTGCGTTTTAAGTAAATAATTGTCATCACGTTAGCTTCCCAGTTCAAATTTAACGCCACCATGCCGTTGGCAGATCTACATAAAGATCTCAGGCAACAGCAACAACTGGGCGTTACAACAGCCTCCATACCATCATCGTCGACATCAGCTTCTAATCTTAATGATCATGTGGGCTTATCTCGTATGCATATTACTTCTTCCGGTTGTAGTAGTCTGGCGGTAACCCCCATGGAACATACACCCACTGATGAAGAAAGTACTGGTGTAACAACAGTGACGTCATGTCAACGTCGACAACTACAGCAACAACAAAATTTACAACCTTCACAGCTGCAGGCAGCATTCGGTAAACATCCTCATCATCAACATCATGACTTGGAGGCTAGTTCCAATAATTTACCACATTCCAGTGACTTAATGGATTTAAGTGATTCGGAATGTTATTCTCAATCTGGAGGTGGTATTGGTAATTATAGTGATTGTGGCGAGAATGAATTTGAATTGAAAGAAGTTACTAAGGAAGGTCATGATAAGGCTGATCCTTCACAATTTGAGCTTCTGCGTGTTTTGGGAGAGGGTTCTTTTGGCAAAGTATTTTTGGTACGTAAGGTAATAGGCAAAGATGCTGGTACCTTGTACGCCATGAAGGTTTTAAAAAAGGCCACCTTAAAAATAAAAGACCGTGTTAGAAGTACCAATGAACGTAAAATTTTAGCTGATGTTGGTCATGCCTTTATAGTAAAATTACATTATGCCTTTCAAACGCCAGGAAAATTGTATTTAATATTGGATTTTCTTCGTGGAGGAGATTTGTTTACTCGTCTTTCCAAGGAAGTGATGTTTACAGAAGAAGATGTTAAGTTTTATTTGGCAGAATTAGCTTTGGCTCTTAATCATTTACATACTTTGGGTATTATATATCGAGATTTAAAACCAGAAAATATATTACTCGATGAAAACGGTCATATAGCTCTAACAGACTTTGGTTTATCCAAACAACCTTTAGATGGTTCCAAAACCTATAGTTTTTGTGGTACCGTGGAATATATGGCTCCGGAAATTGTCAATAGAAAGGGACATGATTTTGCTGCCGACTGGTGGTCGTTTGGTGTTCTCATGTATGAAATGTTGACAGGAAATCTACCATTTCATGGTCAGTCGCGCCAAGAAACAATGAATCAAATATTAAGATCAAAATTAGGCATGCCGGAGAATTTATCACCAGAAGCCCAGTCTCTTTTAAGAGCTTTATTTAAAAGAAATCCTTTAAATCGTTTAGGAGCTGGAGCAAATGGTATATTGGATATAAAAGCTCATTGTTTTTTCTCGACCATAGATTGGTTACGTTTGCAGAAGAAAGAAGTAAGGCCACCTTTTATACCGGCCGTTTCACGGGATGATGCTTTTTATTTTGATGTAGAATATACCTCAAAATCTCCAAGAGATTCTCCCGGTGGTCCTATATCTGCCTCAGCTCATGAGATATTTAGAGGTTTCTCCTTCGTAGCTCCCATGTTATTGGAACAAACTCTTAGCAATAACTCTTCATTACCCGAATCACCCTATCTACCTTGCCAGCAGACAGCTCGCTCCTTACCCGGAGTTTTGCCCGGCAACTTCCATCAAGACTACCATATTTTACAAGAGTTGGGTAGGGGCACCTTCTCCGTGTGTCGCCTTTGTGAACATAAATCATCGAAAAAACATTTTGCTGTTAAAATAATTGAAAAGGCTGCCTATATCGCTAGTTCTTCTTCGTCGGATTGTTGGGAAGAAGTTGAAATTATGTTGCGTTATGGCAATCATCCTAATATAGTTACCTTATTTTCTGTGTATGAGGATTCACAATCAGCCTATTTAGTTATGGAGCTATTAAAGGGTGGCGAACTATTGGATCGCATTTTGTCTGTAGGACAAATGTGTGAAAGTGAAGCTAGTGCTGTTTTAAGGACTATGGTTTCAGCTGTAGCTTATCTTCACGAACATGGTGTGGTGCATCGTGATTTAAAACCGTCGAATATGATATATGCCAGTATGAAACAAACACCAGAAACATTGAAATTATGTGATTTGGGTAAGTTAATAGATAAAAAAAAATAAACTCGTACTAAAAAGAACAGATAACAGGACTGGTTAACTTATACAGTAAGCGAAATTTTAATAGGTGCATTTAGACTTTGAGAATTATTTATTTAATATGGTAGCAACATTTTTTAACTACATATATTCGTTACCTCCAAAAAAGGCGAAAACTAACAAACACGTTAACTTTCAACGTGGATAATAATTCTCAACACTGAAAACTCAACGTTTATACGTTTTCACATCTAACGTGACATATTTGCGATACTTCATAAAAAATTTGCTCATATACTTTTAATTATAACATAATTATTATAAACATTACTAGTTTAAAATTCGTTTTAACTTTAATCGCTTTAACGTAGATTTGCCTTTAATATTTAACTTTAATAGGTAAGAGCAAAAGTACAGCTATAATATGTCTGATCCCGTACTTTACCGAAGTTACACAAACTAGCCCAAAGGCGTTCCCGTACTCAAAATTGCGTGTAAATTGTTTTTGTTTCGGCTGTTTTGGGTTCCCGCGCGTTCCCACGGTAACGTACTGGAACGCACATAATATTAATCTCTGAAGTGTAAGTTTACACAATATAGGATATTACAGTTATAAACCTCATTAAAGGTAGAATAACGGTACTTTTTCTAGTAAAACATCAAATTTAGAGCGAAATTTTGTTAAACATGCCTCTGAACTTCTAATTATTTTGTTTAAGAATTTGGAGTAAAATTAAAGTGTTTGTAATTTTTGAAGTATAGTTAACTCTGGTGAATAAAAATAAAAAATTTTTCTATTTCGATATCCACCCATAAATCGTTCTAAATTTGATGTTTTACTAGAAACAGCACCGTTACTCTACCTTTAAGCAGGTCTATAACTGTAATATTATGTATTGTGTAAATTTACGCTTCAGTTGTTACTATTAGTTTAAGACATAAATCAGTACGTCGCCGTTAGTTGTATGTCAAATTAGACAAAAAATTGACATGTTAAATAACAACAATTTTGTACGTTGGCGTACGATTTTCTTTGATTTTGGGAGTGGGGTTATATAAAAGGATAAAAAATGGACTACCATATTAAATATATAAAGCGCAAAGTTTTAATGAGTCTACTAAATTTTAGCTTACTGCAATCTAATGACATTCTTTCAAAATGAAACCCCTCAGAATGTAAAAATATTTTCTAGAAAATCTCTTCGAATACTTAAAACTTTTTTAAATAAATAGAATTAGAAACTTTGGAAAAATATTGCATTTTTTCCTACAAAAAAAAACTTTTATAAATCAAAATTCCTGCGAATCTTAAAACTGTTTGTACTCATAATTTGCACCGAAAATGTTTGCACTATTGTGAGATGTTTATAATAGTATCAAAGAACTGTGTGAAAAATTTCACTTTTTTAAGACAATTTTTCTACAGCTTACAGTTTTGCACGAATTTGGAAAAATAAAATTTTAGATCTTAGCTGAGTTTATGCTGGACGGATTCCTCATGACCGATTTTTAAAAATCATTTATTTTCTATCAATTATTATTTTTGGCCAATAGTTTAGTTTATTTATATTTTTTATTAAGCTAGTAAGACCTAAATTCCCTCAGTGTAACTAAAAACACATTTTATTTACAAGTGTTCCCGACGTTTGGTAGAGTTTAGGTCTACTCTTTCTAGAGATCTTTTATTTAATAAAATAAAAAAATTTATTAGTACTGTGCTATTTTAGCTAGTGTTTCCGATTCGGTTAATCGATTAAAATATAAATAAATAGCTTTAAAACATCTTCAAAGGCCAAACTAACAGAGGGAACATTCTAATTGAAAAATAAATTGCTCATGTATTAGTTAATTCTGGCTGTTCTGCTTACACACATACATTGTGTAGGCTGTAATTGACAAAAACTTCGATTAGCCACATTCATCGATGTGTCGACCGTGGTGTATCTCGTTAAGAGGTGATGCTACGAGTCATTGCCTGTGTAGAGGGTTGCCGGTTCGATTTCCGGTCATGTCATATTAGGGATGCCGATCCCGAAATCCCGATCCCGAAAATCCCGGGATTTTCGGGATTTAGAAATCCCGAAATCCCGGGATTGCACTTGAAAAAATCCCGGGATTTCCGATTTCATTATTTGGCATATTTTACCTCTTTTTGTATTTGTTTTTATTGTTATATTCGACCAAAATCACATAAATCTAATATCTTATTAAATGTTATTAAAAAACTAATTTTTCCTATTCATACACTTATAAGAAAAAGTTAGTACAAAAGTCAAAAGCTAAATGCGTTCTGATTGAATTGAACTAATTTTTCTGTTATTTTCTCTAAAAAAAAAGTCCGTAGAAATAGGTCTGCTAAAATAACAGGAAATAGTACATGTATTTGCGCCAGCACAATTTTGACCTATGCATTTGTACGTAATTTTTTTATGAGTGTAAGTAATAGATTCAAATAGATTACAGATTGAATAAATCTGAATAAAAACCTTAATAATTTAAAAACTTTTATTCAGCTGTGAAACTTTTAAAAATCATAATTCAGCTTTATTTAATCTATAAACGGATATGTTTTTATTTATTTTTTTGATGATTTGCTGAAATCATAACTTCATTCAAAATAATTTTGCCGACTAAAAACAGCAAGTTTTTGTTAAATTATAAAAATCTCACAAACTGCCTTTCTGAAATCAGCAGAGGTATGTGTTTAATATAGTATGTAATGTTAGTTGATTTAAAAAAACTAATAGTCACTAAATATTTCTTTTTTACTAATTTTAAGTAGCTTTCTGTGCTATATTTACATACTTATTTCTATGAATGGAGTTACTGTTTAAAGCCAGATTCACAATGCTGTAGTACTCCATATTTTTTGTATCATGCTATCTCTATTTTATATACTCCACTATGCAGCGAGGAGTACTCCAGCATTGTGAATCCGGCTTAATTTGTTTATTTCTTCATACTACATAAAATAATAAGTAGATTTATAATGAATTATTTTAATTTGTAGGATTTATTTGAGCTATTTGGTTTTAAAATTAAAAATATGATGAAACAAGAAAATCCCGAAACCCCGAAAAATCCCGAAATCCCGAAAAATCCCGGGATCCCGATAAATCCCGGGATCCCGAAAAATCCCGGGATCCCGGGATTTCAATTTTCAAAATCCCGAATCCCGGGATTTGTAAAAACCAGTCCCGTTCGGCATCCCTATGTCATATGCTAAAAGTTTTTCATATAGAGATAAATTAAAAAGTAGAAATTATATTGATCAATTAACAACATAAACTAACCACTGACGATTAACAACATAAACTAACCCTTGTGTCTATTCCTGTAAATGAATATTCCCACACCACGCGACGTGTCTGCCTGGAGCAACGACGAAGTCCTATGCTTTATAAAATACAGTGGACAATTTTTCATTTCTGTTTTAATTCTTTTAAAAATTAAAACTTATGCAAATTATATTTCCATGTCCTTCAAGACAAGGTTGCATTTGTTTTAAATCTGTGTCACACAACTCTCAATTGACATGTTAATTCTGTAGGAGTTAAGCCACATAAATTCTACAACATTTTCCACTAGAATACCATGGAAGCCGGAACCGTTTCACTGAATTAAAATTTTTATTCGCATTTGCCATCTTTACATTGAGAAGAGTCTACATGCTATTTAAGAATTCTTTCATTGATTCAATGAAGTTTCGTTGGAATTCATCTTTAAAACTTTTCATATATTGATGCAGTTTTTCATAAAATTTTACGAGTGTAGAAAATTTAATTTTATTTATTATTGTAAAAATTTCATACATCCACAAAAGATTTATTAAAACAGCCTCATAAAAATTATGAAACTTTTTCCATAAAATTTATGAAAATTTTTATTGACTTTGTAAAGTGAATCGAAGTTTTCATTAATACCGCAGTATAGAAAATCATTACCAAATATAAAGCTATAAAAAAATGATCATAAATTTAAGTATTTTCCAACTAAATATATTTAAAAATGCAAGTTTTTTATCTTCTGATTGTTGTTGAAAAAGATGTTTGTCTTAATAGTGCTCAAATGTTCCATTATGTTTTGCTTATTATTTACCGTTATCATTTTTGCGTTAACAATAGGGCCAAGATTTACTCTCAAAATAAAATTTTCCCAAACATGTACGCGAACAGATTACAACACCAAATATACAAATTAATTTTAACTGGTCGCTATGGAAGAATAGAATTTTTGATGTTAAATCTTAAGCAGACAATTTTAAGAAGCTTTTCTTATCTTTTCCATAATTTATTTTGAAAGTTTTACTGCTTTGCATTTCCATAAAATAACACAATTGAAAAATATTTTTTTTTATTTACAATAAACAAACATATGATTTCGAAACATATATTTTTTTTCTGCTTGCAAATAATTACTGGCAAAAATTTATCCAGTAAAAATTTGCAAGAAAAAGAAGAAGACTTAGAAACTCTCATCATAGAACTTTCACTTTATTATTTATTTTACCTTGTAATGGTAACTACCCAGCAATATCATCAAAAGAAGAGAAAAAGAAGCAGTGATTTGGATTTCGATATTGTGCAAATTTGGATCGGAACAAATGAATTTTACATAGGCTTGTCATAGGGTGGAAGTTTTCTTTTATGATCCTTTTGATGTTCTGTTTAATTGGAATTGATTTTTTTCGTAAAAATTTAAGGCAAATCTCTTAAACCTGACAACCTGTCTTAAAGTAATTAAAGTTAAGTGCTTAACCATAGTTATAAATGTTAAAATATGGAAATATCTGTAGTTAGATAGATTTGAAAAAACTTAATTTCATTTAAAATCAAATTTTTGGCAGTTGTGAAATAGAACCGCTTTAGAAGCGGAAAATTAGAACTTAATGATACTTTGGAATCAATGAAAAATTTATTGCTTAAGGTGGTTAAATACTGTAACAACAGAATTTTTTAAACGGTTGTCAAAAATTCAAATATGTAACACAATTTTTGCTATATTATATTTTTATTTAAAATATATATTGTTGTAGTATTTTCAAAAAATATTAGTTTTAAATTTCTCCAACCAAACTCGCCAGGGTTGCCACTTTATTATTAGCCTTTTTAAAAAAGGCAAAATCGGCTGCCACTGTACAGCCTTCATTAATTATTGGAAAATAAAAATGTAAAGTGATTCTTAATACCAGATAAATTCTCTAGTCCTTATCGTGGCCCGATTTTTATTTTTCAAATTTTTTTTAACAAAGTTTCCATACAAACTTGAAAATTCCCAAAAAGGCAAGAAAAAACAATTTTACTTGGGAATTTAAAATTTATTTGACTGAAATTCGAAAAAAGGGCCACGATAAGGACGACAGTGTTTTGTTGACTACGAAAGAATAACACCGGATCGAAATCGGTTAACCCATCTTGGCTGTAAAGTGGCAGCCGATTTTGAATTCATGGTTTTGAGAAAAACGCGTTTGAAGTCTAAAGTTAATGTTAAGCTAAGAAAATAGCAAAATTTCAACAAATTGTGAATGAAGTAAAGTTATATCTCCTAGCTTACTACATGTCCACGAAATTTGGGACAAATCGGTTAATGGGTATTTGATATATTAAACCTAATAGTCTTAAAAACGATGGTAGATATATTATTACACACAATGCTACTCATATTATTTTGTAAAAATGCTATAATTTTGTACATTTTTAACTTGTTTCGATTTTGATTTCTAATAAAAATAAGTTAATAAAAATGCAAACAAAAAGTGTTACACATAAATTTAAAACATAGAGTATTACTTTGGGACTAAAACTTATTTTACAAAAAAACATGTGGAAATTTAATTTTTTCGAATTTTTTATTGAAGTTTTCGGAGCATATAGAGAAAAAAAATCCAAATAAAATATAAAAAATTCGAAAACAAAATTTTTCCTAGAGTCGATACCCCCTTAAGATCACTTCCACTTTTTTTGCTGGGTAGTTAATTTCCTTATTACATTTCTTATTACTTTTTTTGTATGGGGATACGAAAATAAGCATACGAAAAATCAGAAAATATGTCGTTAACAAATGCTTACCAGTATTGATAAAAGTAAGGAGTCTAAAAATAGATTTCCAAAAAGCAAAATTTTATAAAACAAATTTTTATTGTTAACTTTTTTAATAAAATGTGCTTGTGCCAGGAATCGAACCTGGGACTCCAGACTGCCAGTCGAAATTTGTTTTTGTCTCGAGGAGACCAGTGTTTTGCTATAAAGGAAAAATTCAATGAAAAAAAGTTTAAAAAGGCGACCCCTATGTTCGGCAACCAATATATGAAAAAAATTTCTACTGGGTTTATCGAAAACTCTTCCTTTTCAAAAGTTTAATGATTTTTTGCGGGCTTTAATTTTCTGACAATAGGGTGGTACCAACTGAGATCTGGTGGGTAACTACTAGAACGGGATACTTGAGCTCAATGGCCCTTAGAACAAAACACTGCCCAGATAGAAAAATACGAACGGCACAGTACTGGCTCAGCGTTGGAGACGGTAGTGCATGTACTGGCGATGTGTCGGATTTTTTACGTTTCCAGTACTGGTACGGTGTCGAAATGATAACACCAATATACGCTTGGCCGTAAGTATTTGCCCACGTTGGCCCAGTGTTGGATTTTGTTACTTCCTGGTGTTTTCCCAGTACTATAAATTAAAACGAGTAAAAAGGTTAAAGTCGGGCATGCCGACTATAGAATACCCTACACCAGTCTGGGTAAAAGCCAACTAATGTCACCAAAATCAATAGGCTGCGTTATTGGGCCAATATAGGTCTGTGTACCAAATTTCATCAAAATATCTTAATATTTGCGACCTGCAGCGTATAAACAGTATAATTTTGGTAGGACCCTTATATGGGCACTAGGTCTAAACATGGACCGATGTTCATCAAAATCAATAGGCTTCGTCCGTGGGCCAAAATAGGTCTGTGTACCAAATTTCGTCAAAATATCTTAATATTTACGACGTGCATCGTATAAACAATATAATTTTGGGGGGACCCTTATATGGGCACTAGGTCTAAACATAGACCGATGTTCACCAAAATCAATAGGCTTCGTCCTTCGGCTGCCATAAGTCGGTGTACCAAATTTCATCAAAATATCTTAATATTTGCGACCTGCAGCGTATAAACAATATAATTTTGGTAGGACCCTTATATGGGCACTAGGTCTAAACATGGACCGATGCTCACCAAAATCAATAGGCTTTGTCCTTGGGCCAACGTAGGTCTGTGTACCAAATTTTATCAAAATATCTTAATATTTGCGACCTGCAGCGTATAAACCATATAATTTTAGTAGGACCCTTATATTGGCACTAGGTCTAAACATGGACCGATGTTCACCAAAATCAATAGGCTGCGTTACTGGGCCAATGTAGGTCTGTATACCAAATTTTATCAAAATATCTTAATATTTACGACCTGCAGCGTATAAACAGTATAATTTTGGTAGGACCCTTATATGGGCACTAGGTCTAAACATGGACCGATGTTCACCAAAATCAATAGGCTGCGTTATTGGGCCAATATAGGTCTGTGTACCAAATTTCCTCAAAATATCTTAATATTTACGACCTGCAGCGTATAAACAGTATAATTTTGGTAGGACCCTTATATGGGCACTAGGTCTAAACATGGACCGATGTTCACCAAAATCAATAGGCTGCGTTATTGGGCCAATATAGGTCTGTGTACCAAATTTCATCAAAATATCTTAATATTTACGACCTGCAGCGTATAAACAATATAATTTTGGTAGGACCCTTATATGGGCACTAGGTCTAAACATGGACCGATGTTCAAAAAAATCAAACTTGTTCGTCCTTGGGCCAACATAGGTCTATGTACCAAATTTCATCGAAATATCTTAATAGGTGCGACCTGTAGAGTGCGTACAAGATTGCATGGACAGACAGACAGACAGACGGACGGACGGACGGACAGACGGACATCGTTAAATCGAAATAAAAAAAAATTCTGAACCGATCGGTATACTATAAGGTGGGTCTACGACCAATATTTTTTGGTGTTACAAACATCAGCACAAACTTATAATACCCTGACCACATAGTGGTGTAGGGTATAAATAAATATAAAATATAGCCAGTACTATAAAAACAATTAAAAATCTGGTGGTGAATCACCCTAAATTTTAATAAAATAATAAAAAAATATATATTTTTGTTTCAAATTAATTTTGTTGTTTTTTATTGTGTTATAAAAGTTGGATTAATTGTAAACAAGTACAATAATTTTTCTGTCTAAAGAAATTGGGGTGCAATATTTTACGCACCTGTGAAAACTTAAAATTAAGTTCAAAAATTTTCTCGCTTTCGACAAATGCTGAGCGTAGATTGCATACACCGGCGTAGCTAGACCATTTTTCTAGGGGGGGTTAATACCCTCTTATAAAAATTTTGTTTTTTTTTTAATTTATTGAAAAAAGTACCATAAAGTTTTATAGGCCTTTTAAATTTTTGGTTCCTCTGTTTTGTTTATCGGCAGATACCTATTCTGACAAGTTATGCTTTAAGCTTTACCCAAAAAGCGCTACAAAAATTTAAGTGAAATCAAAGTCAAGGCTTATATTTTGTTTAAATTTCACTTTGATTTTATGACTTACTCCAGCAATATTAATATACTGATAGAAATTGATCTGTGCAAATAGCAGAAAAAGATGCTAAAAATTAGTTAAAAATGGCCCTGCAGAAAAAACTGCCGAATCTGTTTAGTAACTTTTAGTTAGATAAAACAGAAAAAATAAAACTGTAAACTCTACAAAATTTCAGCTGTTTTAGGGTTATATTTTAGTTCGTTTTTAATAACAACTATACTCACAAAAGTTTGTCGGTAGAATCTACTGAAAATTACTGTTAAAACAAAGGTATATGCAGTTAAAAAGGCGACAAAGGATTTACCTTTAAAATAACTAAAAATTTTGTTATTTTTAACTGTTGAAAAATAACTAACAAATGCATTAAAAATATGGTAAAATTAACTGATAAATTTTTACTACAAAAATTTCAAAACAACTGACAAAATCGGTAAAAACTACTGTTTTTTACAGTCAATTCTTTTTGTTTATAAAAGTATATTTTAATAAAAAAAAATAATTTTTTTCTTTCGATTACAAAAATATGTGTTATTACTTCAGCCTATTTGAAATTCGAAGTAAAAATTCCAAACCGTTCTCCAGTTATTATTCTTTTATGCATTGGAGATACAATACAAGTTTGTGATTTCTATTTGCAAACTAGAAATATATCAATAATAAAAAATATAAACTAAACAAGAATTTTTAAAATTCAAAAAATTCAACGAAATTTTTAATTGCTAAATAACTAACAAAAACTACTGTTTACTGTAAAAATACTGTTTTGGTAGTTGTTTATTATGATATTAAAAATACAGTACTTTTCGTTAGTTGTTTTCTTAAATAACCGTCATAAAAGTTGTTTTGCTTTTTTCTATAGAGAAACAACTGTAATTATTGTTAAAAACAACAACTACTGATTACTACACAAACAACTGTCATGTAGTAACTGTCAAACTTTTTTAAGTGTACCCTTCCCATATTAGCAAAAAAATTATCTTAATATTAGTAGACAAAACACAGAAAGAAAAAAAACTGTTGTTATTTCTATAAACTTTTTGTTATAGGTTAAACTTAGTCAAATGCCAATAATATTCTATCTTGCTGTAATTAATGAAAAGTTTTGTTGAAAAATTCAAATTTATATGAAAATATCTGCGGTTAACGTTAAACCATGGTTACATTGGAAAAAAGTTACTCGCCCTAAGTATAATTCCAAAAGTCGAAAGTCATTGAAATCGGCCGACAATTTAAGAAGCCAAAGGTTCCGAAAGCTTGTTTACAATCGAGGTGGTCTACTTTGGCACGCTGTTGCTAAATAGGTGCCCTATTAATAAAACTGAATGACCACAAATTCTTCCAAAAGCCTTATTCCTACTCTACAATATTCTATAATTTTTGTCCACATCGGACCATTAGTTTAGAAGTTGTGTATGTATTACCACTTATCTCAGTTTAAAACCACTGTGTATCGTAGACATTTTTGAGTTTTTTATGTCATATTTCACTGTTTTGTTTTCCAATAGAATTAGCAACACTTGCTTAATTTTTTTTCTATTGTGTTATATCCCAGCAAAATCTTTCATTACCAAATAAGTGGTTATATAATAGAAATTCATAGCTCCGCACAACTTATTTTTTGGCGTCTAAGATCATTATTTTTGTTTGGCGTGGCCATTTTTCTAAGTAACAACACTCGCTTACGAAAAAATGAGAAGTAAGTAATTATGAGATTTTGAATAATAAGTGGTTACACACCTGCTTACAAAAAGTTGAGTTATAAGTGGTTATCCGATTGCCTACTTGATTCTTAAAAATAAGGAGTTACACAAATAGCTTAAAAAAATACATTCACAAAAATTTAAGTTTTTCTAGTGTGTGATTTTAGGACTCGTCATAAAAATTTAAATATAAAACATATTTACATATAATAAATAAAAATGTATAAAATTTAACTTTGTAAACAGTAAAAAATTACTACAATAGGGCGTTATTAGGAAGTCATTATTTTATATTGTGTCATTACCAATATTTTGCTAGGATCAGCAATAATAAAATTTACTTTTAAGCCATATGGTAATAAGTAAAAGAGTCGATAGCAAGTCGACTTTTCGACTTTTGCATTACAGGAAAATCGACTTTCAAAAAGTCGAAAATTTTCGCAAAAATCGATTAATCGATTAGTCGAAAGTCGATTTATAGAACCCTATTAAAAGACAAGCAAATGCTAAATACCGCGGTATTCCACATTAACAAAAATATCTAATAATTCCTACTTTACAAATAATTTTATAATCTAAGGGTTTTTGCTATAGAAAATATTTTAAAATCTAAAAGGCGATATACAACAAATCGAAAGCTTTCAGCAATGTATATTTTTTCGATAAAAATGATTTATATGAACGTTTTTTGTTGTTTTCTTTAAAGAAATCCTCTTACACTCTGAGTCGTTGGGACTTTTTCTTTCTATTCCAAAATTATAAATTATTTTATTTGTAAAGCTTGTTCAATTTATATGAAACAAAATGATTTACCTTTATATGAAAAAAATCATTTATGTATTTTTCATATTTTTTTCTAATCTCTAACGGTGGGTCTCATATTTTAGGTTTAACTTTAAATTAACTACAAAGGAAAGAAAATGCCAAAAAATTATGTACAAATCAACAACAAATTTTTGGGTTAATAATTTGTTAACGCTTAAACGTGCAGTATGAGACTAACCGTAAGCCGGTTGTAAACATGACAACATATGTTCGTTTCCTTTCATTCTCTTCTAAAAAGAATACACAAAAACGAAATACTACTCATTATTCCTGCAAACAATTACATTTTCAAACCACATGTTGTTAAATAAATATTTTATACAATTTAAAACACAACACAACATTTTTCATTATATTACAACCCACACAAAATGTTGAACATTTAAACACACTCAATTACATTTTTTCAAAGATTTTCTAAATATAGAACCACCCTTAGCAGCGACAGAAGATGAAGTAGCAGTCAGTCGTAGTAGCAGATATTATTTACTACTAAGGCAACCGTGTAATGGCATTTACGTATGTAGTACGTACCACGCATCCGTCCATCCGTCCACACTACTCCATTTTTATCAATTTTTAACTTATTATAGAGAGGTCAAATAAACATAACAAAAAGTCAATTGATATGAAACAACAATTTGTATTTGTTTGTTATTAAACGAAAGTTGTTCCGTTTTTTCTTTGTATGACTTTTCTGATTGCACTCAAATTTGTTGGTTTTGTAAAAGATATTTGAGAAATAGGAAGATATTACATTTACAAGATAATTTTAATTTGAAGGACTTTTTTATTATCTAGTTTTTTTAACTATTCCAAAAACAATGGGTTAATTCTAGGGCTCCATAGTATTTTTTTGACTTCCATTGAAACTTCAAAAAAAAATTATCAAAACGTTAAAGATCACTAAAATTTTAATGTAGTTTTTGTATTGTATTAGAGCCCCATGCATTTGCCATATTATGTCAAATATAATAGGACAGTACTTTTATTATTTTGCAATATTAAATGTCGACGTAACCCAAAAATTTAGACAAACATAAGTCGCGCAAAATGAAAATTGCACAGTATTCTCAATACATTATACAATAGGTCTGTTCGGGTACTCAACATTTGGATCACGCGGGAACCCAATTTTACCAAAAAGCTTTTTCTTACTGCACAATTGGGTAAATGAGAGCTGTCACGAGAGAGTAATATTCTTGTTCTTCTTGCACAAAAAAGCCCAGACTTTTTTTTCGTGTAAATTTGGGTAAATTGTTTTTATCAGCTGTTATATCATCAGTTGGGTTCAACTAGTTCAATTGAACTATTCACTAGTTCAATTGAACCAAAGACCTAGTTCACAACTAATAGCTCTTTTAGTTCAATCGCTCATTTCATTCATTCAGAAAATATGTTTATCATTTACAAAAATTAGTATAAAAGTTGCAAAAGTTTATCGGTTATGTTACAACTCCATAAAATTACCGACAATTTTTTGAAGGCGCTTGTTTAAATGTGTTAAAGATATAAATATGTAAATAAATCGTAGCGTTTGTTTTTCGGGTTTCAAATAAGGTTTTTCGCGTTTACTTTTGGGCATTTTTGTCACTTCGTGAGACTATTTCTTGTTAACTCTCATTTTACCGAACTTTGACCAAAAAGTAAAGAAACAGATCTAATAAGTGCGTTCCCATACGTACCCAATGTTACCGAAATTTACCCAAAGTTACCGAAATTTACCCAAAAGCGTTCCCGTACTCGAAAATTGGGTAAATGAGAGCGCTAATGAGAGTGTATTAGTGTTTATCTTTTTACCAAAATTTACCCAGACTTTTTCTTCGGGTAAACTTTGGTAAAACTGCTGATGTAAATTTAAACAAAAAACAATTGTGAAAATAAATTTTAATTAAATAAAGAAATAAGCAAAGGAAACTAGTTTTTTATAAGAATTAATTGAATAAAATCAAAAACAACTTTTAAATGCGAATAAATATGGGTATTTGTGCCAATTTGCAAACTGAAATTATACGCATTTTCACATTAGTGATGGGATTTGTGGCACAATCTAAGATTGATTAGTACAATGGCACAACCGATACTATTTTGGCACATTTTGGTTATCTACAAAATTTAATAGGAAATGGATTTAAAAAATAACAATTCTCCAAAAATTCTTTAATTTTTAGTTTCTAAGCATTTATTGGCATTAAAATACCTTTTCGAACAAAGCAAAACTAAAAAATGTCATCGAAGATATTACCTAATAACCCATAGAATTTTAAAAATTCAAATGATTTAAATTTAGCTCAGAGCTTCGAAAGAATTAATTTAAGTTTAATTCATGAAAAATTTAATTCAGTTTTAGAAAATGTTTATATATACACAATTCCGTGTAACCATTCCTAAAAAATTCATTTATTGGCTGCATTCCCAAATCTTTAATAAGAATCGAATGAATTTCATTTATCATTCACCTTTTAGTTGAATGAATTCTTGAAAATTTTAATTCGTTCGGTTAGAATTCATTCAAAATAGAATTAATTCCATAAGAATTCTATTACGAAATGAAATTAACATTGAATTACACGAAATGAAATTAAAGTTGAAAACACGGGTAAGTGAGTTTTGGCACAATGAAGGCCCATTTGGCACATTTTAGTCACACACTTGGCACAAAACTAAATTTTTCAAGTCCCATCACTGTTTCACATTATTCTTTGAAATAAGGTTTTGGGATAGAAAAGTTGTTTTTTGTGTTCCCGTACTATTGGGTAATTTTATGAGAGGATTTTGTGCTTACTCTCATTTTACCGAATTTTACCCAAAAAGTAAAGAAACACACCTAATATGTGCGTAACCCAAAACAGCGTGAACAACAACAATTTACACTCAATTTTGAGTACAGGAACTCTTTTGGGCTAGTTTGGGTAACTACGAACTATATTTTCTATGTATGGAGTTTGACATTAAACTCACAAACATATCAGGTATACGCCGTTTACGAGTAGAATACGAGTTTATATAAAAACCCCTATTATATTTTTTCATATCTTCTATATTTGATAAAACAACTTTCAATATTTATTAACTCTTAGGTCGGCTAACTTATTTAAAAGAATGCTTATCTTAACACTATTTACAGTTGTTTTGATTAAAATTTTACTCTTGATTAAGGTAGTGAAGTTAACCATAAGTTAGCCGACCTTAACCATAAAACTAAATCTATCACCTACTATTAAAACTTCTTCAAATGTCGGACGGAGCCAGTTAACAGAGTTATACCTATATAGAGATGCATGCATACGAGTACTTCTGAGAATCTAAGCTCGTTTATATTATTTATATTTTTGTTATGATTTTTAACTGTGATAGGCTTTGACTTAAAGCATCATAAAGCGATACACAACAGCCGGTACAGCGGTGAATATGTCTAATTGAAATTTCGTCAATCAAAACCTACACAAAAAGAACCAGAATTAACAAATACATGAGCAATTTATTTTCCAGTATGAGTGTTTCATTATTTCATTTGTTATCTCCGTTCAACAAGTAATTATCTCATTATAATGTGCCCTATTCACATTCAATTATTGAATACCAAGTGTAGGTGAGAGACGTTGTTGCCGCGGGAAAAATTTTACGTTGTTTGACATAAGTGCATGGTTCAAACGAATATTTTAGGGCGTAATGAGTAAATTTTTCATTCTTTTTGACAGAAAAAAGACGATTGAAAATAAAAATATGTAATTTCAAAAAAATAAAATTAAATACAGTAAAATGAAAAACAACAAGAATTAATGCAAAACCAATTAAATTGGTGAAAAATGATTGCAACCAAATTTTTGGTTTGCTTTCCTTTTTTTAAACGTCAAAAAAAGTCGACGATCTATTGTCGCTTAATTTAAATTCATCGCGACGACTTTTGCTGTCGTTAGTGGAAGTTTTTGCACAAAAAACGTTAGGAACCACTAAATGAAGTGGTTGTAACCACGGTTTAATTGTAAAGGTTAGCCGACTCAAGAGAGTTTGGTCGCCATAACATCTTTTTGGACAACTTTCAGTACAATAATATTTACGAAAAAATACAAAAGAGAATAAGAACATTTTGTTCGACATAAACGACTAAAATCCACAGAAAATTTTTGTAGTCTTAATATATTTTAAAATTTGTTGACATATTAATTTGTGATAGCTAAAGCTTTAATGAAATTCCAATTTAAAGATAAATATTATACTGTATTTCTCATATTAAAGTCTTTGAAAGTGATTGAATATGTAAATTTATGTAGCAAACGTTGAAGTCGTCTATGCCGACGTTTCTTTATTTTGAAATGTTATTGTTCTGGTAAACGTGCACTTAGTAATTAGTCTACACTCAGATTAAAAAGTTAGTAAAAAAATTTGTAAACAGTTTCCGATCGCACTTTACTATTTTTATACTGATTTTTAGTACAATTTTTTTTTAGTAATCATTTTTGCTATTCTCTTATTACGGATTTTTTTTCCTAATTTTCGCTGCTGATTTCATCAAAACATTTTACTAATTTTTCAAAACCGAGTGCTAAATTTAGCAGAAAAATATACTAATTAACAAAAAAAAAATTTTTTTGATTTTTTACAATTCTTGTTTAGTTTATATTTGTTACTATTGATGTATTCTTAGTATGGAAATAACACTCAGAAATTTTTATTGTATCTCCACACTTATAAAAAAAAGTTAATACAAAAGTCTGTTAAACGCGTTCTGACTAAATTGAACTAATTTTTCTGTTATTTTCTCTAAAAAAGTCCGTACAAATAGGTAAAAATTCTGCTAAAATAACAGGAAATAGTACATGTATTTGCGCCAGCACAATTTTGACCTATTTATACGGACTTTTTTATGAGTGCAATGCATAAAAAACTGATAACTGGAGAACCGTTTGTAATTTTGACTCCAAATTTCAAGTACGATGAAGTAATTATACGCTTGTTACAATCGAAAGAAAAAAAAAATTTTTTTTATAAATTTATTTTTTTTTAGATTTTACAGTTTTTTTGTTTTTTAGTACACTTTTTTGCTAATTTCAGCAGATTGATTTTAAATTACAGTTTATAACAATTTACTGAAATTTAGTAACTGCAACTAATTATTTATACTAATTTCACTGTACTAAAATTATGATATTTAGTAAGTTTTTTAACTGATTTTAGCAAATCGGTTTTGAATTGCATTTTACATAAATTTTACTAAAATTTAGTAGCGGCTACTAATTTTTTCTACTAATTTTATTGTACTACAGATCAGCAGACATGTGTTGCTAAAATTAGCAACAAATACCGCTGGGCTCAAAACAGTTAAATTTCCCGTAATAACAGCAAAATTTTCAGTAGCCATTACACACTTTTTTGGCTGAGTGTATATGGAGATTGTATAATAAGTTTGTGCTGATGTTTGTAACACCAACAAATATTGGACCTAGATCCACCTTATAGTATACCGATCGACTCAAAACCACTTTTTATTTCGATTTAACGATGTCCGTAAGTCGTCTGTCTGCCTGTCCATGCATTCATGTGAGCACTCTACAGGACGTAAATACGAATTTATTTCAATGAAATTTGGTACACAGACCTATGTCGGCCCAAGAACGAAGCCTATCGATTTTGGTTAAAATCGGTCCATGTTTAGACCTAGTGCCCATATAAGGGTCCCCACCCCCCCAAATTGGCTTGTTTACACGCTTCAGGTCGCAAATACGAAGATATTTCAATGAAATTTGACTCACATGGTCCCAAGGACAAAGCCTATTGATTCTAGATAGGATTGGTCCATATATGGACCTATCGCCCATATGGGCTATATTTTCCATTTTCTCTTCTATTATCATTTTATAGAAAATTTTGACACAAGTCCGTTTTAACCCATTCGAATTACGGATCCAAACATTAGTTGGCTTTTAACCAGCCTGGTGTAGGGTATTATATAGTCGGCATGCCCGACTTTAACTTTTTTACCCGTTTTATTTTACTAATTGTATTATTCATTGCAAAACCCGAAATTAATTTACTATTTGATTTCTTGATTCGCCTTCAAACTTTTTTGTGCTATATCGCCAAAATAACGCGATAAATTAAATTTTAATAGTTGTTCCATAGTAGGTTTTCGAAACCAAATATATAGTTTAAATATTATCGTAATCAGAAGAAAGAGCATTAGAGGGTTAAAATATATCTGTTCTAATACTCAAGTTGTGTGTTTGGGCTGTTTTTGGATTACCGTGGTAAAGTAGGGAGACGGACATAATTTATGAATTTATGGGTTTTCTATTATTTTTATTAATGAATGCTGTTTTTTTTTTGTTCAAATAAATAATCTCAAAAGGTGAAAAATATCTTATTTGTTTTTAAAAATTTAATAAAAAATAGTCGGCATCGCTTTGGACGATTATATTAAATTTGATTAACATTCGGCATCGGCTAGAATTCTTCGAGCCTTTTACGGCTCATATCGCCTAAAGAATGCATGAAAATTTTAATAATTTTAAAAGCACATATTGATGCTTGTGTATCCGAAATACATTAAATTTCACTGTGGAAAAAAATATTCGGTACAGCCGAATTAAACACTTTTAATCATAAACATATCGCTAAAATAACAAGTCATAAGCTATGATTTTGAGAATATCGAAAAATAGGTTTTCTACAAGTACTTTATAACGATTTTCTGTAGAAAAAGTTACATTCTGAAAATTTTTTTAATCTCATTCGATATTATTTTTAATGACTTACCTTTTTTAACTTGACATTGTTATAATTAAACAAAACTAACGTGATTGTTATTAATATTATTATTACAATTCTTACTAATTCTGTATACATGATTTAGGTTTTGCCAAACAATTACGTGCCGATAATGGTCTTCTAATGACACCCTGTTATACAGCGAATTTTGTTGCACCAGAAGTATTAAAACGACAAGGCTATGACTTAGCCTGTGATATATGGTCATTAGGTGTTTTACTCTATATAATGCTATCGGGTAGAACACCATTTGCCTCAACCCCAAATGATTCACCAGATGTGATATTAAAACGTATTGGATCGGGTCACATAGATTTTACATCGACACGATGGGCACTCGTCACAAATCCCGTAAAAGATTTATTACGGCAAATGTTACATATAATACCGGAAAATCGACCAACAGCAGCACAAATATTACAACATCCATGGTTAGAGGAACAATCAGCTGGTGCGGTAAGATTAACCGAATATTATATACCACCAAGCAGCATAAATGTAACGCAACAAGGAGGCCAAGGTGGTGGCGTTATAAATATTACTAGTAATTTTACGCACAATGTCAACACGGCGAGAGAAGCTAATGCCGCTTTACGTGGTGCTGTAGATGCCACCTTTAGAGCTATTGCTATACCACAGGCAGCCAATGTTGGACCTGTGGAACATTCTACATTGGCCAAACGACGTGCCAAAGATCGTGCTAATTTACAAACGTAATCAAAAGCTTCCCATTGGTCAGCTTTTTTATTCAAATTGAAGTTCTTAAGATAATTCTGAAAAACTAAATTCCTTCTAAAGAAAAGTAAAGCTTTACAAAGAATAGGAAACTTATTCACAAACAAAAAAAAGGTAAATTTTAGCATAACAAGAGTTGTGAAAACACTGGCTTACTTTTTTATTTCCAACTTTACAAAAGAAAATCAGCAACAACAACAAAAAGCACAACTTTTTAATAAGAATAATACTGAAAAATAAAACAACACTATTTAAAACTTCTTATATTTAAAGTAAGAAGTTTCTCTTATACATATATTCTTCCATTTATTGCAAACAAGTTAATTATTTATTTTATAGTAAAAAATAATGCATAATTTTTATTTTTACAGAATATATATTAAAATTTACAAAATTTTCTTTCACTATTAACTTTTTTTATAAATCAAACAAAATATAGTAAATATTTTAATAATAGTTACAAATTTTAATTTTAATAAAAATTAATAGCTAATTTATCTGTTTAAACTCAATCCATATTATTTTGTATTATAAAACTAATGTGTCACAATATATGAATAAATACTTTGAGGTTTTAAAATATTTTTAAAACCGCTTTATTCTACTTCAACCTCTATTTGAAAAGTAATTAAATTTTTATTATTTTAAAAACAATGCACTTAATCAATAATTTTCTACCATAAAAAAGAAGTTCTAAATTTAAATTAAGATGATAACGCATTGCAAGAAACATTTAAGAGCCTCAACTAAATTGAACTCGGAAGAAAACATCATTAAGTAATTAAAAATTAACCAATTTTTTAAGTTTTATTTCTAAAAAAAACAAAAAAACAATTCCTGAATTGACTGATAGTACTTTTCAAGACATTTTTGGGCTAAAATACAGGTAGTAAAAGTTCAATGAACCTGCGAAAACCAAATATTGTGAAGACTAAGTATACAGTTACGGACAAAATAATAGGGTCACTTGTTACAAGTTTAGATTAGATCAAAAAAATATATATAGAACAAATTTTTGTTAAAATTTTATTAGTATATTCTTTGCAAAATTCGTTGCTATTATTTTTAAAATTCTCTAAATTTAATTAAAAAAAAAATTAAAAGTTCATTTAAATCTATGATTTTTAGTGGACAATAAAATTTAGAAAATATTATAAGAAATTACAAAAACGTTTTAAAAAATAATCTTTAATCCTAATATTTGATCGCATGTCCTTTATTAGAAAGCACAGCCTTACATCGTTTTGGCATTGAATCCACCAAGTCTCGACAAATCTGGTTGGAAAATGCATACCATACCTTTTGAATGTTCTCCCACAGTTCGTCTTTATTTTTGGATTTTATTGGTCCAATCCTTTCTTTAGCAATCTTCCATAAATTTTCTATTAGATTAAGATCCAGGAAGAGCGCAGGCCAAGACATTACATTAACTCCGTTATCTAAAATCTTTTTTTTTGCAAGACTTGAAGTGTGTTTCGGGTCGTTATCCTGTAGGAACTGCCACTGCGTATGGCAGCAATATTTCACAAAGGATTTCCACGTACAAATGTTGGTCCATGTTCCTTTTTATCCCAAATAATGGCCCAACACCATGCCAGGAAAAGCATCCCCACACTATTATGTTACCTCCCCTATGGTTAAATGTTTTAATAGTGTAACGTGGGTTCAATTCTGCGTTTTTTGGACGCCTAACCTATGTTTTACCATCGTTTATTTTAGATTCGTGCGACCAAAGCACATTGCGTCACTTTTTACCATGAACTGGTCCATCCCAATCCTAATAAACTTTTGCGAATATTAGTCGATTTCGACAATGTCTTTTTGTTAGCATTGGCACTTTCCTTGAAGATCTCCCGAATAGATTTTGTTCTACTAGTCGTCTTCTTACAGTTCTAGCAGAAATTTCGAATCCCAATTCTCGACTAGATACCAGTTTTATATGATTATCTACTTTTTCAGTAGTCTTCCTTGGTCTACCCACTACCGTGTGGTTTTGGAGCTAACAAGTCATTATAAACAAAATTATGGGACCTTCCAATAGATTTCACTATTTGCAGTTGGCTTTGACCTTAATTTTTCATCATTTTAATGATTAATCTTTCGTCCTCCGAACAGTGCTTACCACGGCCCATATTTTCTAAATTATGTAGGTTTTTTTTAATTAAATTTATAAAGATTATAAAATTAACACAAAAAAATATTTTCACTGATATTTTTGACGTAAAAGAAAAATTGTTTAATGTTTTTAATATTGACCCTATTGTTTTGTCAGCTCCCATTTACAGCTTTATACAATTAAGTGAATATAACAAATTCAATATATTTTTGAAGTGTTGCCAAATGAGGATTTTTTAAACGCGATATATTAATAATAAATTCGCAATCGCAAAATTCGCAAAATATATTCGCAATCTTACTTACAAATTACCCAAAATATAAGGAAATGTATGAAAAATATTAGTGACCCTATTTTTTGCCCGTGACTGTATATGGTAAACTTCTTGTAAATTACTGCAATATAAAATAGTCTATTTTAATTTGTTTCTATACTTCTATAAAGCTGCGTTTACATGCACGGAAATCTCGAGATTTCGATATTCCCCACTCTGAAAAAGCAATGAAGAAAAGCTGATAGATGTTCAATTTTGAATAAAGTTCTAATAAAGAAATGTTCCAAAAATTAAATTTTATACGAATATCTTTACTGTTTTTTCAGAGTGGTGAATATCGAAATCTTGGGATTTTTGTGCAGATTTAAACGCAGCTAAAAGACGGATTTTAAAAATCTTTTTCATAATCAGATATTTTTTAAGAAAATATATCAAAATCTATAGTAGTTTTATATAAAAATATCTATGCTTTAAAATTCGATAATACAAGTATATCGTCGACCGGCCTGCAAAATGTCACATGTGTTTTTTAATAGATTTTCAGGAGAGAGAAAAAACTTACAAAATCTACTTTTAAGATATTTTATTGGCATCATATGCCTTAATGATGATTTTACTAAATGAGGTCGTGAATCATTAAGGCATATGATACCAATAAAATCTCTTAAAAGTAGATTTTGTAACATCTGAAAATCTATTAAAAAACACATGTGACATTTTGCAAACCAGTCGACAATATCTAAAAGAAAGCTACGCAGAATCTGATAATTAAAATGGAAATAAAAAATATATAAATATGCCTTCAAATTGAAAATTTTCTATTATAGAAATGTTCTCAGTTCCTTTAAAAATTTTTATAAACCGTACAAATTTTCATTAGGAAAAAATTATCTGTATGAAATATTTCCCAGAAATTTTTTTATCATTGTGGTTTTCTATAAGAGTGTGTTACTGGAAAAAGTATTACAATCTGGGTTGGCAGTCCACGCCGCTAAACTGCTGTTATCGTTAAATTTTGTTATCCTTAAAAATACAGATACCGAAATAAATAAAAAAGCGTTTCCCATAAAATACCATTACCGTAAGATATACCGTTATCTTTAAAATACCGTTACCGAAATAACTGAACAATAGTTATCCTTAAAATATCGTAACCAAAATAACTGTAATACCGCTGTATTTACCCCGTGTCTATAAATAAACAATAAGCAATAAACAGCATAAATACAATTTTGTTGTTGCTTTGTGTGTAATTTTCAAATTTCACTAAATATTAAGGGGACTCACGATGGGTATTGCAAACGATGCAAACGTTGTAAATGATTGCAAAAAAACAACGATTGCATCAACACAACAACAAAATGTATGTATTTGCAATTTGCTTTATTTTTCTTCATTTGCAATAAAAAAAACCTTTAGCAAAAATCACTTTGCATATAAGCTAAGTTGCAAATAAAACAAAACATATGTTTTTAACATATCAGCCTCCATATTATGATTTATAAAATAAGATATTAAATAAAAAAATTGTTTGTGATTTTTTATTAACATAAAATTTTTTTTATTTATTATTTTATTATTATTTTTATGTTTCACAAATTTTCTCAAAAATACGATTTATTTTTACTTTTGACATAAACAAAATCACTGTTGCCAATTTAGCTATTTTCTTGTCAAATCTAGCGATATTTTACCATTTTCAGCTATTTTCTAGTGATTTTTTAGTTTGATTTAGCGATATTTTTAGGAAAAAAGTTAGCAGCAGTGAACAAAATAGCTCATAAAGCAAATATGCAATTGATCTTAAAAAAGACGCTCACGATATGTTACAATTTGCATAGCAAATTAGCAAATTGCAAATATGCACATGTACCATCGTGAATCCCTTATTGTATTTATTTTATTGCATTTGTACACTCACAGTATTATTTAAAAAAAATCTAAAATACATAAAAAATTAATTAGAAACAGAATTAAAAAGAGGACTACTGATTTTTCATTATATTCAACCCATTTTGTTATTTATTTTCAAACATTCCCAGCCAGCAATTTCGGAGCGCTCATAAATAAGATTCTTAAATGGCTCACAGAAATGATTACACGGTGTTACAAAAAAAAATCCCTGGGATATTATATTAATTTTCTGATAGGTATTGTCGGGTAGAACAAGAATCTGTATTTGAAATTTTCCAGGCACGTCAGAATTTTGAGATACGGGTAAAAAACCGGTTTTTCGGACCTCTATGCACTTAATAACGGGTAACTCAGTTGATTCTCAACCGATTTTAATTTTATAAACGGATTTGGATAGAAGAGACTTATACCTTTAAAATGATATATATGATTATATGGTTTGATCCAAAAATATGTGTGAATTTCTGCACCAAAGTCATTTTTTTACCACTTTTTTCGACATTTTTTAACTTTGGCGATATTTTTACGCACTTTTTTATATGGGAACCGTACAGCTTTATAATTTATATTAGTATCATATTTAGTTAGGAGTAAAATGCAATTTACGGTTTTAAAATCCGTTAAAAAATGACTAAGTTATTAAATATTGTATCAAACCAAAATTCTTGCAAAATACAAATTTCTTAATATGATATTCCTACGCATTATTTTATACAGAAAGTACTCGACAATACCTACCAGAAAAATAATATGATATCCCAGGGATTTCGACTTCATTCTTTTTTGTAACACCGTGTTATTGTTTTTTTGAAAACACTCTTTTTTTTGGTAAAAAATATGAACCCTCAGAAAACAACCCAAAAAGTTGTCTCTACAATCAAAAAAGCTGTCTCAAAATGAGGGTTCATTTTTCGGACTCAAAAAAGATTACAAAATTATTTAAATTTATGAGGAAAATTTCGATTTTATACGTTCTTTTTTCTGAGTCATTTCTGAGTACACACGGGGCTCTTTTGGACGGACCACTTTCATAGGAAAAAGTGGAAAATGTTTATGTTTTTGGAGCTCATTTGTGAGTCATTAATGATCATCTTTGTTTGCTGGGTTGTTGAAATAAATTATTTTAATTTTTGCATTAAAACATACAAAAAAATTGTTTTTTTTGGACTTTTGTCCAAAAATTAAATAAATTTACAAATAGCGTACCGCGGCTAGTCCCAATCAAATATTTTTTTGTTGGGATGATCGTTGTTTTTAAACAAATGTTATTGACAACAAACGCGCAAACATACATCTAATAGTACTCAAAGTATACTTTTATGTAAATTGTTGGTTTCAAAAAGTGTTGATTTATGACTGGATTTTACCAACTCAGATAGTTCATACATAAAAGTACAAATTCTCGTTCCGTTGAATTTGTTTACGGTCCAATCATCATTTTCTGATTGCAGACAACTGATGAATAGGGTGATGCCCACGAAACATTTGTATTGTCTATCATGAAAATGGTCAACCCTTTTGAACAAATAAAATATAATATTGTTTAAATAATGTATAAAAGCAGTATCAAAAATCGAAAGTCTGTTAAAAAACATTTCCAATTTTAACTGACAAAACATTAGAAAAATACGATTTTGTGTTTTGTTTTTTTTAATTGAATAGTTTTTTGTTTGAGTATAAGAAACACAACTACACATACGTTCCCAGCAAGTCTGTTTGGTTACTTTTCCAGTAAAATATTTACAGCGAGTAAGACAAAATTTACTCTCAGAAAGAAAAATTCAAAAGTACGCAAAAAGAAAAATTGCGAAATTTAGAAAAATTGTTAAAACAGGTGATTGTAAATATGTACCAAATGGAGGTGTCAAAACCGGTTTCCGAATTATTCGATAAACCGGGGTTTTCTATATTTCCGGGTTTTTTATACCGGTTTTTTTAAAAAGGGCGGGTTTCGATTTATTCGAGAAAACAGTTTTTTCGTGTCAAATAATAAAGTCGCTGAAATAGCAAAAAACATAAAAACCTATATAAAACGCTAAGTAGCGGTAAATATGGCCACAGGTCGTAAATATGTCCACAGGTCCTGTGCTTACATTTTAACACAAAAAAAATTCATATTGAATTTGTAAAATTTTTTATATAAAAACTGAATGGACAACCGGCAAACTTTAAAGACATTTAGTGAAAGATCTGTATCATTGATCGAAAATAAAGTATGCCATTGTAATCAGCATGTCCGAAATATATAGAATTGATGATCTGAGCTCTATTAATTTTTAAAAGTCAAGATTTTGTCATGCAGTGTAATTCTTATAAAAAAAAAGTTTTTGCATATTTAATTAAAATTTAGAATTTATTTTTACAATTGTTTTTTTTTTCGTCTTTGCATGGCGAACAGAGGTGCGTTTTATAAGTTACACAAAGTTACCCAAAGAAACAGTCTGGGTAACTTTTGGCAAAAATGGAAATACAAGCACACTAGAGCGTACCACCTTACAGGCAAAAAAAAAAAAGTGCGCCGTACACCCTCCAATATGAAGTATTTTTACAAGAAGGTTTCAAAAAAAATTTTTATTTTTTTTGCCGTACGTAGGGGTTGCCATTTTACATTTTTCGTTATATCTTTGGCATTTACAGTCGGATCTTAAAGTATGATACATCGATGTTTTTCTCTCGAGGAGACCAGTGTTTTGCTCTAAGGGCATTTTGAGCTCAAGTATCCCGTTCTAGTAGTTACCACAATGTCAGAAAATTAAAGCTCGCAAAAAATCATTAAACTTTTGTTAAGGAAGTTTTCCGCTGAACCCAGTAGAAATTTTTTTCATATATTGGTTGCCGATCGTAGGGGTCGCCTTTTTTATTTTTTTTTTAATTGGATTTTTACTATATAGCAAAACACTGGTCTCCTCGAGGCAAAAAAATCGATATATCACACTTTAAAATCCGATTTTAAATGCCAAAGCTATAACAAAAAATTAAAAAAGGCGACCATGCGTTCGGCAAAAATGAAAAATTGAAATCGCCTTCCAAAAATACTTCATATTAGAGGGTGTACGGCGAACTTTTTTTTTGAGGTACGGTCTAAAGCACACTCTCGTTAACCAATTTTCGAGTACGGGAACGTTTCTGGGTAAATTTCGGTAAATTTGGGTAACGTACGGGAACGAACTTAATTAATCCCCTCAGTGTTTAGTTTATTAAATTCCTTTAAAATACAAAAATATTTTAAAACCTTTTTTTAAATAAAATTTATTTTGCTTAATAATATTTCTATTAACTCCGAATATAATACAATAAAATTAATAACCCCATGACCTGTTATACCTTAAAAATATCGAAAAAAAAATGTATTTTTGTGAAAAATATTAGCTAAAATTATAAAAAAAAACTTATACAATAAATATATTTAAAATAAAAAGTAGTTAATTTAATAAAAATTGTTAATTATTGCTGACACAGTTTTTAAAATCTTTAATTCAAATCATATAAATATTTAAATAAATTAATACTACATAACGAATATATAAAATAAAATTATAATTTTTATATATTTACAGACACTTAAAACAAATATTTACTACATATATTTAAATACAAAATCTATTAACTATAAGTAAATAATTTTCTTAAAAATTGCTTTAATGTCCAGTATTTTTTTTTTTTTTTCTATCGAATTTTCCTTTTAAAAATAAGTTCAAAAACGAAAAGCAAAGCAGCTATTTAAAGATTTTATTTTTGAAATAATTCAAGTAATTGTTATGCTTAAAATTAATTAAATTGTTAATTAAAAAATGCTGATACTCTATATTTTTTAAAGGGTATTTAATATATGTGTGTATTTTCTAAAAACCAAATTATTGTTCGCAAATATATATAAAAAATACAATTTTATTAAATTTTTCCTAAATAAGAAATATTTGAAATATAAATTTATTGCATTTAGTTTAGGCATTCAATTCGTATTATTATATAATTAAACAATTTCATTATGAATTAATTTTAAACAAATTAAGTATTTGTATTATATTTAAATACAACCAAATATTATTAAAGAAAAATCATTTTAAACAAAAAATTAATGCTTTTTTATTCAAAATAAAATAGGACTTTGTAATTATTGTGTATGTTCGCGTACTTTACCGCGGCTACCCAAACTAGCCTAAATTGCGTGTAAATTTTTGTTGTTTGGGCTGTTTTGGTTTCCTGCGAGGACCCGCGGTAAAGTAAGGGAATGCACATATTATCAATTGTCAATGAACTATTTGTTTAAAATGAAATGTTTTTAAACAAAATGTTGATTTATACCACTAAAATATTAATTAAAAACAGAAAATTTTTTTAATTATGTTAAAATTTTAAAGAAAATTTCTCATTTCCAATATTATATATTCACAGCATAGTTTATACCATTGTACAACTACCAGGGTAGAATTATTAGATAAAGTTGTCAATTGTGTCGTAATTATATTCCCTGCAACGTTAAACCGAAGAAAAAGAGCAAAAACAAAACACAAATAAATATATAGTTTGACATTTTGTTATTTAAAAAAAAAAGAAAATTATAAAATATTCTTCAAAAAACATGCATTTCCTAATACCACGGTGAAACAAACTATTTCACATTCCGTTTTACTTATTAATGCTTTTAATATTCCCGAAAATGCTGACTGCTACACAGAAAGCATTTTGCTGGACGAGTACACAGCATGACAAAATCCTGATTTTTAAAAATTAATAGAGCCTCTGACCATCAAAAAAATTCATATTAATTGAATTTGAAAAATTTTTTATATAAAAAACTGAAAGGACAACCGCCAAACTTTAAAGACATTTAGCGAAAAATCTATACCATTGATCGAAAAATAAAGTACGCTATTGTAATCAGCATGTCCGAAATATATAGAACTGATGGTCAGATCTCCATTAATTTTCTGAGTGTCATGCAGTGGTATTAATGAAATTTTTCAGTAAACTAATGATGTTTTTTCACAAAGTAAATGAACAATTTTTTAAATTTGATGAAAAAGCTCCATGTATTTTATGAATCTAGTTTTAATGAAACTTTTTCATTGATTGTATGAAACTTTTTGTAAATAAAATGAAATTTTTCACAACATTTTATAAAAAATTCCATTAATTCAATGAAAAGTTTCAATTGACGCGTTTCAGTGAATTTTCATAGGTTTTACGCAAAAATTCAATAATATCATGCAGATAATTCTCTCAGTATATAAAAAGATAGTTGTCTAATTTTTTGACATGGGTTTTCTAACTGGCGGCACAGATCGTGGTACAAGTAAATATGCTTGAAGCACCTCAGCAGAAATACCATACTGATCAATAAGTTTTTATGCCCTTTAGTTCCAAGCAATATGACCTTTGGTAGTGGTGTAAATAAATTTGAAATAAATTTCTTTAAAGTTTTACCCCTCAATTTATAAATGCTTTGTAAAGTTATAGCAGGTTTACAAAACGTAATTTTCATACAAAATTTATTCAATAAACCTCCTATAATTTTACAAAGCGTTTATGAATTTAGGGGTGAATCTTTGATTTTTTTTTTTTAGTTCTCTTTCGAAAATTAACATTTTCTATCGAAAACTGAGTGCGTTTACCAGACGCTCAACTGTTGCTAATCCGCTACTCAACAATCTGATGAACGATTTGATTAGCTACCGCTAAGTCAACATGTCTTGGAAGCGCTACCTTATTTTGGTAGCGTAAAAATTGTACGCTACCCAGCAAAAATATGTTAAGTCATTCAAAACAAACAACTTTTAAATTGGTTACAATGCAGCGATAAGTGCTCTTTTCCTGTTTCGAATGTATGTGCTTTAAAACAACTTTCAAAAATGTATATATAATGTTGTTTTTTTCTTTGTAAATGCATTTGTTTGTAAATTACGAATTTGTTAGAGATTCCATTTTTTATCTCTAAAAAAACAAAATAGTTAATTTTATTAATGTACTTTATTAATTTACGATTCTTTACATATTTTTTAATTATTCGTACATATTTTAAAAAATACTTCAATTACAGTTCCCATTGAAAAAGGGAAGGAAATAAAGAATTGGATCCCATTGAACCTCCTGGACTATGACCCAAATATGAATTTTTCTTTTCACTAAATGCAAATATATAAAAGTTAACAATTAAAATGTATTGTTAAGGCTCTATGAAGTCGCTCGCGTGCTTTTGCACCGTGCACCAAAGAAATATGTTAATAAAATTTGTTGCAATGTTAACATATTTTATCGTTTAAAACAGAGGTTGGTTCGATAACAGAGGTTGGTCCCTTACCTTTGCTTATACATTAAAAGTTTAATTGCTATTACACCTTAAAAGTCATAAAATCAAGCTAAATAAATAATTCTATAGTGACAAAAAATATATTAGGTTTGTTTTTTTTCGAATTTTATACCTATATCTATAACGACTTGTAAAAAAACGACTATCCGTACTTACCTGATTTTCTTTTATTTTTTGTAAACAAATAAAATTTAAACATTAGGGGTCGCCTTTGTACAAAAGCTGTTTTCGTACAAAGACTTAGCCGGAACTCGAAATGGATCAATAATCTTGTTTGCCCTGCTGTACCTTTACCAACAAACGCATAATTCAATTGTTCGCTTTTGTTGTTTCAGATATTTTATGAAATAAAAAATTCTAAAATTTCAAATATTTTTATGACAAATATTTTTGTTTACATTTGAAAGAGAAAAGCCAAGAATTTTTAAGACTTGGTAGCATTTTTATAACTACTTAATTTTTAAGAAGCTAAATTTATACCTACTTAAAAATTTTATAAATGCTTAAATTTGTATGGAATATTTATACAAAATTCGAAAAAAACAAACCTATTATTTCTTCAACTTAAAAATAGATTTAAAAAAATAACTGCTGTCAACTTTAAAATGTACGTTAAAGTTCCAAATTTTAATTAATGCATCGTTTAATGAAAAAGTTGATTTTAAGCTAACGATGGTTGACTTGCAAAATTCAAATGACGACATGGTATTCGCCTTCGAAATATGTCTGGGGAAAAACTGTTCTCCAACTGTTCTCGGATTCTTTAATGAATTTAAAGCTAAAATTTCAATCATAGATCTGCTGATTCTGCAAATTTATAATGATGGCCTTATTACTGTGGAGTTGTAAAATGAAAAAATAGTTTCCTAGTACGCTTTAATATTCTGAAAATTCCTTGAGTAATGTTAAAAAAAAAAATAATCAATCAGAGGGTTACATATAACTTTTAGGCCAAGCTTTTAGGATGTAGATTATCTTTAAACTTAGTTTAACGCAGTTTATAACTGGAATACTGCTTCTAAAATCTATTTTATTTTTCGTTTTCGGTTTAACTAAACCAAGTTTAACTGACATCCCAAAATTCGGTCTGAATGTATTAATCTTATTTAATTCAATATCGTAGCTTTTTCGAATTTAACGACTGAAGTAAACATGTTACAAACTTATTTAAAAAAATCTTGAACAAAAATTAAAAAAAAAATGGTTTTGTCTGATTTCAGACATTATAAAAAGCACATTTGAATCACTTTGAAAAATGTATTATATTATCCCGCGGGATCCCAATGTTGAGTACCCGAACACAGCTATTATGTTAATTCATAATAAGGAAATTGGCCTCGAACTGAATTAATAAATTTTCTAACTAATCAATTAAAAAGGTCGAAAAAACAATTTTTATTTTTTAAATAAATATTAAAAACCAACACTTTGACAACACTCACAGTACGAAAAAAATGTTTTTGCCACTTCTTGTATTGACAAAGAAGAAGAGGGGTAAAAATAAAATTTGTATTTAATTTATACCGATGGTATGATATACAAAAACAAAAAAACTTTCATAATATTTCTATTGTTGGCTATGCTTTGCAGAAGACTTCGAAAACATATTTTATAGTTTGCTCCATTCCCATTTTGTTAATGTAGCAGACTACATTTAATATGGATTTTGATGCTTCACATTGCATTGCACTACTGCCACCACTTTCTAAAGAAAACTGATGAAGGGGACCTGGAAAATCCCCGAAACGATCGTCTTTTCAATCCTGAAAGTGTAGAGATTTTTGAAAGCAAAAACTCTGTGAAGTATTTGTCAGGAGAGTATCCTGATGAAGAAAAATAGCAGTTTTTGAAAAAAGTACTTATTATGTGCGTTCCCGTACGTTCCCGCGGGTACCCGCGGGAACCCAAAACAGCCCAAACAACAACAATTTACACGCAATTTTGAGTACGGGAACGCCTTTGGGCTAGTTTGTATAACTTCGGTAAAGTACGGGAACAGACATATTATGTTAATTCATAATAAGGAAATTGGCCTCGAACTGAATTAATAAATTTTCTAATTAATAGTTTTTTAATTAATTTTTTGCACCATAAAGTCTTTTTTCGCTTTGCGCAATTGCAATTGTTTAAGTGTGGTTTTTTAAAATTCATAATCTAGGGACTCCAATACCAATTTCTACACCAAAGTTTGGTTCTTAGTTTGTAAAAAATTCACCAAAAAAATTTAGCAAAAAGGAAAATTTTTGCATCACTTTTTTCATTTGCAGAATGTTATTGGCTGATTGAGTTTTTTAATTATTTTTCTACCCCGTATTCAAAATGAAAAGTTAGTAGCTTCTTATACATCGCACACAACGAGCTGTTTACTAGAATGTTTTTTAGGCCTAGCAGCTTGTTAGAATAGAGTGTATTCAAAATGATTTCTTAGCACACCGATTAAGAGCAACCCTGTGTTTGAAAATACTAAGTTTTTTATTATTGTGAATGGAATTTTTTGATTTTTTGGGTTTGATAACAGAACATTGGAAGGAATTTAGCAACAATACTAGAATGAGTTTAACAACAGTATATGAATAAAACTCACATTAACTCTATGCTAAATTTTGATTTTGAATACCGCTGTTAGTTTGTATTTATTTTGAGTATGTTCCTATTTGAAGTCATATTATAGAACAAAAGCTTTCTCACTGATAGAGCGTCCCGCTATCTCTTTTCAAAATATATGTATACTCTTTGGTAGCACCTATAGGAAAAAAAAGCCTATTGTAAAATAAATTTACCAGGGTTCGTAAACCATGTTTTTAAGAGAAGCAACACTCAGAAACTTCTTCCTATTAATTAACGTGTTGCTTCCTTTGGAATGGTGATAGAGAAGAAGCGAGAGGGGATGAAAGATGAAGGGCTTCAAATATGGCAACACTGTAATTGCGCGAGATGTTGAATTTTAGAACAGTTGTTACGCGCCATCTGATGGTGTGTTGGCATACTATGTTGAAGTTTTTTTAGTTCATAGCCCTGTTATATTATTTTACTTCGGTAGGGTTAAGTGCTATGGGAACACCGAAGGAGGAAGCTGCGATATGTATGAGGGATAGAAAAAACTCATACATATTACTTTTCATAAATTGATGTTGCCTTGGTTGGAGATCGAACCCTTACGTGTAACAGTCCAACGCGCTAAATTAATCCCCTCAATATTTTCTTGAATACCATTTTTCATATGCCCAAATTTTTATGAAACAGTATTTCGTCATGTGCATGTGCATTGGAAGTAGTGTATGTATTTTAAATATGGAGACGTTTGTTAAGACAACAAAGGGATGACCTAGTAACAAATACAAAAAGTGATTAAAGCGAAGTTTTAAGTAAATTTTTTCTTTTTAATTGAAATATAAAGTTTTTCGATTGATGTTTTTTGACGATTTTTCATTCACAAATAACGATTTTTCCCCCAAAAATTTACGATTTTTCTACAAAATGGGTTGGCAGCACTAAGACCAGGTATTAAAAGCCAAAATTTGTGCAAACAGAAAAATCTTATCAACATTTTGAATGACAAAAGAAATAAATAAAACATGATTCATTTCTGCGGTTTTGTTATAAATAATAATTTTGTTTATTAAAACTTTATTTCAATTTGTTTTTATTAAACAAACAATTAAATTATGGTTTAACATGAATTTTTATCTTCAATACAATTTATTTGTTATTATTTATATTTATATCAATTATTTCATTATAGTTTCTTATAATTATATTATTGCAAATATTAATTGAAATCAGTTTTTTATAATCAATTTTTCACTCAATATTTTTTCTGATTTGTGATTTTTTTTATTCTTTTATTTATAAATGAATAATTACAATAATTTGTTTGTTGTTGTTTTTATAGAACTTACATATTTATAAAAAAGACTACAATTTATACATAATGTTTTATTATGAAATGTTAAAAACTGCTCATTTGTGGGTTTTGTTTTGGAAAATCCAAAGGAATTTTATTTTTATAATAATTGAAATTGTTTCTCTTTTACAAAAGCAAATATGGAAAGTCAAGAAGGCATAAAAAAATGCTAAAGTATATTGCAAATATTAAATTACTAAAATAATTTTACAATAAAATTAATATAAAAACAGTACAGCTTTATTGGTTTTTCAAAAATATTTCGTTATTGTTTTTCATTTTTTTTCTATTACTATTCAATTAACTTAGTATTATTTGTAAAGCCTTAAACAATTTAACGTTTATCTTTACGTTGATTTCTACGCTGTTGTTGCTTTGATTTAGTAGGAGGTGATTCTTCTGGCAGCTTATCTAGAAAGAAAAAAATACAATTTATTGACGAAAATTTGTAAATTTAGAAGCTGAATAAATTATATGATAATAATTTTGAATTTAAAAATGGTCGATGTCTACTCAAACAATTAGCTGTGTTTTCGTTATTGATTGTTTTCGCTTTAATTAATTAACTTTAAAAAAACACATAGAACCAGGATTGTCAGATATGGCGATTTCACGCCAAACTTTTGGTGATTTAATTTTTGAAATGGCGGCGATTTAAAAATAAAAAAATTATTGCCTAAGAGCGTATTTCCACTGAGTTTATAATCTTACAGATTATGATTTTAACCTTCTAATGCTCTTTCCTCTGATTACAATAATATTTAAACCATATATTTGGCGTTGAAAATCTACTACGGAACATATATTAAAATTTTAATTTATCGCTTTATTTAGGCGATATAGCACAACAAAGGTTGAACACGTATCTTGAAACCCAGTAGTCAAATAATTTCGGTTTTTGCTGTAAATAACACTATCAATAAAATAAAATTACGTACCGAAAATTGTTGATCAATTATTGTTATTTCAAAAGTTATGGCGATTTTCGCTTTTTGAAAATTACGAAATTTGGCGAATTTGGCACTAAACATCATTAAATTTTGACGAAATTAGTTCCGCTTACTACTATCTCTAAGTATATAATTTGTATTTAATTTTAAGAAAATCTGTTGGCCAGTTTTTGAGTTAGAGAGATATTTGTAAAACGTATCCTGGGGTTATCCTGTGAGTCCTGGAGACAAATTTTTACCTGATTTTACAATTAGAGACTCTAAATTAGCTTTGTTAATATTTGACAAATAGTGATACATTTGTTGTTGTTGTTTTTAAAAACTTTTTGTTTTGTATGATTGACAAATAAAAACATACAAATATAATTCAAAAATAAGAAATTTAAAAAATCAAAGGGAAATATAGAAAAATTGTATTTAAAAACAAAACAAAGAAAACATTGTTCAGCAGAGTTACTAATCACAAAGCGCTACATGTCACCGGTATCAGTTTAAGGTTTCTCTGCTGAATGCTACCAATGTTTCCAACGGGCAGGTTGACCAGAGAAACCCGCTACCGCTACAGTTCATATGTAGCGCTTTATGATTAACTTAATCTGGACGTTGATTAAAAATAGATGCAACATTTTAAAGGTTTTCCCTGTAATCATTTGGAAGATACTAAATCGATCTGGTATGTGATGATTGCTTTATTTTTACAAAAATTTTAATATGAAGATGAAGATTTGCTTAAACTGTGCCAGAGACTATTAATTATAGAGATAGGAAATCAAAACTTAAACTACTCACCGGTAGGGGGCGCTGAAATTTAGTATCACCTGAGCAACTATTTAATATCACTTTAGTATCAGCTGCGCCTATATTTAAAATCGCAAAAATTGCTGAAAACTGCGCAAAAAGGCGTACACAAACATTAAAAGAGTTATAAGAAAAAGGTGTGAATTAAACCATACAGGCTACCTAAAGCGAATTGCAAAAAATCTTGTACTAATTTAAGTTTATAAAATGCATTGAAATTAATTTTTTGTTAAATGTTTTTGTTAATTTTTGAAAATTATATACTTTTGTTGAAGTTATTTTTATTAAAATGAATTTTGTAAACCAGCATTTTTACTTCACAGAATTTTGCAAAACAGTATTGTGAAATCCAGTATTTTGCAAAACAGTATTATGAAAAGCAGGATTTTTACAATTTTTTTGACCAGTATTTTGTCTAAACAGTATTTTGCATAACAGTATTATATACGTATCCCAATTATACAACCACATAAGTTCAAAGTAAGCTTTACAATTTTCTAGCAAATTATATGTATTTTTTCGGATATTTTCCACTACACATGTATATATTTTGCAAGGATTGTATATATTTTACAAAAAAATGTGCATACTTTACTAGAACTTTGTAAAACTAACTTGAAAATTATGTAGTTGTATAATTTCATAGGACCTAGGTAATATTCCCCCTGTTTTTTTCTGCGTGTAAAAACAAAACGAATTAATTGACTTAATTTATGTGAAATACTGAATAACCACGTGAAATGACCAAAAGCAGAGAGTCAAAAATATCGGTAACGGTATTTTAAGGATAAAGGTATTTCATGTATTTCGGTAACGGTATTTTAAGGTTATCGTTATTTCATTTATTTCGGTATCGTTATTTTAAGGATAACGGTATTCCGGGTATTTCGGTAACGGTATTTTAGGGGTAGCGGTAGTCAGTTGAAAGGGTTTTGAATCGATAACGGTATTTTAGCGGTATTACCTGATACCCTGTAAAATATTCGAAGAACTTAATTCAATTTGAGCTTAAATCACGAGAAATTGAATTCAGAATTTAAATATGTTCATATGCCATTCCATTTAACCATTCGTAGAGAATTCATTCATAAGCTTCATTCCCAAAGCTTTAATAAGTATTGAATGAATTTCCAATTTGAATCATTCAAATCGCATGTTCATTCACCATTTTACTAATTGCTATTACGGAATGAAATTTAACCCAAATTTCATAAATTTTTATAAATTTAATTAAAGAATTAAGCCTTTTAAACCTTTGCCTGGTGGTGAATATCGAAATCTCGGGATTTCGGTGCACTGTAAACGCAGCTTTTTTACAGTGTTGTATTTTCAAACGCGTCATATAGACCAGCTGCAATTAATATTGTAATTAATATGCATTTTTATTCATTTTAATTTAGTAGGTTTGAGGTTAAGAAGAAGAATAAACCTTTCTTCTAAAAGTTATAAACACATTAATTTGCAAATCAGACTAGATCTAGTTTCTGCCTTTTTCTATGGACAGGCTTCATCAGTGATTTTTTGGGTGCGTTCGGCAGATACAATTTGACAGTCAACAGTTCTACAACAGTTGTGCAACTATCTGCTGAACGACCTGATCAGTAACCGCTCAGTCTGAGCGCTGTCATATTTTGATAGCGTAAAAAATGTTTGCTACTTTTGATCAAATAGTGATACTTTTCTTGTTGTTGATTTTAAAAAATTTTTGTTTTGTATGATTGACAAATAGAAACATACAAATATAATTCAAAAACAAAAAATTTAAAAAATCAAAGGAAAATATAGAAAAAATGTATTTAAAAATAAAACAAAGAAAACATCGTTCAGCAGAGTAAGTAATCACAAAGCGCTACAAGTCACCGGTATCAGTTTAAGGTTTCTCTGCCGGATGCTACCATTGTTTGTATTTTATTGTCAGATTGTCTCTATATGATTATTTTTTTAACAACCCGACGGCTGTAGGAATCGAACCCTTGCACTCCTACATTACAAACGTAACTACAGTGGCTGTCATATACATATATTCGGTTTTTATGTATGAGTTTTTAAAATCCAAAAATTTTCAATGAATATAAATAAATATAGTGATATGTATATTTTTCGCATTAATATATATAATTAGAGCTTATTTCGCCCAGTTTCTTTTTATTAATATCGAACGAATTTATTTTTAAACAAAGCAAATAACGACACACTACAAAAATATAAGCTTCATTAATATTCGGTTTTTTTGTTTTACCATAAAATACAACACTACAAATCTGCAAGTTCACATAAATTATTTGCAAAATAGGGAATCCCAGGTTAATCAAGGTCAGGCAAATAAATTAAGCTGAAGAAGCAACAACAATAAACATAAAGCCCAACAAACAGTGTTGTCATATAAGGGAATTTCGCCCCAAATTGGGGGATTTCAACTTCGATTTTGTGGTCAGATTTTCGTGGGGAGGGATTTGGGGATTTCACAAAATTTTGGGGATTTTACCCATGTTCCTAAGTATTTTTGGGGATTTTTGTTTTTGTCTTTTTTTTTGTATATTGTGTATTTCATCATATTTTAAAATATATATTTTTTCTGATGTACATTATTTTGTTAAACTACTTTTTAAAGTAGGCAATAATAGAAATTTTAAAGATATGACAGCCATATTATAACCTGCCCGATTTATCAAACAGACTAGTCTGCACATTCCCTAAATCGTGTTTTAACATTAATTTTATGACTCGTGGAGACGTCAAGTAAACCAAAATATGGTTTGTAGACCACTCTAAGCATGAAGCCTTGTACAAAGCATGCACATTTTACCACACTCTCAATAAAGGACTTTTAATTTTTTTTGTGTCCCGTGATTTAACTATTTTTTATGATTTATTGAAAAAAGCTTACAGCAAAAAAATTGCTTTTTAGTAAAAATCCCAATTATTGCAAACATGCTTTTTTTCAAATCAAGAGTGGCAAAATTTTAGAAATATTCATTACATTTTGACATTAAAAGAATTGTATTCCATGAATGAATATTAAAAAAAATATAAATGTTGAAACTTACACACCTTTTGTAATTTTTTCATTTTTCGAAAAGAGACAATCGCGAATCAAATCGGGATTTTTTAGAATTTCCAGAAAATAAAAAAGGCAGTCTTTAAGTGGGTACATAGAGTTCAAGGGTGAAAAATATGGTCAATATATACTTTTTTCATAGTAAAAATCAATTTGATAAGTTTTTTTTTTCAAAACCAACTAAAATAATGCAAATCATTATCTCTAATATTAACAAATAAAATTTAATTTTCAATTAAAAATGAGTTTTTATCAAGGTTGGTTACCGAAACGAATAACGGTAAGGGTAACGGTATCATATTTCGTTTGTTTAGGTAACGGTTAAGGTAACGGTATTTAAGACTGTTTCGGTAACGGTATACCGTTATCGAAACAGCAATACCGGTACGTACCGGTATTAAAAATTATGTTAAAAACATATAAAAACAAGTAAAAACATGGCATATTTTTAATTTTAAGTACTGAAAATACAGATTTTAAGCTATAAATTCAATCCTGGTAGTTTTAATAAGTAAAATTATTATCTATAAATTTTTTGTAAAAAAAACACTAAACTAAACTAAATATATGAAAAACACTCAAGATTATAAAATAAAAAAATTGTAATTTTTATATAAAATAATAAATACCGGTAAAATACCGGTAATTACCCATAAAAATAACGGTATCGGTAACGATAACGGTATTTATAAATTTTTTTAGAGGTATCGATAACGGTAACGGTATTCAATTTGAAACGGTATTTTAGCGATAACGGTATTATAACGATAACGGTAACCAACCTTGGTTTTTATTTCAAATTCACATTAAAAACTATATTGGGGAAATATATGGGGATTTCGAAATTTGTTTTGGGGATTTCAACTTGTCAAATGGGGATATGAGCACAAACTTTTCTGGCAACGTTGCCAACAAACATGAATGTAAACCAGGGTTAGCATTATTATGTTAGTGCAGAGCTTCAAAGGAATTAATTCAATAATTCCCTTTTTTTTAACTGAATTTTTTTTCGAATGAATTCTCTGACCAAACTTAAGGAATTAAATAAATTCCCATTTTGTTTTCATTCGATTTATCTTGAAGCAATTCATTCATTATTTTCTAATTCCTTCATAAAATTTAATGCATTCATTCATTAAGGAATTCATTCAATTCTAGTTAATTAAACTTTTGGTCAATGAATTCATTCCCTAGGAAATAATTGAGTCTTTGGGTGAGACGAAACTGCGGCAGTCTGGTGATTCCCTTGTGTCTGACAAATTTATGAATAAAAATGTTTTATTCTGCTTCTTCCTGTAAATCAGCTTTAAGGCTGGGTTCACACCTAATTCTTAAACACGTGTTTAGCCAAAACACATATTTTAGCTCTTTATTCTATTACAACAGTTCTTTATTCTTTTACACTCGTTTTAGCTAAACACGTGTTTAAGATTTAGGTGTGAATGCCGTTTAAGGCTGCATTCACAACTAATTCTTAAACACGTGTTTAGCTAAAACACGTGTTTAAGAACTATAGACAACACTATTAAAAGTTAAACTTTTTCAAACCCACATTTTTACACTTGATTGCAGGCAGTGCGAAATTGTCAGGTGTGTAGAAAATTATAGTGTTGTTGTGTTTGAGGAAATCTGATAAAACTCATTTTTAATTGTGTAGATATATTTTCAGAATTTCTGTTTAGAGCACAATTTAACAATTTTTTTTAAGTATAATCGGTGTGAAATTATGGAACAATTTTCAAAAAAAATATTTTTAAAACACATTTATTTTCTTAAAAAATTATTCTAATTTTACATACATATAAAAAAAATAAAAGAATATTCTTATTTTGGATTCGAAGTTTAGTTTATAAAACAGCTTAAATTTAACAATTCGAATCTTGATTATCAATTGCTGATTTAAAAACTTCATAATCTTGAATATTCAATTCTGAAATTAATAGCTGATTTTAAATGCGTATTTTTATGAAGTAAATCAAATTTATTCTATATTGGGTTTCTGATACAAACTTTCTTTACCTTTTTCCATTTCTATTTCATTAGTTTCTTTAATAGAGTCCAACTCTTCTATAATTTCTACTAATTCAGTTTTATTTTCTTGAGTTTCCACTTTCAGATTACTTTCAGATTGTAGTTGTACTTCTGTTTCATTTGTTGTCTCTTTTCCAGCCTCGTTATGGTTTTCCTTAACCTCGATTTCTGGTTCTACAACCACATGTGCCATTTCTTGTATACCATTCACTAATGAATTTATTTGTTCTTGCTGTTCCTCTTCCTCCTTAGCTTCTAAGGCTTGTGCCGTTGTTTCACGTTCCAAACGTTCACGATATTCTCTTAAACATTTCTGCTCATATTCTATATGTTCCTTATAATACTGATATACAGGTATGACTATCACTGATATATCATCAACTGTAGCGGCTGCTTTACTATCGGCCAAGCGCCAATGACCATAGTCATTGATTTTACCTCGTGCCTTGGCTACCAACTCTTGAGCGACCATTGTATAACGATGTTTTTCTGTTGGATATTTGTGCAACGTTTGAAATACCGTTCGAGCAACAGCGTCATTTTCCGAAACATCCCATAGGCCGTCAGTGGCCATGACGAGGATGCCATAATCACCATCTTCATTGTGCTCATCTAAAAGAGGAAGAAAAAGTACATCAAAAACTGCTTATAAAAAGGAAATTAACGTTTCTGATAATTTTAAGAAGTTGAAGAATAATATATCGAGGGCTTATATTCAATAGGGGCCATCTGCAGTATTGGGGAAAATTAATTGTTTGACAGCAAACAATTTAGGTGTACAACTGTTATCTATGATATTCAATTTGGGCTAAATTAATAATTCTAGAATTTTTCTCATTTTAGTTAATTTGCTATTTACCAAAAAAAAAAATTTATAAATGTTATTTAGGCTATCTGCTTAAATTTTATTACATTTCTTAAATTCAAGAAAATAAAATAAAAACTTATAACACTTACTATCAAGATTGGACTTTGTTTTTATAATTGGTGAAAAAAGTTTTGAAATTATTCTACCAATATACATGATAATAGCTTTTTAAATTAGCGGTTTCTTAAAATACTAAAATGAATTTGAAAGTCACCTAAATTCCGTGAATTTACGAATTTTATAACAAGATAGTGTAAAAATGTAATGAACGTTTTTTTTGTCTCTGCAATTAAGTATGATGGAATTGTTATTGAAATTAGGTAAGAATCATTACAAAAAACTAATTACTCTAAACTGTGATTTCAAACAACGAAATTTTGAAAAAAACACATTTTATTCATCGGTAAAACTTGGCTAGCGGTCGTTCGTTCAGAGAAAGAATTTTCCAAATTTTGTAAATACAAAAAAAAAATTTTTTTTAAAGGCACCAACAATGACATTTTTAAATAAAAAAAATTGTTATTTTGCACTTCTAATTTTGAATTTTTATTTTTAATCAATTTTTATATGAAAAATAACTAGGATTTCAAACAAAAAAATTGTTTGCAATAAAATTCCATTTTAAAAAATATATATGTATGTGTTTGTTTTTACAAATTCCCATATTGGTGCTTACTTTTTTTCTGTGTTTAGCAGTGTTGCTAAGTTGGGGGTTTTCCCCCTAGATTTAGGGGGGTTTCAACCGCTTAGGGGGAATTTTAGGGGTACCAATTTGTTAGGGGGAAATTTGGGGGGTAAGGAAATCATTTTAGGGGTAGTTTTGCATTAAAAGCAATTAAATTTTAGAGTTCGATGATTGGTTTTGTCAAATTGTTGATAGTTTTTCACATAAGTTTTTATTTTCTTTTAGCCCAAATATTTTTGAAGTTGAAAAATTTTAGACTGTGATTAGGAAAGTAAAGAAAACCAGCTAAAATATAGCGAAGTTTTTTTTATTTTAACAACAAAACCATCAATTATTTGCTTTTATTTAAAATAATTTGAAATAAAAACTTAGAAAATTATTGAATTTTGGAAAAATTTATTTTATGGGAATGTTTTTAGCGGTAGAGCAAATTTAGGGGGTTTTTTGGCCAACTTAGGGGGATTTGTAAAAAAAGCCTTGGCAACACTGATGTTTAGTATAATAATTTTCTTAAAATTATACAAATCTCAAATTACTAAAAAAAAGGGTCTTAAATAAAAAATCAATATTGATTGTTGACTATATTTTTCTTACCTGGAATGGTTACGATTTTTGTGAGATCTTTATAATTAACATCTGGCTGTGATGTTAGGAATGGTTTAATCAAAGTCCCAGTAGCTATAGCCAATAAATCATGATCGCCAAAACCTCGAGTAACACCCAATGTGCCAAGTAAACGTGAACGTTTACCCTCACCCGTAACAACGGGCATTTTTAAGTCTTCACGCGTCAGCGTCTTATAAGTCCATCCTTTATTAGTGCCATGGCGGCAGAGAATACGTTGGCCCAAATCACGTTCATGAGGACGTTTGGCATATTCCATGGCAGTATAATATTTGCCCATAAGATGAGGTTTATACTGAGCCACACCTAACAAACGGATTCTTTCCGTTTCTGGGGTATGATCAAAGGAGAAGGGTACTGGGAAAGAACCCTCAGAACCATCCGGGGTGGACAGCTCTGATAATTCATTTTTTGTATCTTTGTGTTTTAAACATAGTATAGCTCGACTATCACCAGCATTTGCTACATACATTTTACCATTAATGAATAGTGAAACACAAGCTGTACAACCACCAGCATCACGATAACGATCTCTATCTTGGGCTATTAAAGAATCCATATGTATGAAGGCACTCTCGAGAGCACCTATGATTAATTCATCTTTCGACACAGATCGTTGAAAATGGCTCGGGTGTGGAAAAGAATTTACAGTTTGTGTTTTAGCAATAGATGTTTGTACCATATCTTCCATGCCTTCACGTGGCAATAATAACTCAATACAATCTACTAATTTTTCATGTAATATATGATGGAATTGATAAGAGGCCGCCAGAGCGGCACCATAACCAGCATGGCCATCAAATATACCATAATATGTATATGGTAAATCGGGATATTGATGTGTAGGATCTGATAATATTTGACGACAAAAGGCACCTTGATCTTCATTCCATTCGGATTTGCCAGAATTTACACATTCCGCATAACCAGTACCCCATGGTAAAAGGGCAATGTCCCGTGGTACTATAATTGGTCTGACATTATGATCTGCTGAAGCTTTTAGCTCATCATGTGTTAAAAGCTGAAGAAATGGTGGACGGGCATAAGCAAATTTATCCTGTAATTGCTGTTGATGTAGCATACGTTGATGATAGTGTGAGGAACCACGCGTTATATGATGGTGGTGGTCATGGCTAGCAGGTAAAGCGGGTATGTCGGGAGCTATAACCGAAGCTAAACGATTTTTGAAATTTGCAAACATATTGTTTTAAAAAAAAATATTATCAACAATTCAATTGTATTTCTTTTGTTTATTTTTATTTGTTTTGATTATTTTCCTTGCTCACTCTTTCGTATAATTCACAAAAATTCACCATATGACGTATTTGCTACCCACTATAGGTCTGTCTTTTTTTCTGCAGCGGGGATGAGCCGTTGTGTTGTTGTCTTAAAGTTAGACGAAGATTTTATCTTTAATTTTTCTTTGTTTTTAAAAGCCACGTAACTTGTTTCGTTAATAAACCATTAATTTGCTAATAAAATTTTATTGATTTTCTAAGAATTACTTTAGTTTTTATTCATATCTTATCTTTATATCTGTCCTAAGTTTTTTCTTTGTTGTTGCTTTTAGCGAAAAAAAAATCAATATTATTTTACTACTAATTTCAAGTTTGATTTATTTTAATATTAACAAGCATTTTATTGTTATTATTAATATCTAAAATGTGTATTATCTTTTAATAAATTTATTTAAGATTTCTATTTATTTTTAAGATTTTTATGAAGTTTTTTTATATTATACTGGTGCAATTATTTTCTTTACTTTTTTACACGTCTAATTTTTTTATATTCATGAAACTCACCTCACTTATGTCAAACTGGTTTTGCAAAAGTCAAGAAAAGAGTGCTGCTAAGTTTCCCAACATTAGAAATGAAAAAAAAATCAGAATTGCATAAAAAGTACCACAAGTTCAGAGTAATTTGCTTGACTTGCTTTCAGAATTGCTTGAGTCCAGCTCCGTTAACGTACAAGCACGCGATCATGTAAATCAAGCAAAAACACAGGTCAATTTATTTAAAAGTACCGTTTATAATAAGTACCTTTCAAAAAAACAAAAGGGAACATCAAAAAATCTGTGACAGTTAATTTTTTCCTTCCATTTGTTGTGCATTGTTGATTATTAACCAGAAAGTAAAATAAATTTTACACTATTTTTATTATTTATTTATTATTCAAATAAACCAACTGATTTGCACCCAAATTCAATTCACAATTAAAAGTTGAAGTATTTATTTCCAAACTCTAATTTTTTTATTAAAAACAAATGTAAATAAAATAAAAATCTTGTATTTTAATTTATGTAATTTTTTAAACAGGTCTCACATAGATGGGGTTTAACTAGTACAGATCTGGTTCAAAATGGTCATTTTGAGAACTAGTTTCGTATAATACTAGTCAAAAAACTTGTACTTTTTACAACTAAACCATTTTCAGTTTTATTTCAGAAAATTCCAAATATATTTCAAAGAATTTATAATATACCAATAAAAAATATCTTTTTAGGTAATTTATATAAAAATTTAAGGGTTTCATTTAAACTAACCTAATGAAAATTATTTTTTTCTGTGGGAAATCGTTTTTACCCAGCATGTTTGTATAATATAACATATGCTAATTTTTTGCGTGTAATATACTGTGCCACATTATACAGACAGAGCTTTGAAGAATTAATTCGTTTTTGAATCAATTCCTGAATTGAATGAATTCGTTCAACTTAACGCGTTGAACAAAAAACAAATTCAAAGAATTAATTCAATTGATATAGCTCTTTTTATTAAATCAAATGAAACACATACCGTATCTATCGTTTAGCGGTTGTGTGTTTGTACACAAACCGAATGCGGTACACTACGATTGTCTGATGAACGCAAACGCTACGATTATGTACTGCACTTTAACACATATTCACACCCCGTAGCGTACCGAATTCGGGTTGTGTGTATAAAGACAAACACTAATTGGAGAGAATAGCGTGTTTTCTACGCAACCAATATGCTTGTGTACTGTGTTCGCGATATGCGGTACGCAACCCTAAAAGTACGGTTCGTTAGAGTTTATTTTCCTACTCTGATTGTGAATTCTAAATAACTTGTACACTTTATAGGATTGTTTTTTTTCGAATTTTATATCTATATCTATAACTACTTGTAAAAAAACGACTATCCACACTTACCTGACTTTTCTTTTATTTTTTATAAACAAATGAAATTTAAACATTTGGAGTCCCCTTTGTACAATAGCTGTTTTCGTAATTGCTCCATTTCGCCGGAACGCGAAATGGAGCAATAATCTTGTGTGCCCTGCTCCACCATTGCTAACAAACGCATAATTCATTTGTTAGATTCTGTTGTTTTCAATATTTTATGAAATAAAAAATATTAAAATTTCAAATATTTTTATGACAAATATTTTTGTTTACATTTAAAAGAGAAAAGCCAAGAATTTTTAAGACTTGGTAGCATTTTTGTAACTACCCAGCAAAACCACACATTACCAAATAATGGGTAAAGTAATGTATCGCCATAGAGTTGGACTGGTTACTTTACACCTTACTTCACTGATGAATTTTACACGCGATGAGCCTCAAAGTAATGTGTCATTGTTACCAGTATAATTACAAAAAAATGAAGAGTAATGGGTTACCTAGTTGCAGATAGATATTAAAAAAGTAATTGGTTACCCATATGATTACGAAGAGGCTGAGAATAATTGGTTACGCATATAATTATAAGGACTGAAATAGTAATTAATTACCCTATAATTACACAATTTAAATAAAAAATTATCTAAGTAAATAATTTTTATATTAAAACAATGTATTTTGTAATAGTAATTACTTTATATTTATTTATAATGCATTATGTAATCAACATTCGGTAGCCCATTATTTAATGTTTCAAAATAATGGTACATGTATGCAGTATACATTACAAAGTAATGCATTATGTAATCAACTATAGGAAACTCATTACTCTGTGTTTCTAAATAATGCTCAAGGTAAGGATTATACATTACAAACCCAGTGTAGAAACGGTAAAGACATATCATTTTTTTTGGACTACCAGTAATGACACCCACTTACTTTCTGCATTATTTTAAAACATATAATAATGAGTTACTGATAATGACTTATTTTTATCATTATTTCAAATAGAAAATAATTTTATAGATTTTTTTGAAAATTTTTTGAAATCTATTTTTAGACTCAATATTTTTTAAACACTGGTAAGGATATATGTAACCACATATTTTTTGAGTTTTTGTATGTTGGCGAGTAAGCTCACTTGTGTGCAGCAGGTCAATTATGTTTTTATCTATTAAATATTACATGTCGACATAGCTCAGATGGTAGAGCTGTTGACTGGCAATCTGTAGACCTAGGTTCGATTCCCGCACCAGAAAATTTTATTAAAAAAAAATACAATAAAAAATAGTTTTTTTTATATAATTTATTTTTTTGAAAATCTATTTTTAGACTCATTATTTTTGTCAGTACTGGTAAGCACATAGGCAACGATATATTTTTTGGTTTTTCGTATGCTGGTGTGTAACCATAACTCATTATTTTTCGCGACATCGCCATATAAAGGTAATAAGAAATGTAATAACAGAAGTAACTAGTTACCATTACCAAGTATGTAGTTACATAACCACATATCTGGTAATGATTTTCTACACTGGGAAATAATGCATTATATAATAAATTTTCGGTAACTAATTACTTTATGATTCAAAATAATTATGAAGGTAAGGAGTATTCATTACAAAGTAATGCATTATGTATCCAATTATCGGTAACCAATTACTTTATGTTGAACAATAATTATACTTGTAAGGAGTACACATTACAAGGTAATGCATGAGTTTGTCGCACCCATTACCAAAGTTTTGCTGGGTACTTAATTTTTAAGAAGCTAACATGGTTATTCACAAAAAACTTTTTGTCTTATTAGAGACTAATTGAACGATTTTTGTTGTTATTTTGCATGTTAATTTGTTTTATTAAACTTTAATAAAATTCAAAACATTTTTCTGAATACAAGCCTAAATTTATACTTACTTAAAAATTTTATAAATGCTTAAATTTGTATGGAATATTTATACAAAATTCTAAAAAAACAAACCTTGTATACATAAATACAAGCCACATTTTTTATTATTTATTATTAGGGATTTTCATATAAACTCGTATTCTACCCGTAAACGGTGTAAACAATGTATATTTATGAGTTTAATGTCAAACTCCATACATAAAAAATATGATTTACAAGGTTTACAAGGAATTTACGAGTTTATATGAAAACCTATATTATTTTTATATATGGAGTTTGACATTTAACTCATAAATATACCAGGTTTACAGCGTTTACGTATCAAAGTTATAAGTATAACAGCATTTTTTTATAATGATATAGAAAATATTATAATCTTATTCGAAAAAATTTGGATTAACTCCAGTGGTTTGGATGAAAACACAAAAATGTAAAACATATAGATCTAAAAAATGTATATTGACCTTCAAGGGTTAAATATTTCGTATTAAATTTTAAATAAAGTGGTTTAATAAAAACCATGGCATTAATAAATACTTTCTTTATTTTTTAATTTCAGATCTAAAAACTCGGAACTACAAGATATTATCATAAAGTCAAATGCAAATGGTTTGGCTCTGGATCCCGAGAAAGTTGATCAATATGTGAAAGCCATGTCTATAGCAGGAAGTGAAAAAGTATAAAACTTTAAGGGTCATATGCATAATCAATTACTAAATTTACAAATTGGCTTATGAAACAAATTTTTCATACAAAATTAATTTTATAAAAGTGTTATAAGGTTTTCATATGATTATGCATAAGTACTAAAAAATATTAAAAAAGGATATAATTTTTATTTTAAATTGATAATTTTTGTAGAACAACAATGAGAAATTGGCAGCTTTATGGATGTATGCACAGCAAACGGGAAATATGGTAACACCACAACCGAAAATGGCGCCAACAGGAAGACCCGTTATGTTAATACCAGCTACAGGAAATGTAAAAACAACGTTTTATTTAAGCCTATACTAAAGCTTGATGTACACGCTATCCGCCCCTGTCCATTAATATCTTTTATTTCCCAGTATTGGGGACAAAAATGTAACTGCCAAAATTTTCAAAAATTTTAGAATTAATATCCCTAATACTGGGTAATAGTAGATAAGGGTAGTCGACGTGTGAATTGCCCTTAACAAACTTGCTATTTTTCAAGCTTTTTCTTAAATATTTAATACTACATTCACACCTAACCAAAAACCGGTAGTTTTTGAAAATTACATGTATTTACTTATCAAATTCCATACAAATTTTGAATCAAAAACTAAATGATTTTAAAAACTACTAGTTTTTGGCTGTAGTATAAATTGTGCTTTATACTGAATTTAGACTGAGCAAAAACCAGTTGGTTTTTGTTCAAAACTAAATTGCAAAAGCCAAGTTATTTAGTTTTTCTCTGTCACAACACTTTTTTATTACACACTGTTCTTTCTTTTTTTATTATCAAATTAATGTAAAAAAATTATTAATACATTTAAACAAGAATAACAACACACAATTGCAAATTAAAACAGAACTATTTTTAAAAAATTAAAAAATATTTTTTGACACTTGCTTTACTTCTATATTCGTTGCAACAGTGTGTATCGAAAATTAATTATAAATGATAGCGGGTGTATCAAGAATGCACATTTCAGATATTTTTATTTGGTTTTTGGCAAAAACCAGGTAGAATCTGGTTTTCAGTTTGTATGAAAATTGTATGGAAAAACTAAGGGGGTTATTTTGTAATACGCAACGCCTTGCATTGCGTTGTTTTCCATACAAATTGTTTTTGTAACAATAACAATTTACACACAAATCAACGCAACGCAAGGCGTTGCGTTTTACAAAATAACCCACTAAATTAATTTTGTAGTTTTCGGCTCAAAAACTAAAAATTCCCAAAAACTACTAGTTTTCAACCAGTCTAAATGCACTATTAACGTTTTTAATTAAAATTGCCCAATAAACCAAAGAACGATACGATAGCGAAATCGCTATCGCTTTAAATATCTGAAAACGATATCATATTCCAACAAGATTATAATATCGCGTTCGATAATGTTTAATGATAAAGTATACTTCAAAATATTCATTATTTACAAAAATTCAAGCTCCCAGCAAAACCACACATTACCAAATAATGTGTAAAGTAATGTGTTGCCATAGGGGCCGATGCATTACTTTATACCTTACTTCACTGATGAATTTTACAGGCGATGAGCCCCAAAGTAATGTATGAGGAGGAAGTGATAAAGTAATTGGTTACTTATGTGGTTACAAGGATGCGAAAGGTAATGGGTCTCAACATAGATTTTCGTAAAAAATTTTATTTAAAACAAATTTATTACAAATATTTTTTTATTAAATATATAAACGTGGTCACGCTGGGATTCGAACCAGGCATCCCTGCATGTTAGCCAAGAACTCTACCACCTGAGCTATCGACACATATAACATTTGATTGCTTAAAAAGTAAATGAATTGTTGTGATTCGTATTTTCATTTGTAATGTCGAAAAATATATACCTTACACCCATGCTTACAAAAAAACACAAAGTAATGTGTCTAAAAATAGATTTTCAAAAATATTCTAATCATTACTTTCCGTTTATTAATCATGCATTACGTAATCAGTGATTGGTAAGTTATTACTTTTTGGTCTGAAATAATGCAGAAGGCAACGAGGTATCATTACAAGGTAATGCGTGAGTATATCGCACCCATTACCAAAGTTTTGCTGGGCTGTTTTCAGAAACAAATAAAATTTTGCAATTTTTCCGTCGTTTGGCTATTTATCCTTTTTCTATTGGACAATTAGTTGCAAAATCTAGGTGAGTTCGGATTTTCTTCTTCATTTCAGGTGATATCGTTTCGATATCGTGAATATATCGTTTGGTTTATTGGGTAAAAACAAAAGACTGAAAATCCTAATAAAAGCCCTTAAAAAGGCAAATAAGATTTTGAAAAATAGCAGATATTAACTTTTAATAAATTATTTTATTTCCCAAATAGCTACCGCCCCATCCCTCTCTAATGATGTCACCACCACAACCCGTGATATCTCCACATCCGCAATCAATGGCTGCTTATCGTGGTATGACTTTACCTTATATGAGAACGACTTCAATGCCAGTTATATATGCTCCACCACCCGGTAGTATGCCAGGCACTTATCGTCCCCATAAAAGTTCTAAATCCATTGAAGCCCGTAAAAAACGCCGAGCAGCTGCTCTAGTTTTACGTTCGGGCAAAACTAACGCCGATCGTCGTCAACGTCGAAAATCTGATGCCGATATTATTGATGGTAATCCATCATTTCAGTATACTGGTTTAGATCGCGCAATTGCTGATAATTTTTTGGCACGCCAGGAACTATCACATGCCGGTAGTCATGTTGACTATTCATCATCATCTGGTGCTAGTGATACTTATGGTCAAACTGCACCATCTAGAGCATCTTCAAAAACAAAAATTGTATGTCGTGATGTTGTGATGTAAAAAAAAGGGAAGAAGAATGTTTGAAGAGTTTGAGTTTATAGATTTAAGTTAATCAGTTATGTTTTTTATATAATCTATTGTATATAACGTTTAAAGATTGAAAATAAAATAAAAAAACAAGATAAAAACTAATCTATTCAAAATTTATCATGGATATTATATAATTTTATAACCGGCAGTTAACCTAATCATACATATCGTCACCTAAAATACAAAAGTTCGTAACAACAAAACAATTTTAAATCGAGTTTATTATTGATTATGATGCACTAGACCAGGGCTGGCAAGACTTTTTTCGCTGCGTGCCAGAAACGGACGAATATTTTTTGTATAAGTTTCTCGCGCGCCACCTTAATTTTAGTTGCCTTTTGAAAGGCCTTTTTTGAAAATTTTTGAAATTTGGAAAATTTCATTTAAAAATATTTTTCAGCGCTACGGATAACCCTCATGAAATAACTCCCAAAGGGAAAAATTAAATAACATCCTAAAATGACCTAACACAGAATCATTTCCGCAGTCAGTCTGCATTTACTTTCATTGCAAAATGAAATTAATATACAGATATGAATCAGCTGATTTGGGGAATATGGCCTACAGAAAATGAATAAAACAAAACGCAAAAATTTAAGAAAAACAATAAAGATAAAGCACAATAATCTAAAAAGAGATATACAAAAAATGCGCAATACAAAATGTATGGAGATTATATATTGTTATCTCCCTCTTGACTTGACTTCCATGCAGGGTTGGCAGGCAATACCGCTAAAATACCGTTATCGATTCAAAACCCTTTCAACTGACTACCGTTACCCCTAAAATACCGTTACCGAAATACCGCTATCTTTAAAATACCGTTACCGAAATAACTGAAATACCGTTACCCTTAAAATACCGATACCGAAATAAATTAAATATCGATACCCTTAAAATACCCTTACCGATATAAATGAAATACCGTTACCCCTAAAATACCGTTACCGATATTTTTAATTTTCTGTTTTTGGCAATTGCACTGGATTATTGAGCATTTTTCGTACATTAAGTTGGTAAATTGGTTCTGTTTTTAATTTCGTTTGTTTTTCGTAAAAAAATTGAGGGATGCATCGAAAAAACTGACTACTGATATCCTTAAAATGCCGTTACCGAAATACCGCTAACCTTAAAATACTGTTACCGAAATAATCAAAAAACCGTTATCCTTAAAATACCGTTACCGAAATAAATAAAATACGGTTATCCTTAAAATACCGATACCGAAATAAATGAAATAGCGTTACCCTTAAAATACTGTTACCGAAGTAATCTAAAATAGCGTTACCCTTACCAATAACTGCATCGTTTCGGTTACCATCCATGCTTCCATGTAAACACAAGAATACTTGGTTTCACATCTGGTATTAATCTGTGGTTATTTAATTTTTGGGGGTTTATTTAATCTTTAAATATTGAGATTATTTCATTATGAAAACATCCCCAATGAAATAAAATTAAAATAGGGTTTATTCTATTTTTAGGTGGTTATTTCATTTTGTTAAAAGTTAAATTTTTGGGTGCCAACAATTATTTAGGTACGTAAGAAACTGGTGGATAAAGGCTAAAATTTGATTTGGTTAAAATAAATCGCGCTATTTTTATATTCATATTAATGAATAAAAATTGAACATTATGGATTTGAACAAAGAAATTTTCATTTCTAATGAAATGGTTCTGCGAAACGCGATTAAAACCCAATTTTAAATTCCAACGAAGGGGATTATCACTTAAATAAATTATAAACTTTTTTACTCTTTATTTTTTTAAACATTATTTCATTACAGATTATTTAATTTTTTCCATTTTCTCATTAAAATATTTAAACTTCTTTCGATCTAGAATTTTTGAAATTTTGCCAGAATTTTTTTACAAAAACTTTCATCTTTTTTTAAGTTTTCTGTATTAATTGTATTTCTGTAAACAAAAAATGGTTTCAATACAGAGTTTTAATAATTTTAAAAGACGGTTTACAATCTATACGCAAAATTTCAACATTAACAAGTTAAATCACACATTTTTGTAGCGAATTTTAACATTAAAAGGAATTTTTTGCTGGTCTTCTAATAAAGTTAAAATTTTTGAAAATTAATTAAAAAAATTAATTAATTAGAAAAAGGTCGAAAAAAACAATTTATTTTTAAATAAAAATTAAAAACCAACAATTTTTTAAAATATTCAACAAAACGTCGCGTGTCACCTAAAATCCACTCGCGTGCCACTACTGACACGCGTGTCACAGTTTTGCCAGCCCATCACATGTCCCCACAAAATTTTAAACTTATAAATGGAAATAAGTCTAAAGTCGTGCTTTACGCAAGAGAAGAAAATATGTCCTTTAAATCTAAAATATATTTAATTATACAATGTTTTTTTCCTTCTCCGGTAAAAAATAAAAAGTGTTGTTACGCTCTTTTGCATTTCTGGTGATGATATATATATTTTTTTAGTAATATTTAACTTTAATTAAACACGATGTATATTAAAAATAATGTTTAAAGTTTTAATAAACGATTAATATAATACTTTTTAGTATACGAAATTATTAAAACGAATACATTTGGCCAGAGCTGTATAGTCACTTAAAAATATTTACTTAAATTAATATTTTGAAATATTTTTCGTATTTATACTTGAAAGCTCAACTATAATTATTTATACTTGAGTTTTGAAATAATTAATATTTAAAAGCTGAAATATAAATATTTTTAAATACGTGAAATACTTATGTAGTTAAGTAAGAATGCATGGACAGACAGACGGACGGACGGATAGATGGACTTCGATAAATCGAAAAAAGTGATTCTGAGTCGATTGGTATACTAAAAGGTGGATCTAGGTCCAATATTTTTTGGTGTTTCAAACGTCAGCGCAGACTTATTATACCCTCTCCACGTCACTGGCGGACTTGGGCCGGTCTGGGTGGGCTTTGCCCACCCCAGAATTTTAAAAAATTTACCTATAATTCTTGCATCTATTATTTTTATGGCAAAAGGTATCACAATATTATTATTTTTTTAAATAATATTGTGATAGGAAGATAATTTGTTGGAATCAAAGGGTCAGTTTTATAGTCAGAACTAAAATCGATTTTTGTATTAAATTCTTCTAAAATAAAAAAAAATGTTATTTAAAAACTTCTTGGTTACTAAATATTTACGAAACAAATCAATCTTAGTTCTGATTATAAAACTGGCTCTAAGAAAAATTATTAGAATCACAGAGTTATTCAATAATCTTTTTTGGTGAGATAAATATCTTAGATCTAATAGTTTTTTTAAAGGAATAATTAGTTATCCCTTTCAGACCCAACCAGCTTGCAAAAATTTATTGATTTTATAACTTTAAGATAAAATGGTATTAAAACTATTAGAATTTCCCAATCTCAATTCATATGTTATGATATATAATTTAGGTAAAAGTATAATTGAAAATTTTTTATCTAAATAAACCTATTAGTATTGAAATATTTGTAATTTTAAGAGCAATCATCACATTTCACAATCGTGGGTGCTGGGTCTGAAAGGGTTAATATCTAACAAGGGCGTTACTGCAAACTAAACACTACTATTTTGATGAAATTTCAATATGTTGTAGAAACAAAAATGCTAAGATGAACATCCCACAGTTTTTGATCACCTCAATAATTTAAGTCGTCAAAATATGGGGTTGGAATGGGTTCGGCAGGGGTGCAAGAAAATATGAGACAGGTTAATCTTCGATTTCTCTTCATACTATTCTGAGCATATAACATTTCCTGCACGAGGTTTTCGTGAGAAAAATGGATGCATTTTTCAGAGTTTTCTATAAAAACGTGGGGCCATAATAGGGCCGTTGCCCACCCTAGAAAAATGGTCTAGGTACGCCTATGCTCCAGTACAATTAGCCTGTGTAGTTTACTTTTGTCGATCCAAGGTACACGCACCTAATTTTAGGGTCTCGTATAGACTTATCTGAAACTTTGAGTAGTTTAAAATGATCATTAGGCAAAATAAAAAACTTCAAGGAAGAAGAATTTATAGTAAAATATTAGAAAATAGGGGAAAAATGCAAAGTACACGCGATCCAAGCTACACGACATTCGCCTACACACAAACTTTGTTTGTTTCAAAACTGGTACTGTGATATGTCTTTTGGGTTGACTTCTGTGCCATGTTGTGTTGCGTTAGTAGTGTGACTTGTCACAAAGCGCAATGCACCCCCTCTTATGACAAGCCCATGTTAAAGTAAAGTGACCAGTCCTTTTCATACAAAAGAACCGGTCAGATGATCGGTCCCCCTCCTAATAGAAAAAATCACGTGACGTGTCCTGTGATAAGTCGGTTTCCCCTAGGAAAACTATTACCCTCAAAATACCGTTACTGAAACATAGCTTCCCTTAAAACACCGATACCGAAATAAATCAAATACCGTTATTCCTGTAATATGGAGTAACATAAAACAACGTTAGTTTTAAAATTCCATTAATAGCGTTACCGTTAGCGATAACCGAACTGTCTCGTTTGTCAATAATGAATTTTAATATTAAATAGACAAAAAAAAAAAACTATTTTGGAGTATCAAATTGCCTTATTTATTAAAAAAATTTTAATTTAGTACATATTTTATTCGTATATTGTTTTTAAAAGTCTTCATCACTATGATGTTCCGGCTTTGAAGCAGTTTTTGGACGCAATGACCGCTCACCAGTTATTTTTGAAATGCTTATGCTTTCCATTGAATTTAAATCAACTGTAATGTAAAAAATAAGTGTTAGTTTTTTCGAATTAAGAAAAATACTACGTACTTACAATCATCATCCCCCAAATCGTTTAAATCATTGACATCTGTTGAACCGGTTACACCCATACCACCAGCACCTACCAAGCCATTTGAACTCATACCTAGAATTTCAGCCATATCTAAATCACTATCTGAACTACCAAATGAACTATCACCATCCAGATCCAAACGATCAGTTTTTGTTTTATCATCCTTCTTGACAATTGATGTACGACCTCTACCGGTATGCGGTCTTGCGCGTAAAGTAGCAGTTCCAGGTCGTTTATTATTTGTAGCAAATTTTGTCGGCTTCTGAGAATCTTCATCACGTATATCGGGTTGATCATGATCCAAACTAAAATGTGTATCCAATTGTGCCTCATCATCATCTAAATCTTCATCGTCATCGGCCAATAGACCTTCGGGTATAAAGGGCATAGAATTTTCGGCCGGTTTTTGTAGTAATGGTGATGCTATAGGCGATGCTCGTTTGGTGCGCGTTTCAAATTGAGCCCTTAACGCATCTCTTATGTGTAGACGTAGAAAATATTGTTGAAATAGATTTTTCAGTTCTTTTTCATGTTCTTCAAATTCTTGCATATGAGCTGGTCGTATTTTTTGTAATGCTTCCAAACGTTGTTTGGTTCTTTCTAATTCAGCTTTTTTACGTTGTAATTTTGAATTTAAAGCATTTAATTCAACTCGAGAATTTTCCAATTGAGCTCTGCTTGATTGTAGTTTTACTTGAGCAGAGGCGACAGCATTTTTTAGCGTCCTTTCCACAGAAGCCAATTCCATGGGTCTGTTGGACTGAGCTAAACGTGCTTCTTTGTTATGCATTTCTTTCAGTAGCAGGTCATGTAATGTGGCACCTCTTTGTGTGAGATCTGATGATAGTTCACGAGCTCTACGTAAATCGTCCATTTTATCACCAATATCCACTTGATTGAGACTCCGATAATGATCGTCTTCTTCTTGTTGGTCATCGGTAGTACTAGGAGCTATTAGCAGTCGTGTGATTTTCTGTAACTCTCCAGCTGTTACAGCTGAGGCAGCATAAAGTTTACGTGGATTTAATTTAATGGCCGACTTGGTAACAAAAAATTCGGTAGCGGAGCGTATAAGTAAAACTCGATCTTCCTGAGTTGTTATGCCACCCGGCAATACAGCTCCTGGTTCTAATAGCCCAGCTAGCCATTGCAAAACTTCAGCCACTATATAAAATGAAGCCAAGCAACCAAAATTTGTAGAAAGAGCTTGTAAAGGAAAAGTATGAGGGTAACCCAATAACTTTAGATGTTCAGCAATATCTTTAGGAAATAAAAAATGTATCACATAATCATCTTTCTAGTTAAATTCAATTTTAAAACATTACCTCTCACTTCCTTAAAGGACATTTTTGACCAATATTATTTTAGTTTGGACAATCGAAACTGTTCAACTCACTTTTAACTACTACATTATTTTGTTATGATTTTGTTGTGGTCATTAGAAAAAAATTGTGTTGTGTTTACCATTTTTGTTCAATTAAAAGTCGTCGCTAGGATACGGTATTGTTGTATATACCATTTTCATATAGGGGTGATATACAGTGCGAGACATTCGTTTGCATGCACAAATAGTTTAAAAAATGGTTTTTTTTATTTTCTTTTTAGAAACCAAAATAATAATTTTTGTTTTTCTTTTTTATTTATACTACATTTATACTTGAGCAAAAAACGTCTAGTTTTTGTACAAAACTAGTTTTTGCTTGTTTTTTTTTTGTATGCAAGTTAAAAACTACTAGAGCCAAAAACCAGGTAGGTTTTGCTCAGGTATAAATGTAATATTAGATTATATAGTAGGCTTTCCAAAATAAAAACAACTTTTTATAGCAAACTTTAATATTTTTTGCAAAATTGTCTAGTTTTTTTAGTGACTTTTAGTGAGACATTCGTTTGCAAGCAGTAACGTAAATATTAATTTCGCGTGCATAATATATAATTTAGATAGACATTTTGTACTTATTTATTTAAGGCAGAATTTTATTTAGTTTGTACAATCATATTAAGGATTCTAAGTTGATTTTTTAGCCTTTTTAAAAAAAAATCCTTGAGAAAGTCTTTAAAATCAAATAGAGATGAATTTCTTTATATCGTTGACTAAATATGAAGATTAAAATAATAATTTTATATATTTAAGAAAACTTGCATGTAATCGCTTAAATTCAGAATTGGATAGGCAATAAAAGAAGAAGAAGGTTTAACCAAACTCCGTAAGGATTAACTTTTGGGCCAGGCAAAAACTCGTATCAAAGTCCTCATAAATGAAAGAAGGTTAACATTTTTTGTTTTTAAATAGGGCCTTATTTTGTAATGTATATACTTAAATTAAGAGGTTTTCGATATTTTAGATTGCGTCGTGAAATTGATGCGGGAATTCTCATGCAATGGAAAGTGTTGATTAGGGAGCTCCAAACATTTTTTTTTGAGTTTTTAACCGTGCACTTAAGGGTTAATTTTCTGAAATTAAATTAAGAATATTATTTTTAGATCTAGAAAAATAATATCAAGAAGTTTCATTAATATTAGCTCAGGAATATCTGTTATATTAATATGTTTAAAAAAAATTAAAATGTCCTCAAATTTGACCTCTGACCTTACACAGGGGCAATTTAATGTATTTATATTTTGCCCTAATTTTCAGGATTGAAATATTTAATCTTGTGTTATTATATTCCGTCCAAAATCATTTGAAATTAAAAGAAGAAAAAAGAAAAGTTTGCCTAAAAGCCAAATAAATGCCAAAAATCGCTGTTTTCTCGAAATCCGCTCAAAGAAAATCTCTGCCGCAGCCAAATTAAAAAACGAAATCCTACAATTTTTGTACTTTTTAATCTCTAATATGTTCTTAATAAAACCTTAAAGTACAATCGTTGATTTTTAAAAATTTCTTTAAAAAAATTTAAAATTGTAGATTTGAAAGCAGTGTTTAAGAATTCCGACCTTCTTTAGCACTAATTTAAAACAAGTTAGCAAAATACAATAGAAAAAAATAATTCTTATCTGAGTTCGTGGAACTTATAGAATAAAAAAATGTTTCTGTAGTAGATTATTTCAATAAATTTTAAAATTGGGACCCGAATTTCTTGATTAAATGGCCTGCGTCACATCAGTTGCCTGGGGAAATTGTTATAACTCGGCTGAGTTTTAACCGATTTAAGTTTTTATTACTTTATTACAAAGAGAATTCACTCTTAATTACGATTCTTTGGTGTTTTTAATTCGAATTAGTTTTAAAATATCAATGTTTTCGAGAAAATGCATATTTTCCCCTTGTAATCCGTGTTCCAAACTTCAGGGCCGATGCGGCACGTCTTCCCGATGTCCGATTAGCCTAATTTTTTGCGGGACGTAGTTTTACACCCAAATAAACATTTCCAGGGGGTAGCACGGTCAAAAACTCAACATTTTTTTTCCTCCATACAAGCTTGGAACACTCTAGTGTTGATATATACAATTTTTATCCTAAATATACACTTAAATATGCTTTTTAAGGGAATCAGCTAGTTTTTAGTATTTTATAGCTTCAGAAAAAAATCAATTTTATTTCCGCATTTTTGTAAAACTCAAATCCTCCTATCTACAAATATATCCTAGAGAAACCTATTTTATAATTAAATTTGTCGTTTTTTATTATTTAAATAAAGAGCGTACAAACGAATGTCACCAGTTACCAATTTTAAGACTTTTCCATATAAGTAACGCAAAAATTTAATTTTAATAAAATTGTTATTTTACTATGAAGTAAACAAATTATATAAAAAGAATTTTAATTTCAACTTTTCTATTTCTTAAAAGACAAGAAAAACATAGTGCGTGCAAACGAATATCTCGGACTGTATAAAGCAACTAGTGAAAGTACATTGAGGTAATTTTGTAGGTAAAATCAATAGTAATTTACATTTGAAATAACTTGTTTTTCAGTTGAAAGATGAATACTACTTTTTAACTACTAAACATCAAATGACAAATTTAGTAAAACTAGTGTTTCCAATTCAATATTCGACCTAGGCGGTTAACCGGTTTAAAAAAAAAAATATTGGTTAATGGGTTATTCGGGTTGGTTAATCGAAAAAATTGGCAATTGAATGGTGAGTTCTGCAGTTACTACATGATTTATTTGTGTCGTAATGCGGTTGTAGTTATTTTGACTGTAGTTGCAATTGTTTTACTTGGAGAAAATTTTTTCAATGTTTTTGACAGTTAATTTTTTAAACAACAACGAAGGCTACTGAATTTTCTTTGCAGTTATTTTATGCAGTTATTTTGAAATTTTTAACATCCCCATTTTCATGTGTGTGTGTTAAACACACTGAGTTTGTCCCTCGTTCAAATATCCTGCATAGGCAAAAAATATGCCGCTTGTTAAGAAATTTTTAGTGAAAGAATATGACAGAACATTTTTTCTTTTATATCTTTAGTTAAACAAAGTATGTGGAAGAAACCAAATACATATGAAGGAAAATTTCACGGTAAGTAATTTTATTAAATAAAGAAAATATTAAGGTTGGTTTTGTATTAATAGAAAATATATTTATTGTATTTATTTTCTTCTAACTCTAACATTTTTGTACCGATTCTACCTGCAGAAAAAAGGAAGCCAAGCAATGTTTCATTACTCGAAAGCATGCATCTATAACAGTTTTTAAAAATAACTACATATTGCACCTAATTCCACTGCAAATGTAGTGTATATATAATTACAATAATTTTCATGTATGTTGTTTTAACTGCATTTGTAGTGGTTTTTACTGCATTTGTCAGTTAAAAATGTTTACACTACATTTGCACTTAAATTAAGTGCAATATGAGGTTATTTTTAACTGCAATCTCAGTTATTTTAACTTTTATTTGCAGCTGATTTTAACTACATAATTTCCTGAGTGTATGCTAAAATTTCAGTCCCTCAGATCAAGGTATACTGTCCTACGCTGAATCCAAATAGAGCTTCAGAATTGGTTTATCACATCAGGTTTTCAAATAATTTTAATATAAAAATGGAAAAATACGCTTTTGTCCTTTTTTCAGGACTTCACTTGCCGCGAATACATTATTTTTCACAAAATTCGTTTAAGGATCTGAATGTACTACTATTCCACTTTACAATTCTCTTTATTTTTTTTCAATCTCTTATTCCTTTTCGAAAAATTCGTCCCTTGAAAATAAGTTTGTTTGAAAAAAACATAAGTGCAGGTGGCGACTTCGGATTTAGTGTCCTCAAAAACACACTATTATGTTACTCTCACCAAAATCAAATTCGAATGATTTCGCAAAAGCTGGTACCAAAGATTCCATAACACTTATAGTTTGTTTCAACGGATGAAAATACATGATATCCGGAAAAGTCAAACAACATTTTGAAGTTTCAAGATTTCTCGAAAACATAATGTGCTAAAATAATTCTGGAGCCAAAAAGAAAAGTATCAGCTCTCAGGATCTAGTTAGTTTATGTTTTTTCTAAGCTTTTCTTGGCATTTTTTTTGTCAAAGTGAAGAAAATTTTGGAAGTTTTGGGAAATTAGGTTGTTCACAAGGGGTGTGGTATCTGTTTTATCGTCGTATCGTCCTAACAAAAAACAGAGATGTTAAAATTGTTTTTTGACTATAACAAAGTTTTTCTATTGGGTTTTCTATCTGTTAGCACACTAACGGTGGGTCTCATACTGCAGGTTTAACTTTAACTTAACTATAAACAAAAGAAAATGTCAAAAAAACGTACACAAAACAACAACAAATTTTTGGGTTAACTATTAAGTAAAGTTTAAACCGGAAGTATGAGACCCACCGTCAGAAATCAGTTATAGAACCTGTTCCTTGAAACCTTACCAGCGGTTTGTGGTAGAGATTCAGAGGTGACCGGTTCTAAAAAATTTTGCTGGATAGTAAGGCTTTTGAAATTGTCATCTTTCAGAATCTTTAACTACTAATTCAAAAATGAATTAAATTTCCAAGGAAACTCGTGTTTAAAGAAAACTTAACTTTTCTGAAAACTACACAGAAAAAACAGTAGGCACCAACAATGGAAATTTGTAAAAGCAATCACATTTTCTTTGAAATTTAAATTTTATTTCCAACAATGTTTTTTATTTGAAATATTTGTAACTCGTTTTTAAATTGTTATCTTTCATATAAAAATTGTTTAAAAATAAAAATTCAAAGTTACAAAAAAAAAAAAACAAATTTTTTTTTGGATTTACAAAATTCTTTGTTGGTGCCTTTTTAAAAACTTTTTTTTGTATTTACAAATTTGGTATGAGAAAGGTGTTTAAAAATTTAATTAGAATTTTGTAAATTCGTTCTGTGTATCCTAAAATATGGCTCACACCCGTGTTGCCACTTTTTGAATAATTATTCAAAAACGGGACTGTTTACACATTCCTTGGAAAATTTTGTGTAATTTCAGTTTAAACTTAAAAATTTTTTTTTTCTAAATTCCATGCTTTTAAGTCCCATGGCAGATAAAATCAGTTTGTGTAACATCTACCACAAATTTCCAGTTTCTGGTGTATTATTTTTGTAAATTTGTTCAACATGAAGCCCAACTTAGTTAGAGGAAGTCAAAAATGTTGTTTTACACTTTATTTGTATATTAACACCATTTTTTGTTAACTTTTTGAGAGAATATTTCTGAATGCAAAATAAATATTTTTGTCTTGGGTGGCAAGACCATTTGAAAGTAAGCAAAAGAAATTTGGGCTTGTTATGATTGTGACTTTTTCATGCCAGATAAAAATTAATGATTTTCAAAGTTTTCATAACAGTTTGATCAGACAAAAATTTTCTTATAGCAGCACAGTGGGGCACACCAAAAAATCTTTTAAGTAACTCGTTAATTCAGTCTTTATTAAATGGCACCCTATAATTGATTTATATGACCTGTGTGCAAATATTAACCGATTTAGAATGTAATTCAAACACAATTTGCCAACTTTCTACCAAATGTAATTTTTTGTTAAAAATCTGTTGATTAATCGAAAAATCTTTAAAAATGTTACGTTTTAGAGGTGTCTTTCTTTGGAAACGAATGACACAGCTCCCGTTGTATTCATATGTTCGGGCCTCAAAACTTAAGCAAAACTGACAGTGTAAAATTTCATAGCAATCCCACCAGACGATAAGAAGTAGCTACATTATTTCCAAATTATTTCAATTCTGCCCCAGTTTTTATAAAAATAACGATCATTTTAAACTTATGAAAAAATATTAATTTTTTGGCTCACAACTATCTACTATTACCAAAAACTAGTAGTTTTTGAAAACTTTATATTTAATTGTCAAATGCCATATAAATTTTGAATCAAAAACTGAAATTTTTTAAAAATTATTTACTAGTTTTGGTTCACACTTAATAATTAAATGCATCATTAATAAATCTCAACATAAACTTGCAACTTTTAATGATTTTAAACGAACTCAAAATCGATTAACAATTTATTTGCTACTGCAAAAAAAAATTATTATAGTTTCCTTAACAATTTAAATACATGCTGCTGATATTTTGTTGTACTAAAAATGATTTATTATTTAGAAACTTATTCAAATATTTTACAGACTATAAATCATTATTCATGCATTTAAAATCCTACGAAGCCGTGTAAAGTATTTTGTTATTTAATACTATTGAATAATATTTGCAAATTAATGGAATAATAAAACAAAATAGAAATTGACATTATCAGTTTTTTCATAAATTTCTTTGGAATTTATTTATTTGTGCTAAATTTATGAGTTAACTATAGTTAGACAAACTAATTTTTGCTTGTTTTTATTTATATGTGTGTTTTGACAATTAAAAACTGACTAGACTAAAAAACTAGGTAGTTTTTGCTCAGTCTAAATGCTGTATTAAATTTAGCAATATGTAAAAAAAGTGTTTTTTTAAACTTCAAGATATACATACCCAACTATTTTTATTGTCTCGGGGACATATTGAGCTACCTCAAGTGCCATATATAGTGCTCTGATTTTACCGGTATCTGAAATACAGGGTGGTTGTTCTATCGTACTGTTTTCAAAGTAATACGAATTCTGCTCTGTATATTTTTTAAGCTTGTTGTCTTCCATTATAAATAAAAAATTGGTCAGTACACGTAGAGAAAACAAATTGTAGAACGAATAATGTAAGAATGAAAAATTTCTTTTTTTTATATTTAAAATGCCTAGAGCCTGCAAGATGTTCACGTACTGTTAACCGCTCTCTCACTGGCTCTGGCTGAGATTTCAAGAAGTTAAATTGCAGCTAACGGGTTTAGTTTTTTTATTACATTTTTTCATGTTATGCATATTTATTGAAACAATTTTTACCCCTAAATTCATAAACGCTTTGTAAACTTATAGGAGGTTTATTGAACAAATTTTGTATGAAAATGACGTTTTGTAAACCTGCTTTAACTTTACAAAGCATTTATGAATTTAGGGGTTAATATTTATTAAAATTTGACAACAAAACTGAACATATCACCTTCTAATAAAATTTCTTCAAATGTCGGCCAGAGCCAGTTAACATTGAAAGAGACACATGCATCCTCTTGAGTTTCTATACTCGTTGATGCCATAAAAACGGCTAAACATTTGGCCGCCAAATTTCACACACTTTCATATCTACAATTTTGATATTCCGCTTGACGATAGAATGTTTGGTTTGGCAATAAATTGAGAAAAACTAAAAAAAGGGGCAAAAATTCCAAAATCAACGTTTTTTAAATCTTTTTTTTTTTGTTACATACATATAACTCGAAAACTAAACGTTGAATCGTAAAGCGGAATATCAAAATTTTAGATATTTATGTCATAAACGAGTAGGTAGAGCCGTTTTTGTGCCATATACAAAACAAACGAGCAAATTTTAGCCATTTTTTGCTATTCCCAAGAAATTTATATATAAAAAAAGAAGATAATTTGCACTGAAATTACCTCTAAGTTTTACTAATATTATTTTTCAATCAGTTCCACGGTTTCGGCATATATGCATACAACGTTACCACACTTGAATTTTATAGCACCAGTTTTTGTTTTTATAGTACCGATTGCATCTAATTTTATGAGTGTTTTATGTTTCTTAGAATTTAATGGTCTAATTCATAAACTTTTACAACAGTCTTATTGCAGGATTTTAAGCTAATTTGTGAAAAATAGTATTCATATTTGCTTACTAACGAAAAAAATAATATAGGTTTATAGTCGATACTCATTAACTTTTAACCTTTTATAAAGTTTGGAGTGAGGAAGCCACCATTTAATTGTTAATTATTTCATTTTCAGGCTTGAAATGATTTATTAAAGCCATCCCATCACTAGAATGTGTGGCTTCCAACAACTTGCATCCATCAAAATGAAAAAAGCTACAACAACTTCGTAGCCAATGACCTTTTTCGAAAAAATTTCAAAAAAAAAATGTAAAAATACAATTAAAAAGAAAAACAAAACAATAGTGATGTACAGACTGTCAAAACATTATTCGAAATTTGATTACTTTTGTATGCTTCGAATAATATGTTCTAAAAAATTACTTTTTTACACATATTTGGATTGATTTTCTTTAAAAATAAAATAAAAAATGTTTTTAATGGCTTTAAAATTTATCTTAGCACATCATTAGTTCTCTAATTTAAGAAAATACATTTTCACTTCCGATTACCGAGTCAATCATTTACTAAATTTGTACATCATTTGCGACTTATTTGAAAGAAGAGAGAAAATAAACAATAGTGTTGCCAGAATCAAATGGAAAAATTAATTTATAGTTAAAATACGATTATGAATCAAGATTTCTAATAACTCTTTATTAAGCGAAATATGTACTTTAACTATTGCAAGCTTCAAATACCAAAAAATTTTTTTTTATGAATTAGCACATAAAAATAAAGTCATAAAACTGAAGTAACGTATTCTACACAGAAAAAACTAAAAACGAGTTTTAATTACGAAATTGATTATATTAATTCAAATTTTAATTGATTTTGCACCTATCACTCAAATGATACTATTAATTACTAAAAATTATGTAGGATTAATTGAAACGATTAAAATATTAATTGATTCAATTAAATGTTTGATTAAAAACTGTTTTTATTTTTATTATATTGTTACGAAATTTGGTTGATCTGGTTCTGGTATTTTGGAATAAAAAAATATCCTGAGAAACGGGATTCACTAAAGTTATCAATCTGGCAACGCTACATTTGAGTATACAACATTATGCTATAATGTGGTATAAAGTGTTATACTGTGAATTGCTTTGTGTCTCGGATAAGAATAAACTGGTTTGTATCTTGGCTAAGAATAAAATGGTGTGTCTCTTGGCTAAGTGTACAGTGGATTGTGTCTCGGCTAAAAGCCAAGTGGTTGGTGTCTCCGCTACGAATACTCTATATGCTTCTGGAAACTTCTGGTATGTTCTACAACCATGGCTAACAATCTGTGTGCCTCTAGAACCTTCTAGTTCATTCTACACTAGGGATGCCAATCGGGATTGATATTTGAAAATCCCGGGATTCGGGATTTTGTATGAAATCCCGGGATCCCGATCTCGGGATCCCGGGATTTTCGGGACTACGGGATCCCGGGATTTTACGGGATTTCGGTATTTAAATTTTCCTTTATTTGTAAAAATTTTTATGTTATGTAACTAATTTTTTTATAGAATAAAGCGTTTTATAATTATTTAATAGCTGTTAATTAATAATGTGGTACATTTTATGAATATTGAAACATCTCAGTCAGAAATTGACAGTGGTACAAAAAATCAAGTAATTGCATACCACTGGGTAACCGCGATGTTAAAAATAAATAACTGGCAGAACACTCATTTGGGACGCTTTGCCAGCGTTTGCAAAAATCGTTTTGCCAGTATTTGTTTTACAAAACATCACAGCAGGGCAAAAAAAAAGATACATATGAACTTTTTTTAAATTTTATTTTGGAAAATATAATTCCAAACCACCTATTTATTGGTTTTGGCAGCGTTTTGCCAAAGTTAAAAATTTTGTTTCTCCAGTACTTTTCCGGCGCTTTTTGAACTACCGGTCCTTTTGTCTATTGGCGTTATCATATTCGAAATGGGAAAACAATTTTTGTCAGTACTTGTACTGTTAAAATACCTTGCCATCGCTTTCCCGTTTGTATTTTTCTGGCTTGGATAATATATGAAGGACTGTCATTAAGTACACTTGCGCCCAGTATTTTGTAAGCAGATTTTAAAACAGATTCGTTGCGATAACCTTGCCCACTAAATCGTGTAATTACAGCAACAAAGTTATTTGGTTATCGTTATCATATGTTTTCATGGAAGAATTCAAACTTACAGTCCCAGCCAAAACTTACAGTGCCAGTTTCAGAAATCGAGTTTCGCTTGGAAGAATAAATCGGTATAATAACAAACAAACTTGATTTTTCGCATGTAGTACTCAAAAACGTAATATTGTTTACCAAAATTTCAAATTTTTCTGCAAAGTCTTTGCATAGTTTACTCGAATAATCTACTTAATTTATAATTTTACCAATATCTTGGCATCAATTTCTTATCAATATGAGAAAATGCAAGAAAAAACTTATGTAATCTAAAATTGTTCACTTTGTTTATTTGCGTTTATATTAATATTAAAAAATAAGAAAATCCCGGGATTTTTGAGAAATAATCCCGGGATTCGGGATTTTGCCAATCCCGAAAATCCCGGGATTTCGGGATTCGGGATTTCCCGTTTGGCATCCCTATTCTACACACAATCTGGGTGTCTCTAAAACATTCGAGATCATTCTACAATCGCAGACATTACACTATAAAAGGGCTGCAGCTTGTGTTAAGGGATCAGTCACGCAGTAGCGTTTGTACAGTTAAGTTGTGCTCTAGTAAATCATTGTGAAATTGTTTGTAAAGTAATAAAGTGGTAAAGAAATAAACAATAAATAGTAAACAACAAGTGTGTGTGTTTTAGTTCATTTTAATTGCCAGCCAGGTTTATTTAAAGGAAACAAACTTACGTTTTGAAGGCAAAACGTAACAATTGGTGTCTGAATTTAGATTGGTTATTTTGACTGCAATAGAAAAGAATCCGGTTTATCTAAAGGAGATAAACCAACGTTTTTAAAAGGTAAAAACGTAACAATATATTTATTATGATATATTAGGTTAATTACAATATTTTTTCTGAGTATTGTTATCACTGGAACAGGTAGAAACATAAATCGTGCACAGTATAAATAAGAATTCCTCAACCCCTTCATTGTCATAAGGTAAGTATTTCCGAAAGTGAATAGTGAAGTTATTTGGGAAATACAACAAAAACAAAATAATTGTGGGTTAATAAATCGTCGAAAAAAATTATAAGAAAAATGTTGCAGATTTGTCGGGCTTGCTTAAAGTGTTTTTACAAAGACGCCAATGATCGTCTAATGTGGAAAAATGATCTCAAAAATAGTGATGTTTTTGATCTATTTAAATTAATGAGGGTTAAAAATAGTACCGGGATCAATATTTCGATAAAGAAAAAATTTTCGAGCATTTAACTGAAGTACAAAGTCCTCTAGATAGACATACAGTGATCCGGAAGTTCGATGATTTCAAAAGGCAATGTGTACAAAAAGCTAAAGAGATCTTTCTAAATCTTAAATTTAATGGAATATGCACCCAAGTTGATCATTTTCGAAATCGAATTGTGTGACTTGTTTAATAAATTATCTGATGTTGGTGTAGGTACAAAGTTCCAGAATAAAAATTCTTAAAAAACAAATTGACAATATAATACAAATGAAAAGGTTTGACAAACAAAAACTAGGGATTTGGAGACGGAACTGAAAGAAAAATGAAAAAATTTACATTTATAAGCGTACGACCAAAATCAGTAGGTCGGCGTTAGGCGTGTGTCAAATTAGACAAAAATAACATGTGAAACAACTCAATTTTGTACGTTGAATTACGATTTTCTTTGATTTAGAGTTGGGGTTAAGAAAGGGGATGATTAAAATAATCTCTTAGAATTACAATCATACATGAACTGTATAAATAAACGGTTTATTTACAAATTTTTAACTTGTAACCGCTAATATTTGTTTTGATTTTGTTTACTTTTAATTATACAAAAAGTTCATAACATGCTAAATTATATGAAGTCATTGACCTTTAGACTTTGTACACTCGTTTGTGAATATAGATAATAGAATAATAACAGATTTGTAATCTGTAGTAAAAGTAGCAGTTATTTTTAACTAGAATTGTAGTTACTTTATAATTAAATTGTTAAATTAATATTTATAATAACGATTAAAAAAGTGAGATCATAAGTTCAATTCTTCTTATTTTAATGCTGGCCAAAGATATAGGAGATCTGAAAGCTTTTAAAACAATAAAAAAATAAATAAATAGATAAGTTGAAATTTTGTAGCTACAAAATACAACTAAAATTTAGTTATATTATTTCAGTTAAATTTTAAACATAATTTTATAAATTTTTTCTAATATGAAAATATATTAGAATTCGTGAATGGATCCCAACTAAATAAATATATGAACAGATGCGAAAATGTATAAACGTTGAGCTTGCAATGTTGATAATTATTCACTTTGCAAGTTAACGTGCATACGAAAAGTAATATATTAGTTTTTGCCTCAAACACGTTTTCGTATACTTTGAGTTTTTTTCTGAGTTCACTGATATAAATAGTTAAGTCGAAAACAGAGCTATTGTTATACTGAGATTCAAATTATATAGAAACTTCAATTAAGCTTTTTAAATTATAAATGGTTTTGAAGGCCAAATATGTACATCGTAAAATACTAAAAATCATCATAAATATCAAAGTCATTGCTATAACCATTACGATGACATTACAATCAGAGAGAAAATCTTAATGTGTAGTAACTACAATTGTTTAGAGGTTATTGACAAGGAAACCTTTTTGTTGTCTTCTTCTATTATTTACCCAGCAAAAAACAAAAGGCGAACCACTTCAAAATTAATATTGTATCTACATCCCTTAACTGAATATGCAAAACTAAAAGAAAACACCTACAAAAACATATAGAAATTTGACGCACACTCATAATTTTCTGCTGAAAAGTTGTTAAATTTACAACGGTTTCGGATCATAACTATATGACATGCTAATTTTAAATTCATTGAAACGCCAAACTTATACTACTTTTTTTTGAATTGTGATTCTTTGATGAGGTGGTAGTAGTTTAAAATTTGTCATCTTCATCAATGAATTCAATATGTGCGTATTATACTCAATACCGTTATAAATTTAGCATGTGTGGGTAGGAAACATTTTTAATTTACAAATTTTACAACTCTTATATAAAATCATTGGTTGTTTCTTTTATATTATACAAAAATAGGAATAATAATAGTTTTGTTGAAAAATCCTCTAATATGATTGTATTTAATTACCTTTGACATTTTCACAACAATACAAATGACGACAAATATATCATATTCTGGAAAATGTTTGTATTATTGGTAATGAAGATTTTTACAAGACATGAATGTAGTAAGAGAATAAAAAATGTGGAGGAGTTTATAAACGAACAATGATGACGTAACATGTAGGTATATGAAAAATAACAGTTATTATAAAAGGACTTTAGGCTTGTATTCACAAAAATGCCTTTTAATTTTATTACAATTCAATAAAGCAAATTAACATGCAAAACAACAACAAAAATCCTTCATTTAGCCTCTAATAAGACAAAAATTTCTTTCCGAATAAACATCTTGAGAAATACACTTACAAGAATAAATTTTTCATTGTAAAATTAAAGGCAGAAAAAACTATTTTTATTTTTAAATTTAAAATTAAAAATTAAACAAACATATGTTGAACACACTTATTGTACGAAGTATTTTTATTTTTGTATTAACAAAGCAGTAATGCAGAAAGAAAAACTTGTATTGTTTATTACCAATGGTGATAATCAGGGCAGCGACTTTCATGCAAATGCATGTTTGTAGTCATTAATCCAAAAATGATTTTGACTAAATACTTTTTCAAAATTAAAGAATTAACAACAAAATGGCATCGATTTGTTGTTGCATATTTTGTTATAAATGCATATTTTTGGATATTTTGCTTTTAAGTGCATATTTATTGCATATTGTATGATTTTTATTTGATATTTTTTTAAAAACTAAAAATAAGATCTAATGAAAAATATAGAAAGCGAAGAATTTGCAAACCTTTACGCAGTACTTAACCAGAATTTAAACATCAAGTTGTCATCTACTTTGACATTTATATTGGATTTAATTTTTAACCAAACGCTCTCGAATAATAAATATGAATTCAAAGTTGATGAATTTAAAGTGCCTGTTTTGATTTTAAGCATTTATTCTTATCATTAGTGCATATTTTGCATTGTTTAAGCACATATTTTAAAATTTTAAGTGCATGAAAGTCGCTGCGTTGGTGTTAACATACAAAATATCAACAAAAAATTTCAAAATATTTTTACTGTTGGTTATGCTTGCAAAAAAAATTAACAAACTTTCAAAATATTCATCTAATTGGTTAGCAAATTATGTTTTAAGGAGGGACATTACATTCGCGGCAGAGAAAACAGACATTTTTTTTAAAATTCATAACTCAGTCAAAAACAAACAAATTACAAGAAAAAAATTCAAAAACCCACTCAAAGGCGAAAGCCACTGATGATGGCTTTGTAGCGAAAGCCGAAAATGCGCATTCTGCCTTGCTGGTCTTATCGAATGTTTTGAATAATTTTTATTCTTTGTAATTTACTTGTAAAAATTGTATCATCTTTCTTTGATTTGAAAATAATTTAAACAGAAAGTGATATTAATTTATGATCTTGAGTCAAACTAAAATAACATTCATTTACTTAAATAACAGATCAACTAAAAACATTTCCCCCATTCAAAAAAATTTATTTTTCAACATGGTTTTATAGAGCTCCAAACTGGCGGCAGAGAAAAAAACGGGGCGTCGTGGTTGCAGCGCTGGGAGTCGCAAACATTGTCCGATCTGTAAAAAAATGACTTTTTTAAATCTTAACAAAATTGGTTATGGTATGAAACGAGCTTTTTTTTAAATTTTTTAAAATTTTTGGTGATGTTCCAAATTTGAAAGTGTGTTTTTTCGAAAGAAATATTGATTTTAAAAATTCATAAAAAATCGAAAAAAATTTAAGAAAAAGCTCGTGTCATACGATAGCGGATCAAGTTTAAAAAAATACAAAAAAAAAAAATTTCGTCAAAAAATGAACCCGCTACGAAAAACATGGTTTCGAGATAAACGCGTTCAAAGTTTGTGAACAAAGAAAAAAAGGTTACCTTCAATCTGCCATGCCTGCTTCGTACTGTATGCATATAAAATAACTGAGCATATAAAATAAAAATTCCACTATATGAGGTATAAAGATGCATTTTTTTCAAGAAATTCAAAAACACAAAAAACACTCACCCTTCAAGTAGGTACGAAATAACAACCACCAAAAGTTAGGTAGCAAATAAAACAAGTATATACCAGCTGCCGTACGTAGGTAGCGCAAAAATTAAAAATGCGCTCTCACTAATCCGGCTGTAACTTTTGAACCCGTAGGAATTTTTCCATGAAATTTTTTTTCTTAGAATCTTAAGAATATTTACTAAAATACAAATTTATAAAAAAAAATCGATTTCAAAAAACGGCCAATGTCATGTCCCCCCTTAATATGAAATTTTGATGTTTTTTAGTTTGCAGTAATGCCACCACTTTCTAAAGAGATCTGATGATGGGAAACTGGAAAATCCCCGAAACGATCGTCTTTTCATTCCTGAAGGTATAGAATATTTTGAAAGCAAACAAACTCTGATGGATAACTCAGGAGAAAAGTGGCAGAGTTTTTGAAAAAAGTACTTATGTTATTTTAAATTTAAAAGTAAAAATTAAACAAACTTACCAAAACTTATTTAAAAAACAGTGAAAAAAATTTGCTCTGGGAGTGCAAATATCTGGATTTCATTCCTATCTAAGAAATCATCAGGAGTTGACTTTTTTGAATTTTTAGAAATACCCAGTGTAGAAAATCTTTACCAGATATGTATATGGTTATATTACTATATACCTGGTAATGGTTACTAGTTATTTTTCTTATTACATTCCTTATTACTTTTGTATGGCGAAAATTAAATTAAATAATAAGTCTAAAAATAGATTTTAAAGAAAGCAAAAAAGAGTAATAATAATAAAGGATAAAAATCGCATTGTAAGATTTCGTTGATATTAGTCTAAGTTGAGTTGTTAACATATTCGATTTGCTTTCAACTGTAACATAAGTAGACAGTTATCAATTATTAACCCATTCAAGGCGAATGACACTGATGATGGCTTTATAGCGAAAGCCGAAAATACGTATTCTGTCTTGCTGGCCTTATAGAATTCTTTCAAAATCTTTATTCTTTGTAATTAACTTCTGAAAATTGTATCATCTTTTTTTAATTTAAAAATAATTTAAACTGAAAGTGATATTAATTTATGATCTATAGTCAAACTAAAGAACATTCATTTAAAAAAATAAATTTTATAAAAAAAATGTTTTTTATTGTAAAATTTGTTTTAATAAAATTTGCTCGAGCCGGGAATCGAACCTGGGACTTCAAATTTCCACTCTATAGCTTTACCACCTGAGCTATCTCGACATGTTATATTTGATAGATAAAAAGCTGCTGCGCACAAGTACGCTTACGCGCCAGCATACAAAAAATCAGAAAATTAAATTTTTCACAATATTTTATGTACAATTCCATTAATTTAATGAAAACTTTATAAAAATAATTCTCTCAGTGCACATGTTAAATGCATATGAAAACCACAAAAAATAAAATACAACCTACTCTATTCGTATTTGACTCATTAAATGTATTAAAGAGCGCTATGTTTATGTCTGGATAAACCAAGCTTAACTTTATGAAATGCAAAATTTACAAGAAATGTCTGTAGAGTGATGCTCTTCGATTTGGTAAAAATTTGAATATGTGATAGAAGCAGTGTTGCCATATAGCCAGTTTTAAAAAGTATTTGTTTTATAAGCCACTTATAAACTTAGAAAGTGATTATCCATATGACTCAATAATTAAAATAAAACTTCCATATTGTAAAAAATTAGGTACAAATCGAAACAAAATTTGCTTACTGGAAAAACGAAACATTTTTATAACAAATTTGGAATGAAATTGGCTAAACCATATCTGACATGTCATAGACCCGACGGACATATTTTAGCCGAACTTTTCAGATCATTTCTAAATGAAGGATATTTAGAAATTTATATTTTTTTGAAAAAAATTTTTAAAACAATGTCTTACCAAAAAATGTCGAAATTGATTTTTTTATTTATTTTAATAAATATTTTCCAACAATTTACTACTATTTGCAGAGACATATAATATAGAGATGCAACATCGATAATTTTTTATACAAACTGTAGATGTCGCTAGCATGTGGGAAATTTTGTCAAAGGAGGATTTTTTTATGTCAAATGAGGTTTTACAGAGTTGTTAGGTAAGGGGATTTGGGCCCAAATTAGGGATTTCGACTTCGTTTTGGGGACAGATTAAAAAATTTGTAAGTTTTAAAAGATTTAGTTTTAAGCCCAAAATAAGAAGAATTTTGGTATAAATTATATGCGTATTATTTCAAATTAGGTCTGTTAAAGAATTTCAAAATTTCTACAAAATATTTGAATTATTGAAGAAATGTTCTCCAAATATTTATAAATCTTGAAATAACGAAAAGCAACCAAGCTCAATAATTAATCAAAAAATTTTTTATTTTCCAAATACTGAAATTTTTACATGCAAAGGATTCAGAAAAAATAATTTTTGTGGAGGCTCAAAAAGTACCAGGGGTTTTCATGTAACCTCTTATGTACCTTCTGAATCGTGTAAACTCGATTTATGCAAACTTAATGTTCAAAAGAGTTTACGAGCCCTAGTACTTACACCTACTAGATTTACACTTAACTAAAACTATTAGTTTTTGAAAAATACTCGTATTTACTTGTCAAATTCCATACATATTTTAGAAAAAAAAAGATTTTTCACCATAATGAACTTCGTGTGAAAATTGTGTAGAATTTTCTACTTTTATTATAATATACGACTTTTATTTTGAAACGGTGACATTTCAGGTTAATTGTGATTTGTCTTTCGTATGATAAATTTTTTTTAGTTTCATAATTTTAACAAAGATTTGAAGCTTTTAAAGTTCGAGTGAAAACTTAAATATTTCTTCGAAAAATATTCAATTTTATTTAATTTGCTCCATTATTTCTTAATAATTTTCTGAACATAAGAGCGATGCTAACTTAGCTCCTATTTTTTTGGGGTTTTTGTTTAAATTAAAATGAATTGGGTATAACATTAGGGATTTAAACATTTAAAATGGGAATAAGCTAAAACTTTTCGGGCAACACTGCTCCCCAACAAAATGAAACAGTATTGCCAGAAAAAACAAAAGATGCAGTCAGCGCCATCTGTTGCAATAAAAACCGGTATTGCAATTCATCAGGACCATGGAAGACCCCTGACTAATTGTTCAATTATGATCAAGGACAATTCCAAAAAAAAAAGTATTTTTTTCAAACAAACATTTACCGACATAACAATATTCAATCAAATGAAAGGTAATTTTATGTGGAATACAAATCCATAAGGAATATTTTGAAGTACAACATTAAAGTATTCTATCCTAAGTCACGGGTTGATAAAGAAAGGTTCACATCTCGGAAGGGTGAAATTTTTTTTAACTTCAGATTCGGGCCTAGGAGACCAAAGTTCTTAAAAAAAAAGTTTTAGTAGGAAGCTGTGCAAAAAGTCTATTACTATAAATGCGAAAGGGATATAAATTATGCAATTCTCTTTATTTTAAAAATTGAAACCCTGGGATAATATTTTAGTCCCAGGATACTTCGGGATCCAAGAATTTCTTATGATTTTTTAAATTTGTTCGAAAAACAGTTTTTCTATAAAGAAATCGTTTTTTTGTAACAGTTTTTCTAACACTGGATAGAGGGAACAGGAAGGTAACAATTTTCGGTTAATACATTTTCTATTTTTATGAATTTTAGATAATTTGGCTTCGAACAAGAATAAATAAAAAAAATTTTCATTGCAGAAAATTCATATATTATTTTACATAAAATTTGGAACGATTAATTTTAAAATTTTATTCGATTAATTGACTAAAGTGAAACAAAATATATTTTCAATAAATTTTCTAACTTCAAATCACATCCAAACTAAACAGATGGGTATATTATCAACAATTGCGCCATACTTTACGAAATAACAAAATTAAAGGCTTTATTAGTCTAATCGTAAAGAAAAAAAGTATCAGTAATCAATTCAATATGCTAAAATAATATAGAAAATATTTTTGTCTTTTTTCTATCCATTGAAACTGCTCTCAAGTAAAATCGTATAAAAAGTTCTATTGAAAAAGAAAATTTCTATTTTATTACTTGACATTTAATTCTAGCACAAGAAAAATATAAAAAATATTTTTATTTTTTATACTCTTTTTATTCATTATAAGAGTGCTACCTTACTTTTTTACGATACTTCCAAACTAATTTGGACTTAATGCAGACTTTAATCAGTGCGTATGAGTTATATTTAGTAAGATAATATTACTCATACGTTAGAGGGCTCTTGAATATCAAGCACCAGTGATGGGAAATAAGTTAAAACATGTAAAATATGATTTTTACGCACAAATTTAGTAAACTAACACACTAATTTCCAAACTTCATTTAGTTTTCACGCACTTTCAATGTAAAATTACACATTATATGTGCACCAACTTAAACATATTGTGCGTATTTTTTTCAATTGCACACATAGAGTAAATTTACCAAATTTATAGTAGGAGTACAGTTTCCTAATATACACCGAGAGAATTTTGTTGGACGAGTTTTAATGAAAATTTTCAGTAAACTAATGAAGTTTTCTTCACAAAGTTAAATAAAAATTTCATAAATATGATGAAAAAGCTTCATATATTTTATGAATCTAGTTATAATGAAACTTTTTCATTCTGTGCATGAAAGTTTTAATAAATGAAATGAAAGTTTTTACAGTATTTTATGAAAAATTCCATTTATTCAATGAAAAGTTTCAATGGACGAGTTCCAGTGCAACTTTGTTATTTTTATGCAAAAATTCATTAATATCATGCACATAATTCTCTCAGTGTAAGTTGAGTAAATTTCAACAGAATTTAATTAGAGTGTAGTTTAACTCTGATTTTTCAAACAATTATAGGAAAATCTTGGTTTTGCTTCGTATGTTATATTTGTGAAAAATCTAAAACACGCATTTTTTACAAAAAGTGTAATACTCAAAAATGTTTATTTAAATATTTAAAGTGGTATTCTCGCAATAAAATTAATTTTGGCGACAATAACTGTATAGTATATAGTTTATATTTTTTTTTCATACACGTTGAAATAATCACAATATCTGTAGCTATTTGGCAAAAAATCATATTTTTCAATAAAAAACGTCTTTTTTAAAAATAATTTTTTTTTGGTATTTTTCTTGAAATGTGCACGCCTTTAGAAATCATATATAAAAAATGGTTAAAAATGAAGAGATCATGCATTTAAGGGTTAAATAAAAAAAAACTAAAGGAAGAATTTTTATACCCTACACCACTACGTGGACAGGGTATAATAAGTTTGTGCTGATGTTTGTTACACCAAAAAATATTGCACCTAGACCCACCTTATAGTATACCGATCGACTCAGGATCACTTTTTATTTCGATTAAACGATGACCGTCTGTCCGTCCGTCGCAAATATTAAGGTATTTTGATCAAATTTGGTACACCGACTTACGTCGGCCCAAGAACGAAACCTATTGATTTTGGTTAAAATCGGTCTATGTCACTGCATGACACTCAAAAAATTAATGGAGATCTGACCATCAGTTCTATATATTTCGGACATGCTAATTACAATGGCGTACTTTATTTTTCGATCAATGGTACAGATTTTTCGATAAATGTCTTTAAAGTTTGGCGGTTGTCCATTCAGTTTTTTATATAAAAATTATTCAAATTCAATTAATATGAATTTTTTTGTGTTAAAATGTAAGCACATATAATCTTGATATTTAAACCACTACTTAAGCCCCGTTTACATTATCACACAAGTGCTTATAGTTTTCTTCACACAAGTATGACAAAAAGTATGCTGAAATTGTCTGGTTGTCAAAAAAGTATAAAAGAAAATCTTTTCAGTGTTCATACTGTTATCGACACACACAACAAATAAATTAAAACAGTTATTTTTTCTTCTATTATTACTTTTTTTCACCACTAGTTGTTTTTAATCTTTGTTTAACATTTATTTGTGAATAACACAACACTTGTGTTGAGACAAGTGGTAACTTTATGAAATATTTCAAAAAATAAATGTTGTCAAAAAAGTGTGACCGTATTTTAAAATGTGTGCACCCATTTTGACATGTGTGTAACGAGCAGTGTTCACACTATTATACATTTTCGTTATACAACACATTTCTGACATGTATAACACACTTGTGTGATAATCTAAACGGGGCTTTAGCGTTTAATATAGGTTTTTATGGTTTTTTGCTATTTCAGCGACTTTAGTCGGCGAATGTACAATCGACCTCAATAAATATAATGCCTTAGTAAGGAAGCAATTAAAAGGAAAATATTTCAATAAAAATTGTATTCATCTATAGCGGCCTATATGTTAAAAGTCCAACTTTTAGTATAATATGGGGTTACCTCTAAAAAGTGTTGTTGCAAAATTTCAAGCAAAAACATTTCCATTTGCAAAAGTTATGGCAATAAATACATTTTTTACTAAGGTTTGTATCGTACTTAAGACATTTTAAGATACTAAAATGTCTTTAGTACGATACTGGTAATTTTTTTTCTTTCGATTTTTATATTTCAAAGAAATATGAAAATAAATAATTTCTTTCATATTGATAATTTATGATAAACAATCAATTATTACAGCAATTGTTAAGAAACATCTAAACAAGTAAGGAGTGCGTCATTGAAAATTGTAAAATGGAATAAAAGATGATTGAAATAAGTTCAAATTAAAAGAAAAACTACTAGTTGTTACATTTTTATTATAGATTTATATTCTATATCATTATTTTATATATTTAATATTTTAATCAGACGATGTAATTTTTTTAATTTGATTAATATGTCCCCCATAAGCAATTTTACAGTATTTTCAGTGACTTTTTGGAACCCGTTGCCCATTTGTATGTAAAATTAGCAATGGTTTTAGGCACTAATGTGGTATGCTTTAATTCTCTAGGCAGTTTGGTAGTTGACCTCTCTTTGTACAAAAATAACATTATTTTGATTTTACCATTCCATTGTGCTTTTACTGTAATCCCAAAATACCAAATCTGGCCAGAAAAATTTAGTTATATTGGGTTGCCTTGAAAATTGAATTAATCTCTTTTGGAGACTATTTAATATAGATATCTGAGTTTATTCAACCCAATGTAACAGAAGCTTGACTCCATTTTCCGGAGCTACAAACAATTTTCGATACTAAGAACTTCCTAGAAAATTGTTTTTTTTTCATGCGATTCTCTTCAGAAACATTACTTCAACTATCCGCTACATAAAATTCCTGACCAATAAGCTGCGAAAATTCTGCTAAAACGTAAGTTTTGTAATCCATTACACAACATTCGAAGTTTTGAAAAAAGTTTCTTTGAGAAGATTTTCTCAGTTTTTGGTTCGCGAAAATTCTGCTAAAACGTAAGTTTTTTCATCCATTACACAACATTCGAAGTTTTGAAAAAAGCTTTTTTGAGAAGATTTTCTCAGTTTTTGGCATCAACATTCTTCTAAGCATTTCTGTTCACAACTTCTTGAACTTTAAATGTTTTAAGCCTAAAATTAGCTTTACGTGCCGTGCCTCTTCGCCAGAAATATTTTGAATAGCCTTCAATAGCTTCTCCACATTTTTGACTTTGGTTTCGTTCCTGGGTCCTTTTGCTTAACTCGTTTCAGACTTTATTTCAATTACTAGGTCCTCGTTGAAATTTTTGACCACTCAGAAACACATTGCCTGGTCATGCGTACTTCTGTTTCAATTTTTTTGTCTGCATTTGTGTTTGGTTCTCCATTGTAAACTATAAAATACGCGAATTTGAGAAACTGGTGCATTTTAAAATCTGATATATTTCTCAAAGATATTTTGATGAAGAAAAATTATTTTAAGTAAAGGTGGAAAAAGTTATTAAGCAAAATGTATGTTATACTTTTTACTGTCGCACTTCTTACACCTTGTAAATTTATACACCATATAAGAGGCGATTCATGAATCCCCTCAATAAATAATGCTACAACTTGCTAATAGTTTAAATGAGTTTTTAGGGGTGACCTTTACTTTTTTTTTTGTTTTCATGTCTTTTATTTTCTTTGAAGATGTAAATTTATTTAATTAACTTATAATTTCTTTGTAAAATTACATTTATAATTGTTTCTTTATTCAATTTCTTACAAACTCATATCAATTCTTATCTCTTATTTCGATTGAGGTTTTTGTGGATATATCTTATTTCTTTTTGTTTATCTAAACCACATATTTTGTTTGTCCTAACCAATAACATTAAGTAAAAGTATAATTTTAAGTTAGCTAAACCGAATTTTTTGTACTCTCTTTTAGATCCAAAATAATATACTTCTGATTTTCAGAAAAATTTTAGTAAATACGAGTATGTACCCTCTAAAAAAATGTTTGCAAATTTATTACTATAAAATGGGTAAAGTTTTTTGTAATCTTAAGAAAATTCAGTAAATACAAACGCAAAATACGTAAAACTGTTTTGTACAGACCTTCATATATAATATTGCACACACAAAGTATTTTTAGACATAATCAGTGTGTTCGTTTACTCGAAATTATTACTACTCTTACTACAATTGGAAAGTTTTGTTTACTTTTTGTATTGAATTTTTCCAGCTGTAGTAAAAATAGTAACTTGTAGTACGTAAACGAACACGCCTAATGTGTTCAACAATTGAAAACTTTTTGTCTTTTTTTAGTCTTTTGTCAAATTAAAATTTTGTGCATATATTTTGAAAATATATATGCGGGATTTCATGTCAAGTGACCCAACTTTTGAAATCGATGTCTTCCGATTTGGATGAAATTTGCAACAAGGTTACACCTATGGGATAGTAGTTTAGACACAAATTTTCAACAAGATCGATAAAATAGTTTATGAGTTAGAGGGGGTAAAAATTTGACATTTTGGCCAAACAGGTATTCTTTCCAGGGAAACAAGCCGATCAAAATAATCGGCTGCGGCGGTGCAAGCAAAAAATCGGCGGCGGCGGCGATTAAGGTTGAGCCGGATAAAATTCGGCGGCGGCGGCGGCGGCGCAACCAAATAATCGGCGGCGGCGGCGGCTTGATCGGCTTGATAGAACATTATACACGTAATTTTAAGATGTTTAAGGTTTTTTCCAAAATATAGCAGTAGAAAATTGTGCAAAAAATTTGGAATTATCAAAAAAAAAAAAATAATTTTAAATTAAATTCATCGATAAAAATTACAAATTAAGTATTTTTAGTTTTTGAACGGAGCTAGAAGGAGAGATAGTTGGGCTTTCCAAATATATACATACATATGTTTATATATTCAACAAAATTGTGTGGAAATATTTTGAAATAAAACTGATTTTCATAATTTTTTCTTATTTTGTTTAACGACTTTTAATTGCAATATTTTGTTTAAAAAAAAATAATTTTTATGTAATTTATTCTTTATTCAGGGTAAAATGAAGTTCTACTTTAATCGCTTTAAAATTGTCAAAGTTATACATTTTTTATAAACATGTAATCTCTGCATTTATAAGAAAATTGAAAATATTAACCTTAATGATTGTGCCATGATTGTGCAAACAAGAACATCGAGTTGCTGAAATTAAATGTTTAGAAAAATTACGATAACTTTTTCAATTTTCAATTAATTTAAACAAAAGAATCTGATTTTACTAAGAACTAAACGCACTTTCAGAATGAATTACAATAGTAAAGAATTGTTTAATACTGTAAAAAAGCCGTCAAAGTATACAAATTAAAAAAAAATTAATTTTAATATTAAAAGAACTGTCAACATATTTCAGTTACAAATAAATAATTCTATATATATTTGGAAAGCTAAATTTTTCGTCTTTCCAAAAACGTTACAATATTCAAAATCGGTTGAAAAATTGCTGAATTTCAAATTGTTAAGTGCTTGAAGTCGCTCAAAAACAGAGTTTTGAAACTATTACCCCTGTTCTGAATTCCGAAACTTTTTAATTATAGTGGTTTTGTAAAATCACACAAAATTCAAAATGTCGGAAATTGACTGTTTCAACAGATTTTAAAATAAATTTTAACATATTCAATTTTGCAACAAAATAGTCCTTTTACTTTCAACAAGCTTTTCCAACACGAAATAAAACGAAGAAAATAATTCGGATGTGGATCCAAAACAGCAAAAAAATTCGGAATGATCCACTTTAGAATTTTTTATGTGGATTCGGAACTTAGAAATAAACAAACTCTATTTTCACTCAAAATTAAATGTGTTTTTAGAATAAACTAGAAAAAAATATGGTTCGAAAAAAATTATGCTCGAAAAGATGTCAAAGTTGAAAAACTTAGAAGAAAAGTTAAAAAATTCAGATATTCACCCCTGTTCTTAGTTCCGAAACTTTTTAATTAGAGTTGATTTGTAAAATCACACGGAATTAAAAATTTCGAAAATTTGTTGTTTCTAGCAAATTTTAATATTCATAGACTAATTTTAAAATAAATTATTATGAATGACACGGTGCAAAATATAATTTAAATAACATATATTTAAATTTAACGGTTCGTTGTAATTCAAAAAAATCTGTGGTTATCATACACAGAGTTGAATAGAATCAGCTGAGATATCTTAAGAATTAAGGTTCAAAGCAAAAAAGAGTAATAATAACAAAGGATAAAAATAACATTGTTAGATTTCGTTGATATTAGTCTAAGTTGAGTTTTTTGATAACAAATTCGATTTGCTTTCCACTGTCACATAAGTAGACAATTGTTAATTATTAACCCATTCAAAAGCGAATGACACTGATGATGACTTTGTAGCGAAAGCCGAAAATACGTATTCTGTCTTGCTGGTCTTATCGAATTCTTTCAAAAAATTTTATTCTTTGTAATTTACTTGTACAAATTGTATCATCTTTCTTTAATTTGAAAATAATTTAAACGGAAAGTGATATTAATTTATGATCTAGAGTCAAACTAAAGAACATTCATTTAATAAATTATTATATGATTGTTGTTAAAAAATATATATTCGTTTCACTATCATCAAGCTTTTTCTACACGAAATAAAACGAAAAAAGTAATTCGGATGTGGATCACGGAACAGCTAAAAAATTCGGAATGTTTCACTTTAGAATTTTTTTGTGAATTCGGAACTCAGAACAGCGTCGATTATTGTAAATATCTCCCCAATTTTATAAGTCGACCGAGAAATAACTTAACATTTTTTTTGTACTGAAATTTCTGAAAAATGTGATGTGATCTACTTAACCAAACCTACGACCATAAATTCGAATGAATTAATTCTTTAATTTACTTTTGGACTTTTAATTAAAATTTACTAATATATCTTACATTTATACTATTCCTTATGAATTCATTCACTGGCTTCATTCTTTTAATTTTCATGCATAGTGAATGAATTCATTCTTTTTATAATGATCTTTCACGTTTCATTCGGTTTGTAAAAGTTTAAAACAAATTTTGCGTTTTTAATTATTTTTAAGGGTTGCATATATGATATCAATATTAAATCCCTAAAATAAGCCACATTTTTATTTAATTTGTAATTATAAACTAAAGTGTTGTCAGAATCATTAGTATATTCATACCTTGATCTTTTACTGATTGAATACAATGACAATTTTGATAAGCCATTTTGTAAAAGATTAGAATTAATGAAAAAATTAATTACTTAAATTGATTGTAATTCTATAAGGAATGTATTCAACATAAGAATGCATTCTATTTAATATTAAAATTTGGGAATGAAACCTATGAATTAATTATAAAGGAATGTTTTGATGGAATGATATATATTCAATTTCTAAAGCTGAATTCGGTTTTGTGCGAATTAAGATAAAATTGAATTAATTCTTTCGAAGCTCTGCCTACAATCTACACTTGGTCATTTGAAAAGTATATATGTATATTTTTTATTTTATTTTGTAACACTGTGCAATTTGTATCCAAAACTATGGGTGCTAAAGACGTGTTTTCAAACAGAAATACACATTTTACATCTTTTTTACTTCAAATAAATTTTATATAAATTTACTATGGAAGTAAAGTATATTTTTTGAACATGCATATTTTGAAATCGTCATTTTTTCGAAATTTGCACTTCCATTATCTAAAACTTTGTTGAAATTGATTAGAAAATATATGTTTTATATTTCTGAATGGTTTTATCTGGGTTTTATATTTTAAGATTTGTCACAGACTCCTTAATTTTTAGGTATTAAAAAAGTCAGTCTTTTTCAGGTTTAATCAATATTAACTTAAAAATGAAACAGAAAATGCGAATTTTATTGATAAATTAAGTAGCATGAGGTGTTTGCTAAAGGTACAAATTCAAATATTAGATATTCCTTTCATCGCAGATTATTTATTAACGAAATGGTGAAAAAAGAGAAATTTCAACTTTAAATAAACGTATTGGGAATATTATCTCTAGGGCCATATTCGTGATCTGCGTCCCATCGCAATCCCGATGCATCAAATTTTTCTTATTTTGTTATACTGTGTTACCTATTGGTGTAAGCAAAATTTGTCCTAAACAAATTATATAGCCATATTTGCAATCTGTCGTTTTTTATTTTTTTTTATTTTTTTTTTTTTTTTTAAATGTGGAAAAAATTAAATAGGAAAAAATTTTTAATAGTGCATATGCTAAGCATTGAAAAACCCTCGTCTTGAGTTAGAAATTATTTTTTTTATACATATCCCACTCGCATCCCACTAAGCGACCAAACCTACCTTAAAGGAAAATTCCTAAGCTTTCTTTTGATCCAAAAAGTACCAATTAAAAAAAAATAAAAAAAAGTTTTAATTAAAAAAAAAAATATTGAAAAAAAATTTTATAATAAAAAAAAAAATTATTTTTCGTAAGATTGCAGTAATGGCTATATAATTTGTTTAGGACAAATTTTGCTTACATGGATGAGAAAGAACACATGTTTGGCCAAAATGTCAAATTTTGACCCCCTCTAACTCAGAAACTTTTTTACCGATCTTGTTGAAAATTTGTGTCTAAACTACTATCCAATAGGTGTAACCTTGTTGCAAATTTCATCCAAACCGGATGACATGGATTTCAAAAGTTGGGTCACTTGACATGAAATCCCCCATATATAAATGGTAATAAATATGTTGATATCTAAAATTGGAAAATACTAAAATAAAATATTAAAATAGAGCTAAAATAACTAATATCTATTTTACAAAATTGTAAATTAATATAATATTTGTAAGAATAAATTAAAAAAAAATTGGTCAAGATCGAAAAAATTCACATGTCCATAAAAAAAATCTAAATATTTTTTTTCAAATACATGCAAACAAATTGCATCAAAATATTTTCAAGACAACCACAACCAATTAAGTGTAAGTACTAAGGTTGGATGGAAGGAAAAGAGAATAAAGAATTTTAATATAATTTTCTTGCTGTATTTGTGGAGTTACAGAGTATTAAGTGTAAGTTATTAGTTGACACAAATGTTAAAAGGATGGTTAAGACCCAAACAACTTCTCCCACATTCATAAGTTGTTTGACTCCATGTTAAAAAAATTTTAATGTGAAAATTTGTATTTTAAAATCGATATTTAGGGCCTATACGGGGTAACCAAATTATTTCCTATCAAAATAAAAATTGACAAAAGGGTTTAAAATTTTTAATTTTTTTTAATTTTTAGCATTTTAATCTCTATCACTTGATATTTAAATGAAATGATAAACTTTGCATACCTACAGTTAGTTATGCGTTGAATTATAGTAATAACAAAACTTTTGTAATTATAAGTTTTTGTATTAATTTCATTTTCATTTCAAGTGGTAAATTAAAATACAAACAACATAAAAAAGTCTTTAGCCTAGAAAAAAATCTTAAAAATTTGTTATATAAAATCAGGGTAACGGGTAGTTTTAATCATTTTACCACAGAATAAAAAAATTAAAAAAAAGTTTATTTTTCGATCTTCTATCACAAATGATACGAGAAAGATTATTCCAGTTTAAAGATCAAAGTTTTTGTTATTATTTATATAACAAAAACCAGCCCAAATGTTATTTTCCAAAAAATGCGGTCTCCATATAATTTTTCTACCAGTAAGTTGTCACATGTTTCTGTTCGCACTACCGAACGTTATCAACAAAACCTTTATAGAAAAGAGGGGCGTGTAAAATTTCCTTCAAAAATTGGGTACACCTGACAACAATATTTTTTATATGTACACCTATTTACATCGCATTTATACTACCCGGCTACCCTGTATATAATACTCCTTTTAACCAATGTAACATGATGTTGATGATGTTGTAAATACAAGAAGAAAATTAAAACTTTTTCTGTCTTGTTACTTTTTAAAACACAAATCATTTTGAGGAAACAAATGTATTCGGTTGTCGAAAAATTTTTTGGTTTTTGTTACCTAACTTTTACCTTGGTTCAAACTTTTGTCATTCTAATGACCTAAATTAACCCAAAAAAAAAAAAAAAGATTTTTGAACGTAAAATATGTTAAACACTTTCATTGGTTTGATTCTATATGATTTTTTTTCTGTGGTATATTTTGAGGTGATGTTTGTAAGAATGCTGTAAAAATCTATTTTACATTATTAAAGTATGGGTATTAGGGTGAAACTTTTTTTTTTTTGAAAATCGGGAAAATTGGGGGAACAGTTAGCTAGGTTTTAAATAGTATATAATGCAGGGGTCTCCCATGGTCCTGATGAATGGCAACGCCGTTTTTAATGCAACAGATGGCGCTGACTGCTGTTTTGTTTTTTCTGGCAATACTGTTTCATTTTATTGGGGAGCAGTGTTGCCCAAAAAGTTTTAGCTTATTCCCATTTTAAATGTTTAAATCCCCAATGTTATACCCAATTCATTTTAATTTAAACAAAAACTCAAAAAAAGGAACTAAGTTAGCATCGCTCTTAAGTTCAGAAAATTATTAAGAAATGAGTGAACAAATTAAATAAAATTGAATATTTTACGAAGAAATATTTACGTTTTCACTCGAACTTTAAAGGCCCCAAATCTTTATTAAAATTGTGAAACTAAATTTTTTTTATTATATTACGAAAGACAAATCACAATTAAGCTGAAATGTCACCATTTCAAAATAAAAGTCGTATATTAAATTTTCGAGAGAACAAATTCTACACAATTTTTACACGGAGTTCATTATGGTGTAAGTTCTAGGGCTCGTAAACTCTTTTGAACATTAAGTTTGCATAAGTCGAGTTTACACGATTCAGAAGGTACATAAGAGGTTATATGAAAACCCCTGGTAATTTTTGAGCCTATACAAAATTTATTTTTTCTGAGTCCTTTGCATGTAACAATTTCAGTATTTGGAAAACAGAAAATTTTTAATTAACTATTGAGTTTGGTTGCATTTCGTTATTTCAAGATTTATAAATATTTGGAGAACATGTCTTCAATAATTCAAATAGTTTGTAGAAATTTGGAAATTCTTTAACAGATCTAATTTGATCGACTTTAATTTGAAATAATACGCATAAAATTCTTTTTATTTTTGGCCTATAACTAAATCTTTTAAAATTTACAAATTTTTTAATCTGTCCCCAAAACGAAGTCGAAATCCCTAATTTGGTCCAAATCCCCTTACCTAACAACTCTGTAGAACCTCATTTGACATAAAAAAATCCTCCCTTGAGAAAATTTCCCAAAATAAAATCCTCCTTTGACAAAATTTCCCACATGCTAGCGACATCTACAGTTTGTTTACGAAATTATCGATGGTGCATCTCTATATTATATGTCTCTGATATAATGAGTTTAAATTTTAAGGCAGATAGGGGGTAAAAACTTTAGATTTTGTTTTTTTTTAAAGAAAAAATTAAAAAATGTTTTTTTTTCAAATAAAGTTTATTTAATTTTTAATTCATAAAGCAAATTATTTTTAAACTTTTACGAAAACAGCATTGATTTTTAATAACTTGTAAAATTTATCACAAGTTTTAGCTCACAGTGAAAATGGCACAGTCAATTTTAAGTTAAAAAAATCGGTCTTTTTCATATCCTAGCACTTTGTTGGGAATCCTTTCTGCGCAATGACAGATTTTAGTCAATTATTGATCGATTCCACTGACTTTTTTGTTAATTCTGGGGACATTCTTTCCCATTCATCTTCTGAAGCCTTGTTGAGGTCGTTTACGTTAGAAATCGGATGTTGGCGGATTTCCAACTATAGTTTATGCCACAAGGTTTTTATATTTAATTCTGGTGATTGCGGTGGATTTTTGATGACCCTTGGCCAGTTTTGCATTAACCATTCTCTTATTATTCCAGCGGTATGTTTGGGGTCATTGTCCTGGTAAAAGTGGAAAGTGTCCTTTGTACCCAATTTTTCTTAACTTTGCTTTAAGTTATCTTTTAAAATTGATAAATATTGAAACTTATCAATTATTCCCTCCACAAAATGCAGATTTCCAATAGCTGCCGACGAACATGCACCCCATACCAGCACGTAACCACCACCGTGTTTTACTGTGGGATGAAAGTGCTTTGGATTTAACTCCTCCATGGGCTTTCTGCACATATTAACTTTACCGCCTGAAACAAAAATATTAAATTTAAACTCATCAACAAATAAAACGTTTTCCCTAAACAATCCCGTAGTTATGGGCGAACTTCAATCAGAGTTTTTTGTTTGCTTACTAAGGGTTTTTTCCAGGCAATTCTTCCATTCAATCCAGCACTTCTAAGGACTCTTCGTATTGTTTCTGGGATTGCAACATATACATTAGGGTGGGCTGATTTGTAAGGACAAAAATTTGTCGATATTGTGCCATCGATTTTTTGATAGCTTTTGGCATGAGGAGGCGCGTTTTTTTTTCGACAAAAACTTGTCTAAAAACCCAAAAAAAATCATTTTTTTTTCGAAAAAATGATATCGCCATCGTTTATATATTGTATATTTAAAAAATTTGAAATCGGCGAATTTTTTTTAACGTACCTACTAAAAACACCTTAAAAATTAACGCGTAAAAAAGATCGATTTTTCGACAAAAACTCGTCCAAAACCGTTTGATATGTCGTAGTGGAACTTTTTTTTTTTTCATGCCAAAAGCTATCGAAAAATCGATGGCTCAATATCGATTGCTAAATCGACCCACCCTAATATACATACTACGGTGTTCTCCAACCATTCTTTGCATTCTTTCACTAAGCACTGAAAAAATGTTGAAGTGAGAGTTCTCCTCTACTATGACAACTCAATGCTAAAATCATTAGTGTTTCTGTTATAAAAGAAGTTCATCTAGATCATTAATTGTACACCCAGAGAATAGATTCGGTGCTGACAACCCCATTTGTTGCCAATCAAAGTAGCATTAAATGAATTTTTCGTTTGCGGCTACCGAATTATTCTTCATACAACTGAAATTCCGTTGTCACATTAAAATTAGTCTTGTCTCAATTGGCTTTCTGTTGCCACAACTGAAAAATTCTGCTAACACAACTGAACCATGCGATTGACTACAAATGGGGTTGTCAGAACTGAATCTGTTTTCTGGGTGTAGTGCTTTTTCTATTGCATCTCTTTTTTTGCTGGGTGGTTTTGAAAATCTTCTTATTTACGTTATTTTGAATTTCACCTGATGATATTTTATCACTCGTTTCTGAAGAATTTTCTGCATAATTAGATATTGTTATACGTGCTTACACGTGTCATATTACAATAAACCAAAAGAATGTTAGTAATACTTATGATGTAGGTAAACGTTTAGAAAATTAATTGAAAATTGTGTGAGAAAGTACAGATTTTTAAAAGGGGAATAAATCAATAAGTTTACTTAAGAAATGCGAAATGCGAAAAATTTAGATTGTCGCATCTTGTGTTATACTGAAAAATATATTTAAACATAATAAAATCTTATACTATCTGAAAACACGATTGTCATAATTATATATCGTTGTTGCGTCTAAGAAAATAACTAAATAGAAAAAACTTTTTATGAGTAAACCTACAAAACAGCCTTTATAAAAGAATTACTACCAAAAATCATAGTTAAAGCACAAAGTAAAGACGTTATTTGGATATCCCACTAATAATTTTTACAATAAAACAAATATCTATTTTCTTAAGAGTAGCGATGATATGTTAATCCTTATTAAGTTTGGCCGGACACGTGTTTTTTCAAATCAGCAACCCCACATACCTTGGTATCCCATAAGCCGGGAACATCGGGCAGGCGAAAACGAATTTGAGTAAATACCGAGAAGAAATTCAACCTTAGTCCAACCTGCCTGTCGGGGTCATGGATTGAAATTACAATTCGAATCTTTTTCACGCCAATCCAAATCCCGGGTATTTGGGTTGTTGAGGATCTCAATAACTTTTAAGTCATTTTCATGTCAACCCTCAACGGACTCTCCGTTTTGGTAGACGAAAATGACCCCCGGTTTATATGAATGAAATTTCGGGGTTTCGGGTTTTTTACATCAACGTAAATTTCAAATCTTAAAAATCATATTAATATACGCCCGTTGCACTTTAGCTGTTCAACTGTGAATTCCTTTATTATTGTTTCATGTTAAAAATATTTTATAGAAAAAATTAAGTATATTTTTTTTTAATTTTTGAAAAAATCATACCATTTTTTGTGCCAATTTTGCTGTTCTCCGTTCCTTTATGGGTGTAAATTTGGTGCACTCAAAATAAGTTACAGATCTGAGGATTTTTAGTACTTTGTAAAAGGAAAATAACTAAAATCTTTTTTTAAAACTTGTTAAAATTCAGTCAAATCGATTTAACATTCCTTCGACAAATTTTTTTTACTTACATTTTATTTTATTTAAGTCTAAGTCGTTCATCTTAAATGAAGCAATTATTGCTTCTAACGCTCTTGCAAAACTAATCTATTGTTAAGTAAAACATGCGCTTCTTAAGTTATGATTTTCCTTTTTGTTTTATCTTTGTCGTCATTGTATTTAATTCCATCAACTTCATCATCATCATCATCAGGTACTTAAATTAAACAATGAAAATCAAAGAATACACGTCGTATTCTAGTATTTTTATACCCTACAATATTACGCGAATGGGTTGTATGTTATTGAGTTTGTGTTAAGGTTTGTGATATTCAGAAATATTGGACCTAAACCGATCGACTCAGAATTACAGTTTGAGCCAATTTATCGATGTCTGTCTGCCTGCTTGCCCATGTATTTTTGTTGAACGCTAAAAGTAGCAAATATATATTTAGATATTTTCGTGAAATTTTGTACACTTACTCATATGGACCCAATGACAAAGAATATAATTTTAGTTAAAGTCTGTGCATGTATAGACCTAGGGGCCAAAGGTGCCCTAAAAATATTAAGAATATCTGTGAAATTTAGTAAACTCACTTACTTAAGTAGACGAATAATACCTTTTGCTTTAGGTTGAAATCGGTGGACTTAGTTCGCATACAAATGTCACCCAATATTGTGTTTAATACAACTGTAGCTGAAAATTCAGAAATATAATATCGGAAAAAGATTACACAGTATTAGGATAGCATATTCGGACCTAGTGCTCACAAATAAATTTTAATCATTAAACACATTAAAGTTCTAGAACAAAACACTTGTTGACTTTCATACTGACTGGCGTAGAGTATTACACAATTTACTTTTACTCGTTTTACATGGAAATACCACTAACTTAAGACGAAGTATTTATTAAATCGGCATTTAGTGTTTTTTTGTATTCAAATTGCTGGAAAAAGGTGACTAAATGCTTTTATATTGGAATAGCATAAAGGCCCGATACTTCGTTACCGGTAGTTATACCATTTATTACTATAGTATTAAAGTTAACAACTAATGACCTTAAGCCGAACTATATTCACCCTACAATAATATTATATTTAATATTCTAGAAAACAACCAGCAATTTTTTTATATTGTTTAATATTGAAAATATTTTGAAAACCGGTATAAATATATGAAAATAAAAATTATCCTTTTATGTATTTCAATTGAAAAAAAAAAAAATACACTTTTGAAATCAATGAAATTTTATTAATAATCGTATTTTTATTTATAAAATCCATGTTTAAAAAATTTTGCATGTGGTCCAAACATAAGCTGAGAAACTTAAAAAATACTGCGAAAAATGAAGTAGTAAGATGTGTGTGACGGCAGGTGTATTTAGAAGATAATATATTTGTGGTTTCTAAGGAATTTTCTTTTCCTTCTTAAAGAAATTGTTTAGCTTTGTCGTAGTGGATGCTTCAATTTTAAGTTTTAAACTTTTAGCTTAAAGGGTTTGCGCGATTTTCTTTTTCTATTTCTTCAGTTTGTTTGCCATTCCTCTCAAAAATTTATTTATTTTAGGGTACTTCCACATAGACATATGTGTTATTACTACTGTCAAAATCACATATATTCATTCTTATTAAGTTTGAGCGGAAAGTCTTTTTTCTTTTTTGATATCCGTGCTACTTGAGCTTTTATTCGAAAAGTACCTTTTTGTAACTTTTGGAATTACTTGGCAACTCTATGCAACATATTAAACTCCCTTATTTGACGAATATATTTATATTAAGTTTTTATGTCGACAGTTTCTGACATGCTGTCAAACAAAAAAGTACCAAAAAAGTGGTCGGGTCTCTTTCGTCCATATTACCCACCTAATCTCCGAGATGGCCAAAATTATGAAACTAGTTTTTCTTAGATTTCTTTCCTGTACCACATCCGAATTTTATAAAACGCGAAGACTATCACATGAGACACTTTCCTTGTTAGTAATGCGCGGCTTCAGCAATTAATATAGGGGGAAATCATACGCCACCGTTTACAAAAAACAACAAACACCATCATACGCCACCGCACAGTGCTTTGATCCCATACAACGATTGGACAAAAATAGAAGTAGTGGGGACAGAGTTTTGAAATGTGGAATACTGACTTAGAACCCCTTAGTTAAGAAAAAGTTTAATTTTTGGAAATATCGGGCCAAGGATACGCCCACCTCCCATAGGTCCTGAAATTAAAAAATATAATATTAGCTACATAAATGGACGTAAAATTACAAAAACTATCCATTGAGATGCACATAAAACTAGAAACGTTTGTGCCGATTTTTATTAAAATCGAAGCAAGGACTCTTAGTCCTGCCATATATCCTTTATTTTAAAATCTTTATAAAACCTGCAAAAATTATCCGATGGCGATGAAATTTAGCACATGGTCAAGCCATATTTGTGTCAAATTTGGGTAAAATCGATTCATTAATAAAAAATGGCTTTCACAAAAAATGAGTTTTAAACGCTTAAAATGATTTTTCTAAAACAAAAAAAATTAAATAGGATTAAAATAGGAAACCATGTGAATCCTCCATAGGCATAGGGTATGTTCAGCGAACTTATGTAAAATACTACGATGAATATTTTTGTGGAACATTTTAATCTTCTAACTCTCCAATTAAAGGGACTTTTTTGGCCCCTTTTTAAAACGGACAAAAACGACCCGTAAGTTGAAGAGTTAGAGGGTTAAAATGTTGCGCAAACATATTTTTCATCAAATTCTATTTTTGAAGAGATTAGCATTGATAATTTAAATTAAGTGCCAGTAATAAGTAAAAACTTAAAATATGTTAAAGGGTTCATTTCGTACTTATTCAGAATTTGTGTTCAAATGTCCCACAAATCTGGATTTTAGGGAGAAACCATGGGAATCTTCCATTTTAGGTATAGGATGTGTTCAGCGAACTTATGTAAAACACTACGGGGAACATTTTTGTGTACAATTTTAACCCTCTAACTGTTCAACTTATGGGCCTTTTTTGTCCCCTTTCATTGAAGACTTAGAGGGTTAGAATGTTCCACAAAAATGTTCCTCGTAGTGTTTTACAAAAGTCCGCTCAACACATCCTATACCTAAAATGGAAGGTTCACATGGTTTAAATACTAAACACTCTTAAATGCCTGAAATTTGTGTAAAAATCATGAATTTAGGCATTTCAAAAAATCCATTTTTTTTAATTTGTGGTAAAAAATAGTAACTAATTTTTTAATGATATATTATATAACAGTATAGACTTACAAAAAAATAAAAAAATATTTAATTTTATATAATTTTTTTATACTCCATCAACTAACTACAAATATATTGAAGTTATTAAAAAACAAATCTTCGAACAAGTTTTTAAAAAAATGTATTTTTGAGAATTATTTTGGTGAAACAATTAAACCCCATTTTTCTGTTAAGTCATTTTTGCATAAAATTCTCTGAGTTTAGCGCCCTCTCTTGGCGGCAAAAGCAATCACGCCAAATATTTTTTTTCACATTTGTTTGAGCTACTTTCTTATCTTTAAAGAAATCCTTGTTTAATCACAATTTGAGACAAAAAAAAATTTTTTTTTGATTTTTGTCCAAGGGAGGAAGCATAATGCACCGTTCCCAACTCAATAACATAACAACATAACTACTTTGAACTTCAGTGTTCTAGCCTAAGGCGTTTAGGCAGCCCGTCAAGGGATAGACTTTTCCGCTTTCCGCCCACCACTTGTGAATTGTAAAAACTCCATCTTATCAGATGTCTGTGTTAGAGAAAAACACACTCATCAAATTTCAACTTTCTAGGTCCAGCGGTTTGTGCTGGGCGATGCTGAGTCAGTGAGTGCGTCAGTCACATTATTCTTTTAAATATATAACATTAAAGTTGTTCCTATTAGTATAAGTTCATTCTGCCGTACATAAATATTTCCATATTTTTTTATTGTGCCTCAAGGCCAAACCAACAGCATATAATACGCAATTGTTTTAACAGAAATAAAAGAAATCCTTTTATTTTATGACTTTTCGCAAACATTTCCGTTTTTCTCTTTAACGCTGATTGCTGCACAGTGGGGAAATTGAAAATATTTTCAAAATGATTTTGAAATTTTTCATTGAAAATATTTTACTGTACATCCAAGCAGGGTAACCGGGTACTATTAATACGACGTAAATAGGCATATAAACCACCTTGTTGTCAGCTGCTCTTAATAAGGTCGGCATATACGACTTAAATGTTCAACATACAAATCGACTTTTTAAACGCATTTTAGGACTATAAGATTACCAGTTACAATTAGTTTTTGGTTTTCAAATTGAAATTTATATAATGATTCTGCAATACTGCGAAATACTCAAACAATTTTTTTTAAATTTCTGTGCTTCGTAATGTCTGTTGTCGATTAGAGATGAATTTCGTAAAAACCAGCTGCAATACTTTAAAAATTAAAGATCAAAGCAAAAATAGTATTGTACTAACAAAGGATTAAAATAGCATTATTGGCATTTCAGTGGTGTTAGTATAACTGTGTGTTGCTTTGAATTTTTTTATTTGTTTCACATTCAATATAAATAGATCATTATCAATCATTAACCCACAATTGCATGTTTACTGAGTACAGCGAGACAAGAAAATACGTACGAGTATTCTATACTGGTGGTCTTATCGAATTTTCCCTGTAATTTACTTGTAAATTTATCATCTTTCTTTAATTTAGAAATAATTTAAAAGAAAATGTGATAATATGTGATCTTAAATGGAACGAAGAACATTCGTTTACCAATTAAAAAATCAACTGTACATAAACTTTATTCAGATCTAAAAATCGTTTAAAGTCGATTTGTATGTAGAATATTTAAGTCGGATATGCCGACCTTATTAATAGCAAATGACAACGAGATTGCTTATATGCCTATAATATATACGTACGTCGAATTTTTACTACCCGGTTAGCTTGGGTTTGGTATATTAACTTTTTTCGGTTGTTCTAGACCAAGTTGACAAATTTCAAAACAATTATATATAAGAATTAACAGAAGGAAATAAGAAAATAAATGTGTAAGAATTTTTAATATTTTGTTTTGATATTGCAAGAACTGTAATTGTAATTAATTTAAAGGCTAATATCAAATTGCTTATAAAACTTTAAATTCATAAAGTAAGCTTAAAGAAATCAAATTTTGTACTGAATATTAAGTCGACCATGGCCAAGTTTCTGGATTTTTTAATGTTATTATTCTGCGAAACGTCGAAAATAACAGACTTTTGTAATTGGTCTATGACCTCATCTGGTTTTATTTAAATCGATTCCATGGAATTTTTTAAAGATTTTCAAATTTTTACCAAATTATTGTTTAGTTTAGAATTAAAAAAGTTTTCAATTAATAAAAATTGTAATATGTATATTAGAGGCGTCCAATAAAATGAAAGTCAATTTTAATAGTTCCAATTGGTCTAATTCGCTGTGGTGTAATGGTTGTTTTACTAGAAAATTGTAAAACTTACTTCGAACTTATGTAGTTGCATAATTACATAGTACTTAGATAAAGTTCCACCTGTTTTTTTTTCTGCGTGTATATCGCTGAACAACTCTAATGTACATAAGAATTTTTGTATATTAAATATGCCTTAAGAGATTCTCTAAAAGGCAAAAAATCTATTTAAGCCTAAAACATTTTCTGTGAGAAAATTTGTCATAATTTTGGTATTTATCCATAGATTTGCTTCAAATATACCTTGTCGTCTTTGGTAATTTGCTTAATCTGTCCCACTGTTCACCGTCATTTAAATAAATGTCAGCATCAATTACGCACACTCAATGAACATACCTTCAATTGTTTGTTGTGTAGACGGATGAGGAATGTTTTTGAAATAACAATCTACGATTTTGGACAAAAAATTTAGATAAAAATAAATTTTGGTACTTAACAAAGAATACTTTTTCACAAATGAAAGAAAGTTACGAGTTCATAAAATCATAACCAAATTTTATAAAAAACGTAGAATTTCATTTGGAGAACATTCCTGCTGATTACGTGGGTGCTGATAGAAATAATATATCAACAGAAGATAAATAACACTTTAAAATGACGTTAAAATTCAAAAGCTTTTTTATAAGAACAAAATATTATAGTTAACCCTTTCATGCTCTAATTTTAATGGCTGGAAATATTCGGAACAAACTTCGTGGAAATATAGATCTATGCCAAAGAAATATTTTTTATTATTTTTATAGCTTTACAACACCCCCTCGCGAAGATATTTGGAATTAAAGTTCAAACGTTAACATGCTGCCGGTCCCGAGCGGGTTAAGATTTTTTTAAAATTTTATTTTTAAAACTAAACTCTACATAAAATTTTTAGGGTTTTTGAATATTATTCATCACATAATTTTTGAGACTAATTTAAACAAAAATTTTATTTTGCTTTAAACTTTAATGTGAGAAAATTTATGTGGGGATACTACGAAAAAGAGCTCGCAAATGAACACTATCAACGCCTGCTATATGAAATTATACACAGGCATTGTGCAACTGCAATGCTACTGAAAATAAAGATTCATTATAAAAACAGGGCCATTTTAAAATGGCCCATATCTCGAAAACTAAGAGAGATAGAGCTAAATTGACGAAAATTTCGACTACCCCTACCCTCAATGAAAGGGGTTATCTCTATCCAAAAATGGACCATGGGAATTTCTTATAAAAATTTCCACTTCACAAAGTGGCCCATATCTCGAAAACTAAGCGAGATAGAGTAAAACGGACAAAATGTTTGCTCCTTTGGAGTGACCTTACATGCCCTTATATTATATGGACTAGGACTGATAAGAGTCCCGAGACCCTAAATTTGAAAAAATTTTACGACTTAGTATAATTACAAATAAAACTGTAGTGGTTACAGATTTTTTACTTAAATTTAGTTTTGTTAAATTTAACAAAAGAATTTGTTAAAATCAACAATTTTTATTTTAAGCCAAAAAAACAGAAATAAATTTTGTTAAAGTAACAAATTTTTCTGTCCAGTAAGTACTATTGGTACACACAGAAAATAAATTGTTTGGAAATCCATCGGAACCAACGAAATATTTTCATCATTCAATAATTTTAATTGCAGTTATTTAAAATTCATCATCAGGAAAGTTATATTAATTTGTGAACAGAAAATATATATGATGAACCAAAACACTGTCACCTTATCCAAAATATTGGCTTTTCTAACCAATATTGAAAAAATACTAACTTCCACATTACCTTCAATACCAACAACCACCAATTTATCGAAGGCTTAGTCATTTCAATAAAATATCGGCAGCAAAAATCTAGTATCAGTTGTGTTTCAATAAAATCGATCACTCTATCCGAAGTATTAGTTTTTCCAATCAATTTAAAAGTTTTTTTTTTTTAACTTTAGTAGCTTTAACCATTAATTTCCATTATTTTGGTAATTGTAATAATATATTGAGACAAGGAACAGAAGTTTTATTTATCATAATAAAATTTTGGAATCTATCATATTTTTTCGTTTCATACATATGCGTGTTTAAATTCTAAGTTAGACAACAACTAAACGTAAGTATCTGTGGCGCAGGAGGTAGAGACACAGCCTTATAGCTTTAGAGATTTGAGTTCAAACCTCAACCAAGGCATTACTCTTTTTTTTTAATAATTTTTTTATTGATTCAAATTAAAAGACACAATTGATTTTCTGTTGTGAATATAATTTTATTCAAAAACAAAATATTCAAATTTTCATCCTGAAGAAATTCAAATTTGAAATTTGACAAAAAAAATTTATGTCGAGTTTAGCCTAGACGAAAAGCAATGGGCTGACAAACGGAAGGTCGCCGGTTCAATCCCGGTTCGCGATATAAATTTTTTTAATTTTTTTTTTTTATTCAAATTAAAAGACACAACTGATTTTCTATTGTTGATATAAATTCATTTATAGACAAAATATGCAAACCTGAAGAAATTCAAATTTGAAATTTGACTAAAAAAATTTAAATAGAGCATAGCTTAGAGGGAAAGCAATGGGCTGACAAGCGGAGGGTCGCCGGTTCCATCCCAGTTAGCGACACAAAAAAATTTTAATTTTTAAATAAATTTTGTGGAACGTGTTTTTCTATTTATAGAATTTATAATCCAAAACATTAAACACAACAAAAATTCAAAAATTGTAAATAAATTTCGGTAGATTCAATGGTATTAAAAATAAATAAAAGTGATTGTACCTGGAACTACAAAAATTCGGTTGGCGAAAAATTCGGTTGGAACTACGAATCTGTTTTCTGTGTGTACTCTTTTGTGTTTTCATAATTTGATTTTCAAGCTGTGTGTGTGTGACTGCCTATCAATGTTATCTAGAACGATTTTGACAGTTTTTCAACATATTCCGGCTTTCTATTGTCCAATTTGTTTCAGATATCATTTATAGGCATGCTGCACAAACACAGGTATACTACATTCACTCATTTAGTATAAAAGATTATTAATAAAAAAAAAACTGATTTGTAATAATAAGTTGATAAACACTTAAATAGAAGTATTTAGTACCTTTTTTAACCGCAATACTTGTTAGACTCTTTTTATTAATAAGTTAACTTAAAACTAAACTATTTATCATAAGTTTGTAGACACTATAGCTGAACAATAAGATTTCTGTATTATTTTTTTTTAATTTCCTCATAAAATCAAAGAATATATCGTATCGTTTTCTTAACAAAATAATGGCAAAAAATATTTTCATTTTAATTTTGTATTCGCTAACTATTGGTCCAGCCTTTTGTATTCGTGCATGTAGTGAAAATAATTCTAATTCTCAATCTCTATATACGTATAATTTTCGGTGCATTTATTTAAGTATTGCTATAACAAGTATTATTATATTAATAATTGGATTGATATTTTGTATTATTGCTAAAAAAATATTTAACGCTAAAAAGGAAGAACCTAAAAATCCATCAATGAAAAATGTTTTTGTTATTTAAGTATACAACATAAAAAACTACACGTAAGAACAAAATTGTAATTTTAAATAAAAATATACCTCAAAATATAGTAAAAACACATATGAGTGTAATAAGTTAATACAATATGAGTAATTTTTCTTTAAATAATAAATAGGGCTATCGTAGCAATCTTAAACTTACACTATGTATTGTCCTATATTAAATTTATATTAAAAAATTTATTAAATTTCATTTGAAACCAAGATCACTAACATTCCATAAAATTCAACTTACACTTTCTTTTGTTTTTGACAGTTAATAAAATTCACCAAAAATTAGCCGGAACAACTAACAAAAATTACTTACATACATTTCTTTCTAGAAAAAAAAAAAAAAAAACAGATGCCGAAGCAGTAGAAAAAGCACTACCATAAATGATCTAGATGTATTTCTTTTTTAGCATAAACACTAATGATTTTAACATTGAGTTGTAGAAGAGGAATACTTTCACTTCAACATTTTTCCAGTACTTTTTGAACGAGTGCAAAGGAAGCTCTTTTTCACTAATTAAAAGTTAAAAAAAATTCTTCGAAAACACAAAAAAAAAACATATTTTTTTTATTTTACAAAAGTTTTTTATTGCCGCCACCGGTTATCGAACTTGCGACCTTGATTGCTAGTCTAGTGCTCTACCGCTGAGCTATTAATTACAAATAAAAAAAAAAAAAAATTATAAAAAATTAAAAAAAAAATTTTTTTAAATATTGGTCCCTCCAGGAATCCGCTATTATCGGTTTAGAAATACCAAATGGTACCAAAATCACTTTTTAGGGTCAATTATGCTTTAGAAGCAATACTTGAGGGTTTTCTTCTGGATGTTGTTCAGAAGTAATTCTAATAAAGCTGTAAAAATATACTAACGGATACTTTGGAAGCAATGAAAGAAGTGATTTTTTGAAGTTGTTCAGAATTACTTCTAAAGAAGCAGTAAAAATACACTAACGCATACTTGTGAAGCAGTGAAAGAAGTAGTTTCTAAAGCATTACTTCCAATTCTTTTTGCTGGGTTTGTTTTATTTATTTTTAAAAACAAAATGAGTGAATATCGTAAAATGAATGTTACGTCAGTATTTTATGTTAGCTGTGTTTTCGACTTAACTATATCCGTTAACTCATAAAAAAAACTCAAAGTGCATAAAATTGCGTTTCAGACGTAAACTAATATATCACTTTTCGTATGCACGTTAACTTTCATCACGGATAATTATCAATGTTAAAAACTCAACGTTTATATAATTTCACATCTAACGTAACTTATTCGCGTTACTTCCTAAAAACTTCTGTTGACGTACGTTCGATTATAACGGAACAATTATAAACATAACCTGTTTAAAATTTTTTATACTACAATCGGTTTAACGTAGATTTGCTTGAAAGACTTAACGTTGATAGGCATGAGACAAAATACAGCTGTTATTTGTTTTTTAATGACTTACGAATGTATTTTAAATTTACATTTCTTCTTCAAATGAATGTTAATAAAAAAACGAGTAAAACAGTTAAAGTCGGGCATGCCGACTGTATAATATCCTACACCAGTATAGTTAAAAGCTAACTAATGTTTAGATCTGAAATTCGAATGGGTGAAAACGGGACTTGTGTCAAAATTTTCTATAAAATGATAAAAGAAGAGAAAATCTTCGGTCCAAACCGATCCTATCTAGAATCAATAGGCTCTGTCCTTGGGACCGATAAAAATTAATGTCCAATTAGTAAGGATGACAACTTTTTCCGTTGCTCTCTGTAATTTCTATCTCATGTAGATGTGCTTTAAAGAAAACTTTCGTTGAATTTGTGAATAAAAATTTATTGAACAATGTCATTAATTTCATTAGTGGAAAATTTTCTCTCTACATTTCGTATTAAACTTCCTAGCAAAATTGTCGGATGCAAAGAACCGGTTGTAGAACAACTTGTTGTTGTTTGAGTTTATCCCAAAAGCAACAGGTTATGTTCCTCCAAACTAGAACAGGTTGCTTTGGAACCGGTTCTAGAACCAGTTATAGAACCGGTTCTGCTACAGTGAGGCCTTCCATTTTGACTTCCAGGAATCAGTTCTAGAACCTGTTACACGGAACCGGTGGTAAAAACACCTATTCTAGAACAGATTCAAAGGCAACCAGTTCATAAACATTTTGCTGGGTTCTTAATCAATGAAGTAATTCACAGTATGTTATAAAATAGCATAATTTTTTAAGTTTAACTTATAGAAAATTTTAAAATTTACGATAAAAACTAAATACTTTACTACTTTAAATAGCACGAAATCAATAAATTTCTAAAAATTAGTTGGCACTAAAATTTTTACTGTAAGTACACAGAAAAACTATTGCCAATAAAATTTCAATTAAACTTTAGTTTGATTTCAAATTCATTTTCAATTAAAAGATTAATCATATCAATTAAATTTTTAATAGAAAATGAGTATGATGTCGAAAGATTTTTAGTTTATCATAAGTCAATACTAAAAAACGCTTAATATGATTTGCGTAAAATTATATTGGGTGTAAGACTTAAAAATGCGAGATTCACAACAGATGGCGTATCTTTTATACGTGGTTTGTGTATTTTATAACTTATATGGTATTTTGGAGGGTAAACATCTGCCATTTATTCTCACTTACTCATTGAACGAAATAGTGTAAAGAACAAAGTTTTTGTTTGCTTCGAAAATATCGAATTTTTTTTGCCAATAAAGCATTATTTGCGGAAAGTTTTGCTTTACTTCTTCAATTTGAAAAAATGTGCAGCTGAAGCATATCAATTTCTCACCTAAGTTTATCCTAAATATGTTCCATCGATTTCAATGTACGAGAGAAGTGGTAATTTTGACATGGAGGACGAATACCGCTCAGGTCAGCCAAAAAGTTCGAAGATGATGAATTGGAGGCATAACTCAATGAATATTGTTATCAAACTCGAGAAAAACTTGCAAAATCATTGGGAGTCACTCAAGCAGCAATTTCGAATCGTTTGCAAGTTGAAGGATTCATCCAAAAGCAAGGAAATTGGGTACCACACGAGTTCAAGCCGAGAGACGTTCAAAGACTATTTTGCATGTCCGAAATGCTGCTTGAACGCCATAAAAAGAAATAATTTTTGCATCGAATCATTACTGGCGATGACAACTCGAAGGGTGAGAAATCGTATATGAAGCCCGGACCTGAAGGGTCCATCTATTATAAGCTTCTGAAATTGGGCCAGACGATCACAGGGGACTTATACCGAACACAATGGATTCGTTTGAAGCGGGCATTGTTTTAATTTAGATGAAAGAATGATACAACATTTGCACCTACATAAGTATATTTAGTATGCTATGTTTAAGCGTGCCAACAAAAAAAAAAAAAAAAACACTTCAACGAAAAATCGTCGTTGATGTAAAATAATGTCACTGATGACGGCTTTGTAGCGAAAGCCGAAAATACATATTCTGTCTTGCTGGTCTTATCGAATTCTTTCAAAAATTTTTATTCTTTGTAATTTACTTGTAAAAATTGTATCATATTTCTTTAATTTGAAAATAATTTAAACAGAAAGTGATATTAATTTATGATCTAGCGTCAAACTAAAGAACATTCATGTAAAATAAAAATTTTATAAACTATCCTTTTTAATAGGAAAATACATGATTGGTAACACTTTGTGAATTACTTTAATACTTTATCTACACTCATAAAAAAAAGTCCGTACAAATAAGTCAAAATTGTGCTGCCGCAAATACATGTACTATTTCCTGTTATTTTAGTATAATTTTGATTAAATTGTACGGACTTTTTTAGAGAAAATAACAGAAAAATTAGTTCAATTAATCTGAACGCGTTTGATAGACTTTTGTACTAACTTTCTTTTATTAGTGTACTGAATATATGTACGCAGTTTGAGTTTTTCCTTGTTCCCTAATAAAACAATCCTTTTTGATATAAATTAGCATTTCAGAGTCAAAACTAACAAGGTCAGTATACATCAAAGGACTATTTATGCATACCTCCCTCCTTTTTCTTTATACAATTTCTTCTTGTTCATGAGATAAAGTTTTTCAAGATAAAGGAACAAATTAAACAAACCCTAATCGAAATTTAACATCTTAAGAATAGAGAAAAAAGAAAAAAAGTATTCAAGGACATTTCCCTTTACCATATATGCGTCATTTGCACAACATCAGTGCCAACTGTTGCAAAAAAAGAATTAGATATAAAAACATTTAATACCGTTACTGCATACATAAAAGCTTAAAGATCCATGAAGTTTTAATGAGTACAAAAATGTGTTAGAGATGTGGTTCGACCCTAATAGACACTAAGTTCTAAAAAGAAAATGACATTTTAGGTGGCCAAGACCGATTTAATGATACACTACAAAAAGCTTGTTGTAATTTATTTGTTTAACTTATTCATTAATTCTCCCATATTTTTAAACGAATCACAGTGGACGATTTACATCACTCAACAAAATAAGTTAGTAGTTGTGTAGTGCTGACTAAAAATTTTCCAACTGGAAAATGTTTGGTGACTTTGAAGTGTTTAAACTAAAGGAGATTACAAAAAAAAGCTTGTTCAGATACTAGAAAAGTGAAGGAATTGATCTTGTTTAGTTCAAAAATTATGCCATAAGTACCATAAATTTAATTGCTACTCAAATACATACAGAAACTATTTTTCACCTTTTTTCAATTAAAACGATTTGTTGAATTATTTCAAAAAGTGCTCTAATAATAGGTGTGTTTCTTTACTTTTTGGGTAAAGTTCGGTAAAATGAGAGTAAGCACAAAATCCTCTCACAAAATGACAAAATTACCCAATAGTACAGGAACGCAAAAAACCACTTTTCTAGCCCAAAAACTTATTTCAAAGAATAATGTTAAACAGTGATGGGACTTGAAAAATTTTGTTTTGTGCCAAGTGTGTGACTAAAGTGTGCCAAATGGGCCTTTATTGTGCCAAAACTCAATTTTCACTTAGAAACCGTGTTTTCAATTTTCATTTTGTAAATGCATTCTTATGGAATTATTTTGAATTCTTATGGAATTAATTATATTTGAATGAATTAAAATTTTCTTTCAATTAAAAGGTGAATGATAAATTAAATTCATCCGATACTTATTAAAGATTTGGGAATGCAGCCAATGAATGAATTCTTTAGGAATGGTTGCACGGAATGGTATACATATAAACATTTTCTAAAACTGAATTAATTTTTTTATGAATTAAACTTAAATTAATTCTTTCGAATCTCTGAGATAAATTTATAGCATTTGAATTTTTAAAATTCTATGGATTAAGCACCGTAAGTTGTTCAGTTTTCACGTGAAAAAACTGTTATACTCCATATAAAAAAAATTATTTTTCACGACAATGAGTTTCACGTGAAAATTGTGCAAACTTAGTTTTCACGCAAATTTAATGTACAAGACTATTATTTTTCTGGTGAAAAAGTGACATTTTGTGTTAATTGTGATTGTGGCTTTGTTATAAAATTAAAACATTGTTAATTTTATTAACTTAGATTGCAATTTAAAGCATTTAAAGTCTGAGAGAAATTTTTTCACGTGAAAAACAACTTACGGTGCTTTATTCGGTAATATCTTCGATGCCAATTTTTAGTTTCGCTTTATTCGAAAAGGTATTTTAATACCAGTAAATTCTTAGAAATTAAAAATTAAAGAATTGTTATTTTTTAAATTCATTTTCTATTAAATTTTGTAGATAACCAAAATGTGCCAAAATATTATCGGTTGTGCCATTGTACCAATCAATCTTAGATTGTGCCAAAAATCCCATCACTGATGTGAAAATACGTATAACTTCAGTTTGCAAATCGGCACAAATAGACATATTTATTCGCTTTTAAAAGTTGTTTTTGATATTATTCAATTAATTTTAACAAAAAACCAAGTTTCTTTTGCTTATTTCTTTATTTAATTACAATTTTTAATTTAATTTCACAATTGTTTTTTGTTTATATTTGCATCAGCTGTTTTACCAAAGTTTACCCGAAGAAAAAGTCTGGGTAAATTTTGGTAAAAAGAGAAGCACTAATACACTCTCATTAGCGCTCTCATTTACCCAATTCTCGAGTACGGGAACGCTTTTGGGTAACTTTGGGTAAATTTCGGTAAGATTGGGAACGTACGGGAACACACTGAATGTAATTTTTGAAATTAAATATTTTTTAAACAACAACATTTAAGTTCTAACCAAAAATCAATTGAAACTTTAATTAAAATTCTGAGAAAACTTAATTAAAATTTTAATCAAATGAATTAAATCCTTAATTGTAATTTCACGTTCAAATAAATTAAAATTTTAATTAAATATATTAAAATTTTAATTGAAATTCTAGCTAAAATCCTAAATTTACTCAATTATTTTTTTATTCAATAAAACCACTTTTTCGGGCCAAATTTAAAATAATCGGCCTACCGATGGCGATTTGTTTTTATTTAAAGGGAAAAGAAACAGAACTCATTAATGAATATAACTAAAGAATAGAAAAATCATAAGTTCCGTTTTCGTACTCTACCGAGATAACCTAGAACAACCCAAGCAATAATTTGAATTTAAAAAGTGTTGTTTTTTCTGCAATAAGAATTAAAATATAAATAATACAAAGTAATACTACACTGAGAGAATTATCTGCATGATATTATTGAATTTTTGCATATAACGAACAAAGTTTCACTGGAACTCGTCCATTGAAACTTTTCATTGAATTAATGAAGTTTTTCATAAAATATTGTGAAAAATTTCATTTTATTTATTAAAAGTTTCATACACTGAATGAAAAAGTTTCATTAAAACTAGATTCATAGATTTTGAGAATTTTTTCATTTATTTTGTGAAGTAAACTTCATTAGTTTACTGAAAAATTTCATTAAAATTCGTCCAGCAAAATTCCCTTTGTGTACCTCTGTTCCGAAAAAATGTTAGCATTTCTATTAATTTTTTGTTCCAAAATAATGTTAACATTTTACTAAGCAAAGTGTTTTTATTCAAATAAAAGAAAATAAATTAAAATAACAGTTCATGTGCCACTATTGTGGTAGAAAAAATAATATTGTATTGTAATAAACAGGGCAAGCTTTTTTGGCATTTGCCATTAAATGCCATTTTTACCAATTTTTCACTTATTTTGTAAAAATGGCATTTTTACAAATCCCTGCCAAAAAACCCATTTTGTTTATTTTTTTAGACTTTTCACTAGAAAATGCTATAAAATTCAGTAAAAACTCAATCTTTGTAAATAATTTTTTGTAAAAAATTAACAAAAAAACGATATTTTTTTAATATTTAGGCCCGGTTACTAAATATCCAATTAAAATTTAGCCAACAGTTAAATTAAAACTTTATATGAGAAACAACAATAAATGTGTCAGTTATAGCCCCAGTTAGTAGCTAACTGAACATTCAGTAATCGGGCCTTAATAAAATTTCAGATTTTTTTTTAACTCATACTAATACACGACGAATGCACTTTAGCAGTTCAACGGTAAATTCCTTCATTATTGTATTTTTATTAAAAACATTAAGAAAAACACTTAAATCAACTATTATACTTTCAAATTTTTGGAATAAGCGTGCCATTTTTGAGTTTTTTGTGCCAATTTTACAAATCTTTCGTACCATTTTGCCTGCCAATTTCAACTTTTTTTGTGCCATTTTAAACTTGCCCTGGTAATAAAGTTAATGAACAATATTTTGATGAGAAAGAAACTGGTAATAAAGTTAATGAACAATATTTTGATGAGAAAGAAACCCACTTTACACAGTTTATGCTTCATTCTGTGTCCTATTTTTCAAGCCTAAGTGAGCATTTTCGCACAATACAGGTGGCAAATATAAAGATATTTTGATGAATTTTGGTACACTGACTTATATCAGCCCAAGGGTAAAGCCGCTTGATTTTGGCTAAAATCGGAACGTGTTTAGACCTAGTGCCCATAAAAAGATCGCCCCAATATTGATTTGTCCCCATGGAACAAGTAGCAAATATGTTTTATATTTAATGGGATTTGGTTTGCTCATTCACATGGGCCCATGGACAAATCCTATTGGTTTCTTTTACAACCGATCCGTGTTTAGATCTAGTGTTCGTTTAAAGGTCCACAAAGAATGGTGATCTTCGCACGCCACAGGTCGCAAATATAAAGGTATTTTGACGAAAACTGATATACCGATTGAGTTTGTTTAAAATTGGTCCATGCTTAGACCAAGTGCCCATATAAAGCTTCCCACAAAATGGAATTGTTTTAGCGCTAGAGCTCCCAAATACGAAGATGTTTAAGTGAAATTTGGTGCCTATTGCTTCTAGATAGGAGCTGTCTGTATTTGGACCAATCGCCCTATATCGGACTATATTTCCGATTTTCTATTAAATGCACCCATTAGGTAAAATCAAAATTTCTTTCCGTTTTCCTAATTTTTATTTTTTTTTCTCATTTTATAGACAAATTTTGACACAAGTCCTTTTCAACCCATTCGAATTTCGGATACAAACATTTCAACCAGACTAGTGTAGGGTATCATATAGTCGGCATGCCCGACTTTGACCTTTTTACTCCTTTTTTAGTATGTTGTCAATAAAGTTGATGGTAAACTATAAATATTTTCGATATCATACTCTTTTTCAATTAAAAATTTTATTGATATGTTTAAACTTTTAATTGAAAATGATTTTGAAATCAAACAAAATTTTAATATAAATTTTCTTGAAAAAATTATTTTCTGTATAACAAAAACTTTTAATCTTTAATACAAACTATTTTTGTTAAAAAATTGCAAAGTACGTAAAGCCCCCCAAGCGAATTTTCTATTGCGAACTTAATTTAGGATCACTGATTTTTATTATTTAAATATTTGAATACAGTACAAATTACATAACTATATTAACATATGCCTCGGTCTACATATGTAGGGTATATACATGTAATAAAAACAACAAAAAATTATGTTCGTCTTTGTACAAATGTATATGTTACATTTTTTTCTTATTTTCTATTAAAGATAAAATTTTACACATATTCTTTTGAATAAACAATTTGTGTGTTTCCTTTTGTTTTTGTCATATTTAAAAAGTTTACGAACAATTTATTTACTGAAAATTTAACAAACAGAATAAAGCAAATTACCACTTGAAAAATTGTCTTATTATACTTATTAAGTGAATATTGTTTCGGAATTTATAAGCACGTTTATTTTACAATTTTTCGTGTTAAAAAAGTTAATTGAGCTATATTTTTTTTTTGTAAATTGATTGTTGCTCTTTAAAAGCCAACTAAAATAAAAAGAAGCATACCATTCCTTTAAAAAAATTTTGAAGTATCTTGAATATGTTTATTCATACGCTCACAATATATTTTCTAAAACCGATTGAAGTTTACTTAAAAATGCAAAGGTATAGGTGTTTTCAATTTAAGAATCAATTAAAATACGTGGAAACATATTAAGGGTTTTCATATAAACTCGTATTCTACTCGTAAACGGTGCAAACCTGGTATGTAGACTGGTCCTTATCTGATACTGATTTTTCTTTTTATAGTTTTTAAAGCAGGAACTTCTTAAATTTTTAGTTTTGGCAAAAAAAATATTCTGTAAAACTTTCGAATTTATATTTTAATTTTAATACGTGCCGCATTGAGATTGAGCTTTATGTACAGGGAAAAAATTACTTTTTGTTTTTTTTTTTTTAAATAAACCGTAACTGTATTTTCGGAAAATATCAATAGAATCGTAATCTAAACTGAATTATCTTTCTACAAATGCAAAAAAGTCCAAAATCGGCTGGAAAATATATAAGTAATTTCCCAGACCATTGTGTAAAAATGAGATAAATTTTGAAAATCGAAAAAAATATAATCTTTTTTTCAAAAACTTATGATGTTATTCTCGAGTTTCATTTCTAAGATCCACAAATATACAGATATAATTTTTTGTCCCCTCGGATTATGATAACCTAGTCCCAGGGATATATGGGATAATATGGGATTTTTTTTTTATAAATTTGCTAAACTCTAGTTTTTAGTTTTTTGAAATTTTGTTCAACAAAATATATAACGCATAGAAGTTTATTAAATACACCTTAGAGAATATTTCTACTGAAAATTACACATATCCCTCTTTTAACTTAGCAGTGGCGGGGTTTTAAATTTAAAAATTTTAGAGAAAAGTGTGATTTTGGCCAATAATTTAGATAAAAGTATTCATTTTTTGAGTTTTTAGTTAGCTGAAACAAAGTCACTTCCGATTTTTGCAATTCTGATGCAAGAGATTGTGTTCCGAAAATTTGGAAACTTCCGATAACCCTTTCTTTACCAAGGTCAAAGGTGAAATTTTTTAAAATTTTCGATTTCTTGACATTTTCCAAAACAACCCAGTGTAGAAAACAGGTATATAGTTATGTAACTATATACCTGGTAATGGTAACTAGTTACTTTTCTTATTACCTTTGTATGGCGATGTCGCGAAAAATAATGAGTTATGCTTACACACCAACATACGAAAAATCTAAAAATATGTCATTACCTATATGCTTACCAGCACTGACAAAAAAAAAATTAGTCTAAAAATACAATTTTCAAAAAAATAAGGTTTATAAAAAAAAAATATTTTTTTATTGTAAAATTTTTTTAAAGAAAATTTTCTAGTGCGGGAATCGAATAGCTCTACCATCTGAGCTTTATCAGCATGTAATGTTTATACGTATTCCTCTAACTCCCACTGGATCATAGGGCGCCAAATGTAATGTAATATTTGATAGATAACAACATAATTGGGAGGTCAATAGAAAAGTAGAAAATCATTACCAGATATGTAGTAATGTAACTACATACTTGGTAATGGTAACTAGTTACTTTTGTTCTTACATTTCTTATTACCTTTATATGACGATGTCGCGAAAAATAATGAGTTATGGTCACACACCAGCATACGAAAAATCAAAAAATATCTCATTACCTATATGCTTACCAGTACTGATAAAAATAATGAGTCTAAAAATAGATTAAAAAAAAATAAATTATATAAAAAAAATGTTTTTTATTGTATTTTTTTTAAAATAAAATTTGATGGTACGGGAATCGAACCTGGGTGGTCTACAGATTGCCAGTCAATAGCTCTACCATCTGAGCTATATCGACATGTAATATTTAGTAGATAAAAACATAATTGACCTGCTGCACACAAGTAAGCTTACTCGCCAACATACAAAAACTCAAAAAATATGTGGTTACATATATTCTTACCAGTGTTTAAAAAATATTGAGTCTAAAAATAGATTTCAAAAAATTAAAAAAAAAATCTATAAAATTATTTTCTATTTGAAATAATGATAAAAATAAGTCATTATCAGTAACTCATTATTATATGTTTTAAAATAATGCAGAAGGTTAGTGGGTGTCATTACTGGTATTCCAAAAAATAATGATTTGTCATTACCGTTTCTACACCGGGCTGCAGCACACAAGTCAGCTTACTCGCCAATATACAAAATATCAAAAAATATGTGGTTACATATAGCCTTACCAGTGTATAAAAAATATTGAGTCTAAAAATAGATTTAAAAAAATTTTCAAAAAAGTCTAGAAAATTACTTTCTATTTGAAATAATGATAAGAATAAGTCATTACCAGTAACTCATTATTATATGTTTTAAAATAATGCAGAAGGTAAGTGGGTGTCACTACTGGTAGTCCAAAATATAATGATATGTCATTACCGTTTGTAAACTGGGAATGTGTTGTATCACGCGGAATTTGGTGAAGGTTGTCCAAATAACTCCCCTAACACCAAATTTTATATATAGTAATAAAAAAATAAGAATTAACCCTTATAGGCACATTGGGTCACAATTACCCAAAATTTTTAAAATGTAAAAAAGTGCCATTTGACATAAAAATTGATAAAAAGACCTTCAATTAAGCATTTTTTTTTTGAAAAAAAATCTAAATTAACCTGTTTGAGGGCATGGTGTCAAAATGACCAATTTTTTATGTTAAGTAACGATGGTTGGCTGAAAAATTTATGTAGAAACCATAAAAAAATCGAAATTAACTCCTTTCTTCACATTTTTTAAAAAACAATTTATGGTTTCTACATACATCTTTCAGCCAACTAGCTTTATTTAACATAAAAAATGGGTCAATTTGACACCTTGCTCTCAAATGAATTCATTGTGATTTTTTTTTAGAAAATGTTTAATTAAAGGTTTTTATGTCGATTTTCATGTCAAATGTAACTGTTTTTATATTTAAGAAATTTGTAGTAATTTTGACCCCATGTGCCTATAAGGGTTAATTTCTAATTATTTATTACTATATATAAAATCTGTTGTTAATAAAGTTATTTATACAATTTTCACCAAATTTAGCAAGAAACAACACAATGTTTTGATATACATTGAGCTAATTATCTGCATAATATTAATGAATTTTAGCACAAAACCAATGAAATTGCCCTGGAACTCGTCCATTGAAACTTTTCATTGAATTAATGTAATTTTTCATAAAATTTTTTGAAAAATTTCATTATATTTATTCAAAGTTTCATACACTTAATGACATAGTTTCATTAAAACTAGATTCATAAAATATACTTTTAAATTTAAGAAATTTTTCATTTGCTATGTGAAGAAAACTTCATCAGTTTATTGAAAAATTTAATTAAAATTCGCCCAGCAAAATTCCCTCTGTGTACTTTCAAGAAAAATCGAAAAATTTCAAAAATTTCACTTTTGACCTTGGTAAAGAAAGGGTTAACGTTGTCGAAGTTTCAAAATCACAGTTTTCTCTAAAATTTTCAAATTTAAAACACCGTCACTGCTAAGATAAAAGAGGAATATATGAAACTTTCAGTGGAATTATTCTCTGAGGTGTATTTTTTTTGTTTTTTTTAACTCTAAGCGTTGACCACTTTCTTTTATATTTTGTTGAACTATGCAAATTTATAAAAAAAATCCCATACCTGGCCATACCTGGGACTAGGTTAGCATAATCCGAGAGAGAAAAAAATTTATACTAGAATATTTATGGAAAAAACAGTTCGATGTAATCCAGGAAAATTTTTTACAATCGGTTGCCAACCACACCTATTCTACAACTGGTTCCACTGTAACCGATTCCATGGAACTGGTTTCGGAACCAGCTCCTAGGATCCTATATGGAAGGCGTGATTGACGTAGAATCAGTTCCAGAACTGATTTTAGGGCAACCGGTTCCAGTTTGGAGCTATAGAAGTGGTTGCTTTTGGGACAATTTCAAATAAAAGTAATCGGTGTTAGAATCGACAGTGGAAGGGGTTGTAAATGAAAATTAGCTATTCTACAGCCGATTCTTTGGAACAGAAAATTTTCCTGGGAAGTTTAATAGCTCTGTTGAGCTAACACTATTTCTTCTTTCACCACCCATATAACTTTTCCAAAGGAAGCAACATGTTAATATACAGCGTTTACTCAGTTTTACTTCTCATAATAATAAAGTGTCCTAGAATCTGAAAATATTGTTATGGCACAAATATGTCTGAAACAGTTAATTTTTAGAAATAGTTCAGAATCTTAAAAAAAACCCTTAAAGGCTCCTATTTTTTCAAATATTTAAATTTAGCTCCCATAAAAGGTTTAGAGATCACAGTGACTTAATCCTTTATCTGTGTATGTACTAAATAACAAATTAAATCTCTATAGAAAACAAACGCGTAAACAGTATGTGGGTTTTATACAGTTAAGGTTAATCAATTAACATCCATTTCAATTGAAATCAATGTCAATGAAATGTCTACTGATTGAGTTTAATTATTTGTCACACCATCACAAATACATACATCGATGTCCTTAACACAACACTTTGCTACGATACCACAGTGTGACGGTAAGAACAAATTAGCTGAACAGAATTATTTTGAGAAACAAGCGTCAATAATTTGTTTCTTAAAGGAAATAACAAATTGTGAAAAATTATCCGTTGTAGGCATGTCCCTATCCGGATTTCATTCTTGCCTAAGGAAATCGTCAGGGGACGAATTTCTGGAATTACAAACTCAATGAGAATTTATTGTTCTCTTCTAGGAGCGTGGCAACACTTTGTACATTCTCTCTTTTATTGTTAGTGATACATGAATTTAGTGAACGATTGACTCGGTAATTGTAGGTAAATATATTGTTTTGTTAATTTTGGAAATTAAAATGTTTTATTACAAATCAAAACATCCCAGTGTAGAAAATCATTACCCGATATGTGGTTATGTAACTACATTCTTGGTAATTGTAACTATATACTTTTGTTATTACATTTCTTATTACCTTTATATGGCGATGTCGCGAAAAATAATGAGTTATGGTTACACACCAGCATACGAAAAATCAAAAATATATCGTTACCTATGTGCTTACCAGTAGTGACAAAAATAATGAGTATAAAAATAGATTTTCAAAAAAATAAATTATATAAAAAAAAATATTTTTTATTGTATTTTTTTTTTTATAAAATATGCTGGTGCGGGAATCGAACCTGGGTCTACAGATATAGCTCTACCATCTGAGCTATATCGACATGTAATATTTAATAGATAAAAACATAATTGACCTGCTGCACACAAATAAGCTTACTCGCCAACATACAAAAAATTAAAAAATATGTGGTTACATATATCCTTACCAGTATTTAAAAAATATTGAGTCTAAAAATAGATTTCAAAAAATTTTCAAAAAAATCTAGAAAATTATTTTCTATTTGAAATAATGATAAAAATAAGTCATTATCAGTAACTCATTATTATATGTTTTAAAATAATGCAGAAGGTAAGTGCGTGTCATTACTAGTAGTCCAAAAAATAATGATATGTCATTACCGTTTCTACACTGGCATATTAAAAAACGATTTTTAAACATTACTAAGAAGTAATAATGGGAACAAACTGTGTTAAAGAATTTTTTTATATTACGAATACTGAATGTATTCGAATATCGAGTATGGTTTTATTATAAATGCATCACTATTTTATTGAATTTGTTTTTATTTTATTTTTATGCAAATTTGGGAAAATTATCGAAAAAAGAGTTTAGTCTTGGAATTTTTGCGGTTTTTTTTTGTTTCGGTTGGATACAAAATGTTGTATTCCATCTATTCTTGGGTGGATGACTCTTAAACAATTCATTTAATCATTGTAAATTCACGTTTTTCAATTTTTTACGTGGTTTTCTTTTTCCAAACTTTATCAAATAGATATTTAAGGCTATACCCTGCTTTAAGCGTTTAATAAATTTTTCTTTATTAATCATTTGTGAATATTCCTTTTACCAAATTAGCTTAAAAATCTGTAATTAGGCTATTTTAAAAGTTTTTAAATAACACAGTAAGTTTTACTCCATAGAATAAAAATTAAACATAGAACAACTTTTGTTATTTAAAATAAAAGTGGCGAAGTTAAAGTGGCTAAGTTTATATAAAAAAACAAAATTTTTAATAAAGAATCCAAATTTTGGTGGCAGAACCTAAATTATGATGCCAATTGAAAAATTTTGCAAAAGCTATCGACTAAAATAATAATAATTGAAAAAAAATCAGAACATGTTCTTGATTTTTTGTTGTTTTTAAAAAAACTCAATTTATTTAAATACAGGCACTTTTTATAGGACCAGATTAATTCTCTGCGTATTATAATTGCACTGAAAAAAATTATTTCAGTTATACGGAAAAGCAACTGCATAGTCCTACATCAGGGAATACTGTCCACACCTCAGTTACGTGTGAGTCAAGGATGCCTATTATCTATACTATTGTTCGTAATAGAGATTGATGCCGTGACAAAAGGAGCATACACAGATCCCAGAGGAATCATCTGGCACCCCATTAATCTCAGCAACATATTAGAGTAGCTTGCTTATGCAGATGATAAATGCGAGCTAGTACATAAAGTTTCGGATATGCAATAGAAGTTGAATAACTTAGCCGAAGAATATTCCAAAGTAGGACTGAAGATAAATAATAAAAAGACAAAGGAAATTCGTATTAACAATGAATCTGAAAGGAATATTATTCTAGGGGGAAGAAAATAGGGAGAATAGATTAATTTCAATATTTCGGAAGCTGGGTTGCAAATGACGGTGGTGCACAGTTAGACTCGAAAGTAGAATAAAAAAGCAAGAGGTCCGTTTCTACAACTCAATAAAATATGAAATTCAAGTGATTATAAAGTACCTACCTACGTACTAAAATACATATTTTCAAAGCTGTGTGCTCTCGGTTCTTCTCTACGCCTGTGAAACCTGGGGTCTAAACGCCGCTTTCGATATCGATTTTTATATATCTATTTTTCTTAATTTGGGATGATGGCGTTCGATAGCGAGAGTATGATCGAACATAACTGTTATATTTTCATTCGATACATAATTAATGATGGAAATCATATATTTTTGCTTTGTTTTGCAACAAAAAGCATACACTCACAATATTTTATCCTTAAAAACAACCTAAAATACATATTAAATTAATTGAAAACACTATTAAAAAAAGGACTACTGATTGTTCATTATATTCAAACCATTTTGCTATTTATTTTCAAACATTGTTTAAACAATCCAGAAAAGAAATAAAAATAATTGAAAAGTCTATTAAAACAATCATCAATTTTTTAACTGACAAACGTAAAAAAAAAACGATTTTGTGGTTTGTTTTTTCATATTTGAAAGTTTTTTTTTTGTTTCGATTTTCAAAACACTACACCATACACAACAGCCACGTTCATATTTTTATTGGCTATGTTTGTGTGTATGAGTAAAGAATTTCTTGTAATTTGAACTGAAATAATTTTGTATATAAACAAACTATTTTAACAAAAAAGAAAACCGAAAATATTTGAATTTTTTTTTTTAAAACAGAAAACAACGAAATTATTTAAATAATTTTTTCTAAAAATAGAAATCTAAAAATAGAATATTTGACTGAAAATAACAACTCCTACAGACGATACATATTTTTTTCTGGTTTGTTTTTTATTGGTTGACAAAAAAAGTTAAACAATATGTTTCAATGTATTTTAATTGATTCTTCAATTGAAAACAAACTTTACCTATTACTTTTTAAATAAACCTCAATCGGTTATGGAAAATATATTGTGAGTGTATGAACATTGTTTTAAAGTATTTTTTTTATAAATTAATAGGGTTTACATGAATGCATTTCCGGTAAAACTATTAAAAAAGAAAAAGTTGTGAAAATATAAAAATGTATTCGAAGCAAAAAATTGTAAAAATCGCGTACGGAGTGCAACTTTTAGAGCATTTACTTTATAAAACTAGTTCCCCTTTAAATTCTGCACTATTTTTTTTTTTTTTTTGTACTCGAACGTATTTTTGGGTAAAATTAGTAAAAATGGTAAAGTTAGCAAAAACTAGCATGTAATCGAATACACATAATTGAATCAGTATAACATAATGTGTTTGTTTGCAAGTTTTTGTTTTGAATTATGTACGTTCAGTGAAGTCAATTAGCTTAACATTTCGATACGATAGCGATCGAATGCCGTGATTCGGCTATTCGATAGGTAACGAATTTTCGTTCGATACGTTAGCTTGTTCGATATCGAAAGCAGTAATTAGACCCCTGGTTTGTGACAGAAAAAATTAAGACCATGTTGCAAATATTTGATAACAGATATCTAAGGAGAATCCTAAATATAGTTAGCCACGATGTATAACGAATAGGGTTTGGGATTTCCCGGACTTTTTTATTTCCCGGGAAACGGGAATGAAAAAATATCGAACAATTTTCCTATTGTTAGAAATATTGCTCGATATTTCTTTTATCGTGATAACTTTTACATGATTGTAGTAATTTAATATAATGTTCTTTACATTGGTTTCATTTTTTGCAATGCCAGGTTTTTATTATAAAAACTTTCTCGAATAAACGAAGACCTAGTTATGTTGCGGATTGACTGCGGCTAATTTGGATACCATTTCAGGAAATGTTTGCCTACCATAAAACCTTTAATGCCTATTCAGCTTACACTTTTTTCCTCGGGTACTTTGCTAATTTTAGCTGAAACGTTATTCTTGTTGTTGTTTTCTTCAAGAGAAGTTGCATGACCATAATTTTTTTTTTTTTTTGTGAACCAAATTTAGATGTCGGATAATCAAATTTAGATACCACCGTTAACCATTAGTCTTTTCTTTTCACATTTATTAATGAAAACGTTACTTATAAAATTATTGACCCTAAATATAAAGCAGTATTTTAAATTTAAAGTCGACTTTATTTTTAATCAAACGGTTTTGTTCATTTTATGTATGAAAACCTTACAAAAATATTTATATTTTCAAATATTTTGTTTGGTTGAAAATTAATTAACCAATCAGAATGCTCCAAAAATAAACCAAGTCAAGGTATACTGCCACCCAATATTTTAACTAAAGTCGACTTTACATAAATTATACATTTTAAAAATTTAGATAGCAAGGGCGATTATTTGTAAGAAACAAAGCTTTTTTTCATATTTCTTTTAAACATTTTACCAAGTTTTTAGGTTTTACTACTTAAATTTTGAATAAGTTATGCGAAAAATCTTTATTAGTTGATATGCTCCTAATTACTTGGCAAAGATTTTATTTGTGTGTCAAATAAATGTATTCCCTTTTAAAAGATTTTAACAATGACATTTCTGTTTTGGTATTTAAAATGTTTTTTATGACTAAAATTAAAAAATCCTATTCGAAACAAAAACAATTTAAAAAATTTAATATTTTTAAAATTTCCCGTTTTCCCGGGAAAAATATATTATTTTCCCGGGAATTCCCGGCAAACTTTTCCCGGGATTTCCCGGGAATTCCCGCCCGGGATTTCCCGAACCCCAAACCCTAATAACGAACCAAAAATCTGGGATTTATCCAGCCTACAGCACATAACGATTAAGAGAACAAAATATGGTTGGATAGAACACACTTTTCGAAAAATGATTCGGAAGGTGGCGAAAACTTAAAGATTGCCTATGCCCAACATAGAGCAGCCTGGGATCCATGGACACAGAGCAAGGCAGATTGATTGATTGAAATGAACATAAAAAAATTTTTTAAAATATTTTCTTTATTTTTTTTTTTCAATGCGAGCGGAATAATTCCGCCTGAGGAATGTGTGTATTTTGTTATTGTAAAAACAAAATACACCCATTACTCTGGAGGAATATTTCCATTCGCTTTATAAAAACAGGGTGTTAGTTTTGTCCATTTATCATATTCCAATCGTCCCACTGTGGATAAATAACATCAATTAAGTATGTATAACAGAAAATCTCATCTGTTAACAAATAAATTTCAAAAGGATTAAATTCCAACGAAATTTTAATTCAATATAATGATTAAAATTTCTTACATGTATTTATTAAATTCATCCTGTAGACATGACATTTTGTTGCAATGACTTTGATTTTTGCTTACACAAATTTCTCCCTTTAAATTTGGATGATATTGTGTCAACTGCACAATAGTATTATTGTTGTTTTACATATTGTGAACTTTACTTTTTAGAAAAATCAAAGTAAAACATCCTTGTAACTGTGTGACTAACAAAATTTGTTTCACACCACTTAACAAAAATTTCTTTCGTTCTCTTTTAATATGTTTTTAAGTATTTCTTTAAACCAAATGGGTCAAGGAGTTTAAGAAAAATGTTGTTCGTTTTTGGCTTTTAACTAAAGGTGGAATTAGTAGAAATCTTAGTATATTATTAACAACTAATTAATTTTCAAATTAAATTTTCAAAGTTGTCCCAAAGAACAATTTTAATTACTTGCTTTAATTGTAAAGCACTGTAAGTTGTTTTTCACGTGGAAAAATTTCACTGAAACTTTAAAGTTCTGAAATTGCAATTTAGATTATGAAAACAAAAAATTTTTTAATTTTATAACAAAGACCCAATTACAATAAACACAAAATTTCAATTTTCCCCAAGAAAAATAATAGTCTTTTACATTAAATTCGCGTGAACAGAAACTCTACACAGTTTTCAGGTGAAACTCATTGTCGTGAAAAATCATTTTTTTTATATGGAGTATATAAGTTTTTTCACGTGAAATCGAAACAATTTACTGTGCTTAATTTAAAAAAATTGTTTTTTAAGCACCGTAAGTTGTTCAGTTTTCACGTGAAAAACTGTTATACTCCATAAAAAAGTATTTTTTCATGAAAATTTAATGTACAACTCTATTATTTTTCTGATGAGAAAGTGACATTTTGTGTATATTGTGATTGTGTCTTTGTTATAAAATTAAAAAGTTGTTCATTTTTATAATTTAAATTGCAGTTTGAAGCCTTTAAAGTTCGAGTGAAATTTTTCCATATGAAAAACAACTTACGGTGCTTTAATTACAATTTAAATGTCATAAAATTTCTATTTTCATACCTTACATTAATCCCACTTTCAATGACAATTGTCTGTGAGGATTTAAAGAATAATGGAAAAAGGAAAATTTATGGCACACAATGTCAATAACAATACGATTGTATTTTATTTTATTTTCTATGTATACAAGTATCACTACTGCCACTATGATACTTATTATTTTCTTCAGCATTTGTCTGTTTGACATTTACAATTTTTTATATTTCTGTTTTTTTTCTAAATTTTTTGTTTTCTTTGGTTGCCATCAAGGAAATTTGTTACAGTTACTTTTTCTGTATAAAGTTAGTGAAAAAAGTCCACTACATATTGTATGTGCTATTGAATAACAAAAACTGCGAATAGTTTCGATCAATCAATCACAGTTATTATAAAAATTACATCAATCATAGAATCTTATTTTTTTAAAACTATACAAAAATATATAAAAGATGCAAAAAAGAAATCAAACCTAAACGAACTTAAATTTAGATATTAAAAACGATATGAAAAATATGGCTGCCAAATTTTAAATCAATTTTGATATAATAAAAGTTTTTTGTTTAGTTATTCTCTATTTGTTGTGAAAATATATATTATAAATTCTTTTTGAAATTTGTGTTAATTGATCTTAAACCGAAAAAAATAACACTCATTACAATTTAATTCTGTAATATATTTGAGGGATCTATTTTGGTATTACTGGTTAACCCGATTTTGAGACGAACTTGTAAGGTTAAATGTCAGATCTATATCAAGTAAAGCCCAAACCACATAGTGAAAGTGCCAGTGGCAGTGCTTTCAAACTTTGTTCTCGAATTTCGTTTTGTTTAAAAACAGCTTATGTTTATTTATAAACTTTTCTAATTTCTCGGCAGTGACAAGTAGAAAATATACAAAAAATTGCTTTATCGACAAAACGTCGCACTGCGGTCGACACTGCGTTTATCTGTTTTAGGCTTAAGATTTAATTATATATCGACGCTGCTCCAGCCAGAAATGTTATAAAAACACTGTAATTTTGGCGTTTTCCATTGTTTTTTTCTGCAATTTTCTTTTACTAACAGAAAAATTTATATTTGATAAAACAAAGCAGTTTTTTGAAAGTCTCTTAACCTTTTGAGGACCATACATTTTCTTCCGAAGCGAATTTGAAAATTTTGCGATTTTCATAATCTCTGACCTAATAATAGTTATACCAAGAAAAATTGGCTCCGTAGAACCCCTCCTTACCCGTCATTTCGCTTGCCAAAAATATTTGCCATTTGACGACCCTGCCATTCCGGATGAAGCGATTTTTATTATTATTTTATTTTCGTGATTTGGAACTAAATTATGGATACGTTACAAAAAATTGACCTAATAGACCCCTTGCTTGCCCTTCATTTCGCTTGTCAAAGTTTGTGCTTTTTACCCCTTAAATGAAAGAATTGTAAATAACCAACTTCGAGGGCTCGCAAGGGGAAAGCGGGACTAGGTAGGGATTTGCTGCCTACTACATTTTTATTACCCCATTTCTCCTTTACAAATCAGCTTTAGAAATATTTACTCTATCTTTTGTATGGTCAATTATAAATGCGAAAAACCCTTGGTCAAGCATACTTGCCTATGGTCGTCAAAGGGTTAAAACACATGTCGTCTTGGCTGCAGCAGCGCCGATATGCTAGGCATAATTTTTTCTTTATGGGGTTGGATTCCCTGTTATATGTGTCCATCGCCTATTTAAAAACCCCGGAATATGAGATTTAAAAATGATAAATTTCTCTCACAGACTTATGATGGTAAAATTGCTAACAAAAAGTTGTACCTTACAATTTGATGTACACTTATCAAAAAAAGTTAGTACAAAAGTCTGTTAAACGCGTTCTGATTAAATTGAACTAATTTTTCTGTTATTTTCTCTAAAAAAGCCCGTACAAATAGGTAAAAATTCTGTTAAAATAACAGGAAATAGTACATGTATTTGCGCCAGCACAATTTTGACCTATTTGTACTGGATTTTTTTTATTAGTTGATATGTATCTGACTTATAATGCAACAATTTTTAACAGTTAAAAAGTGCAGTAAAACTACTAACAATAGAAATAAAAACAGTACTTGATTTTAACAAAAAAAGGAAACAAGAATAATAGCAACACAAAAAATATCAAATATATGTTGGCCTATTGCATAGAAAAACGAAAATTTTTTTAGTTTCCCCAGCAAAATCTTTCATTACCAAATAAGTGGTTATATAATGAAACTAAAACTTTTTACTACTTATAATTCGGCGTCAGTACTAGTTATTTTTGTTAGGCGAAGCCGTTTTTATAAGCAGTCTAGCTTTCGCGCGACTACTTATTTATTTATAAAGATAATGTGAATTTGGTAACTACTTATATTTTAACCGCTAGTAAGTATATAAATAAGTCGTATTATTTAACAATTTCTAACCACTTATTTTTAACTTCGTATAAGCACTCGAATAACTACTTATTTTGGTAATTAATTATGTTATATACTACTGTAATGCAGCGGGTAAGTGGGTGCACAAATTTTGTGCGTTTTTTCATGCAGCGAATATGGACAACTACTTACAAAAACGACCTTGTCGAACAAAAATAATGAGTTTTGACATCGAATTGTATGTAGTAGACCCTAATTCTACTGCTTATTATTTAGATATTAGTAATAAGCACCAATTACTGAGATTTTGCTGGGTCCTGTTGGGTAACGCATACATAAATTTTTTGATCCGATTTACATATTTAAGAGCAAAATAGTTATGTGCAGAATAAATGTGAATCAGTGTTACCTATAAACAGTTTTATTGAATTCAAGTTGAAATTAAGTTTAACTCCAGCATTGTTTTCAAGTTAAAAGGCTTGAAATCATTTGTCAATTCATTTTATTTTAATAACATAATCCAGAAAACACTCATGCTTAACACTTTTTGTTAAATAAACATTATTAAAATCCACTCTATTTTAAGTGAAATTAAAACACTTGATTTTTCAAAAATTGAGTGCTTATTGGGAATTCTTTCTTCCATGTATGCAGCGAACTCTAAAATTTAAATATATTCATCGGAAAATATTTTAACAGCAAAGTCTTTAACAAAAAGTAAAAAACTATTAAACTATTGTTGTTCCTGACAGAGTGTAAAAAATTAACACAATTACTTTATAGCAAATCCCTTAACTTGTTTATTTTTTGGGTGGTATACATAAAAATATCCATAAAATATTACTCATGCTTTAAAAAAAATTCAAATATTTATGTAATTTTTTAACATGCTAAACACTTACTTAACCTGTCAACCATAACACTTTCGAAATTATTCATAAATTTTAAATAAAAAAGGAGGAAATTTAAAAGATTACGTTATACATAGTAATTTGTTTCTGTTGTGAAAAAAAAAATTTCAACTGTAATTTAAACATCTGAAATTGTAATTTAAGCTGTGGAAGTGAAAAGATTTTTATTTTGTTAGAAATACACAATCACAACAAACCAAAAATTTCACTTCTTCACAAGGTAAATAACAATTTTTAAAGTAAATTGACTTTATATAGAGTATAATGACCAATTTTATAGTCAAAACTAAGAAAGATTTTTGTCTTAAATATAACTTTAATAATAGAGAAGGATTTTTCTGTATATCTGAAAAGTTTGGTTTAAAAATGATCTATGACATGTCCTTAATGAGTAAATGTTCTAGTCAAATTTTTTACGGGAAAAATAATTTATTTTGAAAAGTTTTTGATAAATTTTTCTACTTAAACAGTTCACAGGTTAATACACATACACATTACACTTACACAAACACTGTAAAAAATGGTTGTAAGCACATGGACTCAAACTCAATTACTTTCCAAATTTATGACGACACTTTATAATAAAAAATTCCAAATTCAACAACGTCGTTGTAGTATAAACGCAAAACAACACAAATACGCATTTTCAGTCGTTATACATAGCTGGTGGAAGAAAAATAAACAAAATAATGAAAAATTCTGTTAAACAAGTGTTAAAAAATAGAGTAAATTTTTCCTTAAAATTTTTAAATGAAAATATTAACATGAAATATAATGTTTCGTTAAAAATTATAAGTCAGTGCATCACAATGCAATAGATGTTGGTGAATATTTTAAAGGCCTTGAAAGAGACGTATCCCAATTCTAAGTTAATAGGAAAAATTTCCTTTAATAGATTATAACATTGTTGGGCCCATACATGAGAATTTTTCATTACCATTGAATTTTCATTACCATTAGTTCATACTAATGACAATGAAAAAAATTCCATTATCATTTAATGGTAATGAAATATTTTTCATTAGAAAAATCATTACTAATGGTAATGAAATTACACTAATGTATAAATAAAACTACCCTACGGGAAATGAAGGGTCGATTGATCCAAAGTGACAAATCTGTGACAGGTGCATAGGGGACAGGTTACAAAACTGATGTAAACCCAAATTTCGGTGTATCAAAAAGTGGTAATTGCAGCAAAATATTCAACATCGTGACTATTGAAATGGAGGCCAAACATTAACTAGTTCATTTTGGATATATCCTATAACTGGAGAAAAAGTATCATAACATCAAATTGGCAAAAGTAACTAGTACCTTTGCAGTTGAAGTAGTGATATAACACAGAACAGGTGCAGTATAATTAGATGTGTATGAAAAAATGGCGATCGGTACCGTAAAACCCTATCCCGTGACTGTTACAAAGTTTACATAATACTTAACTTTGTGGCGACATAATAATAAACTACGAGTAGTTTAAAAATATTGTTCGGATACGAGTAGAATAATAGATTGTCAATGACTAACAAAACAAACTGTTCAGTGACTGACTGAAAGGCTGTACAACCCTTTTGGATTTATTCTCAAACACTGGGGATGTTATATCCAAAAAGTCAGACTTTTTATTGGATATTTTGATTTCCGGTTCTTTTCTCTAATCGTTGGTGAAAATGTTTTATAATACCGATATTACCATTATGAAATAGAGGAAAGTATTCCAAAAAAAATCACTAGGGAAGCTTAAATCACTAAGGGGTCGAAATGACCCATTGGACTAAAATAGGTACATCACATCTGTATTTTAATTAAAGAGAAGATTAAATTTATGTTAATAACTAAAAACTAGCTCAAAAAGCCTAAAATGACCCGAAAACCAGTTTAGTGTTGAATTCAGGAATGGTCTTTGTAAATTGCGCATATATTTTTTTATATGTAAACTTAACAGGGTTTTACTTAAAATATGTGCCCAGATTCTATAATACGATAGACGATTATCGCACACTTTTCGAAGTTTAATAACTATTATATTACATACAATTTTTAATTGACTTATTGGCATAGACAAGCAACTTGATGGAACCTCACAAGAACAAGTCTAAAGCGGCCAAACCGCACGATTTCAGTGACTAGTTTAAGTCGCTTCTGTGTGGGATAACCATGCCCTCAAATCGGTCGTGCAGAATGGCCAGGTCGCTTCAGCTATGTGGCACGTAGCGCCGCCTGTTAGAGCCACATGTCGTTCACATCCATATCATCCAATTTTGGCCAAAGAAATCATCATAATGTGATAATTACATGTGAAAAGGAAATAACGATAGAAATTTTCTTCCGATTACAAAACATTCATTGTGTAGGTTATGATTGACAAGACTTCAATTAGCCACACTCATCGATGTGTCGACCATGGTGTGTCTCGTTAAGAGATGGTGCTATGGGTCGTAGCCTGTGTAGAGGGTTGGTCGTTTGATTCCCGGTCATGGAATACACAAAAAGTTTTTCATATAGAGGCAATTTAACGATAAAAAATATTTTGATCAATTCACACATAAACTTCTTTTTGTAAATGAATTTTAAAAAATTGTATTTCATATTCGAAACGTATATAAAATTGTTCAGAATTTATGCAGAAATCCTGAAAAGAAACTTGAAATTTTTAGGGACCTATAAACGTCATTCCATTTTGCCGAAATTTGGTCCGTATGTATATACGACTTGTTGCGTGCACACAAGGGTACATGGACAGTAGAGCGTACCACCTTACAGGCAAAAAAAAAGTGCGCCGTACACCCTCCAATATGAAGTATTTTTGTAAGAAGGTTTCAAAAAAAATTTTGTTATTTTTTTTGCCGAATGTAGGGGTCGCCATTTTACATTTTTTGTTATATCTTAGGCATTTACAGTCGGATCTTAAAGTATGATACATCGATGTTTTTCTCTCGAGGAGACCAGTATTTTGCTCTAAGGACATTTTTACCTCAAGTTTCCCGTTGTAGTAGTTACCCACCAGATCTCAGTTGCTACCACCCTAATGTTAGAAATTTAAAGCTAGCAAAAAATCATTCAACTTTTGCTAAGGAAGTTTTTCGCTAAACCCAGTAGAAATTTTTTTTATATATTGGTTGCCGAACGTAGGGGTCGCCTTTTTAAATTGTTTTTAATTGGATTTTTACTGTGTAGCAAAACACTGGTCTCCTCGAGGCAAAAAAATCGATATATCACACTTTAAAATTCGATTTTAAATGCCAAAGCTATAACAAAAAATTAAAAAAGGCGACCACTACGTTCGGCAAAAAAAAATTTTTTTTTTTTGAAATCGCCTTCCAAAAATACTTCATATTGGAGGGTGTACGGCAAACTTTTTTTTTTGAGGTACGGTCTAATGGACAGATAGATAGACTGACGGACGGACATCGCCAAATTGACTCAAATCGGTACACTAATAAGTTGGTCTAGGTCCAATATTTTTTGGTGTTACAAACAGCAGTATAAACTTATTTTATCCTGTCGAAGTAGTGGTGTATGGTGTAACTAGTATTTCTTAACTTACGTTAAAATTTATATGTATACTTTCATATATGTATTTGTTAGAATATTGTTCTACCTCAAGTCCAAATTCGAATATGATATTTTGAAGCAACAAATAATTTCTAATATTACAATATTATCGTATTCGAATTTGGACTTGAGGTAGAACAATATTCTAAGTAAATGTATGAAAATCTATTTACAAAGTCCGAAAAAACTATTTTTGAATTTTTAGTGCAAAAATTAAAATAATTTATACGTATAGCTTATATTGAATTGTAATCATGAGTTAATAGGGGTTTTCATATAAATGCGTATTATACTTGTAAACAGTGTAAAGTTGGTATGTTTAATATCAATCTCCATACATGAAAAATATGTTTATATTTATATAAGATTTACATGGAATTTACGAGTTTATATGAAAACCCCTAATATTTATGTTTTTGGAATTTGGAATAAACTGTTTTTTTTTTAAATAATTTTTTGTGACTTTGTGATGTTTTAAAAACAGATTCGGTGACTTGTCGTTTTACGTAAGTTCAGTGACTGGATCCTTCTGGGTTCTTCCAGCACACATACTTATTATGACACATGGTGAATAATAAGTGACATGTTACAAGTCAATTAGTTTCAGTTAGTCCTGTGACTTGTTAACTTAGAGCAGTATAGTGATATGTCACGAAACTATTATTTTGTACTAGTTCAGCAACAACACACATATTGACTAATGTGTGACTAGTTTTTTAACAAATATTTTTCTTTAGTTCTGTGATAGGTGCGCTTAAACCAGTCACCTGATATTTTATTTCTCACTAGTTTCGGTACATATCACATAATGTCTAACATGAGACTACTTCCGTATTAGATAATTTTAACTTGTTATATTGCATACTCTCTTAAACCAGTAGTGTGATATGTTATAAACGACAAGCTTTGCGACAAGTTACAAGTAGCTCAAAAGGAGGAAATTGCCACCTCCTATGACAAGCCCATGTTAAAGTTGCCGGTTACTTTCATATAAAAAAACCGAATCGAGGACCGGTGACTCCCACAAAGTTCCAGTCACGTGACCAGCTCTGTGACTGATCCATTTCCCGTAGGGTAATTACAATTGATTGAAAACCATTTATTTACAAAACAATTCAGACAAATGAAAACGAACAACTGGTTTGGCCAGGGGAGTTATAAAACATAATTTATTAAGGAGGATCCATTTAATTCCGTTAAACTTTACCTAGATACAAATAACAACGGAATGGAAAGTAATATTTAATTTCAAATGAGCATGAGCCTGAATGAGCATATTCCATCTTCGATTTCAGCGAGTTTTACTCCATTTTTACGTTTTTCTGTCAATGGCAATTATTTTTTTTAATTTATTCATTATCAATGGTAATGAAATTTAAAATCATTGTCATTAATCAATGAAATTAAATTTTAGAATCATTACCATTAATTAAAAAAATGGTAACGAAAATAATTTCATTACAATTGATATCAATGTAATGGTAATGAAATCATCAATTAATTAGTCCCATGTATGGTTGGGCCCATACTACAATACAAAATGTAAAAGTCATTCTAAGTCTACATAAGTAGTAAAAATTTCTGTTCCAAACAATCGTTTGTAAAATAGCTTCTTTTCCTTTGCAATCCATTCTACTGGCGGTTCTAACGAAGATGATTTTTGTTTGAAATTACTTCCAAAGTAGAATCGATTTCTTCAGAATCAGTTCTGCAACTAGTTCTATAACTGATTCTCGGCAAGTTATACCTAACTTCTAAAACTCGTTCCTTATATTTATGTGCCGTGGAACGGAACCAGAAACTAGTTCCACTAAATCGGGTCTAATGGAAACAATTGCAGAATTGGTGTGGTTGGTAATCGCTTGTAAGAAATTGTCCTGCGTAGTTTTAACCCATAAAAATTTTCTGGTTCAAAGAACCGTTGCAAAAAACCTACTTTTCCTTTCTGATTCCTTCTATTGTCGGTTCCAACACCGACGATTTTGGTTTGAAATTAAGGGAAAAATATAGAAACAAAATCCACTCAGTATTGTGAATCAAGCTTTATAAACCGAATATCTCAAAAACTGCAGAATCGATCCTGGTACAATTTTAAGGGTTTTGTTTCCACTTTTTAGTAGTAAACTTAACTTTAACTTTCAACGATGGGTCTCATAGAGACGGGTAATGAGTTAATTATTAGTTAACTCAAAAATTTGTTGTTCTTTTGAATACAAATCTTTTAGCAGTACCCCGTTTCTTTATCTGATGCGAGAAGTTTTCTCATCGAGAAATTTATGGTCACCCTGCATTACACAGGGTGATTTAAGAGATGATAAAATGGGCTGTAGTTTTAGTCGTAATTCTTTCAGATATCGTACCATTTATAACTGTGGACACATGTAGTTTTGTAAAATTGTAATTAAATTAGAAATAACTTACATGCAGCGCATTTGTAGCTGATGTGGTGTCATATATATTTTATTGTCTGCGACTCACCCTATATAAAGCAGGGTTGCATTTCACATGGTTTTTGCGAAAAGTGTTTCGATGCGAGAAATACAGAAACGGAGTGCAGATTATTTTTGATAAATATTGGTAAGATAGGAATAGCAAAAATAAAAGTGTTAAATATACAGAATTTTTGTTTTATTTGAGTCAAATTTTTGTTAATGGAAAACAGCCTGATAAAATGATTAGTAGCCTCACAACAAAATTTTAAATCTTCGAAATTTTTTTTCCATTTTTTTAATGCAAATAAAAATCGAGCCTTTTGAAAACAGGAGTTTACGATTTTTTTTAGCAAATATTTCTGCTGATTTTGGCAAAATAGGCTGCTATTTGCAGTCAACTAAATTTAGTTTAAAAATAATAACCATTTTATAGACATAACAGTTTGTTTTTGCTATTCTTAGTGTACTAATATTTAGCAAAATTTTTTGCAGATTTTACGGTAGAATTTGTCATTTTCCATTAACTAAAAGGTAACATAAATATTACACAAATTCTGCAAATTTAACAGCTTTATTTTTCCTGTTTGTATTTTACTAATATTTAGCAAAAAAATTTTCTGCTAATTTTAGCAGTTTCTTTTTTAACCAATTTTTAATTGCTTTTTCTGCTATTTTTACAGATTTATTTTTATGAGTGTACACAAAATACACGAAAATATAAAAGTTAAAATTTGAGAAATTTGGAACTCTTAAAAATTACCAAAACCGATTAACGTCCTACCAGAAATACACTCCAAAAAATTCTTACTACTACAAACAGAAAACACTGCACACTAGAGTGGTGCAAAAAAACATTGAAGTTGGAATTCGCGATTTCCACAATGTTGCCCCTATTCCGTAACGTCTAAAAACTCTCAGTGCCAAGTTTCGGCTAACTCCGCTTTTATTTAGAGGTAGCAGAAAATGTGAAAAAGTGGGGTCGCCTTTTCGTCGTCCTATTTTAAAGTGATATATGGATTTTCTTTCCTCGAGGAGACCAGTGGTTTGCTATAAAGGAAAAATCCAATGAAAAAAAATTTAAAAAGGCCATCCCTTCGTTAGGCAACAAAAAAAAAATAAAAAAAATTGGGATCGCCTTTTAAATTTTTCGTTGTAGCTTCGGCATTTAAAGTCGGATTTTATAGTGTGATATATCGATTTTTTTGCTTCGAGGAGACGAGTGTTTTGCTATAAAGAAAAAATGCATTGAAAAAAAATTTAAAATGGCATACCCTACGTTCGGCAACCAAAATAAAAAATAATTCTGCTGGATTTCTTCCTTAGCAAAAGTTTAATGATTTTTTCGAGCTTTAATTTTCTGAATTTGGGTGGTACATTAGGGTGGTAGCAACGGAGATCTGGTAGGTAAATACTAGAACGGGATACTTGAGGTCAATGGCCCTTAGAGCAAAACATTGGTCTCCTCGAGAGAAAAACATCGATGTATTATACTTTACGATCCGACTGTAAATGCCAAAGATATAACGAAAAATGTAAAATGCCGACCCCTACGTTCGGCAAAAAAAAAAAATAAGAAAAATTTTTGAAACTGCCTTGCAAAAATATTTCATATTAGAGGGTGTACGGCGCAGTTTTTTTTTTTTTTTTTTGCCTGTAAGGTGGTACGGTCTACTGCACAACCTCGAAACTTCAATTGCGATGTGCAACCTCTAAACAAAACTTTTTTGGTGATTTTTTTATCAGACCATATTTATTTTCATAGTGGCATAATTTTAGGGTTGGGTTAGGGTAGGGTTCTTGTTTTTTTTTTTTTTTTGGATAAGTCTACTACACTCTTATAAGGAAAAATGCAGAACCACAGTCAACCGCCACACCAGATAAATTTTGTTCTCGAATTTTGGGAAAACTATTCAATATTTTTAAGAATTTCTTATTTCTAAAGTCAGAAATTTTCGAACAAAATTTCTAAGTTAAGAAATATTTGAGACAAAAATCGTTTTGAGTTCTGACTAAATATAAACTGGCTCTTAAGCTCTCTGAAGTCTCTTTGCTCGTCTTTTTTAATGTAATATTTTTTAAGTCTGCAGTGTGTCCAATTTCAATGCCGTGTTGCACTAAAGCTGTGGTTTGTTTATATTTAGTGTTTTTATTTTTGAAGACGGTAAATGCCTCTCGTATTTAATATAAAACCTAGTATTCTTCCCTCAAAAGCTTTTATGGCTATCGATTATTTCCTCTTCTAGGTTTCTATAATCTTTTACTGTAAATGCACTCTAAAGTACAATTGACAATAAAAAAACTGTTATTACTGAGTATTGGCTTTTTAAGTTGACAATGACTTTGAAACGAAAAAAATATATATATTCGGCAGCATTATTGCATCTATAATATTCTATATCAAAAAAAAATCTTTAAGTACTTATGTATGTAGTAAATTGTTACTGTCAATGTGTGAGTGTTTATAAATGTATTGTATACACATATAAGAGAATATGAACAAAACAAAAATTGATTTTTTAATATAGTATACCATTTCCAAATTTATATCAAAAATAATTTTTTTTAAATTTTATATTAAAATATCGTCGGTGCGCCTAGAAAATTAACTTATTGTTTTTAGAAGAGCAAAAAAACTATTTAATTTTACCACTCTGCGTTATTTTTAAAATGCTATAGTTTTTATTTAATTTACCCGGTAGCTATCATTTCACCACAAAAACTTTTAAAGCTCAGACGTCTTGGAGTAAATAGTTAAAGTATTTTATGAAAAACTGTACGTAGCTATTTCTAAAATGCCATTTTGATGAACTTAAATTTTATTTTTGAGGCGCATAGCTATTATTGCTTTTAAGTATTTTCTATAATATGTGGTTCGTACAATGGAAAAGTATTAAAATTCGGTTACAAAAAGACATTACTACATACAATGATATTATCTGAAAACCTATTGGTATGAAATTTATAAAATTACTGTGGACAAATTTTTACTCAAAAACAAAAGAAATTTTCTAAAGATCATTTGCAGGAAGAAGAAAACATTTTTATTGAAAAATTTAACAGACCCGTCAGTGGTTAGTTTATATGTCAATTGATCAATGTATTTTAAATTTTTGAATTGTTTATATATATATTAGGCCGGGTCGATTTGTGGGGAGGCAAAAAAATCGCCCAGGGTTCAGGGAGAATCGTATTCTAGGGATCAAAATAAGAAACTTTGCCGAAGGAACCATACCTCTAAAACGAATTCTACTACCCCCCAACTGTTGACTTTTGTCCCGTAGGGTCAAGTTTTGAAAAATCCCACTTTGACCCATTTAGAGTGCCCCAATCGAGTCCAAATGTATGACCGACCCCCACTAAGTTTGGAGGGCCGATCCACCCATGCTAGTGGCACACCCCCTGGAACTCCCCTGGGGGGGTTCCCCATACAAACATTTTAAAAAATCACCATTTTTGGCACTTTATTTTATTATTTTTTATTTATTTTATTTATTTTTATTATTTTATTTATTTTTTCTCCTTAGAAATTTATTTAGTCAGAACATATGTAAATGAAAAAATTAATTTAACTTAGTAATAGAAAAGAAAAAATAAAAAATTACTGTTTGAAGTCTTTTTTGCTTTCAAGTCTGGGCAATTTCGCACGGCTCTCTAATGTCGTCGCCATAACAGCCTCTACATTTTCCGGTATAACTCGCAAAATTGTCAATAAAGTAATTACAGATATAGTAGAATTCGTTTTAGAGGTATGGTTCCTTCGGCAAAGTTTCTTATTTTGATCCCTAGAATACGATTTTCACTGAGCCATGGGCGATTATTAAATCGACCCGCCCTAATATATATATAACTTTTTGTGTATGCCATGACCGGGAATCAAACCGGCAACCCCCTACACAGGCTTTGACTCGTAGCATCACCTCTTGATGAGATACACCACGGTCGGCACAGCGATGCGAGTGGCTAATTTGAAACTTCGTCAATCACAGCCTACACAATTTTTTTTTTTTGTAATCAGAAGAGGCAGAGTTAACTAATACATAAGCAATTTCTTTTCAGTTAGAGCAAATTATTTTTTTGACTATTTTTTAAAATATTCGAAATTATAATATGGCATTATAATTTTTATAAGTGTAGTAATATTTCAATAAAAAACTGGCCATTACTTCTGTTTTGTGTGAAGAAGAAAATTTTAGCCCAGGAATAAAGTTTCGTATTGTTTCATCAATATTTATTTAAATCAAAAATATAAAAGTATATCGTCACTGCGCCTAAGAAAATAGCTATTTGTCGGAAAACTTTTTTGTGAGGAGACCTATAAAACAGCTTTACTGCAGCCTTTCCCGAAACATGTAAGAAATTATTTTTTTACACATACATATATAAACAACATTTCAAACTTTCTATTTATAAAATACTTAATTACTTCCAAAAGTCATAGCCAAGATACAAAATAAAGAACAAATTTAGGTACGCCACAAATAATTTTTGAAAACAAATAGCTATTTTCTTAGGCGCAGCGACGATATGCTCTTATTAAAAAAAAAACAAAACTTCTTAATTAAGCTTTGAAACATTAATTTTTTAAAGCACGCCAGCTGATGAAAATTTGGCCAACTATGTTGAAGCTTTTTAGATTACAGCCGTGTTATGTTATTTAACTTCGGTGGCGATTAATAATAACGAGCTTAATTCTAGTTATGACTGTCTTAAATTCCTTGAATTTGTTAAAATATTATTATAAATAAATTTGAATATTGGAGAATTCTGTAACCAAATTTGAAAGGGTGTATTTTTAGCATTTTACTTTCACATTCTTATAAGATATTTCTTTGCCAACAATTTGTATTTCAGTTTAGTTTGATATTTTTTGTTCAGGGATTCTATTACGTCTGTTTATTGTCTATATGATTGTAGGGGAAATTCAATGTTAAAAATAATCTGATAAATTTCTTTGTCAAGGATAATTGCGTTTGACAGACAAATTTCTACGTAACTGTTTAATATATGAACGTAATAATAATAACAATCAATTTAAGACTTGAAAAATGTTCTTAAATAAAAAAATAATAAACCAAATAATGCAAAACTTTTCTTACTTTGTTTCAAAGCATTCATTTAACTTTTCACTCATTCATAACTTTAAAAATCTTTACTGCGTAGACTTCAATTCAATTCTTTTCTATTTTTCTTTATGTATATTCATTTAATTAATGGTTATCAATTATTAAAACCGATGTTTTAATAATTTATTTAAAAATGGGGTTCTAATATATAATTTTAATACAATCTCTTTTCAGTTTATTCGCTATCAAGCTATTATTTAATTTTAATTTAATGATTATTAGGTATTTAAATGTTTAATTTAAGTGAAAAATTTTTATCGTATATAATAAATTAAACAGTGCGCGACTAACTACTTTTTGTTTTTGTTTGCTCTCAAAAATATTGTAGTATTTTTTTTTTTAATGAACACAATGAAGGTCCTTGACATTTTATGACTTTGAATATCAACTTGTTTAAAGCAAATATTGTGTTGAATCAAAGACAATTTTGGACAAGAAATCAACACAATTTATTTAAAAATTTATAAATTTTCCTATGTATTGCAAACATATTGTAGTTTAGACAATACGATAAATTATCTTTTGGATTTTTCAGTTCAAATTCATATAAAGAGTAGATTTTTTTATAAAATATGTTGTTACATTTTTACCCTTTAAAAACGTTGGTTTATTTCCTTTAAATAAACGGGGTTCTTTTCTATTGCAATCAAAAACACCAATCCCACCGCTGCCACCAATTGTTACGTTTACCTTCTAAAACGTTCGGTTATATCCTTTAGACAAACCGGGTTGGTGCTTTTTGCAATTAAAATAACTCGCACTCTCTCCTGTTTGATGCCGAAATTATACACTTATTTATTAACTCTCTATTACTTTATACACCATGCTTTAATACACACAAAAACTCTAATGATTTCAATACAACGCTACTAACTAAATATCCCAGCAAAAAAGGAGATGCCGAAGAAGTAGAAAAAGCACTACAATTGATGATCTAGATGTACTTCCTTTTTAATATAAACACTAATGATTTTAACATTGAGTTGCCACTTCAACATTTTTTCAGTACTTTTTGAACGAGTGCAAAGAAAGATCTTTTTCACCAATTAAAAGTTAAAAAACATTCTTCGCAAATAAAAACTATATTTTTTTTATTTTACGAAAGTTTTTTTATTGCCGCCACCGGGTATCGAACTTGCGACCTCACGATTGCTAGTCGCTGAGCTCTACCTCTGAGATATTCTTTGATATGAAAGTTGACTGGCATAAAAACACCACTTTGTTACTGCGAGGTATTGTTCCTTATTCTCTTCAATAAAAGTACTTATTAAACAAGTGTAAAAGGTGCACTCCAATTCAATATTGTTTTCAGTAGTATTTTTACAGATGCATAAAAAGCAATTTCTCACCATTGTTTTATATATATGTATACATATTTTTGAAAATTAAAAAAATATTGAATTTAAACAAATTAATTATAAATATTAAAAAAAATTAATAAAATAAAAAAAAATTAAAAAAAAAAATACAAAAATATTGGAGGACGCTGCGATATGTATGAGTGTTAGAAAACTCATACATATTATTTTTATAAATTTATGTTGCTTTCGTTGCGAATCGAACCAGCAACCTTCAGTGTAATTGTCGAAGGTGCTAACCATTACACCACAATGCAATAGGAAGACATTTTAAGCGTTAGCTAATACAGTAGCGCGTGAAATCAGATTTTAAAAATATTGAATTATGCATAATGCCAATGTTTTTACACATTGTTGTCATGGTGTTGGTGGAAGTTGAAAAAGAGGCTTTGTACTTCTTTTAATTCCGAATTGGTAAGAATAATTTAAGGTTCCCAAGATTAGCTAATAGACAGATACAGTTTGATTTTAATTGCGATATTCACTATCATTCACTGAAATTTCATTAAAATGGAAGAGTATGGTCTGAAATACTTTTCTTGTCATAACCCTACCGGCAACTCAGCTAACTTTTGATGCACTGACTATTTTAACATTGCGATGTCATAAGCGGTAGTCAATTGTCCGACTCTGCATGACTTTTCAACTACCTTAAAGTTAGTTGAATAGAAGTTGGCTATAAATTGACTTTATAAAAATCAACTAATAGTTAGCTTACTAGTAGTTAACTTATAATTCTCTTTTCTTTAGTCACAACTAAAAAACCCAAAAGGAAGATAAATGCGAAAATACAACAAAATTATAAACAAAATGTTTGCTTTTTGATAAAGGGTTTTATTCCTTCTTCTTCTGGGAATTATTAAATTGTTAATATTAAATTATTAAATATTTCACCTTTTCTATTTATTTATTTATTTATTTATTTATTTATTTTCACACAACTACAGGAACCCTGAATTTGACAAAATAAAATTAAAAATATGTAAAACAAATCTAAAAGAAAGAGATAGAGAATGTCAAAAACAAGTGCAAATGCCAACAAATATCACTGCACATAATATCCAAGCTTCGATTTTGGGGAAGTTCTGCATTACATTGTAGTTAGCTTATAGTTAGGTCATAAAAGTTAACTAAAAGTGTGTTTTTTTCGTAGTCGAATACCCAATTGCTTATAGAGAATGTTTAGTGTTCGTGTGGCCTTAAAACTATTTGGCAGTGTATATTTCAATACGCTTGTGTTGCAGTTTGTCAAGATTTCTTCATTAGTGAAATAAAATACGTGTTATTATTCATTTTAGATTTCATTCTTTCATTGCTAAAGTAACACAAAACAGTTTAATCATTTTCATTATACACAAACAAAAATTCATAAGAATTTTATTGTATGATATTTATATGTATATGTATGTATGTGTGTTAGTTTCAATCTCAATAAAACATCATTCATCATTTGTCATGAACATTCAACAGACAAACAACACATAAATACGATACCAATATATATGTACCTACTAACTAACACATGGAATATTGCAATGCACAACTACTACTGTTGCAATTGCTTTATATACCAATAAGATGGTTAATAAATCTTGTCCAAAAAGAAATCAATATAAATTTATAGCATACAACTAGGATGAGTATAAATGCGTTCGTTATTAATTTTACTACCGCACATACATACATGTACACACATTCACGCGAACAAATAGTCAGTAAAAGTAAAAGAATACAAATTTTTCTTGTACAATGTGCTACTGAAGAATGCACAGAAAAGTATCAAACCATTTGGCACTTCAAACTGGAATATGATATTATCTATTTTCTCTTGAAGTACCTTGTAAAGTAGAAAAAAGCTATATAACACCACAAGATATATAATAATGTGTGAGGATATGTTTGGTGTTGCATTGTGTTTGTATGTATTTGTAGGGTAAATAAAACAAAAGACATTGACATGGAATTTTATGAGTTTCTTAGTAAATAAACAAGTTTTTTTTCCAATTTTACAATATTATTGGGTGGGTTTAGTAAATACAAGTTAATGGCGTGAAAAATAAGAAAGGAAAACAAATAAAAGATTTATTGTTTGATTGAAATTTAATATTGTAAAATACGTTTTTTTTTTTGGACATTGTGAAATTTTAAAAGCACTTACTAGCAGCATGTAGGTCATTTCTTCTCTTAGCTGTTATGTAACAAATTGTATTTATTTTATTGTAAATAGAAAACACATTTTAATCAAATATACGTGATCGCTAAAGATTTATAAAACAAATGTATTTAAAGAAATGTTTTTATCTTTTTGACAGGGTTTTAGAAAAGTTTTTAAATTAAATGTATTGCACACACTCCGATAATAAAAATATGTTACTACATTGCCAAATCACAAATGTTCATTGCTCCGCAATTCGGGCGGGATAACTTCCGTTGGCACATAGATCAAGCTTTTCGCCAACATATATTCCGTGTGGTAAAGGTCAATTTCAGAATACTCTCGACATTTTTATCACTTCGCACCCCGAAAAGTACGAGGTGAGTTCGTTTGTACCTCTCGGCAACTCGGATCACTGTACCATTTCAGCATCCTTTTGATACTCCGAGCTTCGCGGCGTTTCATAACCAGCCACGAAATGCTCTGTTCCAATTTATGAAAAGTTTTGTTGGATCAAGATTAACGATTTTTATAGGCCATTCAACTGGAAACAATATTTCTTGTTGATGCCGCTGTGAAAATGGCAAAACGCGTCATTTTGCTTGAACTGAAACTTTTATTCTTTCAAAATACATTCCGGCTAAGTCCTAACATAAGTCTTGGTTTAACCATACGTGAAAAATGCAGGACGAAGCATTCGGTAATTGGAGTATGAATATAAACGTTAATACTGACCTGCTGCACAAACAGGTGAAAACTGAATGTGCCAAAGTACAAAGACATGAAAAGTTTCTGCAGAAACAGCGTCCACATGGTAAACGCTGCCAATATTCAGCCAATCCCTAAAAAGGGTGCGGCTAACGAACTTTGATCGTGTGTGGCATAAAGCACTAGTGTCAAATTTTAGTGCTTTTGATGTCAGTGATGATTTCTATCGATTCGCGTGAATTGGATCGATTTTCATGCAAGCAAGTCACAATGTTGTTTGTTGCCCATAGGGCCGTGGTGTCGTTAATATCATTTATATACATGGGTACTGTAAATATTGAGGAATCTGGAGCCTGTAATGTTCTGGGCATGAGAATTCACTATGATATTTGTTGGAAGGATCAAGTTATTGAAGTATCAAAGAAGGCATTCAAGTGCTTTGGCTTTCTTAACCGGTGTAAAAACTACTTTTCTCCTTCTGTTCTCCTTACTATTTATACCACCTATATCCTGACAAAGATGTAATAAAACTCCCATATATGGTCAGGGGCTTCAACGTCTATTTTGGATCTTTTAGGCCGCGGATAAAGGAGAGCGTTGGCGCTAACTAAAGACAGTTGGTATACAGCTATATTGACTCGTTGGATCATCGTCGAAGTGTGGGTTGTGTAAACTGTTGTATCTTTACAACCACGGGCTACGTTTTTCTGAGATAACTAGACTCATCCCTATGACATGTATTTTTGTTCACAATACACGCTTGTCCAGCAGGTGGTAGATCTGATCCGTTTGGTTCAATGGTCCAGTTAATAGTACAATGCATTATAGAAAAATTTCATTCTTTCCTCAAACTGCCCGTATTAAACTCCCCGCTGATGCCTTTCCTGATATTTAAAATTTAGAGAATTGCAAGTCAAACGTTCACAAACACTACTCCATATTTTCGTCATGTTAACACATTGATTGCATTAGTAGCGCCATCTCATGAGTGTTGGTTCACAGTAAAAAAATAAAATAAAATTGTAGTAGTTTTATTAATCATATATGCCTTTGGTTATGTAATTTGAAGTAAATAAATTCTGTATTTATTAAAAAAAAATCATTTCGATAGTTGTTCGAGAAAATTGAACTGGTACTGCAAGGATGTTGAATTTTGTCATTCTTAAGCTTTATTAACATACACTCAGTTGCTAATAAAATATGCCACTTTCTATATTGTCGCCAATCGAATGGTGCAGTTCTATCAAATGATTTTTTCGGTTGCGAATACGGAATTATTCTTGGTACAATTGATACGTTATCGCAGTCAAATTAGTTCTGTCTCAATTGGTTTTCTGTTGGCACAACTAAAAAAACTCGGATACCAAACCGAATAATTCGATTGAACCGAACTTCTTTCTGGGTTTAGCCACCCTATAACATTTTATTCATAAATTCACTAAAAAAAATGATTTTTATTAAAAAGTTCTTATATCAAGGATATTCAAATTTAGTTAAAAATTTTCACATCATATTAGTAGTAGTAGTAATTCTTTATTTCTTTCTCATTTCAAAAATATATCATTACAATTTCTTTTTTTCAAATAATTTACCCCTATGGAGGTAGATTCTGAAACGTTAACAAGAAACACTAAAAAAGGTAGCTGAAAAAATTAATACTGTAATAATAAAATGGTAAAAAGAAGACAGAAAAGCGAAGTCGATGATTGACTTTGAGTAGTGTAGGGTGTTGTAGCTACTCCTGTTTTCATCCGTCTTGCTTTACCGAATTTAGGGTATATTGTATTCAGTTCTTGCACGATTGCACTCTTCCAGTCAAATATGAATAAGAATTTTGGTGCTCTCAGGTAAGATGTCGGATGTCAGTTTGTGGGTCGGATATCCATCCGTTTCCCCGCTTCTGAGATCATTTCACTTATTGTGGCTTGTATATATACTACAATCCACAAGCCTAGCAGAATACGATATGAGGCTCCATATAATCTATATATCTGCGACCTATCACTGTTCCAACATTTTGCATTCCTATCAGTCCGTGTCTTCAGCATTCAATTGACCCTGAACTTAGGTCCAATAATTTTTGAACCTTTGCCCTTTTATGTGGACGTTTATTCACAAACTTTTCCAGACGAAGAAGCTAATGTCTCACTTCCGGTTCAAAATTTCTCTGAAGAGTCTTGAAAAGTTCATATTCTGACATAGGTGTCAAGCCGACGATTTAACCCCATTAGCCCGTCATAAAATTCCTCGAATGTTTCGTTATGTTGTTGCTTCCGAAGTCTAATGTCACAAACCATCCCAGTAAATGTAGTTACTACCTCGATGAAGTCGACTATACCACTTTAGGGCTTTTTCCTTCGAACAAAATATGAGCATGCTCACACAGAAGATAATAATCTACTCGTAAATAAGCACTGGATAAGTTATTGACCCTATAAATAAATTCGTCCGCAGTAACATTCGTAGTATCACCAGTGAATCGAATTTTCCAATTCCGAATCAGATTAAGAACACTTTCTGAGTTCAGATCAGTTCATCTGTCAGCATATCGTGATCCACAAATACACAAAATACACCAATCGTCCTCCTCACGGTGCATTCGATTATTTTGTCCATTTTGGAAACCATCACCTGTTTGTTCGTGTGACGCACTCCGGGAAATATTACATTCTTTCCGTTCATTCTGTCTTTCAGGTATTACCGGTCTCAAATTAGCCATATAAAAATCCCGAAAACCACTTGCTTACACCCTCTCTAAACCCTCTTAACAAATTTGTCAAAATTTGCCATACCCCCCCATCATCTAAACTTCCCTGGCCCAATGCCTATATACAAGTCTGCAATCGAGTTCTAGGACTTCTGACTCTGGTTCTGGGAGTGTCTGCATCACCACCACCGTTTTGATGTTCCGTAACCGTCGGAGTAGTTATTTTCTGTTTCACCTGGGAATGTCTTTACTACTACGCTCCAACGGCATTTTAGAGAAAATAAGCGAAATTTGATAACGAAATACTCGTAATTTACTACAAAATTATAAAAAACACGCCATGAAAAATTCGTGTTGCAAAAGTCAAAATCTGGTTAAAAAAAACAAATTTCAAATCGAAAGTATCCTTATTTCAATTAATGATAAACACAAATCGATATCCAGTTGCTGGAAAACTTTTAACTCCAGCCAGAAAGCATAAATATGGTTCGACTATCCATTTCAGGAAAAGAATCGATAACAATCAAGATACTTTGCGGCCAAACAACTAGAAATATTAAACTAAAATGAGAAGAAAAAGTTAGAAAATCAAGCCAACAAAGGTAAAGAAAAGAAGTTGAAATAGGCATAGAAAAAGACAATTGATCAGATACCACCAAAAGAAACATTTCGATTTCGGAAATTATAAACAATTAGCAATTAGGCCCGACCCAATAAATAGAAAGACAAAAGCCAGATAAAAGATTTAAGAGCCGTAAATTTTTAGAAGAAAAGCACAATTAAAATTATAAATAAATGAATAAAAAATAGGTATTACTAATATGGGGAAATATTGGGTTTTTAAGCAATTAATTCACAACTACGAGTAGACTAAAATTTTATTTTTTTTTAATTTCGTTTATATTTCATTCTATTCTACAAGTTTATTGGTAAAACTTGGTGTTAAAACCCAAAAGTATTTACTTCGAAGTAATTGCCAAGTTTTATTCATATGACCCCATTACAAACCTATGGAAGAATTACTGAGGAGTGATACTTGCAAAGTGTTTTGTCGCTATTACTACTTTACTACAAAAATCATAATAATATTTACAAATTTTCAAAAGAAAATAAGAAAGTGACTTGATTTCACTATAAAATATTTTGCTCTAAAAAAACATTTGAATAATTTTACAACTGCTTTTAAAAGTTTTTCAGGTCGACAAATTATTCAATAAACGTACAGAAATCTTAAGTCGTTTTTGCCGACGTCCTTTGATTTTGAAAACGTTAATATTGTTACCAGGGTTGGCAGGCAATACCGCTAAAATACCGTTATCGATTCAAAACCCTTTCAACTGACTACCGTTATCCCTAAAATACCGTTACCGAAATAACTGAAATACCGTTATCCTTAAAATACCGTTACCGAAATAACTGAAATACCGTTATCCTTAAAATACCGATACCGAAATAAATAAAATATCGATACCCTTAAAATACCGTTACCGCAACAAATGAAATACCGTTAACCCTAAAATGGCGTTACCGTTATTTTTAATTTTCTGTTTTTGGTAATTGCACGTGGTTATTGAGTATTTTTTGTACATTAAGTTGATAAATTGGTTCTGTTTTTAATTTCGTTTGTTTTTTTGTAAAAAAAAAAATTACGGGATGCATCGAAATAACTAACTACCGTTACCAATAAAATACCGTTACCGATATAACTGAAATACCGTTAACCTTAAAATACCATTGCCGAAATAACCCAAATATCGTGATCTTTAAAATACCGTTACCGAAATAACTCAAATACCGTTATCCTTAAAATACCGATACCGAAATAAATGAAATAGCGTTACCCTTAAAATACCGTTACCGAAATAACCTAAAATATCGTTACACTAACGATAACCGCATTCGTTTCGGTTACCATCCATGATTGTTACTGTTCTAGTTTACATCATAAAAATCGTCCATTGTCAAAACCTAATATTTACAAGCTAATATGATTGAAATTTGAGAATATGAAACGCAAAAAAAACACGATTTACATTAATGATAATGAAAATATTACACTGAAACAAATTTGTATGAGAAATCGACAACTTCAAAAGTATTTTATATAAGTTAGTAAAAAAATACATGTGGACAAATCGATTTTTAGTTTTTGTCAACTGAGGCAGTTTTCGTCACTCTCCATTTCTATGCACTTTAATATATGTTAAGTTGCGTAGGCCTAAATGACACTAGCTTTATTTTGTATTGACCACATATTTGAGAACAGTGCAAATCTATAGACATAGTAAAATTATACAAGTGCAAAAAGTACAGGGAAATCAATGAAAAATAGTAAAAAAAAAGAAATATATAAAAAAAATTTCAACTTTAAAGTAACATTTAGTCATTGTTGTCAATATACTAAGTTTTTCTTTGTTTCTAGCTTTTTTTCGGGGTTTGTAACGATTTATAGTAATTCTTAGCGATTTTCCGTTCGAACAAAGTGTGCATCACTATTTATTTGTCTACTCTCTCTTACCTAGTATCTTCAAATGCAATAAAATATGCCGTAAAATTTACGAATTACACACAAAGCAACAACAAAATTATTTTCGTTATTGTTGCTTTGGAGTGAATGGCAGATTCAAGTTTCGTCCATTGTTACATACCTATGTCATTTTTATCTCGGCGAAAAAGCTCCAAACAGCTCTCAGAATCATCGACACGTTGTTGTTTTTGGTGCACTGTGAGCAAACGCGGCACCCATTTCGAAAACTGCTTTCTCATGGACAAATGTTCATGCAAATCAGCTATCTCCTACAACTTCACTTTACGGTCTGCCAAAATGATTTTGTGTACTTTTTTGATATTTTCCGGTATCACCGTCTCTTTTAGGCGACCAGATCATCGGTGTTTGTACGACCACGTTTAAAGTCAGCCAACCACTTTTCTACCATTTGTCTCGATGGAGCAGAGTCTAAATAACATTTATCACGCCAAGCTTTTGTTTGAATGGTGTTTTTTCCCATTTAAGTCGTATTTACATCTATTTTCAAATCCCGAGATTTCAATGGAAATCTCGACCCGAAATCTTGACCGTTGACATTTGCACTTTATGACAGTAACGAGATTTCGATTTGACAACTGCATTTTTTTTGTAAACAAAGTAGGTACCATAACAAAATAACCTCTAAAAATCATTTAATTCATTGGCGGAGTACAATTTACATTATTTTATGTAAAGATCTAACGCTAAATAAATAAAAAAAAATAAATAAATAAATTTGTTTTTTTTTTTGTAAAGACGACAAGCTAAAAGGCAGATTTTGCAATATTTTGGTGGAAGAAAGTCATGCAAAATTTAGAACCACGCAACACTTCCCAGTGTAGAAACGGTAATGACATATCATTATTTTTTGGACTACCAGTAATGACACCCACTTACCTTCTGTATTATTTTAAAACATATAATAATGAGTTACTGATAATGACTTATTTTTATCATTATTTCAAATAGAAAATAATTTTTCAGATTTTTTTGAAAATTTTTTGAAATCTATTTTTAGACTCAATATTTTTTAAACACTGGTAAGGATATATGTAACCACATATTTTTTGAGCAGGTCAATTGTGTTTTTATCTATTAAATATTACATGTCGATATAGCTCAGATGGTAGAGCTATTGACTGGCAATCTGTAGACCCAGGTTCGATTCCCGCACCAGCAAATTTTATTTAAAAAAAGAAATACAATAAAAAATTCTTTTTTTCATATAATTTATTTTTTTGAAAATCTATTTTTAGACTCATTATTTTTGTCAGTACTGGTAAGCACATATGTAAAGATATATGTTTTGATTTTTTGTATGTTGGCGAGTAAGCTTACTTGTGTGCAGCAGGTCAATTTTGTTTTTATCTATTATTTCTATATTTCTACACTGGGATGTAATATTTAATATATAAAACCATAATTGACCTGCTGCACACAAGTAAGCTTACTCGCCAACATATAAAAAATAAAAAAATAAGTGGTTACATACATTACCAGTGTTTAAAAAATATTGAGTCTAAAAATAGATTTCAAAAAACTTTCAAAAAAATCTACAAAATTATTTTCTATTTGAAATAGTGATAAAAATAAGTCATTATCAGTAACTCATTATTATATGTTTTAAAATAATGCAGAAGGTAAGTGGGTGTCATTACTGGTAGTCCAAAAAATAATGATATGCATTTCCATTGGGTCTAAAGTTATATTATTATATTTATAATGATTATTTTATTTCATTATTTTGAGTTATTTTTAGGTTATTTTTTTAGTCAGCTGTTGACCATCGTTGCCACTTTTTCATGCAAAAACTCTACAAATTAAGCGAAACGCAGTGTTGTATTCTCTAAAAGTTTCCAAATTTGTGAGATTTTTCTGAGATTTCTTTGATATCTCGGAAATTTAGGGGATTTCTTTTGTATGGGTAATCTCGGAATTTCACATGAGATTTTCACTGAAATCTCGGGATTTGGGTGCAGGTGTAAATGCAACATAAAAAGCAACGATAAATCAACACACGAAATTGCTTTGAATCCATTGTTTTCAAAATCGCAAAAGTAGCGTTACTAAAACAGCTGTAGCTTTTTCACTAATGAACGAATAGTCATTAAATTTTGACGGGTATCAGCTGAAGGTTTGTAGTTCGAAAAAATCATATGGATTTTTCATTAGTGGCGCCATCTATATGTCATCCTACGTATTTTTCAGCCGATTTGTTATTGTGTAGAGTTTGTTTTCGTTCTTTTTTTTTAAAGAATTTTAAGACTATTATTTTTCTTGTGAAATATTTACATTTTGTATTTATTGTGATTGTGTCTTTCTGATGAAATAAGGAAATTCATAATTTAAATTACGATTTGAGGCGTTTAAAGATCGAGTGAAAATTTGCTACGTGAAGAACAACTTACTGTGCTTAAAAACTGAAAAACTTTTTTGTCACTTTGTTGTCCATATAATGTTGGCCAAGTTGTCAACAAATTTTAAACACACGTTATTCCATTCTTCTAGTTTTACCCCCACTTACTACTATCAAGCACTACAACATGTTGTGTTATGTTCGATCGCGTACATGTTTGTTGTATGACCCATATGAAATAACTGGTAAATTGTTATGGAAATAAAAACGAACCCAACAACTAAGCAGGTTATAAGTAACAAGATTTAGTTTTGATTTGGACGGCGTGCGTGTTAAAACATTAAGAGCGCATTAAGAATTGTACTAAAACAAGAAATTATTAATAAAAAAAAAAACTAAATTCATAATTTATAAAAAAATGTGAAATATATTAAATATTAAAAGAGAATTCAAAAATAAAGTGCTATTGTTAAAAAATCTTTGAGATTTATTTTGAAATTTAGTCGCTTTTATTAAACCAGATAGAAGTGTCTTAAAATTATGACTAAAAGTTTGTCTGGCTGTCGGTCGGTAAATGTGTTTGGCTCTGTTTATACTAAAAAAATATAATGAAAAAAATACAAAATTCTCGTTTTCAATGTGTAATTTCGGTTTTAATTTTGTTGCTTATTTATGTTTACTTTCTGTTGTTATTGTAATTGAGTTGTGTTTTGTTTTTGGGTTTTCCCTTTCATTTTTGTAGTGTTTTTGTTTGTGAGATTTTGTTTGTTTTTGAATGTTTTTGCTTAGTAAATTTTCCTTAATTTACTTTTAAGATATACATAAGTATTTTTCATTTAACTATACAAACTTATGTTTGTTGTTTTTGTATTATATTCGCCTTTTGATTTTATTCTTGTATTATGCTTTGTGTTTATTATTCGTATGCTGTTTTTGCAGTTTTTTTCTCTTTTTTTTTATATTTATTTTGATTTTAGTCATGCCTTCTTTTTCTTGTGTTTGTTAATGCATCAGTAATTTGTTTTTTTCCCTATACCCTACATTGTATTGTGGTAATTCTAAGATGTATTCGGCATGTTGTTTAAGGTTTACTTAGACCAGCGGTTCCCACCAACTTTTTTACTTTACGCACCGTGAATATTGTGTCTGCACTTTTTTTCTTCTATAAAATGACACTGACAAACCTATTTGTCATCATCACAAGAATTTATTCTTAACTCGTGCTGACTAGCTGCATAAGGGTAAAAAAATCAATTTTCTTTTTTGATGGTACACCAAAGGTACACGTATTTAAATCTTTAAAATGGCTCTCCTGAACAAAACCCTTTTTTTACCCTTAGGTCCCTTTCTATTTTGCGCGTCACATATAATAAATTTTTTTTACCGTAACAGTGATCAAAAAACTAAAAACTTCAATGACTGAGCGTATAGGCACCTACACCATAATCGATTTTAAGATTGTTTATACTCAATTTGAATTAAAAAAAAAATATTTTTGAAAGGAACATTTAAATAAAATTAATGTAATTTGCATTTAAAAAACGAAGTTTCAAATAAATATATATGTATACGGGATTCCCGGGAAATTAAGCATTTTTCAGTTTCCGCATTTCCGGGAATTTGGACCGGGGATCCCGGGATTTCAAAAAATGCAGTTTAAAATAATAAAATTAATTATTTGAAACTTTCTTATGGACATTTTTCCAACGTTTTGAAAATAGTAAAGATTTTACATTAGGCTTGTTCGTTTACTTACTACAATTTGCCACTTTTACCACAACTGAAAAAATTAAAAAAGTAACCAAAACAACAATTGTAGTAAAAATAGTAAGATTTTCGAGTAAACGAACACACTGATTTGTGTTCTTGATCGAACATTTTAAGTTCCTTTTAGTGCCTCTTAAAATAAGCACTAAAACGATCTTAAAAAATATATCTTTTAAGAAAACCACCCAATTAAATAGTGTTTGTATATAAAATTTTGAATCGCACTTATTGTGTATCGAATTAAATACAAATTTTTTCACTGATTTTTAAAAAATTTCAAATAAGTTAAAATTTGTTCCCATATTTTTTAAACATTTTTCCTATTTTCTAAAATAATTTTCTATATTAAATAATTTTTATTTCCTTTTTTTTTGACGGACGAGTTTTTTAGTCTAAAAATTAGTTTTAGTTTATTAAATTTTTAAAAATATTTAATTAGGCTTATACACTCACAATATATTTTCCATAACCGATTGAGGTTTATTTGAAAAGTAATAGGTAAAGTTTGTTTTCAATTGAAGAATCAATTAAAATACATTGAAACATATTGTTTAACTTTTTTTTATCAGTAAATAAAAAAACAAACCCTCAAAAAATATGTATCTTGAGTTGATATGTTCAGTCAAGTGTTCTAATTTTAGTTTTCTATTAAAAAAAAAATAATTTTAATAATTTCGTTGTTTTCTGTTTTAAAACAAAAAATTGAAATATTTTCGGTTTTCTTTTTTGTTAAAATAGTTTGTTGATATACAAAATTATTTCAATTCAAATTACCATATATTCTTTACTCATACACACAAACATAGCCAATAAAAATATGAACGTGTGTGTTGTGTGGTAGTGTTTTGAAAAAAAAAACTTTCAAATATGAAAAAAACAGACCACAATATTGTTTTTTTTTACGTTTTGTCAGTTAAAAATTGATGATGGTTTTAACAGGCTTTTCAATTATTTTTATTTCTTTTATGGATTGTTTAAACAATGTTTGAAAATAAATAGCAAAATGGTTTGAATATAATGAAAAATCAGTAGTACTTTTTTTCGTTGTGTTTTCAATTAATTTAATATGTATTTTAGGTTGTTTTTCACGATAAAATATTGTGAGTGTATAATTTCTAAATAGACATTCTATTTATAAAAATTTTTGAATTATTATAAAATATTTTCTAATTTATTTCCCTTGCGGGAACCCGGGGATTCAAGATAAATTTCCCGCTTTCCCGGGAATCAAAAAGTGCGGGATTTTGCATTTCCTGAATATAGGAAAAATATGCATATAGGAACAGCAAAATTAAAACTGTCAAATATACAGAATTTTAGTTATATTTGAGTTAAATTTTTGTTAATAGAAAATAACAAATTAACCTGCTAAAATCAAAAAAAAATTTTCCTAAATTTGAATTTTTTTTCGATTTTTATTTTTTAAACGCATATAAAGATTGAGCCTTTTGAAAACAGCAGTTTACAATTTTTTTCTTCTGATTTCAGCAGGAAAGACTGCTATTTGCATTCAACTAAATTTAGCTAAAAATAACAAAAATTTTGTACATTAAACAGTTTGTTTTTGCTATTTTTAGTCTACTGATATTTATAAAAATTTTCTGCAGTTTTTACAGTACAATTTGTTATTTTCAATTAACTAAAAGTTAACTTAAATATAACTAAAGTTCTGTAAATTTAACGGTTTTATTTTTGCTGTTCTATTTTAGTAGTATTTAGCAAAAAATCTGATAATTTCACCAATTTTTCCTGCAACATCATTTTTAACAAATTTTTATTTACTTTTTCTGGTATTTTTACAAATTTATTTCTATCAGTGTATATAACATAAGATGGGTTTTGGTGCTACCTTGTAGCGATTTATTGCACATTTAAAATTTTACACTACACTCAAAAAAAAAGTCAGTAAAGTCAGCAAAAAATGTTGCAGTGTCAGCAAATTTTTAGTCAGGAGCGTGCTTGCAAAAAAGTTGGTAATTTCAGCAAAAGGTGTTTGCTGAAAATCAGCAAGCTGATTTTTACCAAAAAAATAGTAATCTCAGCAAAAGTTTTGGTAGCACTTAGTCGATTGCAAATGAAAAAAATCCTTGCTAAAATCACTAAACTTTTTGCTGAATATCAGTAGACTGAAAAAAACTACAAAAAATTTGTAGAGAAATTTTACTTTAGTTAGTTTATTTGCTGAAATTTTAAATATAGAAATTGTGTAGAGTTTTTTTTTCTTATTATCATTTCCGTTGTCTGTACTACGACATAGGTAGATCCATATGCGACATCTTGTTTATCTGGTTGTCATCCACGCTATAAATGCAGTTATCAGCACAATTTTTGTAGCAAAATAAATTACTAAAACATTAGTTCAAAATTAGTTTAGTGCTAAAAAAATTTAACTAATTTAAAAAATTTTTGAAAACTAGTACACTTGATATACAAGACGTTTTACAAATTTTTCTACTAACTTATTTTTTTGAGGTTAGTGTTGCATTCAAGAGTTTTGAAAATGCATCCTTAAAAAATCGACTTTAGATTTTTTTTAAATATTAAAATTTCTGAAGTATATATTGGGTGTAAAACTTAAAAAAACAGGATTTTAGGCAAATTTTGAGCGTTTATTGTGAAACATTGCTATTGACCTTCATTAACTATGACCTTTTCCCATCTTTCGGGTAACATATAGGTTCCACGCCAAAGTAACTGCTAAGTTTTTGAGCCTAAAAACGAATCAAGCCAATTTCGAAGTGAAGGTAATTCCAGTGAGAGCGTTCTGCATCGATCGAAACAAATGGTAGTAGCACGGGACAAGGTCTGGACTATAAGGCGCGTGAGGCAAAACTTCCCAGCCACTATTTTCTAAATTGTTTTTAACCGGTTTTGCAACATGAGGCCGAGCGTTCTCATGTCTGATCGCATATTCCGCGCGCAATTTGTTGCACTTCGGATTATCGTATTGGACCCATTTTTCATCGTCAGTAATGATTCAATGCAAAAATGACTTCTTTTTATAGCGTTCAAGCAGCACTTCGGACATGCAAAATCGTCTTATAACATCTTTCGGCTTCAACTCCTGTGGCACCCGATTTCCTTTCCTTTGGATGAATACAGCTGTATGCAAACGTTTTTGAATTGACTCCCAATGATTTTGGAAGTTCTTATTGACTTTAACAACAATCTTCATCGAGTAATGCCTCCAATTCATTATCTTCAAACTTTTTTGGCTGACCTGGGCGGTCTTTGTCTTCCGTGTCAAAATCATCACTTCTGAGTCGCCCGTTGAAATCGATGGAACATATTCAGGTTAAGCTTTGTTGAGTAATCGATGTGCCTGAGCTACACTTTTTTCAAATTTAAGAAGTAAAGCAAAAATTCCCGCAAATAATACTTTGTTGGCGCAAAATTCGACATTTTCGAAGCAAAAAAAACTTTGTTTTTTAAATGATTGTCGGATCCAAAAAACCAGTTATAGAACAACTTGTACTTGCGTGCAACCTGTTCTAATTTATGTTCTATCATCGGTGATTTTTGTTTGAGTTTGGCCCAAAACCAACAGGTTCTGTTCCTCCAAACTAGAACAGGTTGCTTTGGAACTGGTTCTAGAACCAGTTATAGAACCTGACATTAAAGACATAAACCATGTTTAAATGATAAAAAGTTTTGTGTCCTTATTGTACAATAATACCATTTGATTTGATTTTTACAAACCCGTATACATAATCCAATTCCGTTTCCAATTCAACCCAAATACGGATTTCATAAACATCACGAATATATTTAATTTTTGCAAGGTGCAATAAATATTTTGATATTAAAACCAAGCAAAACAGTGTTTTGGGATATTTCTGAATTGTTAATTTAAATCCGCCGTAAATTTTACGATTAAGCGTAACGGATTAAACAAACACAAAATGTGATTTATGTCGATAAATAATTTTTTTTTTAATGAGAGTTATATAAAGTTGATATTTTTATTTGGTAAATGAATTTTTTGCATTTTGACTCTAAATCATAAATTAATATCACTTTCTTTTTAAATTATTTTTCAAATTAAAGAAAGATGATACAATTTTCACAAGTAAATTACAAAGATTAAAAAATTTGAAAGAACTCGATAAGGCCAGCAAGATACATATTTTCGGCTTTCGCTACAAAGCCATTATCAGTGTCGTTGGCCTTGACGGGTTAAACTTTGATAATCGTCTACTTATGTGAAAGTTGAAAACAAATCGAATATGTAAACAACTCAACTTAGACTAACATCAACGAAATCTAACAATGCTATTTTTATCCTTTGTTCTTATTACTCTTTTTTGCTTTGAACCTTAATTCTTAAGGTATCTCAGCTGGTTCTATTCAACTGTATCCCAGCAAAAAAAAGTGGTATTCATTCTTTGGTTATAACTGCTTTCATTGCTTCCTTAGTTTCAGTTAGTATGCTTTAAGTGCTTTTTGGAAGTTATTCAAAGGAACTTCCGAAAGTATTCATGCGTTCATGTTCCAAATGTAGTGATTTGGATATAAACCTATGATAATCTTAAAAAATCACCCTTTTAATTGCTTCTGAAGCATAAGTTTTTTTATTTCTATAGTTTTTGAAACCATAGTACAAACTATTTTCTAATCATTCAAATCAAAAATTTTTATAGAAAACTGTTTTAATGAACTTTTATTTTTTATAAAATCTTTTTTTAATACTTTTGTGAAAACTTTTATGCGAGATCCACTTATACAGTTTAAAATTTTTTCAGTTTGACAAGTTTCTTTGAAATTTCATTTTGTTTCAAATAATTCTCAAAACCTTTTGACAATTTATATTTAGTTTACATATCTCTTGCAACTGTAATTCAGAAAATATCAATTGAAATTAATTTTTTTTTAATTAAAAAAATTAGAATGATATTCAGAATTTGCATTAGAAATTTCGAAGTTCAGAAAAACAGCACTTGTAATTCGGGAAATATCAATTGCTTTTCAGAATACATCAATTGTAATTCAGAAATCATCAGTTAAAATTCAGAGAATATAAAAAATAAAATTCAAAAAATATAAAATCTACTACAATTCATAATTTCTGAATTTGAAATGATAATTTTTTTTTACTTTTTTAAATTTCAAAACGAAAACATTTTTCTTCTTATTAATAAATCTCAAAATGAATATTTTTTTAAGTTTATCTTCATTTCATATTCGTAAAAGCAATGTATGTGTGAAATTCATCAACCGAGCTTATGTATTGAAGTACATTTGTTTGTTTATAATTTAACAATTTACTTCTTGAAAACCTTATAATTTATTTTATTATCTCTTGAAGTGTAATATCTTTTTTAACTATTTAATTTTTTAAATAAAAAACTAAAAATAACGAAAATAATTTTTTATTAAATCTGTGATGGGCAAAAATCGGTATCTTACTACAATGGAGTAACGTTTTTTATCATCAATGTGAAAGTGTTTCTTTACACTAATATAGAAGCATTTTTTTGTACTAATAAAAAAGTACTTATACATCATTGCATAAAATTCACTTTTTAAAAAATTATTTTAATGCATTCTTATGAATTAAATTTTCATAACAGCTTAAATACTACAAAATTTATTCATATTTTTCACACATACTAGAGAATATCTAAACATAGCATCTGGATTGCTTCTTTAGAATAAAGAGCATGAGTAATGGTAAGTAGCTATATTTGAATGCTTCCGTCCTATGACACGCCAACGTTAAATTCATCGATGAAACCATTAGAAAAGAAGTGATGCCTTTGCCATAGTAGTGATGCTTTTATTGCTTCTTTGGCAGAACTATTTTTGCTGGGATATTATACCCACAGATTTTTGCACTACAACGAACGAAATTTAAATTATAATTTACACCGTGTCATGTGTTTTTAAGATGAATGAGGGGTATATATAAATAGTTGATATTTTTATTTGGTAAATTAATGTTTTTTAGTTTGACTCTAGATCATAAATTAATATCACCTCCTGTTTAAATTATTTTTCAAACTAAAGAAAGATGATACAATTTTCATAAGTAAATTACAAAGAATAAATTTTTTTTTTTTTTTGTAGCGAAACCTCAAAATACGTATTTTGACTTGCTGGCCTTATTGAATTCTTTAAAATTTTTAATTCTTTGTAATTTACTTGTGAAAATTGTATTATCTTTCTTTAATTTGAAAAATAATTTAAACAGAAAGTGATCTAGAGTCAAACTAAAAAACATACTTTTTTTTAAATATTTTTTCTCAAGATAGGTTATTATTTACAATTTTTTTTTTAAAGAATGAATTATAGATTTTACGGATAAAACTCATAGTTCCTTCTGCTGGGAACTGACCCAAAATATCTGATTCGTTCTGACAACGAATATGTCTACAACCGAATTTTTCAGTCGTAAATACAAAAATTATATTGTCATATTCCCGAATAATTGTTGTTTCAACTGATTTTCTGTTCTCTTTATCACAACCGACTTCGACATTTGACTAGCTTCACATTCAGTTGAAACCACAAATTAATTTTTTCTGTGTGGAAATTTTTAGCTACAATAGTGTAGGCAATCTGATAAGTCGTTATCCGCTACTGCCTTCAGTTATCTCACCAGTAAGTTGTATGTAGTTTCTTTTGTGTTGTGTTTTATGTCTATAGCTTGCAATTGTTGCATTCTGCAGATACTATTTTGTGGCTGTGTCTTTTAGTATTTATATCTTTTGCTTTGTTTATATGTTTATAAGAGTGAAACGTGTATCATCTTGTATCTGATATTTTGTAATAATAAACGAGCGGCATCCAATAATTAAGTAACACGTTTCTGTATTTAAAAAAAAATTGTTATAAACATAATGAATAATCTGATGATATAACAAAAGCATTAAAAAAGTAAATAAATCTTAAAGATTTTCCGACAGATTTTAAACCAGTAACATTAAAACAAAAGAAAGTTTATAAAATAATGAAAACAATTTAAATAAAATAAAATATGTTAAAAATAAATAACCTAGTTATATACATATAATGAAAAATTATATATAATTACTTAATATATATATATATATCTATTTTTTCTAGATATGTTTACTAAGGGTTTTAGGCAAATATTTTAAACACAATAATTTATTATAATGAAAATATATAATTTTTATAATATCTATATATATGTATATAAAAATTAAATACAAGAAAATGTGAAAAAATTTATTAATAAATTATATAGGTGAAAATTCATTAAAAAAAATAAATTCTGAAGAACATAAATCATTATAATGTGAATTTACAATTGTTTTGTGACAAATTTTGTCTTTAATGGCATAAACTCCGACATCGTCTAAGGATAAACAACATGATTACAATATTCTTTCCATAAGAATTGACAACAACATAAAAAATGGTATGTTTAGAGTTCATTTACCTTGTTTATATATTTTCTACTCATCTTTTTTTGTTAAACTTTTTTTAAACTTTTGTTTTGCCAAGGTTATGTGACCCTCATGTATACACATTTTAAGTTTATTTTTCTTTAGCATATTGTAGAGTATATAAATGATAATTTCTGTTTTATATTATTTACTACAAAAATCAATATTTTTGTTTTTGTTTAATTTATAATTTACATAAACTTAAATGCTAATTTGGAAAAATCATCAATATAGATGTTAGTTCATTTATGTATAATTAGAATTTAAGAACTTAAAAACCTTTTAATCGGCAAGACTGCCGAAATATAGGGAAGAAAATTTGCCATTTTTGGTCATATATAATATATTACAAAAAATTCGAAGTAGAAACTGCCTAAAGATAAAGTTTGATCAAATACTGCCTATATTTTGGAACAAGACTGTCAAGTTATTTCAAAAATATGCAAAGAAGGGCTTCGGGAAAATTCGTTAGAAACCAAAATACACTCAGGAAATTATGTAGATAGAATCTACTGCAAATAACAGTTAAAATAACTGCACATGTAGTTAAAAAGAGGTACCCTGTATTTGCATTTAAATCAACTACAATATGTAGTTATTTTAAACTGTTAAAAATCAACTGACAAATGTAGTAAAAATCACTACAAGTGCAGTTAAAACAACATACATGAAAGTTATTGTAAAACTGTACAAGCAAATACAAATGAAATTAAAACAACTAACATAAAAATTATTGTAAAACTGTAAAAACTACTGTTTTTGTTAGTTAAACTTGCTGCTAAAATTACTAGCAACAATTATTAATTTAATAATAACAAATTTATGTAAACACCCTTAACGTTATTTTATTCTTAAATAAATTTAACAATTGAGAAACAAATTTTTTCATTTTTCACTTTTAATACATTGGTCTAGATGTCTGCCTGCGGGGGATGAAATATTTATTTGGCTTCCTTTCTCTGCTGAAAGAAAAGGAATACAATATTTTATAATATTTACGTAAATAAATATAATTTTCTTTTATAAAACTCATCTTATTATTTCAATTATTTAATAAATTTTTGTACTGTGAAATGTTCCTTTTTGTTTGATTGAAGACACAAGCGGAACATATTCCTCTCATATTCTTTCACGAGAAATTTCTAAAGAGCATATTTTTTGTGTGTGTGCCATATACTTCGAGTGTGTGGAATATTTGAACGAGGGGCAACCACACACATTGCCGAGGATCGATCAGCCTCTGATGATATTGAGGACGTCCTAATCGACATTAATTTCTGAAAACTTCCTAGATGTGAAAGACAGGTCAAAGTGCTATAAATTTGACGACTATAAAAAGCGACAAAAAAGGGAGTTTTTTACATAAACTGCAATTCGAAAATCTAACATATTTGCTAAATAGATATAAATTTATTTTTAGTTAAGTATTTGTAACCGCCGCATAGACCAGTTTAACTACTGAATGCGAATAAAGTGCATCATAATGTGATATTTACTTGTGAAAAGGAGAAAAACAATAGAATTAATTAAAAAATAAACTGCTCATGTGCTGTTTAATTCTGGCTCTTCTGATTACAAACATAAATTGTGTAGGCTGTGATTGACGAAATTTCAATTAGAGGATTCGATTCCTGGTCATGGCATACAAAAAGTTTTTCATATAGAGACAAATTAACAATTAAAAATTACTTTGGTCAGTTGACACATAAACTAACCACTGACGAGTTTTTGGGTGAGACGAAACTGCGGCAGTCTGGTAATTCCCTTGTGACTGTTGAATTTTTCAATAAAAATGTTTTCTTCTTCTTCTCCCTGTAAATGAGCTTTATAATTTTATTATATTTAAACACAATGAAAGTGTTTCCTTTCTTATTAAACGCACTCGTGTTTACCATGCATTTCTGCTTATTCCTTTATTGTTTTAAAAGAATCAAGTCTCCTTTGTGCCTTGGTCTCGGCAAACAAAAATTCAACAAATTTGCAAATCTTGTAAAAATCGGAAACATGTTCAAACACACATAAAAATAAATGTGTTTATTGAAAAATCTGAAAACAAGTTTTGTGGGTTGCTTAAAAAAATAACTGACAAATATATTTCTTCTCCAAATAAAACAATTGCAATCACAGTTAAAATAACTACAACCGCATTACTACACAAATAACTGCCATGTAGTAACTTCAGAACTTTCCTGAGTGTATAGTACAAATACAGTAAGCGAAACAATTTTAAGTTCCCCCCATTAAAATGTGAATTCATTCAGAAATATTTCAACTTTTTCGTACCACATGAGAGTAAGAATAATTATAGCCAAACACATTGCATTTTTGCCTGTAAAATAAATACAGGTTCAGGAATATTTTTCCTGTATAAGACTGGGAAAATTTTTATTTTTTCACTTATGGTTCGTTTTGAAATTTTCTAAGATGTATTTTAAACGCAATTTTTTTTATCAGATTTTTCTGAAAAAATTATGTACTTTTTAAAAAAGTAGTCCTAAATAACCATTATTGAGGCAAAACACCAAGAAAAATGTCAAAATTTTAAAACGAAAATGTTGTATAGAATAATTAATATTTTTTTTTTAAATTTATGATTAAGTTCATAAGGTAATATTAACTGCAATTGCAGTTATTTAAAGAAGTGTACAATTGCAATTAAAAATACCTGCAATTGTAGTTAATTAAAATGCTATTACAGTGTATACTTTTTTAACTGCAAATAGAGTTAATTTTACTGACATACTTCTCTAAGTGTAATGCAAAAAAAAAAAACAATGTGCGGACGTCTATGCTAGCCCCACTAAGAAAATCGATCATATTCTGTATTGTATCATATGGATAACTACTTTTTTTTACTTATGGTCCAGTTTTTAAGCGTTTTCAAGATACGTGTACTAAGTTTTACTTGGCTAAGATGATTATTTTTTAAGGAAGAAAAATTGGGCACTTTGTTTTGCCGAAGGAGCTTTTTTAAAGTCCACAAACTTTCCTAAATTTTGAAAATATAAAAAAATTTGCCCGCCTCAAAAAATTATGTTCTCTTTATTACACAAAAAAAAAATTTAAAGCAATGCTTTACAAACTATTTCTTTTCCACTGCTTCACAAGTATCCGTTAGTGTATTTTTACTGCTTTTTTAGAAGTAATTCTGACCAACTTCAAAAAATCACTTCTTTCATTGCTTCCAAAGTAACCGTTAGTAAATTTTTACAGCTCTTTTAGAATTACTCCTGAACAACATCCAAAAAATCACTTAAGTATTGCTTCTAAAGCATAACACTGCTCTACAAAAAAAGGTGAATCATATTGCAGTGGATTTAGAATAATTGGGAGTTGCTGATTTCGAATCTGCACCCCCCCCTGTTTGTTCAAATTGGCTCCAGATTTTATACAATTCGCGATTGAACTTTTTTCAATTTTTTAACCGATTTTTTCAATAAAAAATGTATAATTAAGTAACTATAACTCGGGGAAGAAAACCTTTTATATAGTTTAAGCTTAATTCCGTGCCCTATTGTTTAAACTTAAGCCTGTATCAATATCTCAACAACTTTTGTAAATATAGTCCCTCAAAGTCAAAATTTTTTAAGGTTTTTTCAGGCACCGGATATTACAAACAAAAAACCTTATTTTTAAGTTTTCATCAAGAAATAAAAAAGTATTCTGTTCAAAACAAAGTAAATTTCGAAATTATTTTTTTTTATATTCATCCAAAATTGAAAATATATTTATCTTTATAAAAGAAAGAAAAAAAAGTTTACAAATGATATTTTTATACAAATGATATTTTTTTTTATTTTCAACTCCAAACAAAACGAGTAAAAAGGTTAAAGTCGGGCATGCCGACTATACAATACCCTACACCACTCTGGTGTATTGTTTGGATCCGAAATTCGAATGGGTTAAAATGGGGCTTGTGTCAAAATTTTCTATAATGTGAGTCAGCGCACCAAATTTCATTAAAATATCTTAATATTTGCGACCTGCAGTTTGTAACCAAGCCAATTTTGGGGGACCCTTATATGGGCACTAGTTCTAAACATGGACCGATGTTCACCAAAATCAATAGGCTTCGTCCTTGGGCCAACATAGGTCTATGTACCAAATTTCATCAAAATATCTTAATATTTGCGACCTGCAGCGCATAAACAATATAATTTTGGTGGGACCCTTATATGGGCACTAGGTCTAAACATGGACCGATGTTCGACAAGATCAATAGGCTGCGTTATTGGGCCAACATAGGTCTGTGTACCAAATTTCATCAAAATATCTTAATATTTGCGACCTGCAGCGTATAAACAGTATAATTTTGGTAGGACCCTTATATGGGCACTAGGTCTAAACATGGACCGATGTTCACCAAAACCAATAGGCTGCGTTATTGGGCCAATATAGGTCTGTGTACCAAATTTCATCAAAATATCTTAATATTTGCGACCTGCAGCGTATAAAAAGTACAATTTTGGTAGGACCCTTATATGGGCACTAGGTCTAAACATGGACCGATGTTCACCAAAATCAATAGGCTGCGTTATTGGGCCAATATAGGTCTGTGTACCAAATTTCATCAAAATATCTTAATATTTACGACCTGCAGCGTATAAACAGTATAATTTTGGTAGGACCCTTATATGGGCACTAGGTCTAAACATGGACCGATGTTCACCAAAATCAAACTTGTTCGTCCTTGGGCCAACATAGGTCTGCGTACCAAATTTCATCAAAATATCTTAATATTTGCGACCTGTAGAGTGCGCACAAGATTGCATGGACAGACAGACAGACGGACGGACAGACGGACATCGTTAAATCGAAATAAAAAAAAATTCTGAACCGATCGGTATACTATAAGGTGGGTCTACGACCAATATTTTTTGGTGTTACAAACATCAGCACAAACTTATAATACCCTGACCACATAGTGGTGTAGGTATAAAAAGGAAAAGAAAAAATAAAAAAAAACGTTTTTGTACAAAAAAAAGAAAAGTTTATTTTGTAGAAAAAAAAAATTTCTTTATTAAGAAAAACAGTTTTTATTTTTCAATTTATAAAATTTTAGTTTCAGTACAATCTGCAGACGAACTAATGATGCAAAAATTTTATATTTGGAAAATTTTGTTTCTTACATGGGTTTTTTTTTGTTTGCAACAAAAAACTAAATTTTGCAAAAAGTAAAATTCTTACATCAGTATATTTGTTTGCAGAATGAATATCGCTGATGAGGTTTTACAATACAATTTTTTTACCATAAAGTCTTTTTTCGCGTTCCGCCAAAATTTCGCGTTTTTTTAGGTGCGGTTTTGTTAAATATGAAATCTAGAGACTATAATACCCATTTCATACAACAAAGTTTGGTGGCTAATTGCAAAAAAAAATCGCAAAAAAAGTAGCGGAAAAAAATTTACAAAAAGGAAAATTCTTACATCAATATATTTGTTTGCAGAATGACAATCGCTGATGAGGTTTTTCAATACAATTTTTTTACCATAAAGTCTTTTTTCCCGTTCCGCCAAAATTTCGCGTTTTTTTAGGTGCGGTTTTATTAAATATGTAATCTAGAGACTATAATACCCATTTCGTACAACAAAGTTTGGTGTCTAATTGCAAAAAAATCGCGAAAAAAGTCGCAGAAAAAAAATTTGCAAAAAGGAAAATTCTTAATTTAGCATATTTGTTTGCAGAATGACAATCGCAGATAAGGCTTTTCAATACAATTTTTGTACCATAAAGTCTTTTTTCGCGTTCCGCCATTTAATACAACAAATTTTGGTGAATAATTGAAAGAAAATCGCGAAAAAGTTCGCGGAAAGAAATTTTCAAAAAGGAAAATTCTTACATCACTATATTTGTTTGCATAATGAAAATCGCTGATAAGGTTTTTTAATACAACATTTTTACCATAAAGTTTCTTTTCACGTTCCGCCAATTTTTTAGGTGCGGTTTTGTTAAATATGTAATCTAGAGACTATAATACACAATTCATAGAACAAAGTTCGGTGGCTAGTTGCAAAAAACAAATCGCGAAAAAATGTCGCTGAAAAAAGATTTGCAAAACGGCAAAATATCAAAGCCTTATTTTTTGAATGCTACGGTTAAGCAAAATTTACAGCAAAAGAAAATTTAAAAAAAAATATATTTATATCAATATTTTTTTTTTTTTTTTCAAATTGTTGAAACCATTTTTATTTTAAACAACACAAAAAAAGTTTCTCTTTTTTATCTATTTATTTTTTTTTTTTTGGAAAGAAAATTAAAACAGAAAAAGTTTTTTATTTTCATCATGAGGAGTATTTTTAATTAAATATTTCTTTCTTTTTATTTTTTTTGTAGGTTTGAATTTTTGTTTTAATACTTTACGATAATTATATTTGATAAAAACCAAAAAATAAAAAGTTTCCGGTCCTTGGGTTTTTTTTTATAAAAATTTGTTTTTTTTTACTTAGTTGGGATCTCCCTATTTGCAATATTTTATTATCTAAAATCATTTAAAACATAAATTAAAATCAAAGAGATATTTGATCACGGTTGTAGGATGAACTAGCTATTTTATTCATATACTGCTTGTTGTTTTTTTTGTTTAATATACCAGATGGCTTTTAGAAATTTTGCATTGGCCCCAAAACCAATTCCACCGTATGCTCGCTAAAGAATAGTAGTCCTATGTGTTTCACGCCTCGTCGGAGGCGTTTAATATAATGGAACAAGCACTTGAAATGATTTTTTAGTATTTTTTGAGAAAAATAAACGATTATTGACTGTCCGAGTTATTTAGTGGTACAAAAGCGACGGCGAAGTTTTAAAAACGTTTATGAATAAACCATTATTATTTTAAATTTCCTATTAGATAAATATCGGTAGCATTCGGCAGAGAAACCGTAAACTGATACCGATGTCTTGTAGCGCTTTGTGATTAGTAACTCCTGAACGATGTTTTGTTTTTAAATACAATTTTTCTAAGTTTTCCTGTAGTTTCTTTAAAATTTTGCTTTTGAATTATATTTCTATGTTTTTATTTGTCATTCTTACAAAAAAAAAAACAATATTTTTAAAATCAACAACAACAAATGTATCACTAATTGATCAAAAGTAGGAAACATTTTGAACGCTACCAAAATATGACAGACTGAGTGTATCTGCCGAACGCACCCATTGGTTAAATATTTATAAACAATTTAATTAATTTTAATTCTTCCACTTACTGTAATTGTATAAATCATATAAATTTGTTTTAGTGCTATAATTAAAATTTAAGCAAAAATATTTTATAACAATTTCGTATTAGAAAAAGTACTAATAAGGGTGGTTGCTAACTGGCTAAATAAAATCTAAATTCAAGTTTCTAAATTTTTATGAAATTTTAAAAAGTTTTAAAAAACTTTTCAAAGAAATTTTAAACCTTTTTGTCAATTTGTATTTAGTTTAGAATTTATTTAGCCACCTCGCACAGGGCCTAAAACTCAATTTAATATTTATTCATTTCAGCACGTGTGTATTCAATGACCATAGAGTTACATGAATATGAAAAAGTTCACACAAGTTTACATGGTACACATGTAAAAAAAAAACAATATGTACACTGAAAATATTATGAAAATTTTTTAGTTATGTCAAATAAGTCAATTATAAAAAAAAATATTTATTTACATTTTGTTCAAAAAAAATTTACTGCCACTACTGTTTAAAATTAAATAAAAATTTACTCACACAACGGAAATTTGTGATTTGCGTGTGATCTGCTTCGAAATTTTTTTTTTCAAAATTCCTTTATTTTTTTTATTTCAACTGTTTCTTTATATACAATTCAAATTACAAGAACTTCAAAAACTTGTCCCACACTTATAAAGCAATTTAATAATACAAAAAGTTAAACAATTTCAAATAAGTGAATAAACATTTATTTTTACTGAATTTGTAGGTAAAATTCAAACATATATTTTTAACTTAATATTGATTTGTTTTTACTGATTTACAGTTTTTTAAATGAAAAGTAAGTAAACCGGTTTTCAAACGAAGTTTCATTTATTTTAAATGATATTTTCTATTATTTTAACTTATAAACTATTTTAAGTGTATACTTATACTTGTAATGAAAGAAATATTTTAATTTGTTTATGTACTTTATACTTGTAATAGAAAAATATTTTAATTTATTTATGTGTAGTACTATGAGCCAGTGCGATCGTTTACTTACAATTTACTTATGAAACCAATTTTCAAACATAATTTCTTACTTAAATATAATTAAAGTAAATAATCTGACTGGCAAGGAATGATAGATTCTATTCAATACTTTTCAAGCATTGACCTGTTATTACTGTTATATTCTTAATGTTATTAGAATAGCACTCTCTAGTAATGTATACTCTTTGGTTATAAATATTAACATAGCTAATTTTTATGGGAAAATTAAAAATGGGCCAATTTTCGGAAACCACTTTGTCTCGAGTTGGCTTGAGACCGTTCAATCTTAGATTTTTTTTTAAAACATATCCAAATTTTAAAGAAATTGAAGTGTTACGCTTGGAATACCTTCCTTGTTAGTGCTGACTATAAAACTAGTCCTATGTACTTTTTTTACAACATTTTTAATAATTTCTTTATAAAGAATTTGTACATGTTGTGTTTTAAATAGTTAAAAAAACGCACGCTTTTTAGTTTAATATATTTTTAAACACTATTGAAAAAAATCGTACTATAAATATGTACATTTCTACGTGATTGCAATAAAAAATATTTTATGTTTGTAGAAAATAATGAGGGGATTCACAAATCGTCTCGTATGAATATGTTTTATAAATACACAAGGCGTATTTTCAGATACGTGTCTTAATAGTTGTTGCCAGATTTTGAATATTATATGCCCGTTTCTTCTTATATTCCACGATTATTTTTTCGAAAAATATTCCTTTACTTGTAAAATAGAATAGTGAACAATCAAAATAATCATACTTGAAAATGCATGAAGTATAGTAATGAAAATATAAACCAAATTGTAAAATACTGGTACGTTTTTCAGGCTTGTATAATATCACATGACTCCTCTCTTTGTGTTTTTCGAAATATTCAAGAATTTAATAGCTATTTAAAACAAATTTTTGCCAATATAACACCATGCTACAATTTTCAATTTTTGCACTTACCATTTTAAAAATCAGTGAAAGTAGAGACCATGTGTAGTAAAATTTCATACCCAGTTATTCTTCATCATATCAGATGTCCTTTTTAAAAGATTTCAAAGGCAACATATAAAGGGAACATATTTTCTATCACTTGTTTCCAAAATTGGCCTAAGGACGAAGCCTGTTGGTTTTGTTTTAAATCGATCTATGTTTGGACCTAGTGCCCATGTAAACATTCACCATAAATTGGCTTTTTCGCATGGCACACATGTGTAAAAGAACAAAACCAATTTATTCTAGATAGGATCGGTCAATGCTTGGACCTATCGCTCACATAGACCATATTTCCCATTTTCTCTTAAATACACCTAATATTATTCTATTTTTTCATTATTTTGCGATTTTTTTTAAATGCAAATAAAAATCGAGCCTTTTGAAAACAGCAGTTTACAATTTCTTAGTAAATATTTCTGCTGATTTTAGCAGGATAAACTGCTATTTGCATTCAAATAAATTTAGCTTAAAAATAACAGAAGTTTTGTAGATATTACAGTTTATTTTAGCTATTTTTAGTCTACTAATATTTAGCAAAATTTTCTGCAGATTTTAATAATTTTTTTAACAATTTTAATTTTGTTGTTCTTATTTGACTAGTATTTAGCAAAAAACTCTGGTAATTTCAGCAGTTTTTTCTGCAGCATCATTTTTAACTAATTTTTAGTAACTTTTTCTGCTATTTTTACAGATTTAGTTTCATGAGTGTACAATAAGCATGCCCTACTTTAGCCTTTTTACTCGTTTTTTACTACCTTTTTCTCAAATGCGTGAAAAACAATTTTTCATCATTTTTATTTTATTCTTTTTTTAAATTAAAAATATATTGAACTCAAACAAATTAATTATAAATATTGAAAAGAAATTAAAAAACAAAATAAATAAAAAATATTGGTTTCGCCAGGATTTGGAATCTCGATCAACTGTTTGGGTATATCTTTTATAACTTTTAGAGCAATAATGCAATAGAAGCAATAATTAAGTGATATTTTTAGTGATGTTTAGAATTACTTCAAAATAAACTATAAAAATGTACTAGCGGGTACTATGGAAACAACGAATGAAGTAATTTTTTTGAAGTTGTTCAGAATTACTTCTCAAAAATATACAGTAATAACCCAGGAAAAAAAGTGAGGAAAAAGAAGTAGTAAAAACATAACAACAGTTGAATAGGGAGTTGTGAAAATTTGTGGTTTTCACTGATGAATTTAACATTGGCTTGTCATAGGAGGGAAGTTGTTTTTTTTTTTTTTTTTAACAAATTATGTATATTTGAACCAATGAAAAGGAAGTTCTTTTTCACTTGTTTTTATTTTAATTTAATTAAAAATAAAATCGTCATGCACCGTGTGGGGTTTGAACCCACATTCGTTGGCATTTCAAGCAGACGCTCTACCCACTATGCTATTGCTTGTTTTAATTTTTTATTAATAAAAATATATAAAGCGGCAAATACGAATACGAAATATATAACATATTGGAAAATATATAAAGTTGTTTTTTTTAAGTGTTTTTTTTTTATAAAAATAATACACTCAGAAATAAATCTGTAAAATAAAAGAAAAAGCTACTAAAAATTATGTAATTAAAAATGACCTTGGAAAAAAACTGCTGATATTAGCAGATTGTTTTTTGCTAAATACTAGATAAGAAGGAAAAATAAAACTGTTAAATTTACAAAATTTTGGTTACATTTAAGTTAACTTTTAAAACGAATTATCTTGATAAAATCCGGAAAAAATTTTGCAGCATATTAGTAGATAAAAAATAATTTTCTGCAAGATAATTTTTAACTTATTTTTACTAGTTCTAACTAAAATGTTTACAGGATTTTTCTTTTTCTGTTATATTTAGTTTCTAAATATATTTAGTAAAAATTTGATCAATATGGATTTTTTAAATTACAATTTTTTAAATACAAACAAAATTGTAATATTTACCTTTTTCGTATTTTAACAAAAAATATTTGAAGAATTACATATTTATTTAGAACTAGTATATTTCCATAAAATTTCATTAAAAATTAATAGAAAATTAAAAAAAAAAATTAAATCATTTCAAAAATTAATTTTTGAGTGTACAAAAATAGAAAAAAATAAAAATTTTACAGTGAAAACTACAAAAAATTATTAATTGTGTAAAAAAAGTTACAAAAATTTTTTTTCGTCCTGGTGGGATTCAAACCCGCAACCCTCTGATTTCTGTGCTAGCACGTTCCTATGCAACCCCCATACAAAATATTAACTTCTTATCACCCATGAAAAAGAACTTCTGACTAGCATATATTTATTGCAGCATTAGATGTTGTTTAAAACCCATTCCTAAGGGAGTAATTCTTTGTGATGTAATGAAGGAAATGATTCATTTAGAAGTCATTCCATTAATTTTTCCTGGGAAGTGATTTGTAAAGCATGACATGAAATTTTTTTTTGGGTCTAACAATATACTTATGCCAGGGTAATACTTTTGAGCCTAACAATGAAAAATAGAAATTTGTTATTGAAAATGTCTTTATTGTTTTTCAAAATATGTCATAGCACTTTTTCCACTCCGCGTGAGACTCCTGCAAAACATGGTTTTTGAATACATCTACGACTTTTTCTGCTGACGAAAATCGTTGTCCACGTAGTTTATCTTTGATATGCGGGAACAAGAAAGAGTAATTGGGTGTCAAATTGTGGTTTTCCATTTAGAATTAACTGTTCGACATTGCTAACTGCACTGTTGTCACATGACCAGTTTTCCAAAAAACAGGCGACCAGTTGTTTCGAAGTGCTTCGAGAACGAACAACTCTAGTTGAATTTCGTTCATCATGAAACACCCTACAGTCGACTGTTGTTTAGTTTCAGGCTCATATGCATAGATCAATGTTCCAGCACCAGTCAACCCGAGCATCTTTTTGTGCTGTTGTTAAATTATGAGGAATCCAACGAGTATTATTTAGAACCACAGAATAATGAGTTGCCGTTAGTTGATTACATAATGCATTACTTAGTAATGTACGCTCGTTACATTTATCATTATTTTAAAACATAAAGTGATGCATTTTGATTACATCATGCATTATAGTTAAATATAAAGTAATGGTTATTACAAAACGCAATTGTTTAATTTAAAATTTAATTTAATTTAATTTAAATCATTTGCACAGCAGCAACACAACTTCTCCAATCAACACTCGGTATCCAAATATTGAATGTGAAAAAAGCGCATCATAATGTGATAATTACTTGTGAAAAAGGAGAAAAAACAATAGGATTAAGAGAGGAAACATTCTAATTGAAAAATAAAATTGCTCAAGTATTAGTTAATTCTGGCTCTTCTGATTACAAAACATACATTGTATACGCTGTGATTGAAAAAACTTCAATTAGCCACACACAAAAAGTTTTTCATATGGAGACAAATTAACAATTAAAAATTACTTTGATCAGTTGACACATAAACTAACCACTGACGAGTCTTTGGGTGAGACAAAACTGCGGCAGTCTGGTGATTCCCTTGTGTCTGTTAAATTTTTCAATAAAAATGTTTTCTTCTTCTTCTTCTTAGAAATCAACTCTAAAAAAAAAGCAATTGTTTTAATTTAAAAATTAATTACTTCGATAATTTTTTTATTTTAGTTTTCTAAATATTTTCTTAATAAAATTTTATTTGTTGATATTTGTTATTTAGTTGTTACTCTTAAAACGGAAATATTTATTCAAATCCCATGTAGGATAAAATCAAGTAACCAAATACTTTTTCGTTTCCTATCTGTAACTAAGTAACCCATTACTCTTAATTTTTTTGTAAGTATACTGGTAACAATGTGCACATTACTTTGAGGCTCATCGCCTGTAAAGTTCATCAGTAAAGTAAAGTGTAATCAGTGCAATCCTATGGCGATACATTACTTTATCCATTATTTGGTAATGTGTGGTTTTTCTGGGATGTCCCATGACGATCTTGCATTATCAGTTTGTTTACAGCATCAATGGTTTCTTGGACAACAACTGATTTTGGACGACCTTCTCGAAATTCGTCCTGGAGCGAAGGACGTCCGCGATTAAATTCACTATACCAGCGTTTAACAGTTGCAAAGTATGGAGCTTCATCACCAAGATTTGAATTTAATATGTCCGTGCACTCTTGTCTAGATAATCCATACCGAAAATCGTAATAATTCATTGCCCGAAAATGTTAAACTGTTAATTCCATTTTTTTGCTGACACACAACTTTTTTTTTTTTTTTAAACAACACAAATAATGCTCAAATGACAAAATATTCAATGCAAGGTTATGGTACAAATTATTAAACTTTCTAGTAGAAATATCAGCTGGCGCCTAACAATTGTTGAAGTGGTTACCTCGTATAAAATTTGTGTTTAGTATAATTTAAAAAAAAGATGTGTCGCCTTAATACATATTAAAATTTAATTTATTGCTATTTAAATAGATATATATTTTTATGATTGATTTTTCTCTAAATTATATTAAATATTTGTAATTTTTTGTTTTTAGTCATTCAACAATAACACAGTACAACAGCCAATCTGGGGGGTGAGAAATTCCAAGTCAGGGTCATGGTACTAGGTCAGTATAGTAAAACCCTCAAAGGGTTTGGCGTTCGTATGTGTCATTTTTTTTTATGACCTTTTAAATTTTTTCCTTATCTTGATGTTTTTTCGCTTAGTTGTAACTCGAGAACCACTTGTCCGATTTTGATGAAACAAATTTAGAAAAATTTAGAATTACAATTTCTTTAATCCGTTCATATAACATTTTTCTTTATAATCAACAGTTTTGCCGGTAAAAATAAATTTGTGGAGAAAAAAAAATATTTTTTTGCCTAAAAATTAAAAATTTTTTTTTTTAATTCATAAAAAATCAAAAAAAATCGGACAAGTGGTTCTCGAGTTACAACTAAGCGAAAAAACATCAAGATAAGGAAAAAATTTAAAAGGTCATAAAAAAATGACACATACGAACGCCAAACCCTTTGAGGGTTTTACTATACTGACCTAGTACCATCACCCTGACTTGGAATTTCTCACCCCCCAGACAATAATCCCAAAAATGTTCCATAGTGTAATAAGCTGATAATACTTGCTGTTTATCAATTTATTGACATTCAAAAAACTTTTGCTTTACCCTTATCATTTAAATGTTTGATTTAAACACTAATATTGAATTCATTAAATAAACAAAATTAGAAATCTATCACCACGTAACAAGCCACCATCTAAATAAATTGATAAAATTTGTTAGCAAATTGAAAATTTTATAGAACTTTTGTCATGAAAAACAAACAAAATATAAATATTTGATGATGATGATATTTGATGCATTTATGCATTAATCCAGCAATGCCCACGGTGATTTAGAATAGATAGGAGTCTGCCAGTTTGTGTGGAAGAGATTTCATTACCATTTAATTGTATATTTATATCTAGGGCAAGGAATTTCATGCAAATCAAATTTAGAACAAAATGTCATCAAAAAAATATGCAAAAATATGCATATTTTGGCTTTAAATGCATATATGGTGCCTTTTTAATGCATATTTTGTGCTTTTTAATGCATATTTGTACATATTTTTCATTTTTAGGAGCATTTTTTTTTGTAAAAAATATAAAAAATTATTACGTTTTCATATTTTGATTCAATCAAAATAAACAATCTTAAAAAAAAAAATCTTATTGACCTATGGAAAATCTTCGTGTTCTGTGTCTGTTTGCAAACTAACTAACTTAAATATATTTTTAAGTTTTAAAGTGCATTATTTTTGCAAAAATAATAGTTTTTAGTGCATATTTATTATATTTTTAATGCATATTTTTCTATTTTAGGCGCATATTTTCCATTTGAAATTGCTTGCCCTATTTATATCTAACGAGATATGATTTGATCCGAAAAATAACCAGTAGCAAAAAATACTAGTTCAGAACCACTAATGTACTAGTTTATTTGAATCAGGCAACTAGTACGTGTTCTATCGCCTCTCCATACAAATAACTGTGAACTTTATTGTGATGATGTCATAGGGATGGGGGCAATTGTTTCCAAACACCTACTTCGGAACTAGTTCTAGTAAACACCAGTTGAAAATCCAAATTTAAGGAAATAGGTTCGTTGTAATTCAAAAATCTGTGGTTATCATACACAGAGTTGAATAGAATCAGCTGAGATATCTTAAAAATTAAGGTTCAAAGCAAAATAGAGTAATAATAACAAAGGATAAAAATAGCATTGTTAAATTTCGTTGATGTTAGTCTAAGTTGAGTTGTTGATACGAAATTCGATTTTCTTTCAGCGGTCACATAAGTAGACAACATTAAAATATTAGCCCACACAAGACGAAATACACTGATGATGGCTTTGTAGCGAAAGCCGAAAATACGTATTCTGTATTGCTGGTCTTATCGAATTCTTTCAAATATATTTTTATTCTTTGTAATTTACTTGTAAAAATTGTATCATCTTTCTTTGATTTGAACATAATTTAAACAGAAAGTGATATTAATTTATGATCTAGAGTCAAACCAAAAAGAACATTCATTTAATTAAGAGAGATATATCAAAATTGACGAAAATTTTGACTACACCTAACTGTGAAAGGGGTTATCTTTATTCAAAAATGGACCTTGGCGGGGCTTTGGACCCTCGGAAATTTTTAATAAACATTTTCCACTTCATAAAGTGTTCCATATATCGAAAACTAAGCGAGATAGAGCAAAACGGACAAAATGTTTGCTCCTTTGGAGTACCCTTATATGCCCTTACATAATACGGACTAGAACCGGGGAGGGTCCCGAGACCCTAAATTTTAATAAATTCTACGATTCAGTATAATTACAGATAAAATTGTAATTTTACTAATTTTTTACTTAAATTTCGTTTTGTTAAATTTAACAAAAGAATTTGTTAAAATCAACAAATTTTATTTTAAGCCAAAAAACAGGAATAAATTTTGTTAAAATAACAAATTTTTCTCTTCAGTCAACAGACTTATTATAATTTTTTGTGTATAAATCAATTTTCTATGAAAAATTGATGATTTATTTTAAAATTTTTGGCGATTTTTAACTTAAAAGAACTCTGGCACTATTTTTTTTGTTTTGTTTTGTGCTACTCAAATCATTAAATTAGTATATAAATTGTGTATTAACGTTAATATTTTAAACCTTTTTTTATGTTGGGGCTGTTACCTGTTGGCTGGTTTGTCATTTTTCACTGTCTACTGCTAATAAAACAACTAACAACCACTACCACATTTACATATATTTACTTTTAATATTAGCCTTACTGACGTTTGTTTGAAGTTGTTTTAGCTGTTTCTGTCACTTGTACTTTTTTGTTTAATGTTGTTGTAATTGTTGTTGCTGTTGCTTAATGTCTATTGGTCTGTTGTTGACTTATTAAATGAATTTGTTATCACATTACGTACAAGTTTACGTCACTTTACTACAAACTTTATTTTTGCAGTTTTTTCTGCTTTTTGTTTATTTGTAATGCATGCACAGCAACAAAAACTACAACAACAATAACAATATTAGTATGATGAACAATTTTAAAAGAAGTCATTCGTTAAATCGTAATATAATTATACTCTACACCACTACGTGGACAGGGTGCCGATGTTTGTAACATAAAAAAAATATATTGAACCCAGACACAGTATACCGATCGACTTAAAATCACATTTTCAGTCGGTTTAGTGATGTCGTTTGTCTGTCTTTCCGTCTGTCTGTGTGTCTTCTGTGTATCTTAGATGAAAGTATTAATTATGGCTAAAGTCGGTCCATGTTTTGATCTAGTGCCCATATATAGGTCCCCCAAAAATGCGTCTTATGCTTGTGTGAATGCAACTGATATTTTAATTAAATTCAGTACACTGTTTCAAATGGGTCCATGTTTAGACGTAGTGCCCATATAAAGGTATCTCAAAGAAGAATTGACTCATATTTTGTTTTATTGTTTTAGATTTATCTAAATTTATCTAAAAAATTAGAATTTTTTTTATCTAAGTTTCCTAATTCTAAATAAAAAATTAATTTTTTTAATTTTTTTATCCAACATTTCTCTGGTATATTCCAGCTTCATCAGGGATAATTCAATCTTTCGTTAATCTTTACATTTAATTTAAAATATAATTTGGTTTTTAAACCATAACACACTAAAAAAAATTTTAAAAATAAATGCAAAAATAATTAAACAAAAATTAACGTGCCTGTTGCTACGAAAAGTCTGTGACTCTTATTTGTGACTGTATTCCCCACCTTCAAAAATATTAAGACCTGGTATCGACACAATCATAACATTGACAAATAAAATTAGAATTTTTTGAATTTTATTATTATTTTGTATGAAAAGTTATGACTCTCAGTTTTCAGAATAGACTTATGATAGTCACAATGAGTCGCAAGCAGGAAAATACACCAAATATCATAGTAAAATCTATAAACTATCCAGTCAGAAAAATACAAACGGGAAAGCGATAGCAAGACACCTTAACAGGTGGTACAAGTACTGACAAAAAGTGCTTTCCCATTTCCAAAATTATAGCACTGCACTCCCAATATTTTATCGTTAAAAACAACCTAAAATACACATTAAATTAATTGAAAACACAATTAAAAAAGTCCTACTGATTTTTCATTATATTCAATACATTTTCCTATTTATTTTCAAACATTTTTTAAACAATCCATAAAAAAATAAAAAAATTGAAAAGTCTATTAAAACAATCATCAGTTTTTAACTGACAAAACGTAGAAAAACGATTTTGTGGTTTGTTTTTTCATATTTGAAAGTTTATTTTTTTGTTCAATTTTCAAAACACTACACGCATACAACACACACGTTCATATTTTTATTGGCTATGTTTGTGTGTATGAGTAAAGAATTTCTTGTAATTTGAATTGAAATAATTTTGTATATAAAGAAACTATTTTAACAAAAAAAAAAAAAAAACCGAAAAATTTTGACTTTTTTTTTGTTTTAAAACAGAAAACAACGAAATTTTTTTAAATTATTTTTTCTAAAAATAGAAAACTAAAAATAGAAAATTTGACTGAAAATATCAACTCCTACAGACGGTACATTTTTTTGGGGTTTGTTTTTTATTGATTTATAAAAAAAGTTAAACAATATGTTTGAATGTATTTTAATTGATTCTTAAATTGAAAACAAACTTTACCTATTACTTTTCAAATAAACCTCAATCGGTTGTGGAAATTAAATAATGAAAAATTAAATAATGAAATGAAAAATTGAAAATTGTTGCTTGCGACTGCAGTTGAACTCCAAACCTTCTGACTACAATCCTTTTTTAACGAAGCGTCATCATTTTTATAAAATCATTGCTCTACCAGTGAATTGATTGTTGTACCGTTGGAAATTTCTGATTGGGTAGCACTGGATAACCACTGATTAAAAACCATTGCCAGTGAATATTTTAAAAACCACCGAAATTTTTGTAAAACAAATACTGGGAAACGCTTTTTTGCAAATACTGGCATAGCATCCCAAATTAATTTGCTGCCAGTCATTTATTTTTAACACCGCGGTTACCCAGTGGTATGCCACTGCTTGCTTTTTTATACCGCTGGCAATTATTGACATTTGCATGCAGTATAATTGTAAAATACTTTTTTATTTGCAAAAAAAAAGAATCATAAATTTGTCCTCATATGTTTTTTCTACCTGAAAATTCTAGCTGCCAGAAATATGTCCAGTAAAAACATGCGCGGTTCCAGCAATTAATATAAGGGGAAAAATCATACGCCACCGTAGACAACTACATTGAGTTGGACACTGAGGCGTATGATTTTCCCCCTTATATTAATTGCTGGAACCGCGCATGAGTAAAAATATTCAGGAAGATGAAGAACTCTCATCATCGAACTGTTCCCCAGCAGAAATTACTGCTTGCTTGGAAGCAGTTTTGTCAGGGAAAGTTGAGCAGTAAAGCGATTGCATTATTGATGATATCATGCCGGATTTTTGTTCGAGACAGCTCGCGTGAAAGCACTTGTTTCAAAATTCAAAAAGGCTTGAATTCACCGCTTTTAATTAGTGCTCCTGTTTTTCTTTTAAAATGTTGATACTTCATGCCTTCTTAGAAGTACATATTATAAAGCTTTTCAACTATTTACCTTCTTAAAAGCACAATATTCCTGAATATTTTTCCGTGAAGAGAAAATGCCTCTTTTTTTAGTAAAACCTCTTTTTTAATTTAAAATAAATTTTTTCCGCATTTTAAAAAATTTTGATAAAAGAACCGCAAAAATATTTAAGCAATCAAAATGTATTGCTCATTTCATGCCTTTTTGAAAAGCACAGCAAAAAGCGATGTAAACAATTAATCAACTTTGGCCTTTCATTAGTGCTGTTTACGAAGCTATACATTTTAAGAAGCGGTAAAAGTAGCAGTAAGGAAGCAGTAATCGTTTTTACTGCTTCCACATTTTTGCTGGGTCATTTCTTCTCTTTTTATCTTTGTTTACTGAGTATTTGTGGTAACGAACGCTGTCCAGTAAAAATTTGTAGAAATTATTAAAATTGGAAATCTGTATTTCAGAGTCCGATGACATCATTATTTAAATCTCTGCCAGCATATGATAACAATCATTATTATTGTAAGAAGTTGGTTGATTGTTTACATATTTATTTATATTATTGATATGATAACATGAGCTGACACTTGTTGTAAAAGAAAAATTTCTGTAGAATAATAATTGTTTAATGCTTAAATCTTTTGTCTTCGATAAATTCATAGAATTTTCTAATTCCCTTTATCAGCTTCACTTAGTTTTTTACGGTTTTAAAAAGAATTTTATTGGACACTTATTTTTTTTTCTTTTATTACACGTATTATGGTCACTTATATTTATGACTTATGAGGTGGTCATTTAAAATAACGTGAGAATTTATTATTATTAATTAATCTTGCAAATAAAATATGAAGGAGGAAATTATAAATACTTAATTAAACTTTTATTAAGTTTGCCACACAAAATTTATGACAATTAATTAATGTTTATTAAGTATGATTAATAAAAAAAATGTTCTTATCTTTAAGAACATGACTATTGACATTGGTTATTTTGGTCTCATTTATAAATTGTTATTTTTAAGCGGATTGTTTTTTGATGTTTTTACATTTTAAATCTTTCGGCAGAAATACTGAACTGTTTGTGCAATACATATGCCGCTTATAATTTATATCGCAAAAAACAATTAATGGAAAACATACATAAATATTATCATTAGCATATGATATATTAAACTGAAAGATATCTACACTCATAGAAATAAATCTGTAAAAATAGCAGAAAAAGTTACTAAAAATTAGTTAAAAATGATGCTGCAGAAAAAATTGCTCAAATGAGCAGATTTTTTTGCTAAATGCTAGCAAAATTAAAACTGTTAAATTTACAGAATTTTAGTTATATTTAAGTGAACTTTTAGTTAATTGAAAATAACAAATTTGTCTGTAAAATCTGCAGAAAATTTTGGTAAATATTAGTAGACTAAAAATCGAAAAAATAAACTGTTAGATATACAAAATTTTGCTATTTTTAAGCTAAATTTAGTTGAATGCAAATAGCAGTCTATCCTGCTAAAATCAGCAGAAATATTTGCTAAAAAATTGTAAACTGCTGTTTTCAAAAGTCTCGATGTTACTTGCATCGAAAAACAATCGAAAAAAACTTCAAAGCCAAAAAAATTTTTTTGTGATTTTTTAGGCTACAAATTATTTAGCAAAATTTTTTGCTGATTTTAGCAGCCTAATTTACTATTTTCCATTAACAAAAATTTAACTCAAATATAACTAAAATTCTGTGTATTTAACAGTTTTATTTTTGCTGTTCCTATACTATTACTAATATATAGCAAAAATAATCAGCTAATTTTAGCAGTTTTTTCTGCAGCATCATTTTTAACTAATTTTTAGTAGTTTTTTTTTACAGACTTTTTCTATTAGTGTACATATGTTGAAATTTTAGCCGATAAATTCTTCACTAAATTAATGAAATACTTCATAGTTTTTAGCGAACTTTTATTTTAACTATGTAACAACCCAATATTTTTGGCAATACAATTTATCTGTGATCTATTTTGCACAATAAATAAACAATAATAACTTATTTGAAACTTCGATTTCTTGCCTGTTTTAGACTGTAAATCAAGAAAACTTGTGCTTGAATAAGGTTAGAGACTTAACAACAATAACATTTTTTAGGGACTTAAAAAACTAATATAATCACTAAATGGGTCATTCCATCTCAAATCGACCAATGGTTGGAATCGATCCCTTTCGAATTGGATGCATTTTGTTAGAACTTTTTCTTCATCATAAAACGAAGTTTTCCCAAAGGAAAAAAGGTTCAAAAATTTTTTCTTCAAAGTTATGTAATATTTAAAATTTTAAAAAATGTCATAATTTTTCTAATTTTTTGCTTTGTTACGAGGTTATCTCGAAAACTATAATAGCTACAAAAATGGTTCTTACCTCGTTTTAAAGAATTAAAACAAAATTTTAAAAATTGAAAATTTTGCAATTTTAAAAATCTAAAAACTCAAAAACCTATTTCTTTGCTCAATTTTTATGAATTTTTTTATTCTCTTCTTTTTAAGTTTTTAACTGCACAATTTTCTTGAACATGAGGTTTGTTTTTTATATTTAAAAAGTTTTTTATTTTTAATATTTCGCTACTCCAATGTGTAGCATCTTCAGGAAATAACAATTAAATTAACAAATTATAAAGAATTTGAAAGCTCTTTTTTTTTGGCCGAAATCCCGGCGGTACTGCAATACCGCGCCAACCCGCGATAGAAGTGGAGCAAGCCCCTAACATTCCATCTATTCCCAAAAATCAAATGTTAAGCTGATAAGAACAGATACTCCACTTAAGCTCAAGAAAATTGTGCAGTTAAAAATAGAAAAGAAATTTAAGTAAACAACAAGAACTCTTTTTTTTAGTTTATTCTTAATACAATAATATTAAACAAATATCCAATTTTAAAATTTTGAACAATAAAAATAAAATTTAAGGCTTTAGAAGCACAGAATAACTTTGAAATCGAAATTACGCTTTTATTTTTTTGGTAATAGCTTGAAAAACAAATAAGTTAAGAAATGGCACATACACACACATATGTATACATAAATGGAAGAGTGTGCCATTTCTTAAACTATTTGTTTTTCAAATTTTTACCAAAAAACTAAAAAAAATTGCTTTTTACGCACCTGTGAAAATAGTGCTAAAAACAATATTGAATTGGGGTGCACCTTTTACAGTTGTTTAATAAGTGCTTTTATTGAAGATAATAAAGCACAATATCTCGCAATGACGAGGTGGTGTTTTTACGCCAATCAACTTTCATATCAAAGAATAGCTCAGCGGTAGAGAGCTAGACTAGCAATTATGAGGTCGCAAATTCGATACCCGGTGGCGGCAATAAAAAACTTTTGTAAAATAAAAAAATATAATATTTTTTCCGAAGAAATTTTTTTTTAACTTTCAATTGGTGAAAAAGAGCTTCCTTTGCACTCATTCAAAATGCACTGAAAAAATGTTAAAGTTGGAGTACTCCTCTCCTATGACAACTCAATGTTAAAATCATTAGAATTTATGTTAAAACAGAAGTACATCTAGATCATCAATTGTAGTGCTTTTTCTACTGCTTCGGCATCTCTTTTTTTGCTGGGCTTATATTGCTTATTGTTGGCATTGAACGTAAAATATCGCTTTTATATCACTCAAACCCTTTTTCTTTAAAAAACAAAAAAAATTTCCCAATGTGTTTATCAGCACAATTTTGGTAGCAAAACAAATTATTAAATCATTAGTTCAAAATTAGTTTAGTGCTGAAAAAATATTATTAAAACCTTTGCTTGAAAACACAATTTTAGGAAAAAAAAAACATTTATAGAAACTAGTACACTTGATAATAGGCAATTTTTGTACTAACTTATTTCTTGAGTGTAGTTCATATCTGTTATTCCATTTCCCAGCAAACATGACAATTCGAATACGATTCCCCAATCGTATTGCCTGGAAGAAAAATTTTATTGCAGCAACAGTCGTCTTCGTATTGCGGAAGATATCCCATTTAGTAGAAAACGTGTCCCAAATGCAATACTTCTCAGCAATACGAAAGCGATTCTTATGGAAGATAAATATGCGATGTTGCTTTATTATCATCTAGAAGATATAAAAAAGTAACACAAATATCGCTGATTTATCTTCTAGATGATAAAAATAAGATAATCTAGAAAAACCAGCCAGATGATAAATATAAGTTTATGTATACATTTTTTTAAATATTTATTATAAAAATACACTGTAAAATTTACATTTATTCGTCTTACAATCTAACCAGCCATTGATCCGTTGGTTTGATTTTATTTTGCCATCCGTTACTTTCTGAAAAAGTAAATAAATTTAGGTTTTATTTGCAACATACATACGAGCATATATAACACAGCTCTACAAAATATTACAATATTTATAAGTTGCACAACTTTGCAGTTGTTTTAGGATAATTAGAGGATGCTGATTTCGAATCTGCAATTACTTTGTTCAAATTGGCTCTAGGTTTCGCGTAATTCGCGATTTAAATTTTTTAAATTTTTCAGCCGATTTTTTCAATAAAAAATTTATAATTTAGTAACTATAGCTTCGGAAAGAAAACTCTTTACACAGTTTAAGCTTAATTCAGTGCCCTATTTTTCAAATTTAAGTGTGTATCAATATCTTAATAACTTTTCTAAATATAGTCACTGAAAGTCAAAATTTTTTAAGGTTTTTTTAAAAAAAAAATTTTAAATATAAGACGAAGTACGATTTTAAATATCAAAGCCAATTTGGAAAGAAAAAGGTCCAAAACTTATATATATGTCATATTATATTAACAAATTATGTGCAGATTTAGAGCCTTTTGTAATTAAATTTATACTTAAAATGAACAAAAAAATATTTTACTGTACTAAAAAATCTACTGCAATCTACTACTGTAAAAAATCTACTGCACTATTACATAGTTTTTTTTCAAAAATCATCAGATTTCATTCACTATTGGTTTTTTTGCGAAATTATTGCGATTTTCAAAGTTTCTATTTAGATAATTCCTTCGAACTCTTTCTACAATTATTTCTCGACGAACTCATTTTGAATGTGTACGAAAATACTGTGATTTAAATATAAACTTTGAAAATCGCAATAGTATCGCAAAAAAATCATTAGGGAATGAAATCTGTTGTTTTTAGTAAAAAAAAATTCTGTAACAGTACAGTAGATTTTTAGTACAGTAAAATATTTTTTTTTGTCATTTTAAGTCTAAATTAAATTACAAAAGGCTCTAAAAGTGCACATAATTTGTTAATGCAATATGACATATTCAAAAATTTTCAACCTTTTTCTTTCCAAATTGGCTTTGATATTAAACTTGGACATCGTCTTATATTTAAATTTTTTCTTTAAAAAAAACCTTAAAAAATGTTTAATAAAAATCATAATCATAAATAATAAAAAATCAAAATTTTAAGAAAAGTTATTGAGATATTGATACACACTTAAGTTTGAAAAATAGGGCACGGAATTAAGCTTAAACTGTGTAAAGCGTTTTTTTGCCGAAGCCGAAGTTACTAAATTATAAATTTTTTATTGAAAAAATCGGCTGAAAAATTGAAAAAATTTAAATCGCGAATTGCGCGAAACCTAGAGCCAATTTGAATAAACTGGTTGCAGATTCGAAATCAGCACCCCCTAATTATCCTAAAACCACTGCAATAGCATTCGCCTTTTTTTTTGTATAGCAGTGTAATTAAATAAATTAAATAAAAGTAGGCTTACCTTAATCTATGCCATTTTATTAGCAGAATATATCCCAGAGTTTTCTTATTTCCGCTTTTATTTTTTCCATTTATTATAAAGTACATATCGTCACCTAAAATGCAAAAGGGCGTAACAACAAAAAAATTTAAGCCGATTTTCTGATTGATTACACTGTGAGACAAATGGTAGGGGTCAGTGATCGGGAAGGGTTCAAACTACCGGGGAAAGTTATATCGGTAAAAAAGAAGTTATACGTGTCCCGGCGTTTCGCTGGGTCACCCCTAGGAATCGAGATATATCGATTTGACCTTTGGTGGTTTTTTTTTTGACATAACTCGAGAACCACTATTCCGATTTTGTTCAAACAATTTTAAAAAAATTAAAAATTACAATTCCTTTAATCTGTTCATATAACGTTTTTCTATATACTCAACAGGTTTGCCGGTAAAAATAAATGTATGAAGAAAAAAATATTTTTTGCCTAAAATATTAAAAAAAAGTAATAAACAAAAGGTTATTGATTTTTATGGTAGCGGTAACAAACATTTATTTTTACCGGCAAAACTGTTGAGTATATAGAAAAACGTTATATGAACAGATTAAAGGAATTGTAATTTTTAATTTTTTTAAAATTGTTTGAGCCAAATCGGACTAGTTGTTCTCGAGTCATGTCAAAAAAAAGATATATCTCGATTCCTAGGGGTGACCCAGCGAAACGCCGGGACACGTATAACTTGTTTTTGACCGATATAACATTTCCCGTTGGTTTCATCCCATCCCGATTTTGACTGTCGCATAATGTTATGATTAGGGAATGCATCCCGGGATTTCCCGTCCCGGGATTCCCGAGAAATTAAGCATTTTTCAGTTCCCGCATTCCCGAGAATTTGGACCGGGAATCCCGGGATTTCAAAAAATGCAGTTTAGAATAATAAAGTTAATTATTTTAAATTTTCTTATGCAAAATTTTCCAACCTTTTGAAAATAGTAAACATTTTGCATTACAAAGAAAAAATAGTACCTAGGCTCCAACAATGGAATTTGTAAAAGCAAACACATTTTCTTTTAAATTGAAATTTTATTGCCAACAACTTTTTTGTTTGAAATATTTGTAACTCGTTTGTAAATTGTTATCTTTCATATAAAAATTGTTTAAAAATAAAAATTCGAAGTTACAAAAAAAAAATTTTTGTTTGTATTTACAAATTTCTTTTTTGGTGCCTTTTTAAAGTTTTTTTTTTGTATTTACAAATTTGGTATGAGAAAGGTATTTAAAAATTTAATTGAAATTTTGTAAATTCTTTCTGTGTAGGCTTGTTCGTTTACTTACTACAATTTGTTACTTTTCCCACAACTGGAAAAATTCAAAGAATAACCAAAACAATTATTGAGCAAAAGTAGCAAGATTTTCGAGTTAACGAACACACTGATCAATTTGTGTACTTGATTGAACCTTTTAAGTTCCTTTCAGTGCCTCTTAAAATCACTCAAATAGTGTTTGTATAAAAAATTTTAATCGCACTTATTCTGTACAGAATTAAAGAAAAATTTGTCCATTCATTTTTAAAAATTTTCAAGTAAGTTAAAATTTATTCCCATAATTTTAAAATTTTTTTCCAATTTTCTAAAATTATTTTGTATATTAATTTTTTTATTTATTGGCGGACAAGCTTTTTAGTTTAAAAATTAGTTTTAGTATATTTAGTTTTTAAAAATATATAATTAGACTTATATAATTTCTAATATAAAATTAATTCTTCCTATTCCAAGAAAAACCACCTGAGCTTTTTATTATAAAATATTTTCTAATTTATTTCTCTTGCGGGATCCCGGGATCCCGGGAATTCAAGATAAATTTCCCGCTTTCCCGGGAAATCAAAAAGTGCGGGATTTTGCATTCCCTAATTATGATGCACTAGACTAAATTAAATTTCCCTACAAAATTTTAAACTTATATGTCGAAATAAGTCTATAGTCGTGTTCTAAACAAGAGAAGAAAATATAGAATATATTTAATTGTACAACGTTTTCTTTGGATCTAGTGTAAAAAAATAAAAAGTGTTGTTACGCCCTTTTGCATTTTAGGTGACGATATGATGTATTTTTTTAAAATGAAACAGAAATGTATTTTTTGACATTTTTTAATATCGCCGATTTATCTTCCAACTAAGAAAAAGAAGATAAGTTTTAAATACTACTTTGTACTCAACATGAAAAATTAATGATATTGCCGCAATATCTTCTGGATGATATATCTTCTAGGGTATTCAATCGATTAATCGTTATTCGATTAATCGAACAACTTTTCTCAAAAATTGTTCGAATAAATTAAAATGTCCAAATTTCGAATAACGATTAATTCGAATAATTTCATACGATTAATCGATTAATCGAAATTGGTAGAAAATTACAAACATTTTTAAAAAATATAAATTTTTTATTAAAGTAAATGTGCTAAAAACTCAAAATTTTTTTCTTCAAAATTGTGATAAATAATTTGCTGTAGGCTTTTACCTATCCGGATTTCATTCTGGCCTAAGAAAATAATTAAGGGACGACCTTTTAGAATTTCTAGAAATATTTGTTAGCTTCAACTCAATGAGAATTTCATGTTTTCAAGTAGGAGCGTTAATAAATATCTTAAATCTCAAAGAAAAAACAAAAACAAAATAAAATTATCACAGTTTGCTTTGTCATCTTTCAAATTGCTACCCTGTTGTTGTGAATTATCTAATAAATTAGTGGTATCTATTTACGTATAAAAGTTTTTAATTATTTTTTACGACTTTTTAAAAGTTGATATTAAATGATAGCATTAACAATTATTGTAATTAATGATTACTAGAATTATTGATTATAATTAATGTTTAATGTAATAAAGCTTGTTTAGTGAGGACTCTGAATTAATAAAATAAAATAAAAATTTTAGAATTCCTCTCTACATTTACGTCTTTTATGTATTCAATGCATACGAAAGAGATACAAATTAATGTACGGGGTCTTATATTCTTCTTTCGGGTGCGTTGTCCCCGATTTGGATAAAATTTAAATATGTGAAAGAGGGGACAGAAAAAATAAAAATATTGACAAAATCTGATCTCAATTATTACATGTTTTTATCTTTATGAATTTCAACAGTTACTGAATTTATTTTTGTTCCTTTTTTTTAATTAAATTATTAAAAACATAACAAGTGTATGTATATTATTTTACATAAAATTTTTTAGATTAACCGGTTAAGAAAAAAACCCGAATAATTATTTGCACGATTAATCGATTAAAATAAAAAGCCGATTAATTGAAAACCCTAATATCTTCCAAATGCTTATTGGGTTAATAATGGCTGTGTATTAAAATATATTTTAATTTCAAATATGTTCAACATTAAATGTCATTAAACCCAATTATTTGGATGAATATCGTCTTTAATAGAAATATGACACCAGCATTGATATTAGACATATAATGTAGGGTGTCCCGATAATTTTCTTTATTAGTATTTATTACTTAATGTGATAATTAATAATGCTAATTATAAATACAAATTATTATTTTTGAATTCTATGAATTTCATTGAAATTATCGATGGTGATAATCTTATATTTATTGTTTATTTGACATATATCGCTACTTCTTCTTTTGATAAGCCATTTTGTTTTAAAACCTGACAGCCATGTGAGGAAAGAGCGGCCTTCTATTTTCAACATCCAAAATGTAAAGCAGCATTAATTTCAATTGAATTATATTGAATTTTCAATAAATATGTAAGTTGATGAAGTAAAATTCATTTATTTTCGTTTGCATTGGGTTATTTATTGTGAGTTTACACTGAGTTCCATCCGAATTCAAACCATCCAGGTATCTCCTCCTGCTCTTGAAGTTTTTCCCTCCTTCTAGATATTAATCCGTACAAAAGGGTGTTTATTAGACCTTACCACCGTAAAGGTAAAAAAAAAGTGCGCGGTACACCTTCAAATATAAAGTATTTTGCAAGGCAATTTCGAAATTTTTTTGTCGAACGTAGGGGTCGCCCTTAGAGCAAAACATTGGTCTTCTCGAGACAAAAACATCGATGTATCATACTTTAAGATCCGATGGTAAATGCCAAAGACATAAGGAAAAATTTAAAAAGGTGACCCCTAAGTTCGGGAAAATTTTTTTTTTAAACCTCCTTGCAAAAATAATTTATATTCTTTGGCATACGGATTATTATTATTATACATTAGTATTAATATTCTGATATTCCTAAGTTACAACTCCCTGTAACAGAGACGAGTAGTTCAAACTCCCTGAAAAACTTACAGTCTCATCAATGCTTATTTTATGATGAAAATCCCTTCTTCTCCTTGTTTTTAAAATTTTAAACAAAAATATATGAACAAAAAAGTGCATCTTAAAAATGCAGTGGTGAACTGAAGTTACTACATCAAAATTTTCTTAGCCAATTTTCGGAAAATATTCTTTTCGGAAAACTTTCTTTTTTGCCAAAATATTAATATCGAAATATTCAATCGTTAGTAGGAAACTAGAGAACCCCTCCAAAAATGTTTTGCTTTGTTTTTCCCGTATTCAGCTTATTTATTAGTACGCAGAGTCGTTAAAGTGCTATTACTATAATAAATTCACAAGATTTATCAGGACACCCTAATACACATATTATTCTCAATCATATAAAATACAGTGAATAAGTATCTTCAGTAGCTCTTATACTCATTCAAATTCAAGTCATGGCATCTAAGTCTATATGTAAGTAAATTGTTGTAGATGATGATGTTGATGATGAATTATGATCTTATCAACAGCACACAATTTGAAGTTCTATACAAATACTCGTTCATATTTCCAGACCAATTGGTATTTGAATGCTCGTTGTTAGGATATTATAATGTACAACAAATAGTTTCAAAATCACCATCATGATGGTAATGATAATTCTCTATCAATAGCAGACCAGACATTTGTAAAACAAAGGACCATTATAAATGAAATAAATTTATTTCTTCTAAATGAGAATTAATAATTGTACACCCAAAATATTATTACAGTGACTGACTGCAGTTTATTTAAAAAGTTATCCGTACATTTATTTTTAAATGATTATACAGTTGAAATACTGTGAATGACTTTTATTTAAAAATTAATCACATATAAATACGGATTTTCTGTTACACTTAGTCTTTTGATTTAAAATGTTTTGTTAAAAAAAGAACCCGTTTTAGATTTGTAGTTAATTTCTAGGTCAGTTAAAAAAATTAAATAAACTAAATATCATTTATTCCTACAAATTTTGTAGTTAAAAAAAAATCATTATTTTTTAGATTTTATGTAGTTAATTAGTTTATAGTTAAAAAAAATTAATAAAGGAAATATTATTTTTTTTTTTTTATCAATTTGCGGTTAGTTTCTTGACAGTTAAAATAAATGAAAAATAATTTATTTTTTACAGATATTGTTAAGTTAATTTGTTTACATATAAAAATAAATGAAAAGTTCTTTTGATTTAAATTAAAAGTTAGTAGACCAGTTTTCAAGTGATTTTTATTTTTTTTTAATTACATTTTCACACAAAAGTTTGTCGGTCGAATCTAATGAAAATGACAGTTAAAACAAAGGTATATGTAGTTAAAAAGACGACAAATGTATTTATTTTACAATAAATAAAACTTTTGTTATATTTAACTGTTGAAAAATAACTAACAAATGCATTAAAAATAACTACCAATGTCGTAAAATTAACTGATAAATTTTTACTACAAAAATTTCCAAACAACTGATAAAATCGGAAAAACTACTATTTTTTTTTACAGTCAATTCTTTTTGTTTATAAAAGTATATTTTATTAAAAAAAAATAATTTTTTTTTCTTTCGATTACAAAAATATGTGTTATTACTTCAACATATTTAAAATTCGAAGTAAAAATTCCAAACCGTTCTCCGGTTATTATGCTTTTATGCATTGGATATACAATACAAGTTTCTGATTTTTTTTTTTAAATTCAGAAAAATTTAACGAGCTTTTTTATTTTTTAAATAACTACCAAAAATAGCGGTTTACTGTACAATTACTGTTTTGGTAGTTGTTTATTATGATATTAAAAATAACTACTTTAAACAACTGTTACGAAATTACAGTAATTTTCGTTAGTTGTCTTCTGAAGTACACTCTAAAAAATGTTTGTAAATTTACTACTATAAAATGGGTAAAATTTTGTTTAATTTTACGAAGAATCGGTAAATATAAACAAAAAATTCGTAAACTTTTTTTGTACACACTTTCATACGCAATAATACACACACAAAGTATTTTTAGACATTATGTGCTTATAAATAAACACATTGTGCCTAAAATTACTATTGTTTTGTTAAATAAAACTTTTACGCACAAAGTTGGTAAATATACTATCCAATAATAGTAATAAATACTCTGACATTTCAAATTGGAAAAAATTGAAAAAAAAATTATAAATAATAAAAAGAAAAAGCGAAAACGGATTATTTTTTGTGAATTACAACATTTTCACAAACACATTAGAGTCTGGAAATAGCAACATAAGCATGAAATTGTTTTTGGTAATTATTATTAACGCATGTGGTAGTCTAAACCTCATTTCAAAATTGAAAATGCCGTAAGAGAGACACGGCCTACGCAGGAACTACTGGGTGCAATAACTCCTGCTCAACAAAATGCCTTCTTTGAAAGGAGGCAGTAACCGTCAACAATAATGGGAGAAAACGCCTTAAGAGAGATATGGCCTACGCAGGAACAACTGAGTGCAATGACTCTTGCTCAACAAAATGCTTTCTTTGCAAGTTAGGAAGTACTCAATGAATACTGACTTTGTTGAGCAGGAGTCATTGCACTCAGTTATTCCTGCGTAGGCCATATCTCTCTTAAGGCGTTTTCTCCCATTATTGTTGACGGTTACTGCCCCCCTTTCAAAGAAGGCATTTTGTTGAGCAGCAGTCATCGCACCCATTCAATAGTTATAACAAATTTTTATATGAATTTTATACAAATGCCTTAAGATCCCAAAACGACTAATTCGGACATAAACGATTATGAGAGAATGACTCGGATATTATTATTAATAAAATACGTACTAAAAATTAATTTGTTATTTTATTTAAAAAAATTTTTGGGTGGTGCTTAAAGTTAGCACACCTGTTGTAAATGTACGCATTATATTTTATTTTTACGCACTTTCTGTGGATTTTTGCGCATTTTTTGTGGATTTTTAGGCATTTTATGCGAACATTTACACGTGAAACGTGCTTTTTTACACACAAATTTAGTAAATTAACACACTAATTTCAAAATTTCATTTAATTTTTACGCACTTTCAATGTAAAATTACAAATTATTTGTGCACCAACTTAAACACAATGTGCGTATTTTTTTTCAATTACGCACATAGAGTAAATTTACCCAATTTATAGTAAGAGTTCAGTTTCCTACTATAAGTTGGGTAAATTTCAACAGAATTTAATTAGAGTGTAACCGTCATAAAAGTTGTTTTGCATTTTTCTATTGAAAAACAACTGCAATTTCTGTTAAAAACAACAACTACTGATTACTGATTAACAACTGTCATGTTGTAACTGTCAACATTTTTTGAGTGCAGTTAATTTAAACTACGAATTATTTTGAGTGTAGCAGTACGATGGTATTTTTTTTTTAAACTACGCAGCAAGCATGGCAATACGAAGAAGATTCCCCGATCAAATTGCCAGGAAGGAAACATTCATTGTCGGCAATATCAATTTCGTATTGCGGAAGTTTCCTCCGTCGGGAACAACTGTTACCCGAAAGCAATACTTCCAGCCAATGCGAAAGCAATATCCCAGGAAGATAAATCGGCGATATCGCTAATTTATCACCTGGAAGATAAAAAGGTGATATCGCCAAATTAACTCTCCGGTACAAAATAAACCATTTATTTTTTTTCATTATTAAATTTAAGCGTGAAAAAAATATCTGCATATATAATCCATTATCTCGATTTCAGCGCAGCCGATTTTATACTCGCTTTAAATCTTGATTTTTTCGAGGAATTTGTTTCCTGTTAGTTGTTTTTGTATAAATTTTGGTTTAATTTTTGCCAAAATGACAAAAATTTCTAACAAATTTTCTTAATCTTCCGGATGAGAAAAAGGTAATATTGCCGCAATATTATCATACAAAATTATGACAAAAAATTCTATTTATGAATTATTTTTTTCCAAATACCACCAATTTATCTTCGAAATGATAAAAGGAACATAATTTCAAAATACTATTTGATTATTTTCATTCAAATGAAAAATAAAATATATCGCTTTAATACCTTCTTCGAAAATATCTTCCAAATAGTAGTACCAATGACATTACAACAGACTAAAATGCATCGAGGCAGCCACAAAGCCAAGGTAACAAAAGGCTGCATGAGTTTGAAACCGCAATTTTTTCCAAGAGTATTTTGTTTAAATTCATTATCTTTTTTTACAAAACTATTGAAAAAATCAAAGTCGGGAATGGCGACTATATAAAATCCTATACCACAATGGGATTTTGGTTACATTTTTGGACGCAGATAAAATTTCGGGAATGGAATTTCAATTAACGGCGCAATTAATTAAATTAGTTATATAATTAGGTTTAATAAAAAGTGGGTTTCGTTCGAGTATTTTTTGTTGTAACAAACATCATTACAAAGTTATTATATTATATATCACATTGTGGTGCATATAATTTCATTCGGTTGGGATCTTGAAATTTTACACAGAAAGAACTGAGCTAAAGATGGACTAAAATTTTTTTCCTGGAAGGATTACTTTTTTAATTATGAATAATATTATTTAAGTTAAGAGCAAGAAATCTCTTAAATCGCTTCAGTTTATATGTATTTTAACCATTTTCAATATCATTTTTCTTAGCGGTACTGCAAATGTACACTCTCAAAACAATTCCGTTGTGACAACCGAATTGATCTTGGAAAAAAATTCGGTTGTCACCACGGAATTGTTTTAAGAGTGTATGTACCAAGTTTCATCCAATTATCTTCAGTATTGCTACCTGTGGTTTGATTATAAGGGTAGTTAATTTCCGATAAGGTGGGTCCAATCTAGATTCCATGACAATTTTTTTTAAATGTTACAAACATCTGCACAAACTCAGTATACCCTGTACCAAAGAATAGTGTATAGTATAAAATTATAAAAATTAATTTTAAATCTATCGTAAATCAAATATCTTTATTTCACTAAAATAAATTATTAACTATTTATTTGTTTAGCTAACAAGGTAAAATTAAAATAAATAAATTAAAATTGATTTTTAATTTACTAAAAATTAACTAAAATTTGATTTTTGTTTTTCATGATTAAATATAAAAATAAAAATATAAAAATCTGATATACTGTAGTTTAAGTGTAAAAGTTAATCGAGAATCGCTGGATTTCATTCTACATATCCTCTACTTTGTGGTATTCTTGGTATAATAGTAAAGCTTTATTTGTTTAAAAAATTTGTTTGAATAAATAAAAACTACTTAACAATCTACTAACAACTGCAAAATGATATTTGAGTTGCTGCGTTTCCATTTTTGTTACGAGTTTGAAAAATGAAATCACTCAAGCGCAAAATGATGCTTGAGGAAGTTCTTTATAAAACAAAAAAACAGAAAAAAATATGCTTAAAAAATCAGAAATTGAAAACTAAAAATAAAATTTAAAAAAAAATACTTTAACCAGCATCATCACTATCATTGTACACTCAGAAAAATATATACTTTATATTAAAGCTGCTGCGTATTTAGTACATTGTTTCCGAACTACTTTTCAAAATAGTTCCATTAACCACATCGCCTCCGGCCGGGTCTCATAAAATTGACCACAAATGCTTTAAAATAGTATTTTATAATTTAAAATTAATCGATTTCGAAAGAAACCTCAATTTATTACAAATTTTTCTGATAAAGAACACGATTTATAAGCAAAAAAAATCGTAACTTCTTAAACAAGTATTTATTTGGACAGCAGAACAAATTTAAAAACTAAAACGAAAATCCCACACACAGAAAACGGATTTATTGTGACAACCGTATTTCTTGCTACCAAAATGATTCGGTTGCAGCATCAGAATTGTTTGACTGCCACAATAAAATACTCACTAAAAATAATACATCTGTAACTTAACAGAACTACTTTAATATTAACATTAATATTGAACACAAAATGCCCGAGTAAAAAAGTTCATATATGACAATATATTTTTTAATACAAAAATACATATTAACGTATTGTAATATAAAATGTTTTAGCATCCATATGTATTCATTAGGCTTGTATGGAGGAAAATAAATTTTGACTTATTGGCCGGGCTAACACTGAAAATATTTATTTGGGTGTAAAACTACGTCCCCGAAAAATGAGGATAACTGGTTATCGGTAAGACGTGCCGCATCGGCCCTGAAGTTTGTAACTCGGACTACAAGGGGAAAATAAAACTTTTTGTACATTTTATCAAAAACCTTGATATTTTAAAAATAATTCGAATTAACAACATTAAAGAATCGTGATTCGCAGTGAATTATTTTTGTAATAAAAACTTAAATCGGTTAAAAAAACCGAGTTATTACAATTTCTCCCGGCAACTGATGTGTCGCAGATCACTTAATCAAGAAATTCGGGAAACATTTTATATTCTCTAACTTCCAAGAAACTCAGATAAGAAGAATTTTTTTTATATTGTGTTTTTCTAACTTGTTTTAAATTAGTGACAAAAGGTTAAAATTTTTAAACCCTGTTTACAATTTAAAATTTGTTAAAATAAATTTAAAAAATCAACGATTGCAGTCTAAGGTTTAATTAAGAACACATATGTGACCTTCTCCGAGAAAAGGGACCTAGTGTGTCAAAAAACGGGTTTCGATAAAAATTAGAAAAACATTAGAATTTTATTTTTAATTTAACTTTAAATGCGTTCTTCTCAAAACTTCATTTTCACACACTAGGTCCCTTTTCTCGGAGAAGGTCACATATGTATGTATGTGTGTACATTAGAGCACCCATGAAATATATGGAATTTGTAAAAATGTTATTTTTTCACCTCCCCACGCATTTTTCAGTAGAATGGGCGTAAAAAATAATATCCCCGCAAAAATTGGTCCTCTCGTATTAAAACAGGCCAGTCACCCGCGGCTTTTAGCCCTAAAAATGGACTAAAATTAATTCAAAGCTTCTTTGCGCTATAACTGTTAAAGTAAAGGTTTTACTGAAAAATACTAAATAAGTATATCTACAGGCAATAATATGACGTATCGATGATGAGTCATCGATACGTCAAAAATGTGTTTGAGAAAAATGCTAGCCACATTATTGCCTGTAGATACCCAGTCAGAAATCGCCAGTGGTACAAAAAATCAAGCACTGGCATACCATTGGGTAACCATGGTATTAAAAATAAATCACTGGCAGAACACTCATTTGGGACGCTTTGCCAGCGTTTGCGAAAAGCGTTTTACCAGTATTTTTTTTACAAAAATTTCGGTGGTTTATAAAAAAAACCACTGGCAAAGAATTGGCTTAGAGTGACATGCCAAGGTTTGCAACCAGTGGTTATCCAGTGCTACCTAGCCAATGCTACCAGGCGTACAAAAATCAATTCACTGGAAAACCAATGATTTTATAAAAATGCTGACGCTTCGATAAAAAATGTTTGTAGTCGGAAGGTTCCGAGTTCAAATCCGGTTGCAAGCAAAAAAATTTTTTGGGATTTTTTTTAATTCATAAAAAGGCAGAAACTAGATCTAGTCTGATTTGCAAATTTAATGTGTTTATAACTTTTGAGGAAGGTTTATTCTTCTTCTTAACCTCAAACCTTCTAAAAAATTTTTTTTGTTTTATAAAATCAATTTTTTTGTTTGTGGGAAAGCTCCTTCAAGACCAACTTTTTTTTGCCCTTCAAACACTGGCATACTAGTTACTAAAAATTGTTTGCCAGTACTAGCATTTTGGCACACCAATAGTTGTCCAGCTATTATCACTCATTTATGTGTTTAGCCATTAAATATTATATGTCTCGTTAGCTCAGTGGGTAGAGCAATCGTCTGCCAATCTGACGGCCTGGGTTCAAATCACGGCAGGGTCAAAAAAATACATATGAACTTTTTTTTAATTTTATTTTGGAAAATATATTTCCAGACCACCTATTTATTGGTTTTGCCAGCGTTTTGCCAACGTTTAAAAATTTTGTTCCTCCAGTGCTTTTCCGGCGCTTTTTGAACAGCCGGTCCTTTTGTCTAATTATGTTATCATTTTGGGAATGGGAAAGCACTTTTTGCCAATACTTGTACCACCTGTTAAAGTGCTTTGCCACCGCTTTCCCGTTTGTATTTTTCTGACTGGGTATGTTTATATTGTATTTTTCTGTAAAATCTTTACTTTAAGAGTTATGCGGAAATAAACTTTGAAGTAATTTTAGTCCATTTTTAGGTGCTAAAAGCCGCGGGTGGCTGGCCTGTTTTAATCCGAGAGGATCAATTTTCGCGGGGATATTATTTTTTGCACCCAATCTACCAGAAAGTGCGTGGGAAGGTGAGAAAATATCGCTTTGGCACATATGGGTGCTCTATTGAGCGCCTGGTACGAAATTAACTCTTAAACATATTTTAAGTTCTGACTTATTTCTGGCATTGAACCTCAATTTTAAACTTTAATGTCTTTAGAGACTCATAGTAGAATTTTATGACAAATATTTTTGCGGAACATTTTAACCTCTAACTCTTCAACTTACGAGTCGTTTGTGGCCCTTTTGAAAAGAGTAAAAAGTACCTTTAATTGAGGAGTTAGAGGGTTAAAATATTCTACAAAAATATTTGGCATGAACTTCTACTGTAAGTCTCTGAAGATATCTAGGTTGAAAATTTAAGTTCAGTGCCAGAAATAAGTCAAAACTTATAATGTGTTTAAGAGTTAATTTCGTACTTATACACAATTGCCGCTCTAATGCCCTAAATTTTAGGAGGAAAACATGTGACTCTTCTATTTCATGTAAATCACTATGTTGATCATTTCTGTGGAATATTTTAACCCTCTAACTCCTCAACTTACGTTTCTTTTTGTCCCTTTTAAAAAGTGGGCCAAAATAGTCCTTTTAAGTGAAGAGTTAGAGGGTTAAATAGTTCCACAAAATTGTACCTCGTAGTGTTTTACATAAGTTCGCTAAACACATCGTATATCCAAAATGGAAGATTCACATGGCTAGTGCACATATGTAAAAAATCTATAACTCATCAGTTTTTAGGCTTTCTGTTAGGGAATGGACGAAATATTTAAAAAAAACTTATTTTGCTTTTAATTTACGCTAAATTTCCTATTATATGATGAAGAGTATACATATTTACAAGTCTCCATAATTAAATGAGAGACATTCAAAGTTTAGTTTTGACAAAAAATTTTATGTTTACCGCTTAAAACACCACTAACGGTCATGGGAGGGTTAAAAGTTTGTATAAAGAAAATGTTTGCCTTTTCATTGTGTAAACAACCATCTATGTAACTTAATCACTAGAAACTTCTAGTTTAAGAGTTATAGATGGATAAATCCATGAACCTTTTTTAGGTAATTTTGGGGACATTAATGTAAATGGTCTGGCCGGTTTACATCGCAGAAACCCAATTTTTGCACATATCTTATTTTTTACTCTCATCCTATCCGAACTGCAAAAATAACACTTTTGCACATATGGGTGCTCTAGTGTACATGTAGAGCATCAGTGATGGGAAATTAAGTTTTTGTTTTGGCATAGAAAACTTTTAAATTTAAAATCTTTTTTTTTGATTTTAACTTCGGAAAAGATCATGAAATTAAAATCTAGGACTAATGAGTTCGAAACTTATAATAAACATGAAAAACAAGGATATTTCAAAATAAATGTTCAAGCGTTTAAACTTTTCCATCACTAAACATTCCAAATAACAGTATTATTTTTTGAAAATATGGCAATATTGAAGAGAGTCTGAGAATGAAAATATACGAGTATGAAAGAAAAAGCAGAGAAATTAAATTAAGTTTTAATTTAGAAAGAAGCCGTTTTAAAGTGTCAAATCCCCATAAAAAAAAGAAACACTCCTTCAATCGATATTTGAAGTTGCATAATATATGAAATATTTAATTTATTTACTTTTTTTATATTTAAAAATTTCCATGCAGTGTATAAAAACATTTGAGATTGTCAAAAGCATATCAATTACTATGAGAATACTTTTTCAAAACAATAAATGACAAACCGAACAAAACATCAAATATCTTAATAAACAAATAAAATGATTTAATAATAAAGCCACTTCAAATACTATGTGCTATGGAATTACGTCATTTATTATTATTTTTAGTTTGAGATGGGAGATCAACCAAATCATACCGACAACAAATGAACAATGACCATTCCAGCCATCGACAAAAAATAAAACAAAACCACATTGTTATCATCGTATGTGGACTACAAAACTATATTTTGAAAAATGATTGAAAATGCAATGAATTAACAAATCAGCTGTTGTTGTTTTATGGGAGGGTTTTAATACACTTAAAATAATTAAAATAATAGGTCAGTAAAACAACCTGTCAATTTTTGATTGTTACAACCAATAAAGTTGGTTGGCACAATCATATTCAAATGTGAATCCGGAAAATGCTGGGTGTTGCAATTACATATTGTACTGTTTTATAAACCAAATTCTGTTGTGAAAATAAATATTCGATTGTACCAATCGATTATAGTGACAGTAACCGAATTTCAGTGGAAAACTGACAAAATTTTTTCTGTGTGTATTGGCTGTGAAAAAAAAAAGAAATTTAATTGTAAATTTTTGATTACAGCGGTGTTTAATATATTGTTAATTTTTTTTATTGTTTCTTCTAAATAACTATTTCAACTGTATATACCTACACCACGAATACAACAGATTCGGTGCTGATGACCGCATTTGCAGATAATCAAATGGTTCGGTTGTGGTAGCCAAATTTTTCAGTTGTAACAACAGAAAACAATTTAGACAGAACTAATTTAACTGTGTTGTATTGAGATAATTTCGTGGTCGCAGCTGAAAAACTGAACACTGAGCAACTGATCGATTTGATTTGCAAAGAATGCTAATACTTAAAGACAGTTTTTGCTAAATAACACTATGCGACAGTCAAAATCGGGATGGGATGAAACCAACGGGAAATGTTATATCGGTCAATAACAAGTTATACGTGTCCCGGCGTTTCGCTGGGTCACCTCTAGGAATCCAGATATATCTTTTTTTGACATAACTCGAGAACCACTAGTCCGATTTTGCTCAAACAATTTTAAAAAAATTAAAAATTACAATTCCTTTAATCTGTTCATATAACGTTTTTCTATATACTCAACAGTTTTGCCGGTAAAAATAAATGTTTGTTACCGCTACCATAAAAATCAATAACCTTTTGTTTATTACTTTTTTTTTTAATATTTTAGGCAAAAAATATTTTTTTCTTCATACATTTATTTTTACCGGCAAAACTGTTGAGTATATAGAAAAACATTATATGAACAGATTAAAGGAGTTGTAATTTTTTTAAAATTGTTTGAGCAAAATCGGACTAGTGGTTCTCAAGTTATGTCAAAAAAAAGACCACCAAAGGTCAAATCGATATATCTCGATTCCTAGGGGTGACCCAGCGAAACGCCGGGACACGTATAACTTCTTTTTTACCCGGTAGTTTGAACCCTTCCCGATCACTGACCCCTACCATTTGTCTCACAGTGTAATTAGTGAAGGTAAAACCGTAAATTTTTGTTTTTGTAATTACCCTACGGGAAATTTTAACAAAATGTCACCGAATTGGCCCCTTTATATGAAATAAACTGGTCACTTTTACATGGCGTTGTCATAGGAGGGGGAAATTGACCCCTTGTGATATGTCACAAGACAAATCCCAGGACAGGTCACTGAACTTTGTTTTTTATGAGAGTTCAGTAACCTATCCTTAGATTTGTCTTGTGACATGTCACAAGGGGTCAATTTCCTGTAAGAATACGGTAATTTTTTATTATTTGTCATATTATTTTACTTGTGAAATATTTTAAAATCTTTAACAAAAATAGTTAAAAATAATTGGAAACGGTGTTTTATTTCATTTAGAATTACCTATTAAGTTCAGTCGAATCTACCGAATACAGAATAAATTCGGTTGGGCCAACGTTTTTATATTCGAAAATATAGTTGGTATAACTAAATGTATCTGCAGCTCCAACCGAATAATGCGATAGTACATGCAACTACCAAAATTCGGTTGGCAACAAATTCGGTTGGCACAACGAATCTGTTCTCTGTGGGTAAAAAAATGCTAGCTTCTGTAATTTTTATATTGAGATTTAACCGCGGTTAAACTCAAAGTGTATATGAATGGGTTAATTTGTATAACATTACTTTGACCAGTTTTAGAACTTGTTTGTTTTATTTAACACAATTTTTTCTAATATAGCAAAATATTCATGTTATTATAATTAAATACGATTATCAAATATTTTTGATTAACATAAATTTGCTAATTTTCAATGTTAGAGTTAATGTTAGTTAATTTGAAATTTTATGTTTATATGTAAATATAAATATTTAATTATTTTGGGTGTTAGATATAATGTGTTTAACAGACCGTATATCAAAATAAAAATATTGATATAATTTAAGTTGATTAATTTTATTAAGTGCTTTATAGTAGTGCTGATAAATTTGATTATTTTTCAATACTCGATGCTACTGGATATTTTTGGTTTGGATACATGATACTTATCAATAATTTTAACAAGTTTTATTGTATAAACCTAACACCTGGATTTGAGGCTTATTACCGAAGATTTTGCGGACTGAATACATAAGCCCAACTGCAGGTCCGCTAAAAAGGAATAATTTTTTTTCCAATACCAGTGTTGGAAATAGCCCAAATAGTTTTTTAACAAACTCAAACTGTTTTTTTTTTTTTTAATTCATAAAAACTATTATGAATTATTACTACCCAGTCAGAAAAATATAAACGGGAAAGCGATGGCAAAGCACTTTAACAGGTGGTACAAGTACTGGCAAAAAGTGCTTTCCCATTCCCAAAATGATAACATCATTAGACAAAATGATAACATCATTAGTTCAAAAAGCGCCGGAAAAGCACTGGAGAAACTAAATTTTTGAAATGCTCGATGAATTTTTAAAATTTAAAGAAAGTTCATATGTATTTTTTTTTTGAACCTGCTGTGCCTTGAACCTAGGGCGTCAGACGATTGATCTACCCACGAGCTAACGAAACATATAATACTTGATGAGTAAACACATAAATAATGCATTAAACACATACACGACTGCGGCTACACGACTACAAATGCGGCTGGCTGCAATTGTAGTCGTGTAGTCAGCTACTTATTTTTTTTTGAAAACGACAGCAACATAGTGTTACAGATGATCCAAAAAATTTGACGTTTTGATAAATATTAATCTTTTTTGGTTTGTGCTTCTAAAGCTGCCTACACACTAGGGAACATGGTCGAGGGAACAAAAAATATCAAAAAATTTTGTAAACACGAAATGCACGCTCTCAACACTCACACACACACAAACGCACTCACACATTCACAAAAAATGCTCTCTTTTTTTAAGTATGTTCCCTAGTGTGTAGGCAGCTTAATATAATGGCTGAGGAATATTTTGTTAATTTTGTAAGATCCATTTTTTGTACAAAACATCACAACAAAATTATTTCCATATATAAATTAATGAAACCTTCAAACAATTGTAAAATATAAACAACTGTTTCTTCAGTGTTCCCATTAAGGTGATTTTCTAGTCAGAACTAGCGATTTTATTTCGCCTCTAGCAGGAAAAATTGTCCTGTTTTACATATTTTGTTGTATTGTCAACACTATTTTTGTTTTGTAGCCAACAAAAATAGAAATTATCCTAAGTTGACTACAGCGGCAAAAGTAGTCGTGTAGCCGTGTAGCTGTGTTGGTGTCAAAATAATCGTTTTTATATAAACGTGTGTATTTTATTTTTGACAGGCTGTAGTCGTGTAGCTGCAGTCGTCTATGTGTTTAATGCATAAGTGATAACAGCTGGGCAACTATTATCTGTGCTAAAATGCTAGTACTGGCAAACATTTTTTTGGGACTAATCTGCCAGCGTTGGGAGAGCAAAAAAATTGGTCTTAAAGGAGCTTTGCCACAAACAAAAAAAATTGATTTTATAAAACAAAAAAAAATTTTAAATTAAAAAAAAATAAAAAAAAATTGTTTGCTTGCAACCGAATTTGAACTCGGAACCTTCTATCTACAAACCTTTTTTAACGAAGCGTCAGCATTTTTATAAAATCATTGCTCTACCAGTGAATTGATTTTTGTACCGCTGTCAATTACTGACTAGGTATAACTGGATAACCACTGGTTGCAAACCTTTGAATATCACTCTAATCCCATTCTTTGCTAGTGGTTTTTTATTAACAACCGAAATTTTTGTAAAACAAATAGTGGCAAACGCTCTCTGCAAAATCTGGCAAAGTGTCCTAAATGAGTGTACTGCCAGCCATTTATTTTTAAAAAATCAAGCACATGCAAGTGCTAATAATTTTCATTTCATCTGTGAACTAAAAGGCGCGCAATCCCAGATGGCGCGCAATCCCTGTTATAAAATTTAACATCTCACGTAATTACAGTTTTTCACCACAATTCATCTCTCCTCTATCATTTTTCAACAGAGATCAATACATTAATTACCCAAGAAAATTGTTTAAAATCGGTTGCCAACCACTTTAATTCTGCAACTAGTTCCACTAGAACCGATTCCATAGAACTAGTTCTGGGACTTAAGGGTTAATTTTCTAAGACCAAATTAAAAATACTATTTTTAGACGTAGCAAAATAATATCAGGAATTTTCATCAATATCCGCTCAGGAATATCTGTTATATTAAGATGTTAAAAAGAAATTAAAATCTCCTAAAATTTGACCTTTGACTTTACACAAGAACAATTTAGTGTCTTTCTATTTTGCCTTAATTTTTAGCATTAAAGTATTTAAACTTGTGTTATTATATTCTGACCAAAATCATGTGGAATTAAAAGAACAAAATAAAATTCCCTAAAATCTAATTAAGTGCCAAAAATCGCTATTTTCTTGAAATCCGCTGAAATAAAATCTTTAATCTAGCCAAATGAAAAATGGAATTCCTACAATTTTTGTAGCTTTTAATCACTAATATGTCTTTAATAAAACCTTAAACTCCAGTCGTTGATTTTTTAAAATGTCTTTAAAAAAATTTAAAATTATAGATTTGAAAACGGTGTTTAAAAATTCTGACCTTTTTGGCACTAATTTCAAACAAGTTAGGAAAACATAATATAAAAAAATACTTGTTATCTGAGTTTCCTGGAACTTATAGAATAAAAACTGTTTCTGTAGTAGATTAGTTTAATAAATTTTAAAATTTGGACCCGATTTTCTTGATTAAGTGGTCTGCGGTGCAACAGTTGCTGGGGGAAACTGTAATAACTCGGCTGTTTTTTTAACCAATTTTATTTCTATATTACAAAGAGAATTCCCTCCGAATTACGATTCTTTTATGGTTTAATTCGAATTAGTTTTAAGATGTCGATGTTTTTGATAAAATTTACAAAAAGTTGCATTTTTTTGAGGACGTAATTTTACATCCAAAAAAATATTTCAAGGGGGTATTTCGGTCAAGAATTTAAAATTTGTTTTCCTCCATGCAACAAATAAATTTGTTATTACAAGTTTTATTCCGAAAGTAAATTAACATTTTATTATGTAAATTTCATTTTTTCAACTAAATTCTAACAAAAAGCATAAACATTACGAGTGTTTAATTTGATTTTATTTTCTAAATAATTAAGATAATATTGTAAACAAAACTCGAAACAAAAATCGATCAAGTTAACAAAATATTATTTCGTGGAAAAAGTTAAACAATTAAAAAGTATATCTAAATTTGATTTACAGGAAGAAGAAGAGGAAGAAAAAAAGTATATCGTTAATCAAAGATAAAATGCAAATAAAAATTGTACAAAATTGTTTTAAAAAAATATACCTAACTAAATATTCTTCAACAGACATAAAAACACCCCAAACCAGGGTAACGGGTGGTTTTAGTCAATTTACTTAGGCTGCCATGAGAAGTTTTTGACAAATTTCGACACAGAAATTGTTACAAATATTCAAAAGAAGAGAATTTTGTTCGGCATTTAAGTCCTAAGTTCACACTACATATTTTTTCGGAAGTTATTATTTTTTTTTTAAATATTATTTTGTAGTATTGCAAAAACATCAAAGAAATTTTAAATCGAAAGCCAAAATCCGATTGCAACTATCAATCTCATCTTCGCTGGACGTTTTTCAGCTAAACTTGGCAGATATTCAGGCCAATGTTGCGTTAATAAATTTTTGCAATTATCTTTGCCTCATAGCGCCCTCTACTGGAAATATTGGCAACCATAGTGGGAAATTTTATTTAATAGGAATACTCCGGTGTCCTATTCCTATTCTGATAGTTTATATCCCCAATTTTATATCCAATTCATTTAAATTAAAACAAAAACCCAATTTAAAAGAAAAAAATGGAACCTAAGTTCTCATCGTTCTTAGGTCAAGAAAATTATTAAAAAATGACTTAGCATAGGAAATAAGATCGAATATTTTACGAAGAAATACCTACTTACTTTTTCATACGAACTTTAAAGGCCTCAAATGTTTATTAAGTTGTGAAAGTAAACAATTTTGTATTATAAGAAAAATACAATCAAAATAAATCTGAAATGTCACTTTTTGGCAATAATAGTCTTGTTCATTAAATTTTCGACAGAAAAAACGGTAGAAACGGTAATGACATATCATTATTTTTCGGACTACCAGTAATGACACCCACTTACCTTCTGCATTATTTTAAAACGTATAATAATGAGTTACTGATAATGACTTATTTTTATCATTATTTCAAATAGAAAATAATTTTCTAGAATTTTTTTAAAATTTTTTGAAAGCTATTTTTAGACTCAATATTTTTTAAACACTGGTAAGGATATATGTAACCACATATTTTTGGATTTTTTGTATGTTGGCGAGTAAGCTTACTTGTGTGCAGTAGGTCAATTATGTTTTTATCTATTAAATATTACATGTCGATAAAGCTCAGATGGTAGAACTATTGACTGCCAATCTGTAGACCCAGGTTCGATTCCCGCACCAACAAATTATATTTAAAAAAAAAAAATACAATAAAAAATATTTTTTTTTTATATAATTTATATTTTTGAAAATCTATTTTTAGACTCATTATTTTTGTCAGTACTGGTAAGCACATAGGTAACGATATATTTTTTGATTTTTCGTATGCTGGTGTGTAACGACAACTCATTATTTTTCGCGACATCGCCATATAAAAGTAATAAGATAAATGTAACTAGTTACCATTACCAAGTATGTAGTTACATAACCACATATCTGGTAATGATCCCAGCAAAACCTCGGTAATAGGTTTGACCTTTTTCACGCATTGCTTGGCAATGGGTACCCCTTTACCCTTGGTTTTACTTAGACGATTAAGGTAATACGTTACTAATATTGTGATACATCAATTCTTATGTGGGAGGTATAAAATAATGAGTTACCGATATAGAGATATATCACTACTTATTTGGAGGCTTTAAAATAATATATTACTGATATTGTGTTATATAATAGCTTATTAAAAAGCGAAAAAATAATAAGTTATTGGTATTGCATTATATAACTACTTATTATGCGAAAGTACGATTTAATAGAAATTTATAATCTAATTACATTGCTCGGATCGGTGTACTTTTAAGCAAAGTCATTACTGGTAAAGTCTTATATTATTCCCTATATGTAACCAATGAAATATGGATTAATGTGTAATGACTTACTTGACTCTACAAAGTATATACTTATTTTAGCTAACTAGTGAACTTAATATTACAAGTAACAACTTATTTCAGTACTTCCTTCGTAGTGACTTATTTGAGCCTATACCGGTACGATTTAGGCAACCATTTACCCCCAATGACACCCCCATGTTAAAATAATGTGTTATGCGACCAAAGTGTAAGTAGTTACAATTTTTGGTTTCTTATTACATTTCCCTTTACCTGGTAATAGAAGGTTTTGCTGGGATTTTCTACACTGGGAAGTAAATACGAGTAGTTTTCAAAAATTACTAGTTTTTGGTTAAGTTTAAATCCAGTAGGTATAACTTCTAGGGCTTTTAAACCTAAACAAAATTTATTTCTTCTGAGTCCTTTGCATGTAGCAATTTCAGAATTTTGAAAACAGAAGATATTTTGATTAATTATTGAGCTTGGTTGCTTGTCGTTATTTCAAGATTTATAAATATTTAGACAACATTTCTTCAAAAATTCAAATATTTTGGAGTAATTTTTAAATACTTTAACGGACCCAATTAGATCGACTTTAATTTAATTTAATTTCTCCGAAAATTCTTCTTATTTTCGCCCTAAAACTAAATCTTTTAAAATTTACAAATTTTAGTTGAAAATTAGTAACTATCAGAAATTAAAAACCAAATCTCCAAAAATACTTAAAAATACCACCATATTTTGATCTTCAAAAGTTCAACCGAAAACAGCTGTTTTGTTAATTTTTGTATTTTAAAGTAGTTTCTTTTTTCTCATGAGGGATTTTTATGTTTACCGGAGTTTATTCACATTTTATCCCGAAAATTTTAAGGCTAAATAATTCCACAAAAATACGGCATTGTATAAAAAAAATTGCATGAGTTTTGTTGGATTTGCTTTAAAACTGTGAAAAATTCAAGTAAACCGCTTCATAAGATTAAGCGAATGCGCTCTGTGGATGCATGAAAGAGGTGTCTTCACTTCTTAGAGAAATGGAAATTTATTTGAAATTTCTGAGCTACGAATATATTAGGGGTTTTCATATAAACTCGTATTTATTTACGATTGCAGTCAATATATCAAGCTATTTTACTATTTTTAAATAGCTGAATTATTTTTATATAGTAAAAAAAATATAGTCGTATGAAAGTACTGGATTGCCTATTTGTGTCGCATTTATACAACCCGATAACCTTGCCCTAAACTTTAAACGAATATTGAAATATTTCGATCACGTACATAATGTTAAATGCCTATTAATTGTTCATTTTTATTGTGTGTTTACAATAAAAAAAATTGTAAAAACAGCACAGATAATTTGCCAAAATAAAAACACAAAAACTTTTTTTTTTAATTATAATTTAAACATCTGTTTTAATAAACTTTAATTATTCAGCAGTACACGTTTTGGAGGCTTAGCTTCTGTTCGATATAAAAGAAAATTAAACCAAATTTTAAGTATTCTTAGCTGTTGTTAAAACAACAGGTGCTTTGTTTTTTCAGTGCTCAGCTTTTTTTGGGGTTTATTTATTAAAATTAAATCTCAGTTTTTTTTGCCTTCTGTTTGTATTACAAATAAGTTGTGTAAATTAATAAACATTTGCTGTTTAATAACAAAAAAAAAAAGAAGCAAAGTACGTTTAAAAACCACATTTTAAATTTGTTCATGAACCTGCTAAAATGTTGAAATTCTTTTTTTTTTTCTTTGTGTTAATTTACTTACAATATTGAAAGCAAAACATCAAAAAATAAAAGAAGATCTTGAAATTTTAGGAAGGTGTGAAAAATATTTATGTGAAGATGATCTTCAAAAGTTCAACCGAAAACAGCTGTTTTGTTTATTTTTGTATTTTAAAATAGTTTCTTTTTTCTCATGAGGTATTTTTATGTTTGCCGGAGTTTATTCACATTTGATCCCGAAAATTTTAAGGCTAAAAAATTCCACAAAAATACGACATTGTATAAAAAATAAATTGCATGAATTTTGTTGAATTTACTTTAAAACTGTCAAAAATTCAAGTAAACCGCTTCATAAGAATAAGAGAAAGCTTTTTGTGCGAGAGATGGGGTCATAAAAGAGGTGTCTTCACTTCTTAGAGAAATGTAAATTTGATAAAAATTTCTGAGATACGAATATATTATTAATTTGGGTATTTAATTAATCGATTTTTTATTTTAATCGATTAATCACCTGAATAATTATTCTGCGTTTTTTCTTAACCTGTTAATCGTACAAAATTTCATGTAAAAAAATCTTTTTTTTTTTTAATTTTTAATCCCTATAAACAATTTCACTGGAATTCAAGTTGAAATAAAGTTCAATTCCAGCCCTGTTTTTCAGTTTCAAGGCTTGAATACAACTTTCATTACATTTTATTTCAATAAAAGGGAAACAAAAATTCAAGTTTGAAATATTTTTGTTAAATAAACAAGTGCTAGAATTTGAAATCTACTTTAATTCAAGGAAAATTTAAAGCACTTGAATTTTTAAAACCTATGTGCTTATTGGGAAGAATTTTATTTATAAATCACCTGGATTTAGAATTTTTCCTACAAAAGCTGGATTTATTAAATCCAAAAAAAGTTGGATTTATTTAACTGGGTTTACACATAGCAATAAAAATACAATTATATGAAACAGCCTATTAATTTAAAGTCAGAAGAAAATACGAATGAAAGTTAAAAGAGAAAGAAAAAATTGCAAAACTAGCAAATAAAAGGTTTTTATTAAAATTTATTGTATAAAATATATTTAGAAAAAAAACTACACTTCGTCAAATACCTACTTTTCATCCTGGACATGTAGAAATAGAAATGGAAATTTTTCACTCTACTGTAAGTAGTTTAATTTAAACCTATTGGTGAATTAAATATTGAGGTAGAATATTTTAATTGTGTAAAAATATAAATTGAAGTGATAAAACTGAAAAGGCAGACTATTTATATAAAATATAATGCAGGCTTACAGTAAAAGCCTTCATCGTTGAATTCGATACTAAAAATTAGGGTGAAAGAAGTATCGGATAGAAAAATCTTGTTAAAATAGGTAGAAGCTAACCCCATTGTTGAACACTTTTTGAACTACTTTTTGGATTTATTAAATCCAAGTGGTTAAAGAATGCGGTTAACCCTCTAAAGCTTTTTCTTCTGATTACGATAATATTAAAACTATATATTTGGCGTTGAAAATCTACTATGGAACAAATATTAGAATTTTAATTTATCGCTTTATTTAGGCGATATAGCTGAACAAAGGTTAAAGACGTAGCTAAAAACCCAGTGGTCAAATAATTTCGGTTTTTGTTATAAATAACACTATCAGTAAAATAAAATTATATACCGAAAACTGTTGATCAATTGTTGTTATTTCAGAAGTTATGGCGATTTACGCTTTTTGAAAATTACGAAATTTAGCGAATTTGGCACTTAACATCAATAAATTTTGACGAAATTATTTCTGCTTACTACCACCTCTGAGCATATAATCTGTGTTTAATTAAAAAAAAACCTGTTGGCTAGTTTTTGAGTTAAAGAGATATTCGTAAGACGTATCCTGGCGTTATCCTGTGAGTCCTGGATTAATTAACTGATTTCACAATTAGAGACTCTAAACTGGTTTTGTTATTATCGATAATGTACGGCAGATCGTAAATGTATTTTTTGGCGATTTTTCAAATATTTTTTTCTGTTTTAAAAAGTTAATTTTTTCAAATTTATTAAATTTTCATTTTACATGCTTCTCGCTTGAAAACCGTTCCTTACACAAAAAAATTTTGAAGGCAGAAAAGTGGGTAGTTAAGTTATCTATGGATAAAATACAACTTCTTTATTAAAATATTGTTGTTAAGTCAAAAACTATTTAAAATCTGAAGACCGCCTTTTGGCGGCCTGGGGCATTAGAGGGTTAATAATAATTCCAATAACTCTTGAAAAATATATAAGGATGAAATAAAAAAATGTGATGTTTTTGGGATAAATTTGTGACATGACAAAACTGTTAATATTTCGGGTTTATCTTATCCCATTTTTCACCAATGTGACTTTAAAGTCACATCTACTTTTAAGAGCCTATAACTTTTGATAGGAGGGCGATACTACAATGGCGTAGAGAGCATGTGATATTTTGCCTATAAAATGTTAAAAAATTTTGCCTTCCAGGGTTACCATATACTGATTTGAAGGAAGCTTTTTTTTACCTTTCTTCAAAGCACTTTTTTCAAAGAATATTTAAAAATAAATATAAGGAAGGTATGTTGATTTTGATAAAGACATGAAAACAATATTTAAGGGAAGAAAATTTCTGAGTTCATTTCGCACTTTAAAAAATAAATTAACTGATGTTTTCAAGGATTATTCGTCTTTGTAAAATTGTAAGTAAGTATGTAGAAAATTAATCCGTTTTTAGTTATTATATTAAAAATACGCTATTTTTTCTCAATTGCCAAAGAAGCATACAAATCTAAGCTATTAGATTTGTATATAAAATATAAAAATTTAATTTTAGAAAAAATATTAACCGTTTAGGTGGGTATAGAGCGTCAAAGTTCCAATTTGAATTCATTATACCACCACTAGAGGGCGCGACTTAGCCATAAAAATTACTAAAATGCCTATTACGAAACCGCCCAGTCAGAAAGCGCCAGTGGTACAAAAAATCAAGCACTGGCATACCACTGGGTAACCACGGTATTAAAAATAAATGACTGGCAGAACACTCATTTGGGACGCTTTGCCAGCGTTTGCGAAAAGCGTTTTACCAGTATTTTTTTTACAAAAATTTCGGTGGTTTATAAAAAAAACCACTGGCAAAGAATTGGCTTAGAGTGATATGCCAAGGTTTGCAACCAGTGGTTATCTAGTGCTACCTAGCCAATGCTACCAGGAGTACAAAAATCAATTCACTGGAAAACCAATGATTTTATAAAAATGCTGACGCTTCGTTAAAAAATGTTTGTAGTCGGAAGGTTCCGAGTTCAAATCCGGTTGCAAGCAAAATTTTTTTTTTTGGTTTTTTTTTAATTTAAAATTTTTTTTGTTTTATAAAATCAATTTTTTTGTTTGTGGGAAAGCTCCTTCAAGACCAACTTTTTTTTTGCCCTCCCAACACTGGCATACTAGTTACTAAAAATTGTTTGCCAGTACTAGCATTTTGGCACAGCCAGTAGTTGTCCAGCTATTATCACTCATTTATATGTTTAGCCATTAAATATTATATGTCTCGTTAGCTCAGTGGGTAGAGCAATCGTCTGCCAATCTGACGGCCTGGGTTCAAATCACGGCAGGATTTTTTTTTTTTAAACAGCAACAACTAATCTACTTTTATACCACAACATGTCTGAAATGCTTTGCAAACCACTTCTTTCATTAATTGCAAATTCGTTATTATATTTTGATGGATTTTTTTTCGAAGTAATTCTGAACAACTTAAAATAATCACTTCCTGTGAAAAAAAAATAAAATACATATTTTTGAAATTTTAAAATTTTTTTGTCAAAAATTGCTTATTTTTTTAGCGACAACATAAGCTTTCTAAAATGAATCATAAAAAGCACAAAAATTTGAGGCAAATTATTAAATCCAAAAGAGGGTTCAGAAGTGACTTAGAAAGGTGAATAAATTTGAATATTTTGTGAGCAATTCAAAAATGGCTTAAAAAGAGTATTTTTTTAGCCTCCCATGTGAAAATCGAAATACATATATATGAACATACATGACTTGTATATGATCATGCATAGGAACACGTGATCGTATAGGTCAATGCATTGTTCTATGTATGACCATACATGATCTCATATATTTCCATATATCTTCGGATCCGAAATTTGAGGGTATATGGAGGTATATGACCATATATGATCATATATGGGCATATATGAATCATGTATGAGCATATATGGTCATATATGAACATGTACGGTCATGTACCCTCAAATTTCGGATCCGAAATTATATGGAAATATATTACATCATGTATTTTCATACGTCGAACTAGACATGGACGTATATGACTATGTATGCCTATGCATGATCATATACAAGTCAATGTATGATCATGTATGTTCATATATATTTCAATTTTCACATGGGCTATAGAATTTAAAAAAAAAAATTTTTAAATTATTTTTTGAGCCAAAAAGAAAGGCTCTTTTGGATGAACCACTTTCATACAAAAATTTTAACATTTAATAATGCACAGAAAAAACTATAGGAACCAACAATGGAATTTGTAAAAACAATCCCATTTTCTTTTTTTATTCCCAACAATTTTTTTGTTTGAAATGTTTGTAACTCGTTTGTAAGTTGTTATTTTTCATATAAAATTTTTTTATAAAAAAAATTACAAAAAATATTAAATTTCTTTTTTTGGATTTACAAATTCCATTGTTGGTGCCTTTTTAAAATTTTTTTTGTATTAACAAAAACGGTATGAGAAAAGTGTTTAAAAATTTAATTAGAATTTTGTAAATTCGTTCTGTGTATATTTTGAGCTCTTTTTTGATTAATTTTTTGTCTCGTTGCTGGCTGGGTTGTTTGTTTAATTTTGCGCAGTTTTGAACAATTTTTGAGTTATCAAATATAAACTCAACTGATACTTAATATTTGCTCAGATAATACTAAATTCTAGCACCCACTGCCGACAAGTACTGCAAGTTTTGATGTGTTAACTCTATAGTTAGTAGTCTCTGAATGATTCATTGTTTCGGAAAGATATGAAAAATGTGTTATGTTAGTATCCTCATTTCCATGTACTATTGAACAATTTTTTTAATCTTTGAAATGATACGCATATTCAAAATACACTCGCGAAAACAAGTGAATTTAAATTACATAAACAATTAAAAACCCTTTACCACTCAAATAAAAATGATTATATATTTTGAGACTACACGCAGAAAACAAACTTATGCTTACAACCGCTTTTATTGCCAATCGAATGTTTCGGTTGTGACAGCAGAATTTTTCAGTTGTGACTACCAAATTATTATTGAGGCAATCGATATTCTGTTGTCATTATCAAATGACTCTACTGATATTCTTGTTCTAAGCAAGAATCTGTTTTCTGGGTGTATTTTCCAAATCTCTTCAAAACATAAATTAAACTTTAGCTCAATATAGTTTAAAACCCATTTTACTTTTCCAAACTATTGATTTCTTTGAGTGTATTTGAACATTCTATATGATTTCATTGAATAATCACTTAGTTTATTATTATTTCTTCTTTAGCCTTTTTATAGATTTAAAATAAAAATAAAACAATTATGATTTATTTTATTTTCATTAAACAAATTATAAAGAAAAAAAAAATATTGCTATTAAGCTCGCAAAAACTTCAAACGTTCTTGAGTTATTTTGAAAAAATAATAAAAAAAACTATACAAAAATATACTTTGTTTAAATAATTTCCATAATCTCCTTGCTATGTGTATTCATGTGTTGAAAAATAAATAAAAATGCAAATACATAATATTAAAATATAAATAAAATTTAATATAGATCATAAACAGACGCTTTTTGTTTTAAAGTGTATTTACTAATATTATAAACAAATAGAAAAAAAAATTGTAAATAAATTTGTGAAAACAATTCTTCAGTTTCTTGTTTATTCAAGAAATTAAGTATCGTTTTATAATTTATTTCTATTAATGCAGCACACACTCGTTTATGGAATAGATCAATATAAATAGAGATGTGAAAAGCAAAAAAAATAGTTCAATGTAAAATTAAAATGATGTAAACAATTTTTTGTAAATAAATATTCATCTAACAGTTCATATGGTGAGTATTAACCCTTTCACTACCGACTTTTTGTTTGCGGATCTATCGCTATTTTGACATCAGATTCTTGTTAAGAGTCCCCAAATTAGGAAAAAAATATATAACATATTTTGTCCCCGAAAATCGATTTTTTCAAATTTCTGAGCCCCGATTTACCTCTTAAACATTCGAATAGCCAAAAATCCTTTGGTTGCTTTTCTTCGCTTCATAAAACGAAACTATATGCCATCTATCTTCATTAGTTTAGGAGAAACACCAAAACACCCTTTTCACGGAGATTATGATATATTCAAAAAATTAGACTTCATTAACAAATATCGCGACCATATTGCCATGTTAAACTGCTTCTACATATAATGATTTTTATTTGAAGTTCAAGATCCTAATAAACTTATTTGTAAAAAGTATAAAGTTTTTTTTTTGCACTATTAAATTTTATATATTCTGTAGTGTACAAGGGTAGTGAAAGAGTTAAGGTATCACACAATAGGTACGAGTAAATGTACTTGACTTGATTTTTTATATAATTAAGTTATAACAACTACATATCACCCTGTTTATAAATAAAATACTGTCATAATTAGTCGATCTTATTAAATCATACTCTGTTTATAATTTTTTAAATTTTATTTATAATTTTTCATGTACTTTTTTGTTTTATTATTTATTACATCAAGAAAAACCGGATTTTTTATTGGTTTTAAAAAATTTTTATTTATAAATATGACTGACATATAGAGTTGGAGACAAAAAAACTGTACACGTAATCATTACACTAGTTACCGGGAAGAACAACCTAGGGTATTAACTAGAAATACATTGGAAATATATTTGCGAGTACAAAAATGGCTTTTTTTTAACTAACTAAAAAGGTCTGCTATGTGGATCACTTAGATTTGAATGAGAGGAGGACTTTTTAATTTCCCGGGACAGCGGGATTTTCTCTTGAATTTCCCAGGATCTCGGGATTTCCCGCTCATACGAGAAGAATTAAATCCAATATAAATTTACTTGAATTATTGGATTTTTTTTAAAAATAATTCAATCTATTATACAAAAATCTATTATATTAAAAGGGTATGCAAAAGTTATAGAAGTCATGTTTTAATAACAATTTTACACATTAATAGAAAAAAGTCTGTAAAAAATTAGTTAAAACTACTAAAAATTAGTTAAAAATGATGCTGGAGAAAAAACTGATAAATTAGATTATTTTTGTTATATATTAGTAAGATAGGAACAGCAAAAATGAAACTGTTAAATATACAGAATTTTAGTTATATTTGAGTTAAATTTTTGTTAACCCTTTAATGTCAAATGTTGCTTATAGGCAACATTGTATATTTTCGGTCATAGTTCTTATAGTTTTTCTTATTTTTTCTAACGGTTTTTTCAAACTGAAACCTATATGTGTGGGCATTCGTTGACGAAGTTACATTTTTAAAAGCTTTAGAAGTCTTCATTTGCGAGCTGTTTTTCATAGTGTCCCCACACAAATTTTCCCATATTAAAGTTTAATCCAAAATAAAATTTTTGTTTTAGTTAGTCTCAAAAATTATGTGATAGAAATAATATTAAAATAAAATTTAAAAAAATCTTAACACGCTCGGGACCGGCAGCACGTTAACGTTTAAACTTTAATTCCAAATATATCCGCTAGGCGGTGCTGCAAAGCTATAAAAATAATAAAAAAAAATATTTCTTTGGCATAGATCTATATTTCCACGAAGTTTGGTCTGAAAATGCCCAGCCAGTAAAATTTGGGCATGAAAGGGTTAATGGAATATAAAAAATTAACCTGCTAAATTCAAAAAAAAAAAATTAATAAATAATTAGTAGCCTAAAAAGTCAAGAAAAATTTTAAACTCTTCGAAATTCTTTTTCGATTTTTTTTAAATGCAAATAAAAATCGAGCCCTTTGAAAACAGCAGTTTACAATTTTATTAGCAAATATTTCTGCTGATTTTACTGTTATTTACTGCATTCAACTAAATTTAGCTTAAAAGTAGCAAAACTTTTGTAGATATAACAGTTTATTTTTGCTATTTTTAGTCTACTAATATTTAGCAAAATTGTCTGCAGATTTTGCAGTACAATTTGTTATTTTGAATTAACTAAAAGTTTGCTTAAATATAACTAAAATTCATTCTGTAAATTTAACAGTTTTAATTTTGCTGTTCTTATTTTACTTGTATTTAGCTAATTTCAGCAGTTTTTTCTGCTGCATCATTTTTTAACTAATTTTCAGTAACTTTTTCTGCTATTTTTACAGATTTATTTCTTTGAGTGTACACAATAGAACAGCAACAATTAGCTGTTATATGTTAAATTCTAAAACTGACATAGCTATGCACTAGGCGCTGATGGTTTAAAAAGTTCCTGCAACAAACTCGTTGAAATAGGAATTATATATAAGTATACACACAGAAAATAAATTGGTTTGAATTCTATCGGAACCAACGAAATTTTTTCGTTATTCAATAATTTTAATTTCAGTTATTTAAAATTCTAACCAATATTGAAAAAATACTAACTTCTACATTACCTTCAATACCAACAACCACCATTTTATAATAAAATAAAATTTATAAAAAATAAAATAAAATCGATCACTCTTTCCAAAGTAGGTATTAGTTTTTCCAATCAATTTAATTTTTTTTTTTTTCAACTTTAGTAGCTTTAATCATAAATTTCCATTATTTTTGTGATTATAATAATATATTGAGACTAGGAACAGAAATTTTATTTATCATAAAAAAATTTTGGAATGTATCATACATATGCATACTTAAATTCGAAGTTAGACAACAACTAAATATAAGTATCTGTGGCACAGGGGGTAGAGACACAGCCTTATAGCCTTAGATATCTGAGTTCAAACCTCAACCAAGGCATTATATTTTTTTATTGATTCAAATTTAAAGACACAATTAATTTTCTGTTGTTAATAAAGGGTTGTTCAACAGGGACGCTACAAAAGTAGAAAGACAGGGACAGCAAACGACGCCATATTTCTTGCCGCTCTTTTGACATTTCTCTTGAGTAAGGTTTGCCATTTCATGATGGAAAGATATACGAGCCAACAACGAGTCGAAATTATTAAAATTTACTACGGAAAATTATTATTAAAAATTACTACGTCCAATTTATGGTCTTCATAATCGTCCTAGCAGATCAACAATTGAGCGTGGGGTACGTCAAATCTATGGTCTATGCCAACAAGCCAGCGACGATTGATGAACTTTGTACGAATATCGAACGTGAAATTGCAGCAGTATCGGCCGATTTATGCTTGAAAACCGTCTAAAATTGGGTTCAGCATCTGGACTTCTGCAAGCGTGCCCGTGGTGGCCATGCAAAACAGATCGATTTCCATACATAATGGCATCGAACGTACTTTCGCAGGAATAAAGAATTTCATTGATATCCAAAACCGTTTTTGTTTTATTTAAACTTTTTTACTTTTGTAGCGCTCTTATTGAAAAACCCTTTATAATTTTATTCAATAACAAAATATTAAAATTTTCAACCTGAAGAAATTCAAATTTGATATTTGACAAAAAAAATGTATATCGAGTTTAGCCTACACTCAAATAAAAAAGTTTGTAAAAAAATTTGTAAACAGTTTCCAATTGCACTATATTTTTATACTGATTTATAGTACAATTTTTATTTTTAGTAATCATTTTTGCTATTCTCTTATTAAAAATTACGGATTTTTTTACTAATTTTCGCTGCTGATTTCAGAAAAACATTTTACTAATTTTTTAAAACCGAGTGCTAAATTTAACAGAAAAATATACTAATTAAAAAATATTTTTTTTTTGATTTTTTATAATTCTTGTTTAGTTTATATTTGTTACTATTGATATATTCTTAGTTTAGAAATAACACCCAGAAAATTTTATTGCATCTCCAATGCATAAAACTGCAATAACTGGAGAACCGTTTGCAATTTTGACTCCAAATTTCAAGTACGATGAAGTAATTATACGCCTGTTACAATCGAAAGAAAAAATTTTTTTTTTTTTTAGATTTTACAGTTTTTTTATTTTTTAGTACAATTTTTTGCTAATTTCAGCAGATTGATTTTAAATTACAGTTTACAGCAATTTACTGAAAATTAGTAGCTGCAAATAATTATTTATACTAATTTCATTGTACTAAAATTATGATATTTAGTAAGCTTTTTAACTGTTTAACTGATTTTAGCAAATCGATTTTGAATTGCATTTTACATAAATTTGACTAAAATTTAGTAGCGGCTACTAATTTTTTCTACTAATTTTATTGTACTACAGATCAGCAGACATGTGTTGCTAAAATTAGAAAAAAATACCGCTGGCCTCAAAACAGTTAAATTTCCCGTAATAACAGCAAAAGTTTCAGTAGCCATTACAGACTTTTTTGGTTGAGTGTAGAGGAAAAGCAATGGGCTGACAAACGGAAGGTTGCCGGTTCTATCCCGGTTCGCGACATAATTATTTTTTTTTATTCAAATTAAAAGATACAGTTGATTTTCTCTTGTTGATATAATTTTATTAATATACAAAGTACTCAAACCTTGAAGAAATTCAAATTTGAAAATTGACTAAAAAAATTTAAATAGAGCTTAGCTTAGAGGAAAAGCAATGGGCCGAAAAGTGGAAGGTCGGCGGTTCTATCCCGGTTAGCGACATAAAAAATTTTTAATTTTTAAATAAATTTTGTGGAACGTGTTTTTCTAATTATAGAATTTATAATCCACAAACATTAAAGCAATCTATTAACACAACAAAAATTCAAAAATTGTAAATAAATTTCGGTAATTACAACGGTATTAAAAATAAATAAAAGTGATTCTACCTGGAACTACAAAAATTCGGTTGGCGAAAAATTCGGTTGGAACTATGAATCTGTTTGTATATATTTATTTTTTGCTTGCTTTTGGTCACCTCTGACTAAATGTGGTATAAATACCTGTATGTCTGTGAGTTTAATTAAATATCAGTGCTCTGTCTTATGAGTTTGACAACAGTTTAAGCATGCGCCAGAGTCACTTTGTCTAGTTGTTTATTTTTTTACGCATATTCACAAAATTTCAATAAAGTTTCAGTTTGGCATAATAAGTAAAACATGAAACAAAATTTATTACTATAAACAATATGTTAATTTTGGTTAATACACAAAAAAGACACTAAAATGTTTTAAAAAATCTTAAATACTTTAATTTTGTTGAAAACTTAAATATGTTGTGTACATTAATTTAACATGTAATTTGATCAACTACTGTACTGAAACTGATATGTTTATGTCTGGGTGTAAAATTCGGTTTATTACCCGAGTAAAAAAGAGTATATATAACATATATTTTTTAACATTAAAATATATGATAATATAAAATATTGTGTGCGACCTTATATATTTTTATATGGTGATATATTATAACTTTTTTTAGAAATTTTCTCATATGTAATCATATTAAATCATATATCAGTATTTGCTTTATTGCAAATTGTATATATAGGAATATACACTCACAATAACTTTACCGTAAAAGTTCAACAGTTGTTTAAAAAGTAAATCAGTAAAGTTGTTTTAATTGAATAAGTAGTTAAATTCGGTGGCCACCGAATTTGTTGCCAATCGAATTCGTGCGGTTACGATAACTATCTTTATATTAAATAATATTTTTCGTCGTGAAAGCCAATATTCGGTTGTCTTATTCAATATTATGTTCCACATAAATATTATTATGTTCCACAAAATTTTATTGAAATTAAAAAACTTTTTTTGAATTTTCTGGTATTGAACCCGGCCATTCAGGTTAATAGTTCACACTCTTAGCCTCTGCACCACAACTACTTTTAATTTTCTTAGCCATATTTACTGTTTATACATATGAGTATTTTATTTTAATTAAAAAAAAACATATAAATTTTTGTCTTGTCCGGGATTTGAACCCGGAAATCCGGTGTACTAGGCCAACTCCCTACACACTACACCACAAACGCTTATTAATTTTGAAGTCAAATTTTGAATTTATATGTATTGCTTGGAAAACAAATATAATAAAAAATTCGTTTACCAATACCATTAGTTGTGTGTGTTATCAGTACAATCCACAATTCGGTTGGTTCTACAGAAACTCGACTTTATGGTCATATTTGATTAGGATACCCGTATTTGTAGTTACCACTTTCGAATATTGAAATTTTTTTAATAAAGGTTATCGGTACCACCAACTTTCTTGTATATACACTAAATAAATGGCTGCTTCTACTGCATACAATTACTAAACTGATACTAATTTTAAAATTGATTGGAGATACCAATAATTTGTTAAAAGGATTGTTTTTTAATTCATTTTCCCTATTTTTAATACCTAGTAAAATATTTCTGGTGTAGTATTCACTTATAGGCAACTGCAAATAAAATAACGTCCTGGTAAATTCATTTTAATGGTTTTGATCGAATTCCAACCAATCTTTTTCCTGTGTGTAGAAGTTAAAATATTCAATCAAAATTTTTTGTTAAAAACAATCAGTTGTTAGAATACAATTAATTTTAAAATAAACGATAAATCTATTATTTTTACCGACTTTGCCAGTTGATTAAATAACAATTAAAAAAAAAAACGACAAAATACAATTGTTTTAAACGAAAAGTTGGTAGTCCTTTTTTTAACTTATTTTCTATTGTTTTAATGTATATATTCGGTTGATTTTAAGGAAAAAATATTGTGAGTATATTATTGATAAAACCGTTCAAAATTTTATATACAAATAGATACGAAAAATATTTTTAATTTTATTTTTTATATAACAATATCGTCGGTTTGCCTGCAAGTAGTGTCATGTGTTCTTTAACAGGTTTTCAGGAGGGCGATAAAACTGGTTTATATTATCCTTTTAATATATTTCATTGACATCATATGCCTTAATAATGATTGTAATAAATAAGGTCGTGAATCATTAGGGCATATGATGTCAATAAAATATCTTAAAAGGATAATATAAATCAGTTTTTTCGCTCTCCTGAAAACCTGTTAAAACCAAAAACAGCACTTCTTGCAGGCAAGCCGACGATATATTAGTTAGTATCAGACCCATGTTCGAGATTAACTAATATATTCGAGATTAATGTAATATTTGATCAAAAACAACTTTTTATATGCTTTACTCAATTTTTTCATTAAATTAATATTTTCTGAGCTTTTTTACTTCTAAAAGTTTTTTTTTTAATTTAAAAAATCCAATTTAAAAAAAATTAACATTTAAAATCATGGCCCGGCTCGTAATGGGTTCATAAGTCTAGGCATGTTGCATATCATTGGAAAGGTATTTCAAGTACCTCCCCAACGATATATATATTTTGTTCTGGTCCGATAAGTTTTGAGTGGTATTTCTCCACTCAAAGTCCAAAGAAAATTCACATATTTGATAAAAAAATTATATAGTCTTTAAAGAATAACAGATTTATACATTAACGTCTTTAATAGTTACTCATTATCAACAGTAGCCCTCGGCTGACAGTCAGGCATGTGATGAATATCGAAAACGAAAACGATGTGATTTTCAATGGTAAATATTTTAGGATCTGTACAATACACATTTATATTTTATTTCCTAATTTAGATGTCCGGCGTCAAAAAAAACGATAAATAATAATTTGAAGCCAATTTGATTTTCGCGAAACAAATTACTCTAGATTGAAAAACTGTTCGTTTTCGATTTTCATTACACCCCTGAGTGTGTAGGACCCGAAATCCTGCTGCCCTCCAATTCAAAGTTTTTTTTATCATTTAAATTTAATCATATCGTATTGGATTAACTTATATCCAATTTTATCGGGACAAAATTCGACAAAATTATCATTTGATATAACTTTGTATTCTTGTAAATACAATTATATCCAATATGATACAATTTAATATAACCATTTTTCGGATGAAATTATATCCAGTTACATATTGCAAATATATCCATTCACACATAATTTTATATACACTTTTTTACTCGGGTAAATACATTAATTCAGCTTGAATTTACTTTTAAATCAAAGTCTAGTTTAAGAAAAAATATGTTATTAATGTATTGTCGAAAAAACTCTATATGATGTCATTTATAAAAATTACTACAGAATAAAATGAAAAGAATTAAAATAAAAGATAAATTGTTATTTGGTAAAAGTACCATAAAAATTTAATTACAGTTTATTATTTTTATTGTTTTGACTTTTTGTTTTTGCTAAAAACCCACATAATTTCACTTATTTATTTTCATTTATTCATTATTTACCCCCTTTTGCGATCACAATAAACAACAGATGATGAAGAATACAATTTTTGCACAAGGGAAATGCACACTGACACCTAAGAACAATGACCGTCAGCAATTACTTAATGCTGTTTACAGATTCAGATAAAGATAGAGATACTACTCTTACTTGTACATATCGTAAGCTAAATCCGAAAGGACATAGTTTGCTTTTTCTTTGCAGGGGACATATAAATATTGTTAATCATTTTAATAAATTATTTTTTTAAAAAAACTGGTAATTAGTGAGGGCAGATATTATTCAGCCTCTAGTTCGATGTTTTTATTTTTTATTTGTTTAAAAAAAACCATGCGTATTAGTTTTTCAATTAGTTGAATAGGAAAGAAAACACTAAATTAGATACATTGCATAGGCTAAGCTGTCGCACCTTAATATACAGGTTGTCCCAAAATTACCGAAGGGGTTTGAATTCCTTATAACTTTTTTATTATATATTTTTTTTCAGTATTTTGTAAAGAAGACTTGTGGAATTTAAAATGGAACAGTACACAATTGAAGAAAATCATGATTTTATTTATAATTTAATTATGTTAATTTGGTTAATAGGCAAAACTGCAGGATATGGGCTACGGAAAATCCAAGAGTAGTTCAACAGCGATAATAACACCCACTTAAGTGTACTGTTTGGTGAGGTGTTTCGTCGGAAAGGATAATTGAGCCATTTTTTTTGAAAAAGAACATGGTGTCCCAGCAAAAAAAGAGATGCCGAAGCAGTAAAAAAAGAACAACAATTGATGATCTAAATGTATTTCTTTTTTAACATAAACACTAATGATTTTAACATTGAGATGTCATAGGAGAGGACAACTCCCACTTCAACATTTTTTCAGTACTTTTTGAACGAGTGCAAAGGAAGCTCTTTTTTTTACCAAATAAAAGTTTAAAAAATTTCTTCGCAAAAAAAAATTATATTTTATTTATTTTACAAAAGTTTTTTTATTGACCCCATCCTGGTATCGAACTTGGGTCCTCATGGCTGCTAGTCTAGCGCTCTACGCTGAGCTATTTTTTTATATGAAAGTTGACTGGCATAAAAACACCACTTTGTCATCATGAGATATTGTGATTTATTCTCTTCAATAAAAGTACTTATTAAACAAGTGTAAAGTACAAGGTGCACTCCAATTCAACATTATTTTCAGTACTATTTTTACAGGTGCATAAACAGCAATTTCTCACCATTTTTTTCGATATACATATTTTTAAAAATTAAAGAAATATTTAATTTAAACAAATTAATTATAAATATGAAAAAAAAAAAATTAATATAATAAAAAAAACATAAAAAAATATTGATCCCGCCGGGAATCGAACCCGCGACCCCCTGTTTGGAAATGCCAAGTGATACCAAAATTACTTTTTACGATCACTTTTAGAGCAAGTACTCTTTAGAGCAAGTACTCTTTAGAAGCAATACTTAAGTGATAATTCTAAAAAGCTGTAAAAATATACTAATGGATACTAATGAAAGAAGTGATTTTTTGAAGTTGTTCAGAATAACTTATAAAAAGCAGTAAAAGTACACTAACAGATACTTGTGAAGCAGTAAAAGAAGTAGATTGTAAAGCACTACTTGCAATTTTTTTTTGCTGGGTGGTGTTCGATATCGGACAAGGTTGGAAAATTTTTTAAGGGCACGTTGTTCAATTGTGTACTGTTCTATTTTATATTCACCAAGTCTTCTTAACAAATTCTGAAAAAAAATTGTACTAAAAAAGTTATAAGAAATTCAAACACCTTCGGTAATTTTGGGCCACCCTGTAGTTACATTTGTAATGTAGTTCGAATCCTGCAGCCGACGGGTTGTTGAAAAAAAATTATCTTATAGAGACAATCTGATAATAAAATATACATATAAACAATTAATACAATTTAATGGAAAATCACTGATGAAGCTTGTCCATAAAAAAGCTGAAACTAGAACTAGTCTGGTTGGAAAATTATATACATATTTGTTCCTTTTACTCCTACAAGGAGCGTAGCCCTATGGGCCTTTTGGGAGTAAAATTATGAATTAGTTACATTCCATTCAAGGCCTTACTTCGGTGAGATGGTTAATCTGTCGCACCCATGGGTTGTTCAGAAAATTATCATATAGAGACAATCTGACAGTAAAATACTGCAGTTTTTACCCATTTTGTCAAGTATTTTAAAATTTTTGTAGTAAAAAATTTTCAGTTAAATAACTAACAATATCATTTAGCCGAGACAATACTTGTTTCAAATTGAATGAGGCTTTTGTTAGCCAAAAATGCTCTACCGCACTCTCATTAGACATTTGAGCCTATTATATAATTTCAAAAAATACACTACCTAAGTAAAAAAAAATAATATATGATGTCATACGTAATGATATCTTATATAATATAACTGAAGGTATACTATGATCCGAAAAATGGTGGATAAAATTATATCGGATAAGATCGAAATATACTGAATCATACAGAATCTTATACGGATTTTAAGACGATATAATTGTATCTAATTTGATATACAAAGACATAATAATATAGCGAGTTTTAGTGATGTGCATTAAGTTCCATGAAAGTGATATATAATTTTTTTTTTATTAATTTTGGACTTCTATAAAATTGTTTTATAGATTATATCAGGGGTATGGCATCACCAAAAAAATAAGTTATAAAAAAATCGTTATCACTAGATGGCACTTTGTAAAAAAATTGACAATTTTCTTTTTTTATTTAAATTTAAATAATAACAAACAACAAAGGAAAAAATACAAACAAATATTTCAAATTTTATTCTTTGAATATATCCCGCGTTTGTTTTTTCCTTATTTTGAGCAGTTTTCAGCAGTTTTTGAGTTTTTAAATATAGGCTCAGCTGATACTAAATAGTTGCTCAGGTAATACTAAATTTCAGCGCCCTCTATCGGTAAGTAGTGTAAGTTTTGATTTCCTATCTCTATAATTAATAGTCTCTGGATTATATGTAGCTTGGTTAAATTCCAATTAATTTTTTCTAAGAACTTTTTATGAAACTTTTTAATTTAATGAATTCTTTTCATTACACTCAAAAAAAAAAGTTAGTAAAGTCAGCAAAAAGTGTTGCTGTGTCAGCAAATTTTTAGTCAGGAGCGTGCTTGCAAAAAAGTTGGTAATTTCAGCAAAAGGTTTGCTGAAAATCAGCGAGCTGATTTTTACCAAAAAAATAGTAATCGTCAGCAAAAGTTTTGCTAACACTTAGTCGACTGCAAATGAAAAAAATCCTTGCTAAAATCACTAAACTTTTTGCTGAATATTAGTAGACTGAAAAAAACTCAAAAAACTTTTAGCGAAATTTTACTTTAGTTAATTTATTTGCTGAAAATTTAAATATAGAATATGTGTAGAGTTGTTTTTCTTTTTTTGTCATTTCCGTTTCCAGTCAAGTTGCGACATCTACATCTTGTCTATCTGGTTGTCGTCCACGCTATGAGTGCGGTTATCAGCACAATTTTTGTAGCAAAATAAATGAGTAAAACATTAGTTCAAAATTAGTTTAGTGCTAAAAAAAATATAACTAAAATTTTTGCTAAAAACGGAATTTCAGCAAAAAAATTGCTGAAAACTAGTACACTTGATATACAAGACGTTTTACTAATTTTTCTACTAACTTATTTTTTTGAGTGTAGATTTGGCTTTTTTTGACAAACGCACCTTTTTGAAAAATTTAACTTTTCTTTAAATGTAGTTTTTTTTTTGAAAAATTGTACTTTTTTGAAAAATGGTACATTTTTGAAAAAGGCCTTTTTTTGAAAATTGTAATTTTTTTGACAAATTTTAATTTTTTTTAAAAATGGTAATTTTTCCCAAAATTTTACTTTTTTTGAAAAATTTTACCTTTTTTGAAAAATTGAACTTTTTTTGAAAAATTAAGCTTTTTTTTATAAATGGTACCTTTTTTTGAAATGCCCCACATGTGGCCACATTCGCCACATGTGCCATGTCGCAAATGCCGGGCACATTTCACATTTGAATGTGAAAAGTGCCAAGTGTCCCGGCACATTTCACATGTAAATGTGCCCGGCATATCACATTTTCGTGTTGTTGATTGTGTCTTTATAATGACTACAAAAGGTTGGTTATCGAAACAAAATGATGTGGTTGACAAAACTTCAATTAGCCCCACTCATCGCAGTGCCTATCATGGTGCATATCATTAAGAGGTGATACTACAAATCAAAGCCTGTAGGGGATTGTCGGTCCCAGACCAGGTCACGGCATATATTTTGTAGAAAAGGGTCATTTAGGAGTTTAAAAACTCTTATCAATTGAAACATTAGCTAACCACTGATGAGTCCTCGAATGGAACGAAACTGCGACAGTCGGGAGCTAATTCCTTTCTGTTAAATATATGGATAAAAATATTTTCACCTTCTTTAACTGATGCCTTTTTATTGAAAATATAATTTATTGTTTAAATAGTTCGACTAAAAGTATTATTATCATAAAAAACCGTCATAAATTTTTCTAAACACGCCCTTTATCATTTAAGCTGACAACATATATATTCTGCAGATTAACAGTAGTGTGCTGATATAAAAAAAATGTTTATGGTTTGAGTGTTTCAAGGGGCTCACATCTAAAACAGAACACACAACAAGTTCAAATAATACAAATTTATATGATTGTATATTAAAAGGTCTTAAATAAAATTAACTAAATTATGGTTGTAAAAGTGAGTTTTTCTATGTACCTAATTCTTTTTTTTAAAGCCAGTAAAGGAAGTAAAAATTATGCACTCAAATTATAAAGAACGATTAATATGGGTTTGTCGAAACATTTAAATCATACCCAAAGAGCATTTTTTTTAGAAATTTTTTCTAAAAAGGAGATTTCCATGAAAATGCAGAACTTTATCTCAAATGCTTGCCCGAAAGACTTTGTACCATAACGCCTAAATTAAGCGATAAATCATAATTTTAATATTTTTGTCATAAGCTGTGTTTTTGACTTATGTACACTCTCACAATAATTCTGAATAATTTGGAATTCGATTTTAATAATCAAGTAGTATTTTGAAATTGTTTTTTCATTTGGAAGATAAATCGGTGATATTTGAAAAAAATAATTCAAAAATTGCATCAGACGGTATTCGTCGCTCTCTTTCGAAGATTGACAATTTGTATCGAAAATGTTAGCCTTTGCAGACGTGTGTAATTCTTATGGCTGAATTTTCGATATAAATTAAGAAGAGAGTGATTTAACAGAGGTAGGGGAGTTGGATAGTCTTTTAATTATATAGTCGTTGATTGCATATTTTGTCATAATTTTTTATGATAATATTGCGGCAATATTACCTTTTTATCATCCGGAAGATAACGAAAATTTGTTTGAAATTTTGTTGTTATTTTGGAAAAAATTAAAAGAAATTTTTTATAAAAACAACCAACAGATACATAGGAAACAAATTCCTTGAAAAAAAATCAAGATTTAATGCACGATAAAAATCGGCTGCGATGAAATCAAGATAATTAATTAATCAATGGGTTATGTATGCATATATTCTTTTTCAGGCTTAAATTTAATAATGAAAAAAATAAATGGTTTATTTTGTACCGGGGAGTTTATTTGGCGATATCACCTTTTTATCTTTCAGGTGATAAATTAGTGATATCGCCGATTTATCTTCCTGGAGTGTTGCTATCGTGTTGCCTGGAAGTTTGCTTTCGGGTAACAGTTGTTTCCGATGGAGGAAACTTCCGCAATGCTAAATTGATATTGCCGACAATAAATGTTTCTTCCTGGCAATATGATCGGGGAGTTTTCTTCGTATTGCCATGCTTGCTGGGATATAGAAGCATGTTTAAGACGAAAACTAACACATTACATTTCGTATGCACGTTAACTTTCAACGTGGATAATTATCAACTTTGAAAACTTAGCGCTTATACATTTTCACATTTCGCTTTACTTTCTAAAAAATTTTACGATTGTGCATAAAATTTATCAACTTTTGTAGCATTATATCCTGCCAAGCATTCAAAATTGCCACTTTTAGCTCTCCCACCGATTACGGTTTTCAGCATAAACTTGCCGCACTAGCAGTCCCCACATATTCTCTATAACATTTGGAACTGGTGAACGTGGCGGCCATTCCAAAACCGACACTCCATATTTCTCAAACCAGGTCTTAGTTGATCTGCTAGCATGGATTTCGGCGTTGTCTTGCTAGAAAATAAATTCGTTTTCGCAATATGCGGCCATATATGGCAAAAAATGATTTCAGAGCACTCGCTGGTACTCCAAACTATCCATTCTTATTGAAGGAATCGCTAATGAAAGGGTTCCACTTGAACCAAACGCACCCCAAACCATGAGGGAACCGTCGCCAAAATTTCTCTTTGAGAAATACATGGGTTCCTTTCTCAAATCTTTCTAGTAGTCTCTTAAACCATTTGGACCATCCAGATTAATTTTTTTTTATCAGAGAAAACAATCTTCGAAAAACAAATTAGAAAATTTGTAAAATTGGTAAATTTAAAATAATACATCAGTATAAAAATCTGTCAAACGGGTTTTAAATCGATTTGACTAATTTTTAACAAATTTTTAGTAAAAACACTGATTTAAGCAAAGAATTTAGTTATCGTCATTTAACGCAATACTAAAAATTCTCAGTAATTTAACTAATGTTGAGTGTTAATTTTCAAAATAATATAAAACTAATTTTAATTTAATTCGTTAAATTTTACAAAATTTATTGTTAAAATATAATATTTTCATGTTACTGTTATTACCAGGCAGATGGCGCCACCAATGTATTCGAAGTTTTAAAGATGGCGCTATATATTTCCCTCCCTATTTTTAAAATGGCCCATATCTCGAAAACTAAGAGAGATAGAGCAAAATTGATTAAAATTTCGAGTACCCCTAACTATATAATACCCCGGCGAAAGGGGTTATCTCTATCCAAAAAGGGCCTTGGACCCTCAGAAATTTTTAATAAAAATTTTCCACTTTATAAAATGGCCCATATCTCGATAACTAAGCGAGATAGCGCAAAACGGACAAAATGTTTGCTCCATTAGAGTGCCGTTATATGCCCTTACATGGTATGGTCTAGGCCCGGAGAGGGTCCCGAGACCCTAAATTTGAATAAATTCTACGACTCAGTATAATTACAGATAAAACTGTAGTTTTACAAATTTTTTACTTAAATTTAGAATTGTTAAATTTAACAAAAAAAGTGTTAAAATCAACAAATTTTATTCTAGAGTTGATTTATAGGAAGAAGAAAAAGAAAACATTTTTATTGAAAAATTTAACAGACACAAGGGAATCACCAGACTGCCGCAGTTTCGTCTCACCCAAAGACTCGTCAGTGGTTAGTTTATGTGTCAACTGATCAAAGTAATTTTTAATTGTTAATTTGTCGCTATATGAAAAACTTTTTGTGTATTGCCATGACCGGGGATTGAACCGGCAACCCTCTGCGCAGGCTATGACTCGTAGTATCACCTCTTAACAACCCTACGGGAAATTTTAACAAACTGTCACCGAACTGGCCCCTTTATATGAAATAGACTGGTCACTTTTAAATGGCGTTGTCATAGGAGGGGGCAATTGACGCCTTGTGACAAGTCACAAGACAAATCCTTGGACAGGTTACTGAACTCTCATAAAAAACAAAGTTCAGGGACTTGTCCTGGGATTTGTCCTGTGACATGTCACAAGGGGTCAATTGCCCCCTCCTATGACAACGCCATGTAAAAGTGACCAGTCTATTTCATATAAAGGGGCCAGTTCGGTGACAGTTTGTTAAAATTTCCCGTAGGGAAGTTACACCACGGTTGGCATAGCGCTGATTGCGGCTAATTGAAGTTTTTTCAATCACAGCCTATACAATGTATGTTTTGTAATCAGAAGAGCCAGAATTAACTAATACTTGAACAATTTATTTTTCAATTAGAATGTTTCCTCTCTTAATCCTATTGTTTTTTCTCCTTTCTCACAAGTAATTATCACATTATGATGCGCTTTTTTCATATTCAATTAAAAATAATAAATCAAATTTTATTTTATGCCAAAAAACAGGAAAAATTTTTGTTAAATTAACAAATTTTTCTGTCCAGCCAACAGACGTATTATATTGAGTGTACTTGGTGACGCATTCGAGCCCAATTCTATTTTTTTATAATATTAGCGCTTCATACAGTGTTTAAAGCCATTCTGGAAACTTGACTAATTTCATGCACTGAAAGGACTTTTGGTTGACCAGAACTTTTATTTTTATCATAAATTTCGCGATCTTTCAAATAATTTTGCACTTCACAAAGCGAACGACCCAATTTTCGTGCAATTTCTCGCATAATAAATTCTGGTCAAAAAATGCATCAATCTGACACTTTTCAAGTTCAGGCCAAGCTTTTCCTCGTCCTAATTTTCTCAAATTGAATATTGCATAAAAAAAATTACAAAGGGATTTATATGCACTGACCTTATCATTTTGACGCATTTAAAAATGCAGATTATTCATATTTGGATTTATAAACTGAACTACCGATAAACAAATGTAATTCAATAATTTATATATAAACAAGTTTTGAGCAGCAAGTTTTTTAGGTAACCCTACAATTCAATACTCTTTGTATTTTTGCAGAAACGGAACAAAATATAGTAAGTAACCTTATCTTTTTGACGAGCACCTTATTAATTGTCATTTGCAGCTAATTCTGCCTACATAATTTCCTGAGTATAATAACGATCATTAGAGAATTAATAAAAGCATCGACTCTGTATGCTTCTAATCCAGATTTCTTTTTTTTTTTTGATTTTAATTATAACCATGCAGAAAATATTTACCTAACACAAATTTCCTTTAACGAAATTGATTACTTGGCAATATATGGAAGATGTTTGTAATTTATAGGAATATAATTTTATATGTTTATCATGTTATAAAAATTGTTGTTTTATGATCTCATAAAATTGTTTGATCTAAACCATGTGTACAACAATAATATTAGCACATACCTGTAGTAAGCAAAAGTATCAGAATATATTTTTTTCATTTAAAAATTGTGCTAAATAATTTTACCTTCTCTAACGCACATATAAATTTTATTATGAAATGTATAATGATTTGATCTGTTCAAAGAATTAGGTTGTTTAGAGCACGTATAGGAGCAGATTTATACGATATCGTTCCAAGTATAGACGCAGACCTTATGTTTTTCGTACGGAAGAAATTACAAATGCAAATATATTCAAATGATATATGAAATATCTTTTGATTCAAATGCAAATCAGCCCATATTTGGACCTAGTCCCCATATTACCGACTTTCTCGTTAAAACATTTAAAACAAAAAAAAAAAAATTAAAAAATTTAAAGTTTTTATCTATTGATGAAATTGCCACACATTTTTTGGAAACAATTCCAGTTCAGCCCATTAAAGTTTAAAATCCAGATTTTTGGACGGTCTTGACCAACTATAATTTTCTTCATTTTGGAGATATTGCTAGTATTATTGGACCTAACATTATTTAAAATTTTAAAAATTTAAGTTAAATATACGAAGACGGATTAATAAGTCCTTGACTTTTTGAAAAAGCACAGTTTTTTTTAGCAAAAAGTTTTTATTTTCCAACATAGTCCCCTTTTAGCTCAATACACTTAGTAGAACGTTTCTCCAATTTTTCATTCCTTCAAAAAATAGGATCTTTCGAGGTCCTCAAAATAGTCATTTTTTTGAGCAATACTTTCATCGTTGGTGCTAAATCTCTTTCCGCTGAGCCATTTCTTTAGGTTTGGAAGTAGAAAGTAGACACTCGGGGTTAAATCCGCAAATCGGGGGGCTAAAATCGGTCATTCGTATTGCGCCAAACACGTCTTTGAAGTTGTCTCACGATTGCATTTATGGTCAATTGTGAGCAAACGCGGACAGTAAAATCCAACTGATCATTTAAGATCGAAATCACAGAGCCTATGGGATGCCTATGGCATCAACAATCTTTGGCACTTCTATTCTTCTATTCTATACTTCTATTTTCGGTTATATTGACCTTAATTGGCCGTCCCGAAGGTTTAGCGTCACTAGTGCTTGTGCGACCACAACGAAACTCAGTAAACCACTTTTTTACCAATGGAGTTGTTGGTGCAGAGTGCCCATAGTACTTATCAAGCTTTTCCTTGGTTTGAGTGACGGTCTCTTTTTCGCAAAAATAATGTTTGATGAGCATTGGAAATTTCCTTTTACCATTTTTACAAAAATTCACGAGGTTTGAGCACCTGTTAAACGCAAAGTTAATGACGGAACTTGCTCAAAATTTGATAGCAGTCTATTTCATGCAGTGTTGCATTTCATGCAGTGTTGCATTTCATGCAGTGTTGCATTTCATGCAGCTATGAGGGAAGTTTGAAAATTCACGGACTTGTTGATTCGCGCTCGTATTACTTGTTTAGGCTATAAATATAATTTATTTATATGTTACCCGCCTTTAGTAAAAACTCCTTCCCCATATATTCCAGCTTTAAGAAATCTGAAAAACTTTTCAGAAAAAAAGTATGGAAACGGAAATTTTACTGGATATTTTATTAATCTTGTGACAACTTCAGAAGAGTGTTTGGCGTTGTTCAAATGCAATATCGTTGAGGTTTTTTGCCCTTTTGTAACGGTGGGTGAAACATAAATCCATTACAACACAACATGGTGGGTGTATCTGTGATGCACGTGGCACAACCAACATTGCTTACCTTCAAAAGGGAAAAACAATTAATGGTGAATATTGTACCAAATTATAAGAACCGATTTGATGAGGATTTGAAAAAAAACTACCGCATTTGGCCAAAAGAAAGTGCTTTTCCTTCAGCACAATTCACAGAAATCATTGAAAAATGTCTATTTTGAGGACCTTGACAAATCTTATACTATATTCTATGCTATTATATCTATAATCGATCTGAACGTATGAGTTCCGGAAGCAAATGTCATTCCAAATAGTGCATCTGTCGCTAGGCCAATATGAATTAAGATTCATAATCTGGAAAATTCCTTTTATATTTTAGACTAAATCTCTTTTCTTAATAAACTGAATCATAAATTAAATCACTTTCTTAACCTAGTAAACTTTTACACTCCATTTAGTAGTACCCACACATGTGTATTAGTGTGGCAGCTAAATTGAAAAATGTCCAATTTCGAGGAATGCCACCGGAATTCATTTGCACTAGGACCACGTTCATACATGACTCATGACGATTAAGATTTAAGGGCTAATGAATAATTCGAAAAATTTTAATTAACTATGCCTTGGGTTGAGAAATTCACTACGATTTTGTCACCCCTAAATACCCAAGGAAATAAGCATTGTTATATTTCCGCAATACCGGTAATTTGGATGAGGAATATCTGCTCTTTGTAGCTACCAAAAGTTATAAACTTAGAGCCAATCGATTCAGAATGAGTCTGTGAATCGCTTTAACGATGTCCGTAAATTTGTCCCTGGAAACTTTCTAAGAATACACTTGTTGGGAATATAGAGATATTTTGATGACATTTCCTACATGAACTTCCGTTAGCACAAGGACGAATTTAGGCACGTGGTAGTTATTTAATTAAACGAAGGATATGTGGTAGTTATTTGGGTTGTGAATCCATAAATCATGTCTCCAAACTTAAAGAACATCGAAACACATTTAGACGTAGTCCGCAAGTAAACACACCTCTCGATATTTGCTTAACCCTTAGTTGCATGAAACTCTACATCTTAATAAAAGGGGTATATTCTGAAAAAATTTTAAAATCAACCAATAATTTAAAATATTGCGAACATATAAAAAACAAAATATGTGTTTTGTAAAACTTATAAATTTCCCCTAATATTTAATTAGTTTCTTCAATAACACTGTGGAACAAATTCAGATTAGCAAAAGTTAGGTCGATTCTGAGAGTGAGGGGTGAAAATAGAGGCTAAATTAGAAGACCCGTATCGCGGCGTTTGCTTATGTTAGTTCGAATTTTTTATATGGTTTTTTGGCTAGAACTCGTCGACTAATTGATATTTTTTAAATCCGTAAAAGCCAAATTATAGCTAGAGACAATTTGAAAAAAAAAATCAATCAAATCAATTTTTTTTTTAAATTTTAATTGTTGCACAGGTCTCTAGCAATAATTTGGCTTTTACAGATTTAAAAAATGTCAATTAGTCGACGAGTTATAGCCAAAAAACCATATAAACAATATGAAAAAATTCGACCTAACATAAGCAAACGCCGCGATACGGGTCTTCTAATTTAGCCTCTATTTTCCCCCCTCACTCTCAGAATCGACCTAACTTTTGCTAACCTGAATTTGTTCCACAGTGTAAGTGTATAATTAATAATGTCCCATGTGAAAATCGAAATATATATGAACGTACATGATCATATATTGACTAGTATATGATCATGCATAGGCATACATGATCATATACGGCCATGCATAGTTCAATGTATGACCATACATTATCTCATATATTTCCATATATCTTCGGATCCGAAATTTGAGGGTATATGACCGTACATGTTCATATATGACCATATATGCTCTCATATGATTCATGTATGCTCATATATGACCACATATGGCCATATATCTCCATAAACCCTCAAATTTCGGATCCGAAGATATATGGAAATATATCAGATAATGTATGGTCATACATTGAACTATGCATTGAGGTATATGATCATGTATGCCTATGCATGATCATATACTAGTCAATGTATGATCTTTTTTTTTCATATATATTTCGATTTCCACATGGGTTATTTTAATTTTAATTATTTAAAAGTACACTGAAAATATTATTACAGTAACTGACTGTAGTTTATTTAAAAAGTTATCCGTACATTTATTTTTAAATGATTATACAGTTAAAATAAAAAGAAATATATTTTTTAACTGATTTTGTCTTTTATTTAAAAAATAAACTACAAATAAATACGGATTTTCTGTTACAGTTAATATTTTCATTTAAAATGTTTTGTAAAAAAAGCAATTCCTTTTCGATTTCTAGGTCGGTTAAAAAAATTAAATAAACTACATATCATTTATTCTTGCGGATTTTGTAGTTAATTTTTTGAAATTTAAAAAATGGAAATAAATGAAAAATCATTATTTTTTAAGGATTTTGTAGTTTATTTATTAACATTTAAAAATAAATGAAAAGTTCTTTTGATTTAAATGAAAAGTCAGTAGACCGGTTTTCAAGTGATTTTTCATTTATTTTAAATTACATTTTCAGTTAATTTAAACTACAAACTATTTTGAGTGTAGTGTTTCCAATTCGGTTAATCGATTAACCGATTCCTCGATTAATCGCCTCTATTTCGGTTAATGTCGAAACAAATAATTTAAAACTCAAATAATTATTCGACCCGAATAATCGGTTAAAATTGGTCGATTAACCGGTTACATTTTTAATATGGAATTTTTCCTTAATTTTTTTCACAAAACTTCACAATTTTCTTAATCTTGGATAAAAAATTACAAGAAAAGCTTAGAAAAAAACAAATACTAACTAAAATGGCATCAAATTCTTTAAAAAACATGTGAAATAGGTTCTTAAGGCTTTAGATACCGTCATATGTTTTGAGAGAATCCCAATTTTTAATAAAATTTTGCGCAAATGTTTAAAAAAAATATATCAAAGTTTCTATTTGTCAAAAAGCCTTAAGAACATAGCAAAAGGCCAAAATGAAGGTGTTTTTTAAAACTTCTTAAAACACGCAATAGACAATTTTGCATTACTGTTTCAATTCTTTTAAAAATTAAAACTAATGTAAATTATATCTCCATGTCCTTAAAGACAAGGATGCATTTGTTTTAAAACTCTGTCACACAATTAACATGTTAATTCTGTAAGAACTCTAACTTTTCTTATTTTTCCTAAGAAAGTGTGTATAATCGGTTCAAAACCACATCAATTCTAAAACATGTTCCACTAGAGCAACATGGAACCCGAACCCGTTTCAATGAGTTTAAATTCTAATTAAAACAAATAACCTCAAGTTAACAAAAAATTATAATTAAAATTTTTAATTTATATAGAATTTGACTTCTGTATCTGCACACTCAGAGAATTGTCTATTTGCTATTGATGAATTTATACACTGATTCAATTAAGTTTCACTGAAATTCGTCTATTGAAACTTTTAATAGAATTGATGCAATTTTTCATAAAATTTTATGAAACTTTCATATTATTTATTAAAAATGTCATACACGCAAAAAAGTTTTATTAAAAAGAGATTCATAAAAATTATGAAGCTTTTTCATAAAATTTAATAAATTTGCCATTTACATTGTGAAGAAAACTTCATTAGCTTATTGAAAATTTTGTTAAAAATATGATCCGATAAAATTCTCTCAGAGTAAGTTCGCTCAAACTTTAGGTTATTTTTTACTGTTAATGTCCCTTAGTAACGAAAAAGATAGGTACAACAAAGTAAACTGGTATTCTCAATTAACAGAAATTAATCTCAAAGAGAACTCAAATTTTTTTGAGTTTGCCTTAATGAAAATTTCATAGGTGTAGGAAAAATCTTATTAAAATTTAAAAAACTTTAGGTATAGCATTTCTTTAAATGCAATATTAAATTTTATTGTGTCAGTATTGATTAAAAATTTATTTCTGAACAAAAAATCTACGTTAAGTAATCGATATGTAACAGTTTTAGGTTTGCTGTTCTTAGCTTACTAATATTTTGCTAGTTTCAGCAGTTCTTTCTGCCATCTTTAACGAAATTTTAGTAGATTAAGCAACATTTTTACAGGCCTTTTTTAAAAAATCTCAGATTCCGAAACTTTTCAACCTTAGAATAGAAAAGTTTTTTATTAAATACATCATCTTTATATGCATGTAATGTTAATATTTAATGAAAAGTGTGTTTTAATTGATAAAAAGTTAAGGAAATACATTAATTTTGCATTAAACGATTAATCAATTAACTGCCAATTTTCTCGATTAACCGACCCGAATAATCGGTTAATCAATTTTAGTGATTTTTCGAATAATGCATTAACCGGTTAACCGCCTATGTCGAATAATTGGAAACACTATTTAAAAGTAACATTTTTAGCTTTTTTCGAATCATTTCGGAATTTTTTTACCTTTAGTAATTTTCTCTTTAAAAAAAGACTATATGTTATGTTATTTACCGTTATTTGGAAAACATTGTGTATTAGATACTTTAATAAAGGTGTGGTTTTATCGTATTTAATATAAAAAAACTATCCAAAGGAAAAACATTTGGCAAAAAAGGTCGAAAAATTTTGAGTTAACTTTAAATTTTCCCTAATAACTTTTGAGCCTGTTAACAAATCTTGCTCATTTTCAATACCAAAACTGGTTGTATTATAATATTAAAAAAAAAATAATTTGACCTAAACCGAGGTCGGAATATTTCACTTTTCAACTGATAAAGAATATAAATATATAGAGAGGAAACATTATAATTGAAAAATAAATTCCTCATGTATTAGTTAATCCTGGCTCTTCTGATTACAAACATATACTGTGTAGAATGTGATTGACAAAACTTCAATTAGCCACACTCATCGCTGTGCCGATCGTGGTGTATCTCATTAAGAAGTGGTGATGCTACGAGTCGTAGCCTGCGTAGAGGACTGTCGGTTAGATCCCCAGTCATGGCATACACAAAACAGTTTTTCATGTAGAGACAAATTAATAATTAAAATTACTTTCATTAATTGATTGACATATGAACTAACCACTGACGAGTCTTTTGGGTGATATGAAACTGCGGCAGTCGGGTTTTCCCTTGTATATGTTAAATATTTCAATATTTCAACTGTTGTCTCATTCTTCTCCCTGTAAATCAGCTTTATAAATAAATATATATATAGTTTATTGGTTCCCAGATGTTTTATGCATGTCAAATTGATATAAATACTCAAACTGATATACAGAAACGCATATATTAGGCTGCTTTGTTTTGTCACTTTTCAGGAATAAAAAATTTATCAAAATTTAAACTTAAAATTTGAAACGAAAATTTAGTGGAATTAATCGCCCACAAAACTGATAACCCCTGTGACCTGAAGACCTGAAAAGCTATTTTCGCCTGAAGTAAATTTTTTTTTCCCGGAGCGAAATGTAATATCTGTAAAAATTTGTGGACATATGCATTCCAGATCTAATATTTTTTTATACAAAAAATTTTTTATAATCTTGTAAACTATATTGTTAAAATATTTGTAAAAATTTTTAATGATGATGATTCAAATCGATTAGACCAAATTTTAACAAATTCTTAGTTAAAAAACTGATTTAAACAAAAATTTTAGTTATCTTTATTTAACACAATACTAAAAATCCTCAGTACTTTAACTAATTTTGAGTGTTAATTTTCAAAAATATTTATAACTAATATTTAAGAACCCATTCGTTAAACTTTACACAATTTATTGTTAAAATATAATATTTTCATGTTTCTGTTATCACCCGGTAAATGTTTGCTCCTTTGGATTGCCCTTAGATGATATAGACTATTCTTTAAGATGTATTTAATGAAATCAAGAAGAGATATTACTAATTTTTTACGTTTTGTTTAATAAAATTAAAAAAAAAAAAATTATTAAATCGAGTTAACATTATCCTGAAAAGTTAATGTTTATTATCTGGGTAGTTATGAATAAGTCCTGCAGAAAAAATATTTATCAGCGCCTAATTAATTTCATAAGCACTTTTATATTTATTTCTTTTTGAATGAATGTTTTTAATTCGATTTGAGATCATATATTAATTATTAAATTTTCTTTTAAATTATTTTCAAATTAAAGAAAGAATAATAAAATTTTTTTACCAGAAAATTACAAATAAAAATTTAAAAAATTCGATAAGGCCAGTAGGATAGAATATTTATTTTCAGATTCCGCTACAAACCCATATTCAGTATCGTATGCTTTTATGGGTTAATAATTGATGATGATCTATTTGTATTGAATGTGAAACATGTAAACATGTGTAAACAATTCAATTAGACTAACATCAACTAAATTCTAATAATGCTATTTTTATCCTCTGTTATTAATGTTTTTGCTTTGAACTTTAATTCTTAAAGTATCGCAACTGGCTCTATTCAACTCTGTCGGCAAACTTATAAAATACAGATTTATAAACGACAATGAACAGTTAATTGAAATTTAAATGCATAATCTAATTATTTTTAACCTACAACATAAATCCATGTTCATAGTAAAAAATTAGGCATATTAAATTATATTTTTCACTGTATCTTGTGTGTTTCAGATGAATGAGGGTATGTATAGTTGATATTTTTAATTGATAAATGCATGTTCTTCGTTCGATTTGAGATCATATATTAATTATCAAATTTCTTTTTTAAATTATTTTCAAATTAAGGAAAGATGATAAATTTTTTTTTACAAGTAAATTATATAGAATAAAAATTTTAAAAATTCGATAAAGCCAGCAGTTTAGAATATGTTTTTTTTTTTCATTTTTGACTATTTTTGGCAAAAGAGGTAAAAATTCTAATTGAAGATCTCAACCGATTTAAGAAAAAAAAAAAAAAATAGATCTGGAATATTTAGGGGATCCGCAGCTTTGGCGAAACGGGGCACTCTAATATAAATATATCCTCCTGGGATGAAGGCTATAAAAGTTTTCAATGCATATAAATGTGTAAAGAATGCAATGAAATGTGCAAAGAAATTTGAAAATAACACACAAAGCAACATCAACGTAAATAATTTTGTTGTTGCTTTGTGTGTTATTCGTAAATTTTATGGCATATTTTATTGAAGACACTAGGTTATGTGTTAACGTGGTCAAATTTGAACAATATTTTTACGATTTTCCGGTCGGCGCTCCACATAATTCGACATATTGCAATTTAGCTGCCATCCTAATGTGTATAAATGCTACTTGTTGATTTCTTTAAATAAAGTTGATTTTTATGTGATGCTATTAACAAATTGTAGTTATATGTATTATGTATATATAAACTTTCAATATGTATAACACAGTCATACATATATATTAACCAGAAATGAGAAAGGGCGAAACTCAATTTATAAAGTTTAATAAATTTTGTTATTTCCGTTAAATTAGACTAAAATATTGCTTTTAAATTAGTTAAGTGTATTTGGGTTTATGCGGCCCTATGCTCCTTGCAGGAGTAAAAGGAACAAATATATATATATTTGGGTTTATACTTTTTTAGTACCATAAAACTTCTTTCTTCATCAGCTTATAAAACTTTAACATAGTTATGGCCTTTTACAATGAAATCAACCATATGTAACTACTGTAGTGTATAGAAGTTGTTTTGGTTCAAGTAGCACTTAAACAATTTAGTGTTTAAAAGCAGCAAATCCTGTAGTAGTAAGTACACGATGTAAAGTGCATACAGGAAGTTATAAGAGTTAAAGCATTTTTTTTAGGGGGCGGGGTATAAAATAGAGTTTATGTTTACCCTGCAGTATTAAACAGCAGAATGTTAATAACACGAAATTTAAATAGTTTCAACATATTCAACACATTTTAAATATAATAAAGGCGTATACTCAATATTTAATATCTTACAATTAAATATAACTTATACGTAAAATATTGATATCGAAAATAAACATATTTAAATATAAAGCAAACCAAATAAGATTAGAATTATTTAAAAAAAAATAATTCATTTGTTAAATACAATTTACAGCAGGACATGTACACTTAAAAAAAAGTCAGTAAAAAATGTTGCTGTGTCAGCAAATTTTTAGTCAGGAGCGTGCTTGCAAAAATGTTGATAATTTAAGCAAAAGGTTTTTGCTGATTTTTACCAAAAAAAAAAAAAAAAAAAAAAAAAAAACAGTATTCTCAACAAAAGTTTTGCTAACACTTAGTCGATTGCAAATGAAAAAAATCCATGCTAAAATCACCAAACTTTTTGCTGAATATCAGTAGACTGGAAAAAACTCACAACATTTGTAGAGAAATTTTACTTTAGTTAATTTATTTGCTGAAAAGTTAAGTATAGAAATTGTGTAGTTGTTTTTTTTTTAATTGTCATTTCCGTTGTCTTTACTACATCTTGTCTATCTGGTTGTCGTCCACGCTATAAATGCGGTTATGAGCACAATTTTTGTAGCAAAATAAATTAGTAAAACATTAGTTCAAAATTGCTTTAGTGCTAAAAAAAAATATAACTAAAACTTTTGGTGAAAACGGAATTTCAGCAATAAATTGCTGAAAACTAGTACACTCGATATACAAGACGTTTTACTAATTTTTTTACTAACTTTATTTTTTAAGTGTAGGGTCCGTTAAACTGGTCTCTAGTGTTTACTTAATTATATCATTTGAATTAAACAACAAGTTGATCATGCATTAGATATTTATTTTGTATCTAAAAGGTGTCAAATATTCCACACACTTGTTTCAATTTTTATATATTAGCGAATTACAAAAGAAAAACCCAAATAGTACTGTTGTCTGCAGTTAAACTTTAAAACAAAGTGCATTTATTTAAGACTAACAGTGTATAGAGTGTTTAAAGTTTCGTCTCGCGCCTACTCGGGTGTCAGTCACTGTTTATTTTATTACTAATTTTATTTTATGTTCTAACATTTACAAAAATATATTACTTGGGCGTTTTGGCTGCATATAGAAATATAAAAATTAGCTCAAAAATAATCATGACACCATCAAGTCTACTTTAGGCCGTAAGTTCTTATAAAAATTCCACTGAAATATAATTGCCATAATTAAAAAATATTTAAGTTTTTCGAAACAATTCCACGAAATTTATTTAAATACTTTATTATGAAAAATCTCAATTTACAGTTTTTAAATAAAATTTTGTCTTGGGTAATTTGTATGTTCTACAAAATAATGCAGCAAAAACTTTACTAATTTATTTAATTTTTTTTCGTTTTGGTTTTTTTAGTTTTTAATTTCATGTTTGTAATTCAAGTATAACAAGTTGCTCCTATGCCATAATTGCAGCTTTAAGCGTAATTGGATTTTTAAACATGTAAATTAAGAAGATTATTAAAATATTTATAAAAATATACAACAAAAGAAAAAAAAAAGCTTTAAATTTGATAATTTCTTAAATGTCGATAGTCATAAGTTGGCAACTCGTAACTAATACTTGAATTAAGTACTTATGCCAAACAACGTCTACATTTGGCAACATTATCTTAATGCATATTTTACCAACGTATCTTTAAGAGCCTATACTTGTAAGAGCCTCTTACTTTTGATAAGACGGCAATTTAACAACGCAGTAAAAAGCATGTTATGAATAAATAAGAAATTTTATTTGCAAATTTAACTTTTTTGCTAAAAGTTTAATTTTATTTTTGCAATTGTGTGAAATCATAACACTTTTCTTAAATATCACAGTATCTCATAAAAAGTCTGTATTTCATAAAAAATTAAATAAAAATTAACATGCAAATTGTCGTTGTTTGCTTATTTTTTATTTTTAATATTAGTTGTATTAGATTTGTACAGACTGCCTCAAAGTAAACTTTTATATTATAATAAAGCCATCTTGGCGATTTTTTTTTTAAATTTTCATTGCAAAAGTGCTATAAAATACAATAAATACCCAGCTTTTGTAAATAATTTTTAGAAAAATTTGCCAAAAAAAACTCTTTTTTAATTTTGGTAATTTTTTTTAGAGCAATGGAAATTTAAAACTTTAGATTTCATATCAATTTACTCAAACTGCACTTTAGCAATAAAACTGCGAATTCTTTCATTATTGTTTTTTCTTAAAAATATTAAAAAAAACAACAATTAACCCTTTCATGCATTTGTTGTTTGTATTCAACAACACTTTCTGGGACTGCATTTCTTATTTCTGACGGTAAATTTATTAATACAAATTATTAGAAAAGATTTTAGAAACCTTTAACATACTTTACTTTTGCTTTCTTTTTTCACATAGGTAAAAAGTTTTGTGCTTTAAGCACCGTAAATTGTTTTTTATGTAGAAAAATTTCAGTCGAACTTTAAAGGCCTCAAATTGCAATTTAATTTATAAAAATTAACATTTTTTTTAATTTTATAACGAAGACAAAATCACAATAAACACAAAATGTGACTTTTTCCTTAGAAAAATATAAGTCTTATACATTAAATTTGCGTGAAAACAAATTCTACACAGTTTTCACATGAAAAAACTGTCTTATTTTTCACGTGAAATCGGAAAATATGAGGGCCAAAGATTTAGTTAATCTCAAAAATTGTGCGATGAATAAAATTCAAAAACTCTAAAGATTTTATGTAGAGTTTAGTAATAATAAAATTAAAATTAAAAAAAAAAAAAAATTTAACCCGCTCGGGACCTGCAACATGTTAATGTTTGGACCCTAATTCCAAATACCTCCGCTAGGGGGTGCCGTATTGGCCAGAGCTGTAAATGTATCATTAATCTTTGAATTTAGTCGCGATCCATTCAAGCATTGAAATAGCAATATTTTGAATTAATTATTTTCATAAAAAGCACGAATTGAATGAAATTAGAATCAATTCACATGAATTTGGCAAAAAGGAATTGCAATTCATTTCCAATTCAAATAAATTGCAATTAATTTCCAATTTATTTGAATTGAATTGATTTTGAATTAATTCAAATAATTTAGAAAAATAAAAAATCAATTGCAATAAAATTACCCAGGAAAAAAATTGGAAGTAATGCTTTCTACTTCTTTCACTGATTCATATAACGTTTTTCTATATACTCAACAGTTTTGCCGGCAAAAATAAATGTTTGTTACCGCTACCATAAAAATCAATAACCTTTTGTTTATTACTTTTTTTTAATATTTTAGGCAAAAAATATTTTTTTCTACATACATTTATTTTTACCGGCAAAACTGTTGAGTATATAGAAAAACGTTATATGAACAGATTAAAGGAATTGTAATTTTTAATTTTTTTAAAATTGTTTGAGCAAAATCGTACTAGTGGTTCTCGAGTTATGTCAAAAAAAAAGACCACCAAAGGTCAAATCGATATATCTCGATTCCTAGGGGTGACCCAGCGAAACGCCGGGACACGTATAACTTCTTTTTTACCGATATAACTTTCCCCGGTAGTTTGAACCCTTCCCGATCACTGACCCCTACCATTTGTCTCACAGTGTTATCTTTCTCCTGGAATATGTGCTTACTCCACCAACATACTTATTTCTCCAAGTATGGCTCGTGGTGACTTTCTTCCTTTATATCTGTAATTTTTTGATATTTAAAATGTAAGTTTAGCAAATTAACCAGCTAAAATCAGGAAAAAATTTTAATAAGTAATTAGTAGCCTTAAAAACCACAAAAAAAATTTTTTTTAATTTTTTTTTTTGATTTTTTTTAACTGCAAATAAAAAATCGAGCCTTTCGAAAACAGCAGTTTACAATTTTTTTATCAAATATTTTTGCTGATTGTAGCAGTATAGACTGCTATTTGCATTCTATTAAATTTAGCTTAAAAATAGCAATAATTTTGTAGATATAACAATTTATTTTTTCCATTTTTAGTCTACTATCTGAATCTGTAGAATTTAGCAAAATTTTCTGCAGATTCTGCAGTACAATTTGTTATTTCCAATTAACTAAAATTTAACTTAAGTATAACTAAAATTCTGTAATTAATTATAATTTTAACAGTTTTATTTTTGCTGTTCTTATTTTACTAGTATTTAGCAAAAAAAAAATCTTCTAATTTCAGCAGTTTTTTGCAGCATCATTTTTAACTAACTTTTAGTACTTTTTCTGCTATTTTTACAAATTTATTTCTATGAGTGTAAAGGCATAGCGACTTGATGATAACGCTTACCTTGCTCGTCCGATTCAGTGACTAGTTTTTTACTAAAATAGTCCATATGATGATGTAAATGGTGGATTTTTAAAGACATATTTACATCAATTTTGGAAAATGCTGTTAACATATTTTCGAATAAAACTTCGTATGTACATTGGGGAACGTTTTTGCCCAAAACTAAAATTATCAGAGGTGAAAATTTCAAATTTTTTTTTTCGGGACTTTAGATCTTACGTATACAATTTTCCGATGAAGTTTTCGTCTTCGATAACCCCAAATGAAATTTGCTTTATACTCACGTTTTAGGGTATTTTTTTTGGTATTTCTTGAAAAAAGGACTAAAATGACCCATTTAGATTGCAGATATAGTGTTGAAATATTCTACGGAAAAATGCCTCTTAAAATTCTGTTGGGGACATCCTATCTCAGAATGTAGATCGGAAGAACTTTTACACTACTTTTTGAGTCTTATTTAATACAGTGTTGGCGAAAAAATTAAAATTTAAAACGCACATAAAATTGAATTATACTAACTATACTAACCTAATACATGTATATGGCATAGGATTTATTCACCCCCCAAAAAATATGTTGTACAGTGTATGTTAGCTATTTTTAATATTGCTAGACAAAAATAAGGGAATTTCTTTCTAGCGAATTTTATTGCTAGTTATATTTTTATCCTTAAAAAGTGATGGAATCGCTAATTTGAAATACAAAAAATCAACGTAATTAAAAAACTGTTTGACATATTGCCCACAACTGTAATATTTATGTTAAAAATTATTAAATGAAAAAAATTATTTAAATATCATCTTGAGAAATTGTTTGTAAAGGGTTCTTCAATAAGAGCGCTACAAAAGTTTTTTTAAATAAACCAAAAACGGTTTTGGATATCAATGAAATTCTTTATTCCTGTGAAAGTACGTTCGATGCCATTATATATGGAAATCGATCTCTTTTGCATGGCCACCACGGGCACGCTTGCAGAAGTCCAGACGCTGAACCCAATTTTCGACGGTTTTCAAGCATAAATCGGCCGATATTCGTACGAAGTTCTTCAATCGTCGCTGGCTTGTTGGCATAGACCATAGATTTGACGTAGCCCCACAGGAAATAGTCCAACGGCGTCAAATCGCACGACCGAGGCGGCCAATCGACTGGACCATTTCGTGAGATAACACGTTCTCCAAACTTGGTTTGCAATAAATTGATTGTGACATTCGCTGTGTGGCTTGTGGCGCCGTCCTGTTGGAACCACATGTCCTCCAAGTCCATATCATCCAATTGGGGGCAAAAATATTCGGTTATCATTGAACGGTAGCGATTCCCATTCACAATAACGTGCCGGTCTTGATCATCACGGAAGAAGTATGGCCCAATGACGACGCCGGCCCATAAACCGCACCAAACCGTAATTTTTTTGGGATGTAATGATGACTCATGGAGTACGCGTGGATTGCTGTCTGACCAATAACGCATATTTTGTTTATTGACGAAGCTATTCATTATGACGACCATAAATTGGACGTAGCGCTCTTAACGTTGAGGCCACTGACTCCGAATGTCGGTAGTAAATTCTAATAATTTCGACTCGTTGTTGGCTCGTATATCTTTCCATCATGAAATGGCAAACCTTACTGAAGAGAAATGTCAAAAGAGCGGCGAGAAATATGGCGTCGTTTGATGTCCCTGTCTTTCTACTTTTGTAGCGTCCCTGCTGAAGAACCCTTTACATATACTCGTATAATATTTAAACCATTATTTTTTATTTGAATAGAAACTCGTGAATATTTATTTTATTTATAAATTATTGAAAAAAGTGCTAATTAAAAAAAATTAAGAAAGAATATTTATAAATTATACGAGTAGTAAGCAGTAGACTGCTGCTGCACGACCAAAGCATAATAAGGTGTAGTTAGATTAAACATTAAATTCAATTTGCAATATTTTTAAAATTCCATTCTTAAATGTCGGCTACATATCTATTCCCGATGTGTATATTTTTCATTATTCTTTAGCCGGATTTATAAATGTTCTTTTTTTTATTTATTTTAAAACTTTATTAATGCATGCGATCGTGTGGTTATTATGATTTAATCAAATAAGTTAAAAAAATTCAATATTTGTAAATTAATTGTTTATACATTCCATTATTTCTATGACTACTGGTGCTTGTGTAAATACTTGACAGGTTGACATGTTTTGGGTTGTCTGGTATTTAACTAACGAATTGATTGAATAAAAATATAAAAATATATTTCAAGCATAACATGAAGAAGAGACAAAAATTAAATTAAACAAATATAAATATAAAACTTTTTTAAAAGAGTATCGTTGGAAATGTGATCGTGAAATTGAAAACTTTTTAAGTTATGTGAATTTTTAATTTTTATAAATAATTTATTTTAATTTTAGATATAAAACAAACAAAGTTTCTTTTCTACATGCGTATTCTTTTTATAAGGGCAATATGGGTATCAAAGTTATTTACAAAAAATGATGATTTTACTAAATCAGGTCGTGAATCATTAATTCATATGATGCCAATATAGATTTTGTAACAGTTTTTTCGCTCTCCATGTGACAGGAGTGAGATCGAAAAAAAACATATGTTAACAATATATTCGAAAGTGTACTTTTTGTTTTGACCAAGTTATTTGTCATTATTAGAAATGGAATCTGAACAAATAGTTATAAATTAAAGTGTCTTGCTGGCAGCAGAAAAATTTTAAAAATAGACTGTTTTACAAATTTGTTTCGAAACTTTCGAAACAAATTCGATATCGTTGTATAAGTGCTTTTTTTGTTCTTTGTTTGAAGAAATTTAGGAATTTTGTGTAAAAATTTTATATTTTGAATGAGGGGTATGTCTAGTTGATCTATTTATTTGGTAAATGAATGTTTTTTAGTTCGATTTCAGATTATAAATTAATATCACTTTCTGTTTAAATTATTTTTTAAATTAAAGAAAGATGATACAATTTTCACAAGTAAATTACAATAAATTATTATTAATTTTTTTTTTAAAGAATTCGATAAGTCCAGCAAGATAGAATACGTATTTTCGGCTTTCGCTACAAAGCCATCATCAGTGTCATTTGCCTTGATGGGTTAATCATTGATGATGATCTACTTATGCCAAAGTTGAAAACAAATACAATGCAAATCTTACAATGCAATTTTTAACCTTTTTTTATTACTGTTTTTTGCTTTGAACTTTAATTCTTAAAGTTTCGCAGCTGGTTCTATTCAACTCTGTGTATGATAAACACAGATTTTTTTTTTAAGAGAAGTAACACTCAGGAAATTCTTCCTATTAATTAACGTGTTGCTTCCTTTGGAAAGGGGAGAGAGAAGAAGTAAAAATTGGTGAAGATAAAGGGCTTCAAATATGGCAACCCTGTAATTGCGCGAGATGTTGAATTTTAGAACAGTTTATGCGCGCCATCTGATGGTGAGTTGGCGAACTTTGTTGAAGCTTTTTTAAGTTCATAGCCCTGTTATATTATTTTACTTCGGTGGGGTTAAGTGCTATGGGAACACCGAAGGAGGACGCTGTGATATGTATGAGGGATAGAAAAAACTCATACATATTACTATTTTTCATAAATTGATGTTGCCTTGGTTGGGGCTCGAACCCGCAACCTCACGTGTAACAGTCCAACGCGCTAACCATTACAGCACAGCGCCCACATGAATTACAACGAACCATTAAATTTAAATTTAAATATATGTTATTTAAATTATATTTTGCACCGTATCATGTGTTTTAACATTAATGAGTAATTTACTTGTGAAGATTGTATCATCTTTCTTAATTTGAAAAACAGAAAGTGATATTAATTTGTGATATGAAATCGAACTAGAAAACATTAATTTTATTTTTTGTCATTTCTGTGATTTCATCAGAATTTCAAAAACTCGCGATTTTATTCACGATTTAAAAAAAAAAAAGTATAATTTGTCTCATTTTGAACACCTACAGTTTTCATAGCTCTTGTCGGATTCTAATAATTTAAAAAACATTTTGATGGGAGAATAATCTACATTTTTATTTAATTAGCTTTGTTCGCAAACAATTTTGGTTAACAAATGCAGTTTAAATACAACTGCACTTTTTGAGAACATTTTTCTGTTTCCCCTTTAAATTTTTTTTTTTAATTTATTTGAAAACCTTTATATTTTTGCAACAATTCCATCGCTTTTTTGTGCCGTGGCATTGCAACACTTTTTTTAAACAGTCACCTTATTTTTCAATATAAAATGCTTAATTTTTAAAAATTCTGCTTTATTTTAATGTAGATTTTTAGTTGATTTTGTATAACTTTGGAGCGCCATATCTTTTAGGCTGCCTATTGCATCTCAGTAATTTAAATGCATATGAATGGTATTTTTGTCCTTATTTGAAAAAAAAAAATCTAGAAATATATTTTTAAGTGGCAAATGCGCTTTAAACCTAACTGCAGTATTATTATCGTCTTAAAATTTTTTAAAAGCATTTTGTTTTTCGAAAGCTTATTTTTTCTATAAATTTATATCCTAGTTCCAACAATATTAGAGATGACTCATGACTGTGTACGATGTGCCTTAAGCGATCATATAAATGATTTCCATCTGGAAAATTTATAAAAATGGAATGTAATTCACAAAATTTTTTTTTTTTGTTTAAACCAAACATAGATATTATCTTATCATGTTTATGTACAAGATTCTTAAACCATAAATTGCTGCAAAATAAAAGGTTAACAACATATAGGTATTGACCTCTATGCAATTACAGAAAAAAAACTGGTATTTATTGGAGCGACAAAAATATGCATGTGTGTGTATATAAATATACTCTTAATTCAAATTCATTTAGTACTATTTAATTACATGAATTAATCTATTTATTTTGAAAGTGGCGTAAATCCAATTTTCGACGAAGTTGAGATAATGAGAGAATTCGATTCATCACTACGGGAAGTAACCAGTGTTGCCATTTCAGTGCTTTTCGGGTATTTTGTTTGTGCTGTTTTCCTTCCCGTACCCGGTGATTTTTTACAAATACCCTTTTAAAAAAAGCGGAAATTTATAGCGCTTTTTCACATTTCTGCCAGCGTTTTTAGTGCTGTCTATAGAGTTTATTTTTTTGGTATTTGTTCTGGTTTTTTTTTAATTTTTCTGTCAAAGTTGAAAAAATAATACGAACCATACAAAAAGTACATTTTTTACCCTTTTTACCCGTTTTCACAATGCTCACAGTGCTTTCCTGCCTTAAAGAGTTGGCTACACTGGAAGTAACTATTAAAAAAATAAATTGAGAGAATTTACTGCGGAGACTGCCGCTCTAGCTTACATAAAAAAAGAAAATTTTCTACAACAAAATAAAAACATTTTTTTTTTTAATTTTGATACCAAACAAATGTTCATATTTTAAACAATAAAGCCTAAACCAGATAGACGCAGTTTCGCCAGTATTTTACCACAGTACGACAAATTTGTAAAAATAGTTAATAGTTTTCGCGAAAACTATTCGTTCTTTTTACAAATATATTATTGAATTTTGTTTGAAGGCAGCTCTTGTTTATTTAGAAAATTTTCTAATTTCTCCTAATCCTATTGTTATGAGTGTTCTCCTTTTCACAAGTAATTATCACCATGGCAGCGACTTTCATGCACTTAAAAATCCAAAATATGCGCTTAAAATATGCAGTAAAAAATGCAAAATATGCACTTAAATATGCACTTACATGGAAATATGCGTTAAAAACCCAAAAGTTGACACTAATAATAAAAAAAAACGCTTCAAAACAAAAAATGCACTTTAAGTTTATAGATTTTTAAAAATCAAATCCAATATAAATGTCTAATGGCCATTAACAATAAACTTGATGTTTTCCTTCTAGTTAAGTGCTGCGTTAAGGTTTGGAAATTGTTCTTTTTTTTTTATTTTGCATTAAATCTTAGTTTTATTTTTTTTTTTTAATATCAAGAAAATATGCAATTTAATGATAAATATGCAAAAATATGCACTAAAAATCATAAAATATACAAAAAATATGAACTTAAAAGCAAAATATGCATTTATAATAAAATATGCAATAACAAATCGATGCAATTTTGTTGAAAATTCTTTGAATCGGAAAAGTATTTGGTTAAAATCATTTTTGGATAAATGGTTCCAAACAAGCATTTGCATGACAGTCGCTGCCCTGATTATCACATTAGTTGATCGGAGAGGTTGTTGCCGCTTGGCAAATTTATTTTCGTCTTTTAGTTAACCTTCGCACTCCCAAACTACAAGAGCATGACGGTTAAGTAATTAATTATAATATTAATTACGATTGTCCTATGTAACTGGTTTTAGGATAATTAAGGGGTGCTGATTTCGAATCTGCAACCAGTTTGTTCAAATTGGCTTTAGGTTTTGCACAAATTGCGATTTAATTTTTTCAATTTTTCAGCCGATTTTTTCAACAAAAAAATTATAATTTAATAACTATAGCTTCGGAAAGAAAGCGCTTTACACAGTTTAAGCTTGATTCCCTGCACTATTTTTGAAACTTAAGTGTGTGCCAATATCTCTATAACTTTTGTAAATATAGTCACTTAAAGTCAAAATTTCAAACAATTTTAAGGTTTTTTTAGCAAAAAAATTTTAAATATAAGACGAAGTCCCATTTTGAATATCAAAGCCAATTTGGAAAGAAAAAGGTCTAAAATTTGCATATATGTGACAGCGCATAGAGAAAGGGACCTAAGGGTAAAAAAATTAATTTTTTTTTGTTTTTTTTTTTTTGATGTGGACAACATCTGAGCATCGAATTAGACCGATCCCATGCCCCAAAAGTGTTCCCTCCCAGAGATATGCGCGTTTTATGAAAGTGAAGTCGACGATTCTAAAAAAATTTTCGTACTAACAGAGTGATATTCACGATTTAAAAGAATTATAAATGAGTATTTATTATAATTCACAATTAATAATTTCAGAAAATAAAGCTGGATTCGAAAAACCGCGAGCAAAATTGATATCAAACTCATGGAAACAGCGCGCTAGGTAGAAAACAGTAAAAACCAACTACACAAAACAAGAGGTAGGGACGACCTACGCGCGTTTTCAAGGTTGACCAACACGTTCCTGACGTCATGAGATGCGTCGCTTTCAAATGAGACCAATATGTCATATTTCATTAACAAATTATGTGCACTTTTAGAGCCTTTTGTAATTAAATTTAGACCTAAACCGAACAAAAAAATATTTTACTGTACCAAAAATCTACTGTAGGTACTATTACAGAATTTTTTTCCTAAAACCATCAGATTTCATTCACTATTGATACTGTTGCGAAATTATTGTGATTTTCAAAGCCTACTAAACATTGACTTTATTGAAATCTGTTTCATAGATTCTATGAAATATTTCAATGGATGAGTTCCAGTGACAATTTTCATTAAAACTATAAAGAAATTCATTACTGAAGAGAAGATAAATCTCCCAGTGTATATTTTCAGAGGGATTTTGGGAGCATATACACTCATAGAAATAAATCTGTAAAAATAGCAGAAAAAGTTACTAAAAATTAGTTAAAAATGATGCTGCAGAAAAAACTGCTAAAATTAGGAGATTTTTTTAACTAAATACTAGTAAACTAAAAACAGCAAAATTAAAACTGTTAACTTTTAGTTAATTGGAAATACAAAATTGTACTGTAAAATCTGCAGAAATTGTAAACTGCTGTTTTCAAAAGGCTCGATTTTTATTTGCATTTAAAAAAAAATTGAAAAACTTCGAAAATTTGAAATTTTGAAATTTTTTGGTAATTTTTTTAGGTTACTAACACTATGCGACAGTCAAAATCGGGACGGGATGAAACCAACGGGAAATGTTATATCGGTCAAAAACAAGTTATACGTGTCCCGGCGTTTCGCTGGGCCAACCCTAGGAATCGAGATATATCTTTTTTTGACATAACTCGAGAACCACTAGTTCGATTTTGCTCAAACAATTTTAAAAAAATTAAAAATTACAATTCCTTTAATCTGTTCATATAACGTTTTTCTATATACTCAACAGTTTTGCCGGTAAAAATAAATGTTTGTTACCGCTACCATAAAAATCAATAACCTTTTGTTTATTACTTTTTTTTTTAATATTTTAGGCAAAAAATATTTTTTTCTTCATACATTTATTTTTACCGGCAAAACTGTTGAGTATATAGAAAAACGTTATATGAACAGATTAAAGGAATTGTAATTTTTAATTTTTTAAAATTGTTTGAGCAAAATCGGGCTAGTGGTTCTAGAGTTATGTCAAAAAAAGACCACCAAATATCAAATCGATATATCTCGATTCCTAGGGGTGACCCAGCGAAACGCCGGGACACGTATAACTTCTTTTTTACCGATATAACTTTCCCCGGTAGTTTGAACCCTTCCCGATCACTGACCCCTACCATTTGTCTCACAGTGTAATTATTTAGCAAAATTTTTTGCTGATTTTAGTAGGTTAATTCACTACTTTCCATTAACAAAAATTTAGCTCAAATATAACTAAAATCCTGTATATTTAACAGTTTTATTTTTGCTGTTCCTAAGTTACTAATTTATAGCAAAAATAATCTGCTAATTTAGCAGTTTTTTTCTGCAGCTTTATTTTTAGCTAATTTTTAGTAGTTTTAACTTCATTTTTTAAGGACTTTTTTCTATTAGTGCACATATGAACTTTTTCGGAGAAAAACATCTAAACTTTTTTTGGTTACCAAAGAATTTGGGTTGTGGGATGAGATATGCACAAAAACTCTCTGATAGATAATACTTAGATTTTTACACCGGCTAAAATTCAAAAATTTCGTTTTAAATAAAAATAGATTTGCGCCACTTTTAAAATAAACAGTTCACTTAATAACCTATGCAAATATTTCTAACTAAAAAAACTACAATATGTTAATTTTTTCAATTAACAAAATTAATTGCAAATTATAATACACAAATTACATTAAAATTCATTTAAAAAAATTTAAATATATCGTTATTTACACGCTAATATTAATTAAAATTTGTTTTTTATTTTTGTTTCTTTGCAGTTAACTCAAAAAGTGATTGTTATATTTACTATTTTTTAGTAAATTATACTCATAATCAAAGGAACACAAAATGCATTTTCATGTACATTTTGGTAACTATTATCAAAACGATATTTTACGAAAACGAACTATAATTTGCAAATCATCAAAGATATCGCTTTCAATATAAATTGTAAAATTCAATACTCTTAGAAAAATTCATTATGAAGTAATGTTTTTAAAACTTTATTAATTATTTTTTTAAAGAAATATTTACAAAACTTATTTTTGCATTTATGTTCCTGTATGTTATTTAAGTAGTCAAATGAAAATATTTACATAGCGGTTCATCTTTTTGAAGAATTTATACAAATATAAAAGGACGAAAAATTCCTTTTTAAATTTTATGAAGAAAACCTGCAAAATGTCAGAGGTATGTATAAACATGAAGTAAATATAAAGTTATTTATTATTTATATATTAAAGTCAATATTCTTAAAAGTAGATTATATACCATGAAAGTTAGATACATTTTTGCCATATTTATTGGAATGTATACTCATAGAAACATAGAAATAAACCTGAAAAATAGCAACAAAAAAAATTACTAAAAATTAGTGAAAAATTACTGCATTTTACTAAATGCTATTAAAATAAGATCAGCAAAGATTATTAAATTTACAAAATTTTTGTTATATTTGGTTAAATTATAGTTAATTGAAAATGACAAATTATACTATAAATACGCCGAAAATTTTAATAAATATTAGTAGAATGGAAATAATGAAAACAAATTGTTATATCTACGAAATTTTTTGATTTGTTAACTTACCAATTATTCAGATAGATCTGTTGCTAATTTTAGCAAGTTAAATTGTTATTTTCTATTAACTTAAATTTAGCTCAAATAAAACTAAAATTTTGAATATTTAGCAGTTCTTATTTTACTAATATTTAGCAAAAATAATCTCCTAATTTTAATAGTTTTTTTGCAAGGTAAATTTCAAATAATTTTTAGTACAATTTTTACACATTTTTTTCAATCGATAAATATCGATCAGTAAAAAAAAAACAAAATTTATGAAAATTGCATAAATGTTATAATTCCTTATATGTAGATTTTCTTCCAATGTAATTGTTTCGTCAATATGCTGAAGCTTTTTTCTCTGAGTGCGTATAAGATCCTGGCAGAAACATATATACAGCAAATCAATTTATGTTATTACAAATATGTAACAATGTTTGTAAATTTTTTTTTGAATTAACTAATGTCAAATTAATCTAAAATTAACGACATTCAAACATCATAGTTTAACAAGCTTATATCATTAATTTTATCAGCATAAATTTTATATGCATGTTTATAATGTTGTAGTTAGTGTTTGTTTTTTCTTTCTTTGGTACCACTAAAAATTACAAAAGAAAAAAGTTCATTGAACTAAATAATTCACAAAAAATATCAAAATATAGTAAAAAACATTAAATACTATAGACGCCCATAGAAAATAAATAACAAAAAAAAATAAGACAACATAATTTAGACAACACAAAACAATTGTAAACACGTGAATTTTTGTTGTTGTTGTTGTTGTTTTCTGTTGTTATTTTTTTGTTGCCGTTTTTGATTTCATAGATAATAAAATAAAAATAATGATGTTAATGTTGAATAATGACTGCTACTTATCAGCACAATAAATCGTAAGTACAAGTACAACAAATATGTAACAATGTATAAGGTGTTTTTTTAAGCTCGATAGAACTTTAAATTGTAAAAAAATAACACAAAAAATTAATTTAGAATAAAAATTTTAATCCAAAAAAATTTTTATTCTAAAGATCAATACATCCCCGGCACATTTTCTGTTCCAAAGAATCGGTTGTAGAATAGCTACTTTTCATTTACAACCCCATCTACTGTCGATTCTAACACCGATTCTTTTTGTTTGAAATTGTCCCAAAAGCAACCCCTTCTATAGATCCAAATGGGAACCGGTGGCCTAGAATCAGTTCTGTAACTAGTTCTAGAACTGATTATACGTCAGTCATGCCTTCCATATAAGATCCGTGGAACTGGTTCCGTAACCAGTTCCATGGAATCGAATGCAGTGGAACCAGTTGAAGAATTGGTATGGTTGCCAACCGATTGTAAAAAATTTTCGTGCGATGGCATTAACATTTGAAAATGAATTCGGGCATATGGTAACCACTGGCTGTTCTTGACGAACCGCATTCTGAATGTCTAATTTTAGGCTAAACGGTGCATTTTTCTGGATGTAATCGAGTCTGTCGGATCTGTTGTGGATTGGTTTTACTCCATATACGGCAATTTTGTTTATTAACAAACCCAAAAATGAGCCTGATCGCTGAACACAATTTTGCGTCTATAAGTTGGGCGAATTGATGACTGATTTTCAAAGTGAATAATTTAGTAGCGTTATTCAAGCGTCAAGCAATTCATAATGATTTGCCAGAGTATACTGATCATAAATATCAAAAGGTTGGCGACAGTATGACAGTTCCTTTGACAGTTAACCCTTTCATAAATTCTATCGGGTTTAAAAAAACACCCTTTATTTTGTATATAGACAAAACAATACATATTCAATTCAAAATTGTGTATGATGAAGATGTGTAATAGTAGTAGCAATGGAGATTTGTCTATAAAGTAGTTGTAGTGCAAGGTACAATTTATCTTGCACTACACCTACTTTATAGACAAATTATACTTCAAAGTTGCCATATTTTCAGTACTTTTCAAGCGATTTAAAATTTTGGCATATTCTTATTCGGCTCACCAAAATTAAATATAAAGCGCGTTGGACTTTTACGCATAAGGTTGCGGGTTCGATCCCCATCCAAGGCAACATCAATTTATGAAAAATAATAATATGTATGAGTTTTTTCTATCCCTAATACATATCGCAGCGTCCTCCTTTGGTGTTCCCACGGAAGTAAAATAATATAACAGGGCGATTAACTAAAAAGCTTTAACAAAGTTCGCCAACTCTGCATCAGATGGCGTGCAACAACTGTTCTGAGATTCAACTTCGCGCACATATACATTGTTGCCATATTTGAAGCCCTTCATCTTTCACCACCTTTCAATTCTTCTCTATCTCTTTTCCAAAGAAAGCAGCACGTTAATTAATAGGAGGAATTTTCTGAGTGTTGCTTCTCTTAAAAAAAACAAAACAATAAGGTTGCTCACAAGGGGTTTGCTATTTATAGTATCGTTGTATCATCCTAACAAAAAACAGAGTTGTTAAAACTTAAATTGAAAAATACAACATTTGAGAATAGCACAATACAATATTTTAACATAGGTTTATTGTCCTATGTTTAAGTATACTAACAGAGACCCAATAAGAAATCGTTGTCGAATAAAAATTTCAACAACTTTGTTTTTTGTTAGGACGATACAACGATACAACATATAGCACACCTAAATAATTTTTGGGATTTTAGCACATTTAATTCCTTTAATGCAATTAATAGGTGTGTTTCTTTACTTTTTGGGTAAAGTTCGGTAAAATGAGAGTAAGCACAAAATCCTCTCACAAAATGACAAAATTACCCAATAGTACAGGAACGCAAAAAACCACTTTTCTAGCCAAAAAACTTATTTCAAAGAATAATGTTAAACAGTGATGGGACTTGAAAAATTTTGTTTTGTGCCAAGTGTGTGACTTAAATGTGCCAAATGGGCCTTTATTGTGCCAAAACTCAATTTTCACTTAGAAACCGTGTTTTCAACTTTCATTTTGTAAATGCATTCTTATGGAATTATTTTGAATTCTTATGGAATTAATTATATTTGAATGAATTAAAATTTTCTTTCAATTAAAAGGTGAATGATAAATTAAATTCATTCGATACTTATTAAAGATTTGGGAATGCAGCCAATGAATGAATTCTTTAGGAATGGTTGCACGGAGTGGTATACATATAAACATTTTCTAAAACTGAATTAATTTTTTTATGAATTAAACTTAAATTAATTCTTTCGAAGCTCTGAGATAAATTTATAGCATTTGAATTTTTAAAATTCTATGGATTAAGCACCGTAAGTTGTTCAGTTTTCACGTGAAAAAACTGTTATACTCCATATAAAAAAAAATTATTTTTCACGACAATGAGTTTCACGTGAAAATTGTGCAAACTTAGTTTGCACGCAAATTTAATGTACAAGACTATTATTTTTCTGGTGAAAAAGTGACATTTTGTGTTAATTGTGATTGTGGCTTTGTTATAAAATTAAAATATTGTTAATTTTTTTAACTTAAATTGCAATTTAAAGCATTTAAAGTCTGAGAGAAATTTTTTCACATGACAAACAACTTACGGTGCTTTATTCGGTAATATCTTCGATGCCATTTTTTAGTTTTGCTTTATTCGAAAAGGTATTTCAATACCAATAAATGCTTAGAAACTAAAAATTAAAGAATTGTTATTTTTTCAATTCATTTTCTATTAATTTTTGTAGATAACCAAAATGTGCCAAAATAGTATCGGTTGTGCCATTGTACCAATCAATCTTAGATTGTGCCAAAAATCCCATCACTGATGTGAAAATACGTATAATTTCAGTTTGCAAATCGGCACAAATAGACATATTTATTCGCATTTAAAAGTTGTTTTTGATTTTATTCAATTAATTTTAACTAAAACCAAGTTTCTTTTGCTTATTTCTTTATTTAATTACAATTTTTAATTTAATTTCACAATTGTTTTTTGTTTATATTTGCATCAGCTGTTTTACCAAAGTTTACCCGAAGAAAAAGTCTGGGTAAATTTTGGTAAAAAGAGAAGCACTAATACACTCTCATTAGCGCTCTCATTTACCCAATTCTCGAGTACGGGAACGCTTTTGGGTAAATTTCGGTAACTTTGGGTAAATTTCGGTAACATTGGGAACGTACGGGAACACACTGAATGTATTTCCCGATAAAAATATATTTAAAAAACTAATATGCAAGTGATAGTGAAAATTTAAATGTTACTGACACTTTAGAAAACATATTGTATTCTATTATTGTTTAAACATGAATGGATGTCACTACATTGCTAGATCTGTCAAAACAACAGAGTAGAATATTGGAAGATGAAAAATCGAATTGTGGTTAATTTTTTTGTTGTTGTTTTTGTTTTTTCTTTGATATTTTATATGTTAAATAATGCTCCTAGACGAGAACAAGAAATTCTCATTGAGTTTCTAATTTAATTTAACAAATATTTCTAGAAATTCTAAAAACGTCGTCCCCTGACGATTTCCTTAGGCAAGAATGAAATCCTGATAGAGACATGCCTTCAAGAGATTATTTTTCAAAATCTGTCAAATAAATTTTGGGATTTTAGCACATTTAAATCTTTTAATGCAATTAATGTATTTTCCGATAAAAATAAATTGCACTTGTCGACTATATGAAAATCTACACCACAATTCGATTTGGATTATATCCCGGGAAGCGAATTTCAATTAGAGGTGCAATAAATATAGTCACATAATTCGCGTACCTTAAAGTTTATTTTATTCCAGTTCATGCAATGAAAGAATTATCTTTCATGATATTAATGATATAATTTCATAGAATTTTTTTCGTAGAATCAATGGAGAATTTCATTATGTATATAATATTTAATTAATATTATGAAATTTTTCATAACTTTTCTTTCATAAAATTTCATACCTTCATTAAAAAAATTCATTGAATTTCATAAATTAGATATTCATAAATTTACCCAGCAAAATTGTCGGAGGCAAACAACCGGTTGTAAAACAACTTGTACTTGCATGCAACCTGTTCTAATTTATGTTCTATCATTGGTGATTTTGCTTGAGTTTGTCCCAAAAGCAACAGGTTCTGTTCCTCCAAACTAGAACAGGTTGCTTTGGAATAGAATACAATAGTTTTATGTAATTTCCATACTGAGAGACTTATCTTTTATAATTTTTATTTATTTTTTTTTTTATTAATGTTTTATTATTAATTTTGGACTATGAAATTTTTTTATAAATCATATTAATTTTTTCGAAGTATTAATAAGGAATTTCATGAATTGAATTAAGCTTATTATAAATTTTATGAAACTTTTTAATTTAATGAATTCTTTCATTAGATATATTTTTTACATCCGTAAAATATGCTACAATTTTATTACGCTTTTTGGTTTTGCTAAATACTTTTTATTATTATTTATCCACTTCAGATTAGCCATGATAACAACCAACTATAATAAATAATAATAAATGAAATTGCTTCATAGGTTTTATGAATCTCTTCAATGGGTGAATGATTTATTCATTGGAGGAGTGCTCTATTCAATTTATGAAGAGTTTCATTCATTTTATGAACTTTTCATAAAAAATTACTTTAATGAAACCTGTTTCATACATATATGCTATGAAAAGTTTCAATGGACAAGTTCCAGTGACAATTTTCATTGAAACTATGAAGTAATTCATTCCTCAAGTGATGGTAGTTCTCTTAGTGTACAAAGGTAGACCTGAGAGTTCAAGTGAACACAAAAATTATGTTAATAAATTAACTGCATCCTTTTCTTCCACATCTTTGTCAATATACAGCTTAAAAGCCGGATTCTTCATTACCTGTAGGTTTAATTACACAGTACAAAATGAAAAACAAATTACGGTGTTCTGACAATGGAATCTGGTAGAGGAGCAACAAAAAAAAAAAAAAAATACATGTGTGTCGGCGTTTTGAAAGATCACATCGGAATTTTGTTTTAGGGGAGCTTAAAATTTCCCCCCTTTTTCAAATGTTTATTGTGAATCGGCATAGGAAACCATGTGAATCTTCCATTTTAGGTATAGGATGTGTTAACTTATGTAAAACACTACGAGGAACATTTTTATAAAACATTTTAACCCTCTAACTCTTCAATTAAAGGCACTTTTTTGGCACCTTTTTAAAAAGGGACAATAAAGACCCATAAATTGAAAATTTAGAGGGTTAATATGTTCCACAACAATGTTCCGCGTAGTGTTTTACATAGGTTTGCTAAACACATTCTACACCTAAAATGGAAGACTCACATGGTTTCCCCCTAAAATCCAGGTTTGTTAGACATTTGAGCGCCAATTCTGAATAAGTACTAGATTAACCCTTAAACAAATTTTAAGTTTTAACTTATTTCTGGAATTGAACTTAAATTTGCAACTTCGATGCCTTCAGAGACTTATAGTAGAATTCCATGGTAAATATAACTCTGCAATTAAAGAAACCTTTTCGATCGAAGTGGTGGTTTTGATACGCAAGACAAAGACCGCCCAGTTCAGCCAAAAAAGTTAGAAGATGACAAATTTGAGCCATTACTCCATGAAGATTGTTGTCAAACTCAAGAAAAACTTGACATATCCTTGGGAGTCACTCAAGCAGCAATTTCAAAACGTTTTCCAGCAGCAGCACTCATTCAAAAGCTAAGAAATTGGGTACTACACGAGTTGAAGCCGAGAGACGTCGAAAGACAGTTTGCATGTCCGAAATGCTGCTTGAAAGCCATAAAAAGAAGTAATTTTTGAAGCAATAAATCCTATGTGAAGCCGCAAGAAATCCTATGTGAAGCCCGGCAAACCAGAAAATCAACGCCAAAGCCGAATATCCATAGCGACAAGGTAATGATCTGTCCCATATATTATTAGTTGCTGAAATGGGGGCAGACGACCACAGGGGACCTGTATCGAACACAATTAATTCGTTTGTAGTGAGCATGGGCCGATAACCGCCCGGAATATGAGAACTAGTGCTGATAAATTCGGTTACTTTTCAATACTCCATACTACTCGATATTTTTGATTTGGATACTCGATACTTTTAACGGTTTTTAAATTTGAAATTTTTTAAATTTTTTTGGTAAAATTATTTCAAAATGTTTGTGGTAATTCAATATTTAAATTAACAAACAAATTTTTAAACTTCTCCACCAACTATTAACATATTATTTTAAATATTTTACTTCTGATTTTTTCTTTTAGCAGAGTTGTAATTTTGTGATAAATATTTTAGCAGAGTCACATTTTTTGTGGTAAATATTTTAGCGAAATCACATTTTTATATATTTTGTCTGTCCAAAATGCAACTCTGAAAATATCGAGTAGCAGTTTTGAATATTGAGTACCCAAAAAAAAGACAAATACTCGATACCCACTACTCATATTTTTACCAGCACTAATGCGAACAGACATGAAACCGTAATAAATATTCCATCATGACAACGCTCGGTCACATTTTGCAAGACCGGTTAAACACTATTTACTTTTTTTAAAATTAATTTATTTGAAAACATTAACGTTTTTGCTAAAAGCTATTGGGTGTATAACTTGAAAATGCGGGATTTTTGAGAAATTTTGGGCGTTTATTGTGAAACATTGGTACAATATAAATTTTTGTTTAAAGTGTTTTCCATCGTATTTTTTCCCATCTTTCTGGCAACATATGTATTCCGCACCAAACTGCCCATTTTTTGAGGCAAACCACTATTTTATAAGTAGTTTTTATCCGGTTTTGCAACAAATGGTCGAGCGTTGTCATAATGGAATATTATGGCTTCTTGTCTGGTCGCATATTCCGGGCGTTTTCCGCCCAATGCTCACTTCCAGCGAACCAATTATGTTCGATACAGGCCCCTGCGATTGTCTGGTCCGATTTCAGCAGCTCATAATACAATAGTTGGGACACTACCAATTCATCGTCTTCGAACCTTTCTGGCTGAGCTGGACGGCCTTTGTTTTCCGTGTGAAAATTACCACTTCTGAACCACACAAACAATCGATGCAACATATTCAGGATAAGTTTCGGTGAGCAATCAATGTGTTTCATGTGCACTTTTTTCCAGTTGAGGAAGTAAAGCCAAACTTCCCGCAAATGAATGGCACAAAATTCGGCATTTTCGAAGCAGAAAAAAATTTTTATTATTTACACTATTTCGTTCAATGACTAAGTGAGAATAAATGACAGATGTTTACTCTCTAAAATGCCATATAAGTTATTAAAGGCACAAACCATGTGTAAAAAATACGCCATCTATTGGGAATTCCGTGTTTGAAATTTGTATCATCACTTATAATAGCTTCAATTTTGTTTGAGATATTGAAGAAGAATCATCCAATTTTTATACAATTTCACGCTCAAAAGTTATATTTTGTAGAAAAAAAATGTATAAAATAAGGGCTAAATCCAAATTTTCGTAGCTCTTCTATTTTTCTGATAATATAATAAATTGAAAAAGTTTTCAATACAATCTTAACCACTGTTCAATTATTATTTGTAAACACAACGTCAAAAAAACACTTGAATGAACACTCATACACTGACAATAACTGACATAACAAAAACGATTATATGAACGTCTAGAGTGTTTTTGAAGTGGAACTAATTAAGCATTTTTCAATATCAATTAAATTAATTAAAATTTATAAAAAATACAACTTAGCAATATTTTGAATTTTATTTGATAAGAATTTATATTGATATGTATCGCAATTTATTTAATTTAACTATTTTTATTATTACGACGATTGATTTTTAATTCGCAAGTTCAGCAACATATTCTTGATGATAAGGGCCAAGGAGTTCATATTAACACATTTGATATTTTAAATGTTTAATAACGCTCCTATACGAGAACAAGAAATTCTCATTGAGTTTGTAATTTAACTTAATAAGAATGAAATCCGGATAGGAATTCATCACAATCACAATTTGTTAAATATATTTGGGATTTTAGCACATTTAATTCCTTTAATGCAATTCATTTTTTTGTTTTCGATAGCTGGAATATCTTTAAAAATCAAGGACTTTGCAGCAAAATGGTTGCTATGTGTAAATGAAATAATTGTTACAAATGCATATTTTTTTCTATAGATTACAGTATATTTAGTTGTATATTTTGGTAGAAATGTATGTATATTCGTTAATATTTTTTTTTTTTTAATAATAATTTCTTAAATTTATAAACTTTTTTCTGATTTCTTTCTGACAATTAATAATAATTTTCAATATGAAAATAAAATCAATCTAAAATTGTACTGATAATATTGAAATCATTGAAAAAAAAACAATAAAATAATTCATATTTTTAAAATTTTAAATGAATATTTTTTAGTTAGAATATTGTTCTACCTCAATTCCAAATTCTAATATGATATTGTCATATTAGGTTTTATTTGTTGTTTCAAAAAAGGTTGATAATTTTCATGATAGACAATACAATTGTATTCTAATATGACAATATCTTATTAAAATTTGGACTTGAGGTAGAACAATATTCTAACTAAATATATGAAAATATTGAAAGTTCGAAAAAACAATTTTTGTATTTTTTAATGCAAAAATTAAAAATAATTGTTGAATATTTTTTTTTATATTTTTACATATTTTATCTACGTAAAGCACGATTATAAATGCATCAACTTCCTAGCCCTATTTATGATAAATTCACATAAAAAACATGTCATTTATTTAAAGCGTATGTATGTCTGTATATTGGTGATGTTTTGTCAAGGTCAAGTGTTTTTAGTGCCATAAAACTACAATATACATATGTAAATATTAAATTTACCCCCAATACACTCTGAAATACTCGGCAAACATTTAACACATACATATGAGTACTCCAAAAACAAAGAAGAACAATCACAAATACATATTTAACTTCATACCATACGGAATTCATATACAATCGATGAACATTTCGAATCGAACTCATGTATGTTTGAATGAATGTCTACACAGTTGTGTATATGCTTCACTATATTACAAACCCGTTTCATTCATTAATTCATGTACACCATTCTACAATTTTGGCGTTGATTACATTAAATATTGATTGTGTTCTATTGTTTAAGTTCTTGTTGTTTATTTAGCCGTCGTTTGAATTGTTCTTGTAGATTTTTTTTACAAATTGTTGTTAACTTGTTTAAATTGTAGTATTTTATTATTTCAATTGAATTTTTTATTTCACTTACTGAATTTCTTTGATTTTTATTTTTTTGATCGTGAATCTAACAACGAAAAACCATCTTAACTGTGTAATATTAAGTATTTAAGGAACCTATAATTTTCTTTTTATTTATATTTTCTGTTTACATGCTTTTGAAAGAAGACTATGGTATTTATTTCAAAAGCATACAATTTAAATTATATGAAAGTTAAAAAATATTAATATGATGAGGGTTTTCATCCCCCTTTTAATTTGAAATACTGCGTAAAAGTATATTTTTACCTTCAATATCTTTAATACTGAAAATACCTAACAAGGTTGTGGTTGTAATATTAATATATTTTACATATCCATTTAGCTTAAAAGCTTCTTCCACAGTAAATATTTTTGTTAAACATTAATGAGAAAATTTAAAATTTTTAAACATCTACTTAGCTGCTACGAGTATGTTTTATTAATGTGAATATATTTAACCTTAAAGTTTTATTTATTTTACAACCATAATTTCATATAAACAACAGATTATTAATATTATAAGATAAAATTCGTGAAGTCAGTATATCGGGTGATAAAGACCAAGGGTATTTGAGTCTATCTTCTTCTGTTATCTTCGGATCAGAACGGTAACGAACATATCGTCATATGAAATCAAAAAAAGCCGTAAGTTATATTTAAAAAACTGCACAGGAGAAGCAAAAACCTTCCTAAAATGAAAAATACATAAACCAAATTTTTTCGACATTTTTTAGGTTAAGCTTTTTTTTGTTATCGATTTAGTATTTGGGAAAATTTTCCAATTTTTGTATTATTTACAGAGCTATAAAACTTACGCCTTTGAGGATTAGTTTTTCCGCGCTTGCACTTAGGGATTCTAGAATTTTGTTAATAAAATCGTCAGTTTTAGTCGTAGGAGTGTGTTTTTTGATACGGTTCATCATAATGAATCAGAGAAGTTGAATTGGAATATTTTTTATTTAAATAATAACAAATATTGAAATACCCAATGTAAAAGCAGTAATAATATGTCATTATTTTTGAACTACCAGTAACGACAACGACTTTATTTCTGCATTATTTAAAACATATAATAATGAGTTACTAATAACTATTTTCGTTTTCCATTATTTCAAAACAAAAAATTATGATTATTTCAAATATAAAATAATATTCTGGATTTTTTTTTTAAATTTTTTGAAATCTATTTTTAGACTCAATATATTTTCAATACTGGTAAGGATATATGTAACCGCATACATTTTGATTTTTTGTTTGTTGGCGAGATAGCTCAGATGATAGAGCTATCGACTGGCAATCTGGAGTTCCAGGTTCGATTCCCGGGGTACAAGAAATATTTATTAAAAAAATTTTACAATAAAAAAATATTTTTCAAATAGTTATATATATGAAAATTCTGCTAAAATAACAGAAAATAGAACCCGTATTTGCGACAGCAGAAATTTCAATGATGTTGAGAATCATGGTTTGCTAAATTTAGGTGAGCAAAATTTCAGTTAAAAAAGTTAGTTCAAATAAAGGGTTTTTCAATAAGAGCGCTACAAAAGTAAAAAAGTTTAAATAAAACAAAAACGGTTTTGGATATCAATGAAATTCTTTATTCCTGTGAAAGTACGTTCGATGCCATTATGTATGGAAATCGATCTCTTTTGCATGGCCACCACGGGCACGCTTGAACCCAATTTTCGACGGTTTTCAAGCATAAATCGGCCGATACTGCTGCAATTTCACGTTCGATATTCGTACGAAGTTCATCAATCGTCGCTGGCTTGTTGGCATAGACCATAGATTTGACGTAGCCCCACGCTCAATTGTTGATATGCTAGCACGATTATGACGACCATAAATTGTACGTAGCCCTCTTAACGTTGAGGCCACTGACTCCGAATTTCGGTAGTAAATTTTAATAATTTCGACTCGTTGTTGGCTCGTATATCTTCCCATCATGAAATGGCAAACCTTACTGAAGAGAAATGTCAAAAGAGCGGCAAGAAATATGGCGTCGTTTGCTGTCCCTATCTTTCTACTTTTGTAGCGTCTCTGTTGAACAACCCAATACAATAATTTGGAAGAAATGCTGTTTAATTGAAAAGAAAATTTCTCAGTTGAAATCAGCACATGCTTTCTGCTAAATGTTGGTTGATTAAAAATAGGTAAAAAATTCAGTTAACATTAAAAAATTTAGAAGAATGTTCGTTTAATAGAAATGTTTAAATTAATTTTAAAAAATTCAACTTTTATACTCTTGCCCAAAAACGCCCCACTAGCAAATTAATAAAAATCTGATAAATGTTATTCTGTAAATTTCCTAGTGGGTCTTTTTTTGTGAAAAGTGAGAACATTAACCCTATATGGATCAAGTTACTCAAAATAATAATTTTTATTAAGTGGAAAAAATTTTTTTGTTATTCATTTAAAGTGATATTTTTACCAAAATTATTAAAGGTGTTATTCTGTAAATTTCCTAATGGGGCGTTTTTGGCCAAAAGTATAAAAGTTAACCCCATATGGATCATGTTACATCAAATAATTATTTTTATCCAGTTGAGATTTTTTTTATCAATTTAAAGCAGGGACGTAACAGTTATAACTTTTATTCAAAAAACTGATTGTTTTACAATTACTTCTTGTTTAAATATTTTTAATTTTCTGTTTATTTGCTCTGTTTGATTTTTATTTTTAATTCAAACAAAAACAATCCAAAAACGATTTTTATTTTTTCAAAAATGATTTTTTTTCTTTGTCAAAAAATAACAATTAAGAATATAAATCAAAAGCCATAGAACCAATGACTTTAACAATTATAATATCCTGATGATGGTAACTAGTGTTAATAAAATATTGAACAGTGATTTAAAGTGAGTAAATATGTATATTCCAGCACCTTCCGGCATTCAATTTAGGTCAATTTTAATTTCTATTTTATTATCAAATAAAAAAGTTAGTACTTATTTTTTCAAAAAAAAAATCATTCTGTAACTTTTATAAAAAGTTTTAAAATAAAAATCAAAAATCAACAGAAATTTATAGAGTAAAATATAAAAATTGAAAAAAATAAAATCTTTGCCAAACTTTGTGATTTTTTTGTGCAATATAATTTATAGAATATAGTGCATTATTGAAATATTATAATTAAATAAATTTGGGTGGTGACTTTTTATGAAATATAACAGTTATTTTAGGTCTCTGATTTAAAGGCTTTACAATCTTTTAGTCATAATTAATATTAAGTTTCGTGGGTCTTTTCTGACCCCAGGCCATCAAGGGTTAAATATTTTTTTTAAAAAATGTAAAGATAATTATAGTCTAACCAAATTTAACTGATATTTTTCCGAAAACTATGTAAAATTTGATGAAAACATACAAACAAACAAACAAACATATGTCCTGGAAAGCAGTGACTCTAAACACAAACTCGAATTATCATTTTTCCTATTTATTTTTTTCTTTAATATCAACTAATTTGTGGTACAACTAGCAATCGACATCTCCAAATTAGGAATTTTAAAAAATCTTTAAAATTAATAAAAAAAAACACGTTTTTGCATTTTTAGCAAATTCGTGGGTCATTTTGGATTCCAGGCTAAAGTGGGTTAATGATATCCGATGAAGTCAAAATTCCATGTGTGAATCTTTTTGACTATATTAAATGAATACATGAAAGAAACTACTAAATTTTTCAAAATTTCGAATTTTGAGAATTTTTAATAATAATACACTTTTTTCCAAAATGGGCCATTTTTGGCCGCAACTCGGCACGTATTAACGTTTTCCAAAAAAAAATCGATTTTGGTAATTTGGGACCATTTGTAAAACAATTGGGGGGTATGCGTGTCGAAAATCGACCAAACACTTTATAAGGGACACCCTAGTGCTTATGCATAATAACTTGAAAACCTTATAACACGTTTATAAAATTAATTTTGTATGCAAATTTTCTTTTATAAGCTATTTATAAATTTAAAAAGTTATTATGCATATGACCCATAAAATTTTTACGGCACTGGAAGGACTTTTTTCGGGTAGGTTTGTTCAGCATTTTTTTTTCTCCTATTCAATATCTACAACTTTGCTTCAGACACAAAAGAGATATTCCGTACGGTATACCGAGATATAACCGTGTTAAAATATAGAAAAAGTGCTAAAAATCCGCTTTGAGCCAAAAAATTCGTATGGCCATTAAATTGTTAATGCAGCCAACTTGATAAAACGAATGATGCAGAAGTTCTTATTTTTGGGGCTACTTTGACATGCAACTTTCAGAATCTGAGCTGAAAAATGTTGCACTGTGTAATTACAGTTGTTTTTCTATGACAAAAGCAAAACAACTGTATGACAGTTATTTAATAAAACAACTAACCAAAAGTATTGTGATTTTGTAATAGCTGTTTAAAGCTGTTATTTTTAATATAATAATAAACAACTACCAAAACACTATTTTTACAGTAAACAACAATTTTTAGTAGTTCTTTAAAAAACAAAACATTTCGCTTATTTTTTTAAATTCTTATTATTATTGATATATTCTTAGTTGGCAAATAATAATCAGAAAATTGTATTGTATCTCCAATGCATAAAAATTTAATAACTAGAGAACGGTTTGGAATTTTTACTTCAAATTTCAAGTACCACATTTTTTATAATCGAAAGAACTAACTGATATTTTTTATTAAAATATACCTACTTTTATAACATGAAAAAAATTAACTGTAATAAAATAGTAGTTTGTAGCTATTTTGTAAGTTATTTTAAAATTTTTTAGTAAGAATTTATCAATAAATTTCAAGTTATTGTTAGTTAGTTTTAATGCATTTTGTTAGTTATTTTTCAACAGTTTAAAATAACTTAATTTTTAGTCATTTTAAAGGCAAATGCCTTTGTCCTAATTCAGTAGACAAAGGGATTTTTTTTTTGAGTATTTATATAAGTATATAACATATAGTGAACAATGACGAAAAATCTATATTAAACGTACTACAAACCTATGGAAAATGTTTACTTTGATTGACAGGATATAATTTAAAGTTAAAAATATTAATAGATATATTTAAGTAAATAAAAAAATCGAAGCCATCATATAAACACATCCTAATGCTGTTATATTACAGAAATACATGGGGGATGAGAACAAAATCAAATACGTGTTAATATCTTAGACTTTTTTATAGGATGTAAAAAACACTCTTACCGAGGTATATCGACCACACCATAAAAATAATCTTGAGATAATATTTTTGAAAAAAAATTTAATTTTGTGTATTTGCTTCTCGTTTGTATGAGTTGACTTCTATATTTTATTTTTTAAATAAATTTGTTTGATTGACAGTTCCAGTTGCGCATATGAACCGTTTATTTTGAAAGTGGTATGAGTCCACTTGTTTTTAAAATGAGATATAAAAGGTTTTGCGTTTTAACGTGTTTAAAAATATGGGTGGTTCTGTTGAAGAAATTTTACACGTATTTTTAATAACATATAATTAAAATTTTCATATTATAAAGAATTTTTAATATATGTTGCGAAAATACCTGTTTTTTTCAATGGTGAGTGGACTCATACCACTTTCAAAATAATAGTTTTTATCATTTTGTTATCTTACGTGGACTTAACTTTTTTTTGCAATTTTTTGCTAACAAATCAATTATTTTCAACCAAAATTATTATTTTCATTATTTGAATTATTATTTTCAACCAAAATTACTTTCACTACGGGCATTGGGCATAACATGTTTTTTAACATTAATTTATAACTTTTTCGCAAAAAAACGAATGCCAATGCCCTGATTTAATTAATTATTCTTAAATTTTATGCTATTTTAAAAAATAAGGTGACTTATACCACTTTCAATATAAACATTTTCGTCAAATCGTTTAATATGAAAAAACTAAAAAAATTATGAGGTAATGTTGGACCAACATTATGTGAAAAATATTAATAATAATATATAAGAGAAATAATATAAATAAGAGCACAAAAGAGTTTTTCCAACAATAAGATAGTCTCTGTAAAAATTTAAGCCATTTTGAAAAAAAAATTCACCATGGGCACAAAAATACTTTTTGCAACAATAAGATATTCTCTTTAAAAAATTTAAAACCATTTTGCACAAAAAACAAAAATATTGCGAATAAGCAGTCGCTTTAAACAAAAAGTGTTTCACTAGATATTTAGAAGTACTTGTGTGTTTCAACTATGAATGCGACATCGCATAGTCGCCATAAAATTGTTAAAATTTCGTTTTAAAGATTTTCGAGAATTTCAATTCTGAACACGTATATTGCCAGTACAATTTTTTCCAACAGTATTTTTAACTTTCCCGTAAAAAAATAAATAATATGAATACCCTCGTTTAGTTAATTATTTTTAAGTTTTTTAATATTCCAAAAAATTTCGACCATACCACTTTCAAAAGAAACATTTTTGTTAAATCGTTTAATATGAAAAAATAAAAAAATTATTTGATAATATTGAACCAAAATTATATGAAAAATATTTCACGAAGAGCTCAAGATTAGGTTTTGCAATAATGGGGTAGCCAATCCAAAAAATTTAAAACCATTTTGCAAAAAAAATAGTGCGACAAATCAATGGCTTTGAACCAAACTTGCTTCACTAAATACGTAGAAAATACTTTTGTGTTTTAACATTGAATGCATAGTAATTAATACAATTTACCATGAAAATGGTAAAATTTTTATTTTAAACATTTTCGCGAATTTTTAGTTTGAACACGTATATTGCCAATACAATTTTTCCCAATAGAATTTTTAACTTTATCGTAAAAAAATAATATCAATACCCTCATTCTATCAATTATTTTTAAGTTTTTTCCATTCCCAAAAAATGCGACTCATACTACTCGAAGATCTCAAAATATAAGAGCTATAAAAATTTAGAAGATTGCAAAAAATTTTGTGAAAAATCAATCGCCTTTAACCAAAATTATTTCATTAATATTTAACGATTATAACAACCCAGGAAATTTTTTTACAATCGGTAGCCAACCACACCCATTCTACAACTAGTTCCACTGCAACCGATTCCATGGATCTGGTTCCGGAACCAGTTCCTGGGATCCTATATCAGTTCCAGAACTAGTTCCAGAACTGATTCTAGAACAACCGGTTCCACTTTGGAGCTATAGAAGGGATTGCTTTTGGGACAAATTCAAACAAAAACAATCGGTGTTAGAATCGACAGTAGAAGGGGTTGTGAAGAAAAGTAGCTGTTTTTTTATTTGCTGAATTTTTGCGAACTTTAGCCTTCAACACGAATATTGGCAATAAAATTAAATAAATTTCCAACAATATTTTATTACTTTCCCATAACAGTATCCCAAAAAATACGCGCGTTTAATCAATTATTTTTAAGTTTTTTCTATTTCAAAAAAAGGTTACTCATACCACTATCAAAATAAACATTATTCTTAAATCGTTTATTATGAAAAAAAAAAAAAAAAATGAAAAATTATTTAGTGATGTTGTTCAATAATTATGCGAAATATATTTCATGTGGAAATAGTTTTTTCAACACCACAAACACTTAAAAGCATTTTGCAAAAAAAAAAAAAAAATATTGCAAAAAAAAATATTGCAAAAAAAATATTGCAAAAAAAATTGCCCTTAACTAAAATTATTTCATCAAATATTTAAATAGTATATGTATTTTCACAATAAATTCGGCACCGCCTATTAGTTACGGCAATTTACCATAGAAAACGTAAACATTTTTGTGTTCTATATTTTTGCGAATTTCCATTTTCAAGACGAATATTGACCATAAAATGTCTTCCAACAGTATCTTTTTACATTTCCATAAAAAAAAATAATAACAAAAACCTCGTGCAATCAATTATTTATGTTTTGTTCTATTTCAAAAATAGGGAGGACTGATACCACTTTCAAAATAAACATTTTTGCTAAATCGTTAACTAGTAAAAATTCTCTTATCAACATCTCAGTAGTTTTTGAAAATGTTTTATTTCCCCTCGTGTTCTACCTAACTCCAAGCTTAACTCAGTTTTTTTGAAAATGGACTCATACCACTTTCAATATAAATGGTTCGTATATACTTATAACATAGATTACATAGATCTCTTGCACTTTCACATTCTCTGTCAGTGGACGTATCTCATGAGCATGTGTTGATTATACGTCCTATACCTATACAAAAAATATTTGGATGTGTATGAAACAATGTGCTTGTTGACAAAAGAAGAAGAAAAGTAAGATATCTATATAATCTATGACTTATAATTAAACGTAAATGCCTAAATAAAAATTATTAGATGTATTCGGAAAACGAAACAAGGATCCAAATTTCCGATACCGATACCTCATACTTGTCCGGATGTGAAGTAAGCAAAGGTCAACGCACGGAATATGCGTTGGTTCATTCACTAATTACGCCAGGTGGTAATGGAAATCAGAAAGGCCGTCGAAGCCGTTAAGAGTACTCGTCCTTGCTATATTTGGGCTTCTGTATAAGAACCCAAAATGCGTGACCTGATTTTGAACTTAACACAAAGCAACTTAAATTCCGTATCATTACAGCACTTTTAATGTTGCTGATACTGGTTCACAACATCGTCGCGAATGTACATCGCAAGGCCCCGATGAAAAATAAAAAGGAATAGGAGTTGATAGCCAGGTGATTTTTGATGTTGTCAAATTTACAATAAATGCTATAGCCTAAACCATATATAGCAGTTTTTGTATCTTTTCTATTTGTCACTGCCAAGAAATTACAAAAGTTTCTAAATAAATAAGAGCTGTTTTTAAACAAAACAAGATATTATTAACCCTTAAATGCATGGTGTAGCCATTTAGCAACATACCGGTTTTTTAATTAAAAAAAACCCACTTGATGCACAAAACTGCATTTTTGGGCATTAGGGGCCCCTTCTGTACATAGTGTTCCTATTAGGGATGCCAATCGGGATTTTAAAATTAAAAAAACGGGATCCCGGGACGGATCGGGATTTTTCGGGATGCCGAATTTTTTCGGGATTTCGTGATTTTGTTCCATTTTGGAAATTTTTTTTTTAAATGTGTAAAAACTTCAAATTTATGTAAAAACAAATATTGACCCTATAAAAATTTAAAATTTATAAGTGACTTATAAAACAAATTTTTTATAAAAAATTTAATTTTATATATATGTTATAAGGTTTTCAAATTATTATACATGAGCATTGTAAAATATAACTGTTTTATACGTTTTTTTTACATTTACATACTCCTGTTTATTTCTAAAGAACGAAATAATTGAAAAACCTCAAGAATTAAGATTTTAACTCTGTCGATATGTTGTGTGCTATTTTTGTTTATAATAATTTTATATTCACTATCCTTATATAATTGTAATTTAAAATTCTCAATTAAATTTTAGAATTTTCAATTAGTTTCAGAATTTTTTAATTATTTTCCACATATAGTGCAGAAATTCAAATGAAAAATTCTGAAATACAACTTTTTATTTTGAATTTTAATCGCTGATTTCTGAAATATAATAAGAAATACAGCAGAATATAGATTTATATAAAATTATATTTAACAAAAATGGTTTAAAAATACCAGCAGGGTTATAATTTTGGAAAAATTACCACAAGTTTTTGCATTTTCATTTTTATTGAATAATCCCGGGATTTCGGGACTCGGGATTTCGGGATTGGCATCCCTAGTTCCTATAGTTTAGCGCAGAATTTTTAAACAGTTAGAGTAAAAATCTTGGTTTTGCTCTGTATATTTGTGAAAAATTTAAAACACGCGTTTTTTACAAAAAGCGTAATATTCAAAAATATTTGTTTAAATATTTAAAGTGGTATTATCGCAATAAAATTAATTTTGGCGATAATAAACGTATAAATTATAGTTTATAGAATTTTTTTTTTGTTTTTTTTTTTTTCTACACGTTAAAATAATCACAATTTAGCTATTTAGCAAAAAAACATATTTTTAAGTAAAAATCACCTTTTTTTAAAAAGTAAATTTTTTTGGTATTTTTCTTGCAATGTACACGCCTTTAGAAATCATATATAAAAAAATGGTTAAAATCGAAGAGATCATGCATTTAAGGGTTAAATCTCGAAATTCAAAAACAAAGTTTCACAGCACTGCCACTGTCCACTGGCACATTCACTATGTAGTTTGCGCTTAATTTACCACTTAAAATAGCATGAACTGTGAATACCCTCAATGTTTCAAATTTAGGTGGTGTTTCTAGAAGACTTTCGTTGTCATACGAATGAGCGGCTACATGTATTTTGTTTTTGGATCGCATGTATTTTGTTATTGTATTTTCGTTCATGTGAAGTAAAACGTCATCTAGAAACACCACATTAATCTTTTTATCCCCTTCTGCGGGAGTATGCTGTTAAAATTAAAATTCATTTGAAGCCTTGAAAATGGAACATATAGGAATTTATATTCTATTGAATTCCATTGAAATCGTTTGCTGGTTGGTTTGTTGTAAAAAAAATAAACATAAATTAATATTATTATACCTTTTTCTTGCAATTTTAAATAGTTTTTTCAATAGATCCAAAATATTTTGGCAACCATAGCAAATCAAACCGTGGTATATTTTGAGGGGGCACCTTTTTCGTGCAATTTTAAATAGTTTTTTCAAAATGCATTTCTTCAAGCCATTTTAATAATCACAGATTGTGTTCCCGATAATTTACCAATTTTTAAAAAAATTTACTTATAAAACTAACGAATTACACGTAGTATATTTAAAAATCCAATTCACACTACAACGAAAAACTAGTAGTTTTAAAAACTTTTAATTTTTGATTCAAAATTTGTAAGCATACAGAGTGACAAAATCAACTGAATATGTACATTAAAAGAATTGAAAATAAGTTAGAAAAAGGATTACTCAATTTTCGTTTAAAACAATTGTCTTTTGTCGTTTATTTTTAATTGTTAATTTATTAACTGGAAAAGTCGGTAAAAATAATAGATTTCTCGTTTATTTTAAAATTCATTGTATTATAACAACTGATTGTTTTTAAGAGAAAATTTTTATTGAATATATTAACTTCTACCGAAAGTCCGTATTTTGTGTATCTTGCTTATTGAATGACTGATAGAAAAAGTTAAAAAATATATTTCTTTGCAATTTAACTAATTATTCAATTGAAACAACAGTACTGATTTACTTTTTGAAGATCTGTTGAACTTTTACGGCAAAGTTATTACGAGTGTTGAATTTAACAAGTTTTCAGAAACTGTAAATGCAGCAGTGTTGCCATTAGGCAAACATAAAAATACACAGCTCCAGGTCAAAAATTATTCAAAACCTTATGAAATTATACCAAAATTTTTTTCCTTTATTTCAAAATAATGATTTTTTTATACGGAATTATTGTATTATGAATTATGCATTTTATGTGAAATGTTCTCTACCAGCACTTTTTGGGACATTTGAAAGGGGAACTCATTTAAGCGTTGCACATTAAGTGGGGAACTACGAGTACTGTAGTTAGGATTATATAAATAGTGAAATATAGGGTGGCATTCATAGTAAAATTTGACCCTTGATGATGGTTAACTAAAAATTCAAATTTATTTGTTTTATGGAAATTCATTACTCATAAATGTTTTTTAGCCAATAGCGAATTTATCCACTTTTTCTTGAATATCTCCCATTACAGATTTGATTGTTCCTTCTTGATTTTAAAATGTGCTATGTTCTTGCATACCTTCTCTGTAGCCTTCATATTTCATTTAAGTATAGCCTAATATCTCTCCACAGGCCCGAGCTCTGAGCTTCCTGGGTACAAAAGTACATAATTTTTTGAATACCAATCGACAGCAGTTTACTATATATAGTAGCGTGATGCGCCATCTGGCCAAAAGTATGTGGAGACGTTGTGATATTTCAAGAATGGCAGCAGTCTCTTCTGTAAACACTTGTCAATATATACTTCCTAGTTAATTGAACCGGAACTCAGAAACAACTGGCTTCCCTTGCCATAACTGCAAAATTGCTTGGCACAAAAGGAATTTCTTTTGCAAATTTTTGTTACTTTTTGGTTCTATATTGTACATCCACATTTTCTCTGGTATCAGCAATATAAATACTCGTCCTGACACGTGGGAAAAGTTTCCCAGTACATATGTCTCGTTGTCCATTACACAGTAGCCATACTTTTTTTATAAAATTAAATTTTAACTTTTTAGCCTCAGAGTTATTTGCTGCATTCCCATCTGTAACTTTTTAAACTTTAAAGGTTTTCATACCTACCTCGCATATTTTTGGAAGGTAACGGATTAAAAAAAATTACTGAATGTGCATTAACAAAGTTATTGGCGAAAATGTTTGTCGGGTTTTTTCGATATCTATATATGAATTGCCAAATTATTTCCAAAATATTTTGATTCTGTCTACAGTGCATTCAAACAATTTTGTTTGATTAAAACTTAGTATCATGTTAACTGCAGCAAAAAGGTCGCGATAGGTTAAAAGCCCTAGAAATCTTAAACACTTTAAGTCATTAGAAAGTCACATTCATAACAAACCCACATTATAATATTTCGCTGCGTTCTCAAACCGTATTTTACACCCTGTAAAAAAATATTCACCTTTACTATAAAAAAGAAAAAGTCGATTTTAAATCACAAAAGTCGACTATTATCAATGGCCTTGCAACTCTCTCAATATTTTTTATTTGAAAAAATATTAGGCGGCTTGGAACAGGAACGAACTCCGACTGGTTAATCAGGGATGGAAAAGGCTCACTTAATCGGGCTCTTATACCAAAAAATGTTAGATCGCTCTTACATATTTAAAAATGTAAGTAACTGAAAAATAGCTTCCTCTTTGGCTCGTTAAAAAACATAAAAATTAAATATTTAGATATTAGCAAATATTAGCACAAATTGCGAAAAAAAAAAACATTTGCAAAAAGTGAAATTTTTGCAACAATATATTCGCTTGCAGAATATCGATTGCTGATTACCTCTTTTAATTAATTTTCTGTACCATAAAGCCTTTTTCGAATTCCGCCGTTATTTTGCAATTTTTAAGTGCGGTTTTTTTAAATATATAACCTAGGGATTAAATTTTTGTACCATAAAGTCTTTTTTTTCAAATTCCGCTATTACTTTGCAATTCTTTACGTGCGTTTTTTTTTAATTTATAATCTAGGAGCTATAATACACATTTCAGACAACAAAGTTTGCTGGCTAGTTGCAAAAAAAATCGCGAAAAATAAAATTTGCAAAAAGGAAAATTTTTCCATCAATATATTTGTTTGCAGAATCTAAATCGCTGATTACGTTTCCTTATTAATTTTTTGTACCACAAAGTCTTTTTTCGCGTTCCGCTTTTATTTTGCAATTTTTTAAGTACGTTTCTTTTTAATTTATAATCTAGGGGCTATAATTACACATTTCATACAACAAAGTTTGGTGGCTAGTTGCAAAATAAAAAAATCGCGAAAAATAAAATTTGCAAAAGGGAAACATTTTTTCATCAATATATTTGTTTGCAGAATGTAAATCGCTGATTAATTTTTTTAATTAATTTTTTGTACCATAAAGCCTTTTTTCGCTTTCCGCGATTGTTTTGCAATTTTTTAAGTGTGTTTTTTTTTAATTTATAATCTAGGGTCTATAGTACCAATTTTATACACAAAAGTTTGGTGCTTAGTTTGCAACAAAAAAAAAAAAAATCGCGAAAAAAATATTTGCAAAAAGGAAAATTTTTGCGTCATTGTATTCATTTGCAGATTGAACAGATTTACATCGTTTGCAGAATGTAAATCTTTTAATTAATTTTTTGAACCCCAAAGCCTTTTTTCGCATTCCGATATTGTTTTTGAAATTTTTACGTATGGTTTTTTAAAATCCATAATTTATGCCTATAATACTGTTGGAATAGTATAATTTCATAGTATAGTTCCATTCTTGATTTTTATAACTAAATTATTATTTTCCATCCTTGGTTACAATCGATGTTTTGAGTCATACAAAGAGCGCATATAATGACCCTGCAAACATTTAAAAGATACCTTCCAAGAAGATATTATTTTATTTATTTTATTTTTATTTATTTATTTAATATCAATACAAAGAAAGCCTTCATGGCCAATTGTTTATGTATTGTTAGATAATCAACTATGTACAGTTAAGATACAACTTAAATATATTAATATATATATACAAATATTACCATTCAAGTTTATAAGTGGCTCCCCAGCCATATGAATATTGGAAAAAAGTACGGAAATAAGTACCTATAGCAAGAGACAAAGAAGAAGAAAAGGAATACGTAACGGATTTATGCCAAATATGTCAAGGTAGAATTCCGTTAAAATAATCAAGTAGTTTATGTTTATATGTTAAAAAGGAATATGAAAAAAGTTTAAGATTGTTTGGCAAATAGTTCCAAACTTGGTAGACGCGTACTACAAAAGAGCGATCAAATATTGAAAGATGTCTTAAAGGCACATCAATCTGGATATTCCGTGTTGAATGTATAAAAGAAAATCCATTCACTAGAAGTTCCGGTTATTGTAATTTCATAATTTTATAAAAATGAAGTAAAATACGAAATTTTAAATAATCATCGAAACTACATTTCAAAAATTCAGGAACAAGCTCCCTAACACGATCATGTTCATGAACTCTCACATCAAAAACATAACGAACAACTTTTCTGACAATTCCACCAAGAATATCCACGTTATACAACCAAGACCCAGAGAAGACCTCAAGGCCATAATTAAATTGACTCATAATCAGCGAGTGAGCTAATCGATATCTTACAAGTCTAGGTGTGTATGGTTTTGTTGAGTATAATCTTCTTAAAATAAGACAAATTTTATTGGAAAGGAAATTATCATATAAATTTCCTTTCTTTTATCAAAATTTAGACTGGAATCCAAAATAACACCGAGACACCTAATAGAATCCACATAGTCAATGACTTGTCCATCTGTGTATATCGTAGGATATATAAAATTACGGTTATGTAAATGAAAAGTCATTGCCTTAGTCTTAGCAGAATTAATCTCAAGACAGTTAAGAGACATCCAGATGGATATTGAACTGAGATGGTTATTTAAATAGGTTTCAAAATACTTAATTTGACTCGAATCTGCAGTATACAATAGCAAAATATCATCAGCAAATACATATGGCTGACAAAAATTATTGTTCATAAGGGAAATACAATCATTTAGGTAAGTAAGAAATAGAATAGGACCCAGCACAGACCCCTGAGGCACACCTGAGGTTACTGCACCAATAGTAGAATTTGATCAATTAATTGAAACAAACTGAGATCGCTCTAATAGGTAAGAGTGAACTAACTTACATGCAGATCTCGAAAAATTGAAATTCTCATAAAGTTTCTTTACCAAGACGTTGTGGTTGACTCGGTCAAATGCCTTTGTAAGATCCAGAGAAACCATAATACAGTATTCATGATCATCAAGTCGTTTCCTTATAGTATCAGTAAGAGAAAGTAACAGTGAGGTCGTATTATGATTTCGCCTAAAGGCAAACTGGTTCCGATGAATCAATGAGAAACTCTCACAATGAGATAAAATTTGCATTTTCATAATACTTTCAACAATTTTTGATAGAGCAGGTAAAATGGTTATCGGTCTCAAATTACCAATATCATAATGACCACTTTTCATAATTGGCACAACACGACCCAGCTTCCATGCAGTCGGAAATTTAGACGTAGTAAAAATAGAATTTACAAGATGAAGAAGTAGTCTAGATATAAGCCGGAAAATCAGTTTTATGAATTTTATGGGAACCCTATCATAACCGGTCGCATTAGACTTAATGAAATTTATAGCGAGCAAAAGGTCATATTCAGTAATGGGATTAAAAAAAAATGAATTGGAGTTTTCAAAGAATTCATCAAAGCTTAATTCACCAAGGTGATTAGAGTTCAGATTATTTAAAAAACTTGTTGCTATAGATTCAACATTAGAAGCGTCAATTGTAGAATGCTCACGACCAACACACCCTAGTCCGCGAATCCTATTCCACATTTGTATATTATTCACACCAGTAAAAAGATTTTTTCCATAATCACTACGAGCCTTTCTAATAATAGATTTGGTTTTATTTCTTAGTCTGCAATAAACTCTCCAGTTAGTATCAGTACGATCACTAAGATAAGCCTCATAAGCCCGGTCTCTTGACAATCTAGCATCAGCAATACACCTAGAATTCATCCAATTAGAACTATTTGAGTTTAATTTAACCCTAGATGTAGGAACAAAATTATGCAGGCCATCCACTAAATCATTTAATGTAGAAAGTTGCAAATCTACATCATTAGTAGAAAAAATAGGAGATACATCAAAAAGATTTAGATGCTGATAAAACTCATCATAATTGATCCGCTTATAATCCTTGTATTCAATCCAATTACTGCGAGTTAGAGAAGAAAATTTAATAGAAATAATAATAAAGCTGTGGTACGAAGAGAAAAATGGATATTGAACTTGACTACAATAAGCAACAATAGAAGGTTCACTCAGAAGAAAGTAGTCTATTAACGTGGTAGTATTAGTTCGCAAATTAAGGTGAGTTGGCAGACATTTATGAATACAGGTAAGACCACATCTTGAAATTAAAGAGCGGAAGTTATTCGATTTAATAGTATCAAAAAGGTCGTAATTAAAGTCCCCCATATTAAAGCGATATCTTCTATTTGTCATTTGAAAGAAAATAATCAAGTAGTATTTACTTTGAAATTGTCTTCCGTTTATCACTTGGAAGATAATTCGGCGACATTTGGAAAAAAAATATTTCAAAAATTTTATCTTTTGTCATAACTTTTTATGACAATATTGCGCCAATATCACCTTTGTATCATTTGGAAGATAAAGCAAATTTGTTTGAAATCTTTTATCAATTTGGAAAAAATTAAAACTAAATTTTTACAAAAACAATCAAAAGATATATAGGAAATAAACTCGTGACAAGTTAAGATTAATTGCGCGGGAAAAATCGGCTAAGATGAAATCAAGATAATTTATAAGTTGGTCAATGGATTATGTATGCAGATATTGTTTTTCAGGCTTAAATTTAATAATAAAAAAATTAAATTGTTTTTTTATTGTACCGGGAGTTTATTTAGCGATATCCCTTTTATCTTTCATATGAGTTATTGCTTTCATATTGCCTGGAAGTATTGTTTTAGTGTAACAGTTGTTTCCGACGGAGGAAACTTCCGGAATATGAAATTGATATTGCCGGCAATAAATGTTTTCTTCCTGGCGATATGTTCGGAGAATTTTCTTCGTATTGCCATGTTTGCTGGGTGATATTGATTTGAGTATGTTCCTGTTCCAAGGCACATAATAGAACAAATGCTTTCTCAGCGATAGAGTCCCCCAATCTCTTTATTATGTATACTCTTTGCTATTATTTTAATTTTCGTACCATACAAAATATTTAAAATATACCCTAAAATTCTGTTTTAAATTTGAAGTTTTTATTTGTTTTTATTTTATATTTACGTATTTTGTTTTTATTATTATCCAAATTTTGTTTACATTTATCTACAAATTTCCCCTTTATTTTTGAATATTTTGTTTTGGTTTGCAATTGGCATTATTTTAAAAGGTTTATTTTAACTATTTTGTATAGAACGGTTAAAACAAAACCTTTGCTTTAAAATAAAGTCGACTTTAACAAAAATATACCTTTGAAAAATATTGATAGTAAGGCTGATTGTTTTTTCATGAATTTGGCAAATATTTTCTCAAAATTTAAGGAAGTATGAGCAAATACAAAATATAGAAACATTTTTTATTTTTTTCTAAATTGTCCTTAGCGTTGAACAAATTTATAAAAAATAAAATTCACTGGAAACTAAAAATTTAATTTTTTCTACATATACACTAACTGTTATTGACTTATTAAAAAGAAATGGGATTTAGCATGAAAAAAATTTCATTATTCAAAAATTATCCAACGAATATGTAAACAGTCCAGTTTTTTAATAATTATTCAAAAAGTGGCAGCACTGAAATGGAGTATAACAGTTTTTGATAAATTATAATTTTGAAAGTGGTATGAGTTCCTTCAATACTGAAAAACGTAGATTTTCGCAACAAATTTTTTTTATTTTTTATAGCATAAATAAATTTAATATCCTTAACGAGACGTATCATTTTACTACTACTACTACTTTCCAAATAAGTGGTTCATATATTGCCCATGTCACAGTGACACTTTCTTATAATGTCATGTCCATGTAATGTAGATTAAATTATGAAAAATTCCTACATCTTTTACAACATGACAATTCCAAAGGAATTAATTACACATATTTGAATGATATGTTCTACTTGGCGTATACGTTATATTTAATTAAATAATAACACTCATACGTCATGGTGACCTTCATGTGAATAAATATTTTGTTCACATGTAAAAATTTATGGTAGATGTACCACTAAAATAAAAGTTTTAATTAAATTGTTAAAATTTTTGTTCAACAAATATTTAAATTGCATTTCAGGCCCTTTCTTCAAAAGTACTCACTGCCCCTACTGCAATAGCTTTAAAATGTTTTACATACATATGCAAGTTAAACTTTTTATAAAAGTAAAAAAGTATTATGTCAGCTCTTATGTCAAGTAGTGAATATAACTATAGCCCACTTACCTAAATAACGAAAAAAATTTATACACAGGGTGGCCCAAAATTACCGAAGGGGTTTAAGTTAAATAGCCATTGTGTCCCTTGCAGTGTGCGCTGTGGCTCCATGCTGTTGGAACCATAAAAAATTTTGGCCTTAAAAATGTTTCCAACATTGTCCGATATCGAACACCGTGTTCATTTTCCAAAAATTATGGGCCAATTATCTTTTCCGACGAAACTCCGCACCAAAGAGTACACTTAAGTGGGTATAATTGTCGCTGTTGAACTGCTCTTAAATTTTCCGTAGCCCATATCCTGCAGTTTTGCCTATTAACGAACCCATTTAATTGGAAATGGGCTTCGTCGCTCATTATTAAATTATAAATAAAATAATGATTTTCTTCTGATTTTTTCCGTAGACGATTTAAGCACGTTGTTCAATTGTGTACTGTTCCATTCTAAATTCCCCAAGTCTTCTTTACAAAATACTAAAAAAATTATAATAAAAAAGTTATAAGGAATTCAAACCCCTTAGTTACTTTTAGGCCACCCTATATAAACAAATATGGAAACAATTGACATACTCATATATAAAATTAGTCAATTCACAAGGGTGTGCTAACAGTTGTATGTATTGTAACAAAAATTTGAAAGGTTTAATATAAACTATATTTGTGAAGTAAGGCTGAGTTCCAAAACGTCATTTGCAATGCAACTGAACAAAGTCATGCATTCGTAAACGCAATTAGTGCGCATATAAAAAGCAAACTGTGCATCACAAATGTTGTTGATGCTTTGTTGACATGTTTTTATTACAAAGTAAGCAACACACTTGGTTGCTTTGTATCGAAACAGTAGTAAAACCGCAAACACTGCAATGTGTTTTGACGTTTAGGAACTCACCCTAACTTATGTTCGAAAAACCCATATACATTTAAAATTATTTCACGTAAGAGTTAATCTTAGACTTATTGCCATTATTATTAACCTCTTTTACATGAGTGCTATCAGTTTATAGTGAATATTTCTGTTAACAAGAAACACAGCAATTAAATGGACAACACGTGGGAGATAGGACAAATACAACATGTGTGCCTATATGTAGTGTGCTATGTATGAGGGTACTAGCAAGAATGGAATCTTATCAAAATCGTCCCTTAAGTTAAGATACAATTTTGTGAAATCTGTTTGTGTTTAGTCTATAAAATATACAATAATTATTATACCCTTGTGAACAACCTAAGTGTTTACTTTGATGGCCCAATTTAACATATATTTTTTTATTTTCATATAAAAGTTTAAGTTACAAAATAGAAGAAAAACTTTAAATCAAAATGATATTTAGGTAGGCAATTTTAATATATTTGAACATAATATTCTTCAGTTCGTTTCCTTTGTATACACTTCATATATCATTTTACTGTTCCGAACATATGATTAGTTTTACAAACACACGTCATCTATATAATAAATAAAGGTGATGTATGTTATTATAAAGTATTGTTTTATGATTTTACAAGGATGACTTACAGTGGAAAAGAATGTTTTATGAGTATGTACATTCTTACAAATATAGCTTCTTGAAATTTAATATGTTATATTTTAGGAAAAGTAATGCTCTAACAGCTTTTATGGGATATTAGTATTAAAAGGGAAGTATTTAACGATCACTATACCCACATATTACCTTAATGATTAATATATAAAGGTAGGTTATCTTTAGCATTGCTTTAAATTGCAAAATAATGATACGAATAATGGGTTATAGAAGTACTTAAATGTACTTACAAAATAAAAACTTATTGGTAATTGGCAAAACATTATTTTAGATATTATATTTACTAATTCGTTTTGAAAATTTTTACCACAAAATAGAAAATTTTCCACTGTAAAATTTTATTTGGCAAACATTTTTAGATTTCAAAAGATTTCTATTATCAAATTGCATTGTAATTAGGATGTTTAACCAGGAAATACTTGGGACGAATATACTAAAAAAAACTTCATCTTTTATAACTTTTTCAATAAAACTTTGTTAAAATTTAATTTTGGTTTTCTATCTATGCTTCTCTGAAAATGAAATTTCATAGTATTTGATAAAAGAAATATAACAAAATATAATCGATTGGAAAGATTTAATTAAATATTAGTTTTCTCAATATGAAATTTAACTCTAACGGATATTTTCTCTAAGGTCTAATTTTGAAGCAAGGTATCAAATATATGTATATTGCACTATGATAGAATTTTGTGTTCATTAATCCAATGATTGTTTTTATTCGAAAATCTCAAAAGGACGAGTTCATTGAATTAATGAATCATTTTCATTAAATTAAATTAGGGATGCCAAGCGGGAAATCCCGAATTCCGACATTTATGGGATTTATGGAATTGTCAAATACTGAATCCCGGGGTTATTTCTCAAAAATCCAGGGATTTTCTAATTTATTAATATTAATATGAACGCAAATAAACATAGTGAACAATTTATAAAAATTTGAAAATTTCGTAAACTTTATTAAGTTTTTGAGTTATTGATGCGAAAAAGAAAGTTAATTATTTTACCGGCTTCTCCTTGTCGCAACGAATCTGTTCTAAAATCTGTTTACAAAATACTGGGCGAAAGCGTACCTAAGTGCAGGCCTTCATATGCTATTTTTCGGTATTCATAAAGTATACAACATTATTAATTAACAACTATTAAATAATTATAAAATGCTTTATTCTATAAAAAAAATTAGTAACATTACATAAAAATTTTTATAAATAAGGAAAATTTAAATACCGAAAAATGCAGTAGTACTGAATCCCGGGATTTTCAAATATGAATCCCTAAATAAAATATTCTTTCTGTTATGTAACTATTTTTATTTATTTTGTACGTATTTATTTTATTTATTTATTTTTGTTGTCATCTTTTTGACATCTCTCTGTTCTAGACCTGAACCCGCAATCATCAGAATATGAACAGCACCGCTCTACCAATTGATCTAAATAACTAAAACAAAATGGTGTGATAATTTGGGCTTTTATATTTAAATAATTTTATTATGCAACCCTAGCGTGCATTTCTGGAACATACATATATTTCACTACCAGAGTAAAAAAAAATTGATCTCGCGCAATATCTAATCATATCCAATTTGATATTGTTTAAGATCTGCTGTAATATCTAGCTGATCCAATTAGATCTCAAAATTGGGTGTATACAATCATATCGTATTAGATCCCAATGCATAGATGGGGATAAACTTAGATCAAGTTATATCTCAAAATTGGGAGGTCCAATGATATCTTTGGGGATAAACCTAGATCTAATTTGATCCGAAAAATGGCGGATCGAATTATATCCAGCTATATATTTGTGGATAAACTTAAATCTAATTTGATCTCAATTTTGGCAGATCGAATTAGATCCAGCAATATATTTGTGGATAAACTTAGATCTAATTTGATCCTAAATAGTGGCAGATCGAATTAGATCCAGCAATATATTTGGGGATAAACTTAGATCTAATTTGATCCGAAATATGACAGATCGAATTAGATCCAATAATATATTTGTGGATAAAGTTAAATCTAATTTGATCCGAAAAATAGCAGATTGAATTAGATCCAGCAATATATTTGGGGATAAACTAAGATCTAATTTGATCCGAAAAATGGCAGATCGATTGCATTAACTGGTCCATTCTATTGAAATTAATTCTTGATTATCATTATGTCACATCCAATTTTATATAATTAGATAAACTCGTTTTTCGGATCGTATTTCATCATATAAGATCCAAGGTGGATCTAAATTACTGCAGCACGATCCACCATTTTTCGAATAAAATTCTATTTTGGCCGACATCAAAAAAAGATATGATTGTATGTTGTAACTCATTAATTTTTTTAATAGGGTATCCACAAAAATGACAGGAAAAAATAGATCCCGCATTATATTTGGGTACTACGTAAGATCTTCATTTATTTTGGATTAAATAAGATCCCTGTCAGATATTGCCAACTGTTCAAAAAATAATACACTAGCAGAGCACTGATTTCATAAAAATTACAATATTTTGTTAAAATAAGGTCTAAACTCAGAAGGTTTCGAGTTCGATACCGTTCACGGCTATGAATTTTTTTATAAAATGAATTTCTTTTTATAAAATTATAATTTTTTTTCTATAAATGTTTTTATAAAATTATATTTTTTTTTTTTTATTAAATTGAATTTTTTTAATAAAATAATTTTATTTACATCTTTTTGTTGCTCTACACCATTTCCAATTGTATCAATTGTTTTTAAAATTTATCGATTGTGTTTCAGAAATAATTAATTGTACTTCAGAACTTATTAATTATTTTTCAGATTTATGAATTGTTTTTCAGAACTAGTCAATTGAATTTCAGTTTTATCAATTGTATTTCAGAAATTATTAACTGTATTTCAGAAATTCACAAATGTATTTCAGAAATTCACAACTGTATTTTAGAAATGATCAAACTGTATTTCAGAAATTATCAATTGTATTTCAGAAATTATGAAATGTATTTAAGACATTTTTCTCTATTAACTATGAAATACAATCAACAAATTCTGAAATAGATTTGATTATTTCTGAAATACAATTAATAGCTTCTGAAATACAGTTAATATTGTAGTTGCTGATGAGTTACCATATATGACAATATAGTGTTTAAATGGCACCATATATGACAATATATTGTTTATTTGGCACCATAAATGGTTGTTTAAATGACACCATATATCAATATATATGGCACTATATATAGTAGCATATATTATCATATCTGGAACTGTATTAAATATACTGTTCATAAGGTACCATATATGACCATATATTGTTTAAATGCCACCATATATGATAATATATGGTTTAAATGGCACCATATATGATAACATCTAGTTTAACTAGCGCCATATATAGTTATATATTGTTTAAATGATAACATATATAATTATATATTACTAAAATGCCACCATATATATTAAGATATAGCTCTATATATAACTATGTATGCAATAAGATCAGCCATGCTATGTAATATATAATCATATATACCATATATAATATTATGAAGGCCGATATCTAATTAGATGAAATTATATATGGCATAATATAAGGAAAAATTTCTGAAAAAGACGTCATATATAATTATATATGGATATACATAACGACATGTCTAATTATATATTGCAATATATGCCACATATGATTATATATAATTTTTTTTACTCGGGTACATTGTGCAGCAACCGGAAAATTTGGTTATCGCAATCAAATTTCTTACTGACATAAGTTTAATGTACTATTTTAACCGAAATTCTGTTGTAATTACCGAGCTTCTGTCGCCACAAATAAATACATCGGTGGCTCCAACTAAACTATTTAGTTGGTAAGAATTTCGATTGTGACAATGACTCTGTTTTCTCTGTGTAGCAAATCCAAAACCCCTAATTAAATTATAACATTCCTACGGAGGGATTAGAAATATATAATGAAAAAATAATCATCAAATTAATGAAGTTTTCATGCATTTAATGAAAACTCTTGTTTGATGGTGAAGTGAATCTCGTGGAAAAAGTTATGTGAATCGATAGACAACACGCGCATGGCAGGCTTACAGTGGGAACGATATAATTACCACGAAAACGATAACCTGGGCTATTGGAAGTTTCTCTCCTTACAAATTGCCGCGTCTGGATGGGATAGAGTTTCGGTAATTCAATAGAGTCCTCAAAAGGTGATTACTCCCTGGCTGCTTGAGATGTACAAACTTTGTCTCTTTCTCAACTATTAGCGGGAGGAGGGTTAGGGTAGTATTTATACCTAATATTGGCAAGAGGGACCATGAAAGTGCAAAGGATTTTAGGCCGATCAGTCTCTCATCTATCCTGCTTAATATACTGGAAAGACGCATTGATGCACATATTAAACTACAGCTAGAGAAATCGCCACAACTCTCTAGTAGTCAAGATGCATATCTTAAAGGCCACTCAACGGAAACTGCGCTTCATGAAGTTGTGAGCGTAGTGGATAGATCCTTGGAATTTGGACAATATACATACCTTGGCTCTCTTCTCGGATATAGAAGGAGCTTTAAACAATATCAGAACCGAGGCGATACAGAGCGCCCTTTTTGATTTCGGCGTGAAGACTTTTATCAGCGGCTGGTTAGTAATCATACTGTACTCTCGAATTGTCAACGCTCATCTGGGTTATAGCTAGAAGTCAAAAGTCAGGAGAGGAATCTCGCCCTTGTTGTGGTTTCTGCTTATTAACTCAGTTCTTGTTAGGTTGTGTAATAAGGGTACTAAGTCATTGCTTATGCTGACGATGTGATGATACAGGTTTCAGGGATGTTTTTCTAGATGTGATATGTGACATAATGACCAGCGCTCTGGATACTCTCAGTAATTGGGCCACAAGCTGTGGCCTGGGAATGAATCTGAGTAAAACAGAACTGGTGCTTTTCACCATAAGACACACTCTCTGGACATGCTAAATATCTTGGAATCAAACTATACACGAAACTATTGTGGGGCCTTAACACCGAGCACAGGATTAGGAAGACAACGGTTGCTTTATACTAATGTAGGAGCGTGTTTGGTTTAGGGTTTGAGTCCGAAAATGGTGTTGTGGACGTAGCCGCAAATTGTACGCCCAATACTCATTTATGGCTCTATTGTGTTGTGGACGTGTTGTGGAGACTTGCACCTGTGAGGCTCTCAATGCAATGCTTTATATTATTTCCATTGATTTATATGTGATGGCAGCTTCTGCTGGTAGTGCGGATTCGCTCCTATGGGTTCTTGGGAGGGTAAAACCTATGAAGATTAGAGCCCCCTCAAAATATACCTTGGTTTGTTTTATGATGATTCTCAAAATATTTCGGGTTTAGCAGTTAGATCTAACGAGCTGGACCGTTTTTAGAAAATCTCTTTTTTATAGTTTTTGGAATAATTTTGCATTTTAGCTAAAGATAACATACACAATATGGGTATCATATGAAAGATTTTTGCAACGCGCGTCCAACGGTATATATATAGCATGTCCAAGCATATCCAGAAATTACCCGTTTTAATGGATATTCTATGAAAATAAGGAATTTTTTAATTTTTTGTGCAGAGAGGTTTATAATTTAAATGTCAAATTAACACATATTAACGTCTACGCGATTTAAGGGAATACGTATTTAAAATTTTTTGAAATTCGTGCTAGTTCGCGTTTTATCAGATATTCGATTGGTGCTAAACTCTTTATTCTAAACAGGCAATATGGGTATCAAAATTTTTCTTTTGACAAGTTCATGATCATTGTGTGAAAATAATTTGGAATCGGCCAAAAGTCCTCACTGGTTTGTTTTTACTATAGACCATGGTGTTGATATCAGGAAAATAGGTTAACGAGTTAAGACTTTTTCATCACTCTGTAAAAGAAAAATAGTACAACTGAAAGTTTTGTTACTTCATATTTTTCTTTACCATTTACACGTAGTAAACATATATATGTCGTATGAATATAATATAAAAGTTTTCAAAGTTATACGTCGTAGTTTCTCATATACTTCATTTTAGTGTATTGTGACAGCATAAATATGCTCAAAATTGTAAGACATGGCACACCAACTGACCAGCTCAACATAAAGTATAACTTATAAAACAAAAAACTTTTTAAATTGTTTATGAAAAAGGGCATCACTAACTACCAGATAAAGTTTTCAGTTACAAAGAATCGATTGCACAACATTTCGGTTTTTTTTGCAACCTATGCTACTATCGGTTCTATTACCGTTGATTTTTCTTTAATTGTTCCAAAATCCACCGCTTTTATGGCTCAAAAGTAGAACCCGTTGCACTAGAATCCGTCAGTTATAGCTAGGGTTTGGGGTTCGGGAATCCCCGGGCGGGAATTCCCGGGAAAATAATATATTTTTCCCGGGAAAACGGGAAATTTGAAAAATATTAAATTATTTTTATTTAGAATATGATTTTTTAATTTTAGTCATAAAAAACATTTTAAATACCAAAACAAAAATGTTAATGTTAAAATTTTTTAAAATGGAATCAATTTCTTTGACACACAAAAAAGAAATTGATTCCCTTTTAAGTAATAAAGATTTTTCGCATAACCGATTCAAAATGTAAGTAGTAAAACCTAAAAATCTGGTAAAATGTTTAAAAGAAATATGAACAAAAAGTTTTGTTTCTTACAAATAATCGCCCTTTTTATCTAAATTTTTTGGGGGCGCTGTGGTGTAATGGTTAGCGCGTTGGACTGTTGCAAGTAAGGTTGCGGTTCGAGCCCCAACCAAGGCAACATCAAATTATGAAAAATAATAATATGCATGAGTTTTTTCTATCCCTCATACATATCGCAGCGTCCTGCTTCGGTGTTCCCATAGCACTTAACCCCACCGAAGTAAAATAATATAACAGGGCTATGAACTAAAAAGCTTCAACAAAGTCCGCCAACTCTTCATCAGATGGCGCGCAACAACTGTTCTAAGATTCAACATCTCGCGCAATTGCAGTGTTGCCATATTCGAAGCCCTTTGCACTTCTCCTCTATCCCCTTTCCAAAGGAAGCAACACGTTAATTAATAGGATGAATTTCCTGAGTGTTGCTTCTCTTTAACAAAAATAAAAAAATGTATATTTCAGTTAAAGACGACTTTAGTTAACATATTGGGTGGCAGTATACCTTGACTTGGTTTATATTTGGAGCATTCTGATTGATTAATTTATTTTCAACCAATCAAAATATTTGAAAATATAAATATTTTTGTAGGGCTTTCATACACAAAAGGAACAAAGCCGTATGATTAAAAATAAAGTCGACTTTAAATTTAATATAATCCTTTATATTAAGGGCCAATAATTTTATAAGTAACGTTTCCATTAATAAAATATTTTCAAGTAAATTTACTTTATTTAATTACACCTGCTTTCAAACTAATATATTATTTTTTATTAAATAATAAAATGTCAGAGTATGGAAATACTTTACAAAAAAGGACAATACAGCGCAGTGCAATATTTGCCCTAAAAGACTAATGGTTAGTTTATCCGACATCTAAGTTTGGTTCACAAAAAAAAAATTGATATTCGTGCAACTTTTCTTGAAGAAAATGAGCCAAATGTGATAAAGCGGTTTGTTTCCGACAGTCCAGTAGTGGGTGCTTTCTGCTGGAATCATGCAATTTATTTGGCAGTGCTTAGAGTAATTTATGTGAAATCAAATGTTCAACATTCTGATATTTTTACTTTGAATTCTCACTATACAGACTGCATTTGTACTGAAATAGTGTTTTTTTTAACAAAGATTATTTATATAGGTGGTTTTCATTAACAATTTTTTTAAAAAATATTTCCCGGAATTCCCGGTATTCCCGGGAATCAAATTTTTTTATTCCCGTTTCCCGGGAAATAAAAAAGTCCAGGAAATCCCAAACCCTAGTTATCTCTATATATAAAAGAATAACGTGACTGACTGACTGACTGACTGACTCAACATCGCCCAGCCCAAACCGCTGAAGCTAGGAAGTTAAAATTTGGTATGTAGGTTCCTCTTTCGGGGTAGACGTCCGCTAAGACGGGATTTTTGGAAATTCCTACCGGAACGGGCAAAAAGGGGGAAAGTGTCCCCCTTGACGGCCTGCCAAAACCCCTTTGGCTAGAAAGCTGAAATTTAAGATACGTGTTCCTTGGAGTAGGGGCTAACTTTTCTGGAAAGTACTTTCTAGAATTTTGGACAGGGACGTTGTAAAAATGGGGGTTAAAAAGGGGAAAAATGCCCCCCTTGACGGCATGCCCAAACCGCTGGAGGTAGGAAGTTGAAATTTCGTATAAAGGTTCCTCCACTATCGTAGACATCCACCAAGACGGGAGTTTTGGAAATTTTTACAGGGACGGGCAAAAAGGGGAAAAAGTCTCCCCTTGACGGCCTGCTCAAACTGCTGGAGCTATGAAGTTGAAATTTGGTATGTAGGTTCCTCGACCGGTGTAGACGTCCGTTGAGACGGCATTTTTGGAAATTCTTATCGGGAGGGGCAAAAAGGGGACAAAAAAAGTACCTTTTTCCAAAAAAGTACCTTTTCCCAAAAAAAGTACCTTTTCCCAAAAAAAGTACCTTTTTCCCAAAAAAAGTACCTTTTTCCAAAAAAAAGTACCTTTTTCAAAAAAAGTACCTTTTTCCAAAAAAAGTACCTTTTTCCAAAAAAAGTACCTTTTTCCAAAAAAGTACCTTTTTCCAAAAAAAAGTACCCTTTTCCAAAAAAAAGTACCTTTTTCCAAAAAAAGTACCTTTTTCCCAAAAAAGTACCTTTTTCCAAAAAAAGTACCTTTTTCAAAAAAAAGTACCTTTTTCCAATAAAAGTACCTTTTTCCAAAAAAAAGTACCTTTTTCCAAAAAAAAGTACCTTTTTCCGAAAAAAGTACCTTTTTCCAAAAAAAAGTACCTTTTTCCAAAAAAAATACCTTATTCCAAAAAAAGTACCTTTTTCCAAAAAAAGTACCTTTTTCCAAAAAAAGTACCTTTTTCCAAAAAAAAGTACCTTTTTCCAAAAAAAGTACCTTTTTCCAAAAAAAGTACCTTTTTCCAAAAAAGTACCCTTTTCCAAAAAAAAGTACCTTTTTCCAAAAAAAGTACCTTTTTCCAAAAAAAGTACCTTTTTCCAAAAAAAGTACCTTTTTCCAAAAAAAGTACCTTTTTCCAAAAAAAGTACCTTTTTCCAAAAAAAAATACCTTTTTTCAAAAAAAGTACCTTTTTCCAAAAAAAGTACCTTTTTCCAAAAAAAGTACCTTTTTCCAAAAAAAAGTACCTTTTTCCAAAAAAAGTACCTTTTTCCAAAAAAAGTACCTTTTTCCCAAAAAAATTCCTTTTTCCAAAAAAAGTACCTTTTTCCAAAAAAAGAACCTTTTTTAAAAAAAGTACCTTTTCCCAAAAAACATACATTTTTCCAAAAAAATAACTTTTTCAAAAAAAGTACCTTTTCCAAAAAAAAGTACCTTTTCCCAAAAAAAGTACCTTTTTCTAAAAAAATGTTCCTTTTCCCAAAAAACATACATTTTTTCAAAAAAATACCTATTTTCAAAAAAAGTACCTTTTCCAAAAAAAAATACCTTTTCCCAAAAAAAAGTACCTTTTTCTAAAAAAATTTTCCTTTTCCAAAAAAAATACCTTTTTCCAAAAAACATACATTTTTACAAAAAAAAAAAACACCTTTTTAAAAAAAATACCTTTTCTAAAAAAAGTACAAATAAAGTAGTTTGTAAAAACAAAGTATCTTTTTCCAAAAAATTTCGTTTCGTTTCGTGTTTCCATTTAAAATAATATATAATTTCAAAAAAACTACTTTTTTTCCTCCCCCCACGGATATCTCCACTAAACAAGGTTTCTTGATATTCGGCATAGACGTGCGCTAAGACGGGATTTTTGGAAATTCATACCGGAACGGGTAAAAAGGGGAAAAGTCTCCCCATAAACAGTCTCACAAATTGGAAAAGTGCCTGCCAAAACCACTGGAGGTAAGAAGTTGAAATTTGGTATAAAGGTTCCTCCACTGTAGTAGTCATCGACTAAGTTTTTATTTTTGGAATTCCCTACAGGATATCCCAAAAGGAAAGTCGGTATGTGAGTTCCTCCTTCTGTGTAGGCGTCCGCTTAGACGGAATTTTTGAAATTCCTATCGGGAGGGGAAATAAGGTAAAAGTCTCCTCCTGACGGCTTGCCCAATCCCTTTTGGCCAACATAAAATTTTAAATATGTATTCCTTGGAGTAGGACTAACTCACCGGCAACGTAATTTTTCTATTTTGGAACAGGAACATAGTAAAAATGGTGGTTGAAAGGGAAAAATGTCCCCACTAACGGCCTGCCCAAACCGCTAAGGCAATGCAGTTGAAATTTGATATGAATGTTCCTCATCCATCGCAGATAGCCGCGAAGATGGAATTTTTGTAAATTCCTAAAGGGAGGGGCAAAAAGAAGAAAAGCCTCACCTTGGGGGCCGGTAAAAAACCCTTCGGCTAGAAACCTGAAGCTTAAAATGTGGGTCCCTGGAGTGAGGGCTAACTTATTAGAATGATACTTTTTTGAATTTTGGAGAGGGTCGTTATAAAATGGGGGCTCAAAAAGGGAAAGTTGCCCCTTAACGACCTGTCCAAACTGCTGGAACTAGGAAGCTGAAATTCGGTACTTAAGTTCCTCTCAGCCTGCTCAAACTGCTGGAACTAGGAAGCTGGAATTCCCTGTCGATGGATTTTCGGAAATTCCTACCGAGAGGGGCACAAATAGTAAAAGTTGGCTAGAAACCTGAAATGTAAAACATATGTTACTTGGAGTATGTGCTCACTTACCGAGAAGGTGCTTTTTGGACAGGGACATTGCAAAAATGGGGATTAATGAAGAGAAAAGTGCCGCTTAAAGGCCTGCCCAAACCGCTGGAGGTAGGAAGTTGAAATTTGGTATTAAAGTTCCTCCTCTATTGTAGACATCCGCTAAGATGAGATTTTTGGAAATTTCTACAGGTAGGGTCAAAAACAGGAAAAGTCTCCCCCTTAACGGCCTGGCCAAACTGCTGGAACAAGGGATCTTAAATTGGGTTTCTTCTCCAACGTTGACGTCCCCTAAGATGGTATTTTTGGAAATTCATACCAGGGGGGGTAAAAAGGGAAAAAACTTCCCCCTTGACGGCCTGGCCAAACTGCTGGATATAGAGACCTAAAATTATGTATGTAGTAGGTTCCTCCTCCAACGCAGACGTCCTCTAAGACGGAATTTTTGGAAATTCCTACCGGGAGGGGTAAAAACGGAATAATTCTCCCCCTTGATGGCCTAACCGAACCCTTCGGCTAGAAATCTGTAATATATAATATGTTTTCCTTGGAGTATGGGCTAACTTATCGACAAGGCATTTCTAGGACTTTGGACAGGAACGTGGTAAAAATGGTGGTTCAAAAGCGGAAAATTGCCCCCCCCCCCTTAACGTCTGCGTCTTTAGCTAGAAACCTAAAACTTAAAGAACAAGTGTATATGAAACACTAAAATTAAGAAACTAAATAGGAAACGAGTGGGATTGAAACACTACACAAGTGGAATGAAATGGATATAAACGTTGAACGAGTGGAATTACCTGTTCAAACACTATCAACGGAATATGAAACTTATGTAGCATTGAAACATACTCTCGAAAAAGTTAAACAAATTTTCTAAAAGAGAAAAAACCTTAGAAAAGGAATGGAACTTATATATCGATATTTAAACTTCATGTAACGAAGCACAGGTGGAAGAAACCGACGCAGTAAATTTTCCAACTGAATTTGTGAATTTACTTGAATTGCCAGGTCTACCTTTACATAAACTGGAATTAAAAAAAAACTTTAAGACACGCTAACAACGTAGCTTTGCCCGCTATTTTTAATATTATAAAATGCTTTCCAACCCTGCTTTACGTTATTTATTTTCATTCAAAACACAAATGAACAAAACTACTTACGGGTCTATCTACCTAAGTTCGCACTTTACCAAATTATCTTAACATACACACGTATATTGCAATTTATTATGGATTCATTACTATTCATGAGAAAAAGTGATCAAATATTTATTTATTTTAAACCCATTGTTGTGCAGAATTATTTATTTGTGGTGGCTGGGTGAAGGCTTTTATTATAAAAACTGTACTTTAAATAAAAAGCGAATTTAAAAAAATTGTCGGGGGGAGGGGCGCCCCCCCCCTAAACCTTAAGGCACGCCAACAACGTAGCGGGCTGCGACCGCTATCTTTAATATTATAAATCGCTTGCCAACCCTGCTTTACGTTTTTTATTTTCATTTAAAACACAAATGAATAAAACTACTTACGGGTCTATCTACCTAAGTTCGCACTTTACCAAATTATCTTGACATACACACGTATATTGCAAATTATTATGGATTCATTACTAACAAACCACTTTCATGAGAAAAAGTGATCAAATATTTATTTATTTTAAACCCATTGTTGTGCAGAATTATTTATTTGTGGTGGCTGGGTGAAGGCTTTAAATAAAAAAACTTTAAATAGAAAACGAATTTAATAAAAATTGTGGGGGGCGCAGCCCCCCGGGGGGAGGGCGAAGCCCCCCCCCCCTTAACCTTTAAGGCACGCTAACAACGTAGCGGGCTGCGCCCGCTAGTACCTTATATTTAAGATCCGTAGAACGGATTTGTGAACTAGCAGCAATGAATCGGTTCTAGTGAAACTAGTTGTAGAATTGTTGTAGTTGGCAAGTAATTGTAAAAAATATTTTTGGGGAGCTGCAAAACTTATGTTTTATTATTACAAAACACTTAAAGATTTTTCACTAATTTGACTTACTTTTTAAAAAGTCGGACATTAAGCATGGAATGTCTCATGAAGTATAAGTTATATTTTACTAACTGTAGAAAAAACCAAAACTATCTAGAGCAAGTGAAAAGAAATAAATTGAAAATGGACATATAACAATTGCATGACACATTTTTATTTTAACACAAATTCAAAGAATACTTCTTTAAATATAAAATGAAATTGAACAAAAACTTTATAAATTTCCTTAAAAAATTCTTTTAAAACCAGGATGAAAACTTGGTGTAGATATATAATTCAATTAGTATCTGATTGATACACCCAGAAAACAAATTCAGTTCTGATAACCCCATTTGTAGTCAATCGCATGGTTCGGTTGTGGTAGCCGAATTTTTCAGTTGTGGCAGCAGAAAACCAATTCAGACAAGACTAATTTGACCGTGACAATGGAATTTTAGATGTATTAGGAACAATTCGGTAGCCGCAAACGAAAAATTCATTTGATGCAACTAAACCATTCGATTGGTAACAAATGAGGTTGTCAGCACCGAATCTGTTTTCTGGGTGTATAGCAGCACTAATATTTTACGAGTCCCTTTTATATTAAATTAACAATTTTAATACAAAAAAAATCCATTTATACTTGTTTTTTACCACAATAAATTTATTGGATTTGCAACATTTTCTGTACTATTCAATCATTCAATCACTCGGTCATTGTTATTTTGTATCTGACACAGAAATAAATAAAAAAAAAAACAAGTTCACTGACAATCGCAAACCATAAAACCAGACCACAACTACCCAGTTAGAAATTGTCAATGGTACAACAAATCAAGAACTAGTAAATTATCTATTTTTATTCTATTGGAAAATACATTATGACTGAATTTAGTTCTTTCTACTTTAGTTAATTTAAAAATAACTAATGTGGAAAATAGAAGAAACGGGACAATTGTAATTCAAAGTGAAAATAGTGAGGAAAGAGAAAAGATAAAAACAGCCATACAAAACGAAATGAGTGATGGCTATGAAATTAAGGTGCCCAACCCAACGGAATTTTATATAGATATTACGGATATGTCATTTAAATATTCGGAGGAACAAATCATCGAAAAATTGAAGAAACAAAATCCAATTATATGCAATAATGAAATAAAAGTAACAAAAACATATGAATATAAAAGAAAAAATAAAACAATACATAACGTTAAAATAAAAACTGATAGCGAAGCATATACAAAAATAATTGGTGCACAAAGGATAAATGTAGGCTGGGAAAGATGTCGGGTGTTCGATGGAAACGATGTAATGAGATGCTTTAAATGCAAAGGGTTTAATCACAAATCAAGTGAATGTAAAAATCAGGAAATATGTTTTAAATGTCATGGGAATCACAGATCACGTGAATGCAATAAGGAACAAATAATAAAATGCATAAACTGTGTAAAGATGAATCAAAGGCTAAATATGGGCCTAGATGAAAATCATGGAACCTATAGTAAAGAATGTGCAGTGTACCAAAATAAATTACATATCAAAAAGAAGAAAATGGGTTTATCTTTTTAACAATTAAAGAACATATATATATTATATACAAATGTGCAGGGCCTAACAAATAATTTTAATCAAGTGGAAATAGTTGCTGCGAGTGAAAAACCTGAATTTTTTATCTTATCGGAAACACATATGACAGAATGTATTAATGAAGAAGAAATTGGTCTACACGAATATAATCAGTTAATATCGTTTTCAAATTCCACGAGAACTGGAGGTGTAATTATATATTATAAAAAAGATTGGAACGTGGCTAAAAAATTTGAAAAAGTGGCCAATTCAAAATACTGGATTATTGCAATTACAGCTAAACGTGAAAATACACAGATTATAATTGTAGCAGTATATAGATCACCTAGTGGCTATGAATCGGAATTCTGTGAAATGTTTCAGGAATTTTTGGATGATTTATGTGAAGAAACCTGTGATATAATAATAACTGGAGACTTTAATATAGATTGGTCAACTAATAATTTTTACAAAAATAGAATGGAGAGCTCGTTCAACGATAATGGACTTAAACAGATGGTGAATGAATATACTAGGGTGACAAAAACAACAAGAACTATAATAGACTACGTTATAACAAACAGTTACAAACTATCGGTGCAAAATTGCAACGAAAACAAAATATCAGATCACGAAATGATAAAAATATTAATAAAAGATGATAAAAATAACCATAAACAGGAACTAAATAATAAAACAGAAATATTTAAATATAAAAAAGACCTATTTACAAGAGAATTAAGTGCAGTAATAAATTTTGAGAAAAATATAAACGTTAGCCAAAATGTATTAATGTTTGATAAATGCATGGAAGAAATTGTACAAAAGTTTACTACAATAAACAAATCAATAAAAGGACAAAATATTGTGAATAAGTGGTTTACTAATGAATTGTGGTTAATGAAAAGAGAAAAAATAAACAAATATCAAACTGCCAGATTTGAGAACACAAACGAAGCATGGGAAAGTTACAAATCAATTAGAAATTTGTATAAAGTTAGAATTGAAAATGAAAAATATAAATACATAAACGGCAAAATTAATAGTGCAACAGACCAAAAACAAATGTGGAGAGAAATCAAAGACTTAGTAATCAAGAAAAATCCATCTGTGATAAAGAATGTGATATGTAACAACGTAGAATATAAGGACAACAACCAAATAGCTAGTCAATTTAATAAATATTTCGTAAATGGTATTGGCGAAATAAGGCAATCAATAGAAGATGTGCAATATACAAATCAAATACATATTGTTAACTCAAAATTCGAATTCAGTGCAATAACAATTTTAGAACTTAAAAATATAGTAAAACAAGTGAAAAACAAACCAGATTATTGTAAAATATCAACGAGAATAATTCTAGATAATTGGCATTTAACTGGCAAAATTCTACTGAACATAATTAATACATCTCTAAACACGGGAATATTTCCAGAAAACTGGAAGGAAACAATGGTAACTCCTATTGAAAAAGTGGCAAAAACTAAAAAATGTGAAGAATACCGCCCAATTAATACATTGAAAACGTGTGAAAAAATATTAGAGAAAGTCGTGAAAGAGCAATTAGAAAAATATATGGAAAATAATAAATTAATATCAAAATACCAATCGGGTTTTCGAAAAAAATTTTCTTGTGAAACTGCTGTGAATTATGTTATAAATCGGTGGAAAAACATAGAGAAAAATAAAAAAATTATGGCAATATTTCTAGATTTTAAAAGAGCATTTGAGACAATTGACAGAAAAATACTAATTCAAAAACTATATATGTATGGTATTAAAGAAAAGGAACTTGAGTGGTTTAAATCGTATTTAACAGACAGAAGGCAAATTACTAAAGTTAACGGTGTTAAATCAAATGTAATTTTTAATAATTTTGGAGTTCCACAGGGATCTATTTTGGGTGCCTTATTGTTTATTATATATATAAACGACATGCCGAAAATACTGAATGAATGTGAAATAGTATTATACGCAGACGACACTCTAATATACGCGGAAGGGGATACTAGTGAAGAATGTCACAACAAATTGTTACATGATATAAATAATATTAATACGTGGCTAAAAATGAATAAGCTTAAATTGAATGAGAATAAAACAAAACTTTTGGAAATAAATATGACTAGTGAAGCTACAATCAAAATTAATGATAAAGTAATAGAAAAAGTAAACAATATTAAATACCTTGGTTTTATAATAGATAGTAAATTAAAATTTAAAGAACATATCGAATATATTTGCAAGAAAATCGGAAAAAAAATTGGTTTCTTTAAGCGAACAAGAAATCAAATCTCCATAATTACGGCAGTAAACATATACAACACAATAATAAAACCTCATTTTGAATTTGGCTCAACAATATTATATACATGCTGTACTGAATCTCAATTAGAAAGACTACAAAAATTACAAAATAAGGCGATGCGAGCTATTTTAAAATACAATAGATATACACCGATAGAGACAATGTTAGACACCCTTAGATGGCTAAATATAAAACAAAGGCTAGAACTCAACACGTTGATTTTTATTAGAAAAATAAAAAATGGAAATGCGCCGGAATATCTCAGGGACCAAATTAGATATGTTGGCGATGTACAACCATACGGATTAAGAAATGCAGAAAATTTCAGGCTACAAAAAACGACTACAACAGCAATGCAAAGATCACTTTTCTACAAAGGTTTTAAATTATTTAATTCACTTCCGAAAGATATTAAAACAGAGGGAAATGATATTGTTTTTAAGAGAAAATGTGTAAATTTTGTAAAAAGATGAATAATTATGAATCACAAAATAAAATAATTTTTTTTTTTTTTTTTTTTTTTTTTTTTTTTTTTTAATATATTGTAAATGAGAATATTAAAAGTATTTTGAATACTAATAAATGAATAAATAAAAATAAAAAAAAAAAAAATTTAGCAATTTAGAAGAACCTTTAGGTACACAATATTCAATGTAAAATTTTTTATGTGTTTAATAAAACACATTTGTAAATGACTTTTGGTCGCTTTTTTTTCTTTTTTTTTTTTTTGTCTGAAACCAAAAATTATAAATATTTTTATAATAAAGACCAACACTTATAGAAAACTCCCTACTAATTCAGTACACTGCACTATGGTCCTGCACTTTTTTTTATCCAAAATGAATGAAACTTATAAACATTTTGTTTTTAGTTGCAAAATGGGTTGTTTTAAAATTAAAGAATATTTATAGTAGTTTCGGTTAAAATCAAGAGTTAAGATCTTCAACTTTTTCGGAACTAGTTTACTTTCTGACAAAATAACGGATATGAACCAGTTTTCTACAAATAATAGAAATTTGAGTAGTGACTTAACCCTCTAATGCTCTTTCTTTTTATAGCGATAATATTTATGCTATACATTTGGTATTGCAAACTATCTACGGCACTAACATTAACATTTTCAATTGTCGCCTCATTTAGGCGATATAAAGTTTCAAAACGAATGAAGCAATAGAATATCAAATAATTTCGGGGTTTCCTATAAAAACAACAGGGTTAAGATCCGGACTTAAGGCTGGTCATTTCATTGCTGCAATATTTTTCTTGAAGAAACTACTCACAAGGAGAGTATCTTATGTGACAGTCTCCGATCATTATGAAACTGAAGTATTTTGTAGAAAAAAAATTCTAAGGTTGGGGTATCTGAGATTTTCGGCCGTCTCGGGCATTTAGTGGGTTAAAACTGGGGTCAAAAATTACCCAATTTTTTAGGAGATTATCACATGAGACACTTTCCTTGTGAGTGATATTGTTATTGTCTAATGATATTATAATTTTGGTATCGGAAAAGAACTTTTTGTCATAACTTGAGTCACCTGTAAAAGTACCTTGCCATCAATTTTCCGTTTGCAGTTTTCTGACTGGGTAGATATAAAAACTAGCTTTATTTTTGTGGTTAACAGCAGCAATTTGAAAAAAAAGTAAAATTGACATTTATTATCTGTGACTTTCAGCAATTTTGTGGAAAAAAATTGAATTACTGATTTATATGATTTAATTTAAAAAAAATATATGGAATCATAAGTGAAGAGAAAAATTATAAAATGCTTTAATATATTCGCAACATTGTAATATAAAATTTGCTTGAGCCACAAGATCTACGAGTATTTCGATTTTTTAAAGTATTGTAAAATCAAATATTATACAAGAATAAATTCAGTTCATTGTTCAATTTTTATTAAAATTACAAAAAATCTGTGTAAGACAATTTGCATAATGGATCTGTCCATAAAATTTTGAATTTTATTTTCCTCATGCCTCAATGTCCCATTAATTTAATTGAATTTTTATCATAAATAATGCAGTGGCAATTCCATGCTGGGCACAATTAAAGTTTTAATAAATTATAAAGAAAAAAGAAACATGATTGACATTATTTATAAAAATTTTCGTATTTAATCAATAAGTAAAGCACGCTTTAAATACTTTAAATACGTAACTATGTATATGTTACATTACTTCTGCAATAACAACAAAAAGTTGTACCTACATTAATAGCCAGAAGGTTAGCGCAAATAAAATAAACTCAAAAAAGAAAGCATGCTTTTGAAAAATAATTCCCTTTATTTAAGTTTTTTTTTTATTTTCTCTTTTTGCTTTGAGACCTTTTAAACTTTTGATAAAAATGCAATACAAGGTGAACAAAAAAATAATATAAAACAGAAAATAATACACGTAATCCTCGATAGATTTACGTGCTTTATGCGTTACACAAAAACAAACGCATGAAAACATTTCGAAAAATTTTAAGAAAAATCCTTTTAAATAGAAATAGTATAAATATTATATTAAATGTTATCACATTTTTGTGATAAAATGAATTAAACCATTGACTTAGAAAACAAGCACAGATTAAAACACATGAAAGAAAATATTTAAATTTTCATATAAACTCATATGTGCTTTAAAATGTTTTGAAAGAAAATTAAAAAAAGCTTTGTATTTAATTACTTACATGTATGTATTACAAACAAATTACTAAAATATTCTGTTAATGCCCTAAGGGGAAGTAATAATTGAATTTCAAATAAATTTCATTCATACACTTTAAGGTTAAATTACAATTTCTTATTGGTTTTTTAATTATAGAAAATATTAAAACTGCTTATGGCAATGACTATATAATTCACTCATACTATGTTAGCATGATTTACCTGCAAGCAGGAAACAGGCTAGTTTTAAGGAAAACCAAAGATGAATTAATATATATTTATGCTTAAATTACAATAATTATGACGAGTTATATCAGTAGAACCATTAAAAATATCATTTTAACATTGAAAGGGCACGAAAAAATTTCAATTCCCTATTTTCAGCCACATTTTACATATACAGTGGTGGCAAATTTAATAGGAACGATTCAAGTTTTTTCTAATTTTATTTTCGTTGCCTTTATTTTTAAAGATCAAAATAGTGGCTAATTCGACCCGAAAGGCAAATATGTGGTATAGAATATTGTGCAGAATTTTAGCGTAATGTCTATTTTTTAATTTGTCACTTATTTTAAGTGGGCGTGGTCGATATCAAATTACATAATATAATTTAGCGAGTGCTGATCGGATCTATACAAACTGTATATTTTTGTAAATTCTGCGAAATTATCTTGCATTATTTTTATCCAGAAATGGTCGCCAGACTTAAAATGACAGTGGCTTAAACATGAAAAAAGTTTTCTTTGTTTTTAGCGATTTTAAAATAAAGTATCATTCCATAAAAATGGGTACAAAAATGGAAGATTTTGGACATGACCCCTTTCGATTTTTACAAAACTTGGTACATACATTCTGCTAAGTGTCACGATATTAAACGTAAATTTTTTTTTCAAATTCATTTTGGTACGCGTTCTATCGCTGTTTTAAGTTGATTTTTTTCAGTAAATTTGTGAAAAATACATGATGTTCAAATGATTACAACTTTTGAACGCGTTATCCGATTGTTATCAAATTTTCACCTAGCAATGCCTATATAATCTATTTTCAAAATAAATTGCAAAAATAAAATGTGTAGTGGAAAAAGGATAATGCAATTTGAAAAATATCCTTAATTTGAAAATATCTCAAAAAAACCATCATTAATTTTCTTTAAATTATTGAAGCAGATAACTCAATATTTCAGCTACAGACGGTGCTCCAATGGGTTCAAAAGAAAAACGCTATTTTTTAACAAGTTTTTTGAATCTTCACAAATAAACATAACACTGCATGACACAATCTTGACTTTTAAAAATTAATAGAGCTCTGACCATCAATTCTATACATTTTGGACATGCTGATTTCAATGGCGTACTTTGTTTTTCGATCTAAGGTACATATTTTCCGCGAAGTTTAGCGGTTTTCCATTTAGTTTTTTTTATACAAAAATTTTCAAATGTAATCAATAGAAATTTTTTGTGGTGAAATGTAGGCACAGGACCTGTATTCATATTTAGGCTTAAAATCTGATGCATAAAACTTAATATTAAAACCACTGTTCGCGTTTTATATTGATTTTTACGGTTTTTTAAGAATTTAGCCAATTGAATCGTTGAAAGCAAAATCGGGCTTAATAAATGATATTGCTTAGTAAAGAAGCAATTAAAAGGAAATATTTCAACAAAAAAAATGTATTCATCTGTAGCGGCCTACACGTTAAAATCGCGACTTTTGAAAAATTTTATATGGCAGCATAGCTTTCCAAGTTGTCCCCAAAGTCCAACTTTTAGTATAATATGGGGTGACTCCTAAAAAATGTTTTTGCTAAATTTCAAGCAAAATAGTTTCCATTTGCAAAAGTTATCGCAATAAATACATTTTTTACTAAGGTTAGTATCGTACTAAAGACACTTAAGGAGATTTTGTAGGATTTCCAAAAATATACAGCTTGTGTAGATCCCATTAGTACTCGCTAAATTTTATTATGTAATTTGATAACAGGTCTATATCGCTAATTTTACAATGAAAGCCACGCCCACTTAAAATAAGTGACAAAATAAAAAAATAGACATTACCTTAAAATTCTGCACAATATTCTAGACCACATACATATTTGCATTTCGGGGCGAATTTAGCTACTATTTTGATCTTTAAAAATAAAGGCAACAAAAATAAAATTAGAAAAAACATAAATCGTTCCTATTAAATTTGCCATCAATTTATGTCCTTATTATCTGAGACGATTGCATTCCCTTTATTTAACAAACTCTTTGCTTATAGTATTGCAATCGGTATTCTCACACCAATGACCAATGGACGTATGAGTTATATTTAATAATGAAATAAATATCACTTATACGTTTAGATGTTTCTTCTTTTTTTCCATTACTGCTGAAGAAAGACACTTTCCCTGAAAAAAATTTTTGTTTTTCTGGAAACAACCAGAAATCGCCTTCGCTATATCTGGGGCATATGATGCTAGTCCTGGCATCATAATTGTTGTTTACTTCTCCAGTGTGAGTTGAATTATTATGCAAAGAGTACAAAAAAATAAGAAAAATTTGATACATCGCCATTGCGACATATCATTTCTAATCATGCGCGGTACCAGCAATTAATATAAGGGGAAAAATCATACGCCTTAGTGGCCAATTCAATGTATTTGTCTACTGTGGCGTATGATTTTTCCCTTATATTAATTGCTGGAACCGCGCATGTTTCTAATAGACTTTGAGACGCCGTTCAGGAATATGGCCTTAGAATTTTAAAGTTACCTGTAGTTTAAGAAATATTTGCATAAACTTTTTTGTAGGAAAATTAAATTTTTTAATAAATTTTTGCAAAAAATTTTAAATTTTAAAGTAATAACGCTATTTTTTGCAATATTTTAAAATGATGATGTGCAATATATCTTTTATTTGATATATTGCACGTTTTGACAGCTGCGATAGAGACCCAGATAAAACCATTCAGAAATATAAAACATATATTTTTTAATCAATTTCAACGAAGTTTTAGATGACTGAAGTGCAAATTGCTAAAAAAATAACGATTTTAAAATATACATGATCAAAAATGTACTTTATTTCCTTTCGCCATAGTAAATTCATATAAAATTAATTTGAAATAAAAAAGATATAAAATTTGTATTTCAGATTGAATTTTCTGCAAATCTTAATGCAAAAGTGGTAATTCTTTTGATAAAATGAATTTAGTGGAATATGAGTTTATGTCTTCTGTTAATATTTTGCAAAACCAATTAAGGGATTTTACTAAATTTACAAAATAGGAAAATAAGTGAAGTTTTCACTTTAATTGCAATTATATCCTAGTCCCTTCACCTAATCCATATAAGTTGATATGGTTATAAAGGCACAAAGTCTATATTTTTAAACCATTTGAAAAATTATCTGTGGTTTATTCAGGTTTATGAATAAGTAAGAAATTTTAAAGAAAAACTTATCTTTTTGCTAAAAGTTTAATTTGCGAATATTTCAAAAACTAGAGCTTATTCTAAAATTTGGTGTTCACATTCATGATATTCATCCTAAAGTCTATCAGAATTGATATGTCGCATACCCGATGCATTTTTAGTGTTCTACTGTGGTATTGACGCAGTTCCTTGTGTTTCTGATTTCCCAGCAAATTTGCAAAAATTTTTGGTAAGCAGTGTTCAGAATAACATTTAGCTGTTACAGTGTAACCAGTTTCCAGCAAAATAGCAACTAAGACTTTTACTCGGGTGAATTAAATTGACATCATCACTTTTTATTGCAGATTTGTATTGCCTTGCTTTGACAGGACGATTCGCATATTCTGGCCCCTATAGCAGAGACCTTCGCACAGTGCTTTAATCCCATATAACGATTGGACAAAAATATTTAGAAGGCTTGTAGAGAGAGTTTTGAAATTTGGTACACTGACTGACACTGAACCCCTTTTTTAAGAAAAATTTTAATTTTTTAGGTCCTGAAATTTAAAAATATTATTTTAGCTACATAAATCGAAGTAAAATTACATAAAGTATCCATTGAGATACAAATAAAACTGGAAACGTTTGTGTCAATTTTCATCAAAATCGAAGCAAGGGCCTTAGGCCTGCCATATATCCTTTATCTTAAAATCTTTATAAAAACTTTTTTTTATTTTTGTCCTTGGGATGAAGCATTGTGCTGCGGTTCCCAACTTTCTTTGTGCCATATCACACTTTAAAGTTTTAAAAACTTCCTCCCATCAGTTGAGGTTGAGTTGTTGGTGGGCTGGATAAGCACTAAGGCAAAGCCATGACTGTGAGAGAAAAATTGTCCATGGTATCATAATATCGTAAGTAATATGTGCACTTGAAATATTTTGTTCGTAAAGACCGCTGAAGCAATTTGTTAAATAAGTTTTGGGATTTTAGCACATTTATTTCTTCTAATGCAATTACAATTTATCCCGATAAAAATAAATTTGAAATAATTCAGATTATTTTTTTGGCCTCTATCACATACCCGAACCACATTAAGATCGGAGAAAACCCATCGGGATACCTTTCTTTTAAGTGGAATAATAACTAGGATAACTTTTCCACGTAAAAATCAACTTAGGGTGCATAAGATGGAAAATAATTTCGATAAATTTATTTTTTTCTTTTTTTTTAAGGAAAATACAAGTCTAAGTTTTTTCTTTTTAAATTCTGGTGCCAGACCGTGATCCTTAATTATAAAAAAAAAATTATTTTTTTTGCAATTAAACATTTCTTTTATATTAAAAAATTAATCCAAATCACTAACTTAAAATATTCTTTACAAGCAGTATTGCCAGGTTTGACGATTTATCGCCATTATGACGGTTTGTACTATAAAAAATAGCCAAATTACGATTTAAAGATTTTCCCTTCAAAATGACGATTTTTAATCCGAAATACAGCAAGAAATGTGCAAAAAAACGGTATTGTTTCAATTTCTAATTCAAGTTTTTAGTTTTTAAAATTACGCAGAATCGCAAACAACTTAACAAAAACTGCTGCAAAATCAGAAAGTTTATCTTCTGTACGATTTTTTAAAAATACTTCAGAATTTGAGATTAAAATAAAATTATATTTACCTACATAAAATCAAGCACCAGAAACTTTTTATTTTTTGGTTTTTATCAAATATAATTATCGTAAAAGTATTATAATAAAAATTCAAACGTACAAAAAATAAAAAGAAAGAAATATTTAATTAAGAATACCCCTCATGATGAAAATAAAAAAACTTTTTATGTTTTAATTTTCTTTCAAAAAAAAAAAAAATAAATAAATACCCAGCTAAAAATCGACATATATGAATACATACAGGTTAAATGTATGTTCATGCATTCTCATAAACATACATTCATGTCCATACATGGATACATAAATCTCCATACATGCATCATATATGTCCACACATGTGCATTAACGAAATTTGAGGCAGAGGGCTGCCGGTTCAATCTCCGGTCATGGCAATACACAAAAAGTTTTTCATATAGAGACAAATTAACAATTAAAAATTACTTTGATCAGTTGACACATAAAATAACCACGAGTCTTTGGGTGAGACGAAACTGCGGCAGTCTGGTGATTCCCTTGTGTCTGTTAAATTTTTCAATAAAAATGTTTTCTTCTTCTTCCTATAAATCAACTCTAGAAATAAATAAATATAATTTTTATAAAAATATCATTTGTAAATTTTTTTTCTTTTCTTTATAAAGATAAATATATTTTCAATTTTGGATGAATATAAAAAAAAATAATTTAAAAATTTACTTTATTTTGAACAGAATACAGAATAAAGTTTTTTGTTTGTAAAATCCCGTGCCTGCAAAAAAACAAAAATCCGTTCAAGTGCATCATTATTTTCATTTATTACAAAAATGTCGATTTTTCTTTAAAATACCTATTTTAAAATGTACAAAGCTTTTAGGAAAAATAACAAAAAATCTGATCATTTTTGTATAAAACTTCTGTCCAAATACTGTAACGAATCTCAATTTTTAACGTGGGGAAGAATGCCTGTAAAATACATATGGATTAATTATTTTGAAGCCTCAAATTTGATGGTGGAATATGGCAAATTTCGATGTTTATAAATATAATTTTTACATTATTTATTAAGTTTTCTGGGTTTTTATAACACAAACAGATATTCTGACGATTTTAAACGATTTTTTGACGATTTCTCAAAACGCTATGACGATATTTTAAAACATTTTCGACGATTTTATGCCTAATAAAGCTGGCAACACTTTTTACAAGGGAACTAAACAAATTAAGGGTATGAGTAATATTTTCTCTTCTCTTAAATGAAAAATCACTAATAAATGCTTCTTACTATAATTAAAAATTAAATTAACAGCACACATTATTTAATACATTTCTTATTTTTCTTTCAGGTATGTAATACATTAAACTTTCAATAATACTCGTATCAATGGATGTGTCTATAACCTACTCAATCTAAATTATATTGTGTGGTAAGCTTAATGAAATGTATATCCCAAGAAATACCTTACAAACCAATATTTATATAAAATCAAGTCTATTTGCCTTCTAATGAATTCATATACAATGTTTGACAAATAGTAAATTCTAGTACAACCTTTTGTATTATAACTTTTATTAAGGAACAATCAATAAACATAAATTTATTTATACAAAATAATCGAATTTGATGGGGTTGGTATAATATCAAATTATATTTATAATATTAATGAATGGAATGTATAATAACCATATTGATATATAATAAATTTATGAGAAGAGATAGAAGAGGTTTTAAAGGGTGGTGCTAAAGTCGTAGCAGTAATGTAAGGGAATTATATGATGAGCATTAGAGGTTTTCAGCAATGTATGAGGGTTTTCAAAATGAATTTTAAGAGTTTCGTTTGGGCTGTTTTTTTTTTCATTTGTATACTAAAATTACTGATATGAAATTTGGTGGCGATTAAATAACATAAAGCCGGGCCGGAAGTCGCTTGAAAATTGGGTTAGTATTATACAATATCAAAATGTTCTTGTTAACAATACCTTTTTATACCAACTAATTGCAGAACTTTTTTTTTTGAACACCTCTAATCAGCACTCACAAATATTTTTAATACAGCCTGTGGGTTAAATTATATGTTTCCGGCTATCCACAAAGAAAACGTTTAATGTTTAATGAACCATTATGTATGAACTCTAGTGTTCAGAAATCGGTTAACCGGGGTTTTCAATATTTCGTTTTTTTGCAAACCGGTTAACTGAAAGTCTTTAATTTTAGTTCATAAGTTCACCCAAAATCTTGCTAATATCAAAAATAAATTTGCAAAATATATGTTTAATAGTAGGGTATTCAATACATCGACTTTTTATTTTAATCGAGTAATCGGGCAAAATAATTATTCGGTGTTTTTCTTAACCGATTAAACGACTAAAATTTAAAAATTAATCGACTAATCGAAAAAAATTTTACATACATACATCTGTTGCATTTTTAATAATTTTTTTTAAAAAATAGAACAAAAATAATTTTATTAACGTGCCTATTCCTACGAAAAGTCTGTGACTCTTAGTTATGACTGTATTCCCCATGTTTGTACTTGTAGTTGCAAAGTCACAATAAATTATATTTATTTAAAATTTTGTTTGAAAAATTCAAAAAAATTAAGACCTGGTTCGATACAATCATAATATTGACAATTTAATTTTTGAATTGAATTTAATTTTTTTTTAATTTTATTGTTGTTTTCTATGAATAGTTGTGACACTCATTCTTAGAAATAGTCTTATGACGGTCACAACGAGTCACGAGTAGGAATAGGCAACTATCTCTTCTAAACTCACAAAAATAACAAAAAAATGGAATAAGTGAGATCATATTTTTTCACTGAACAGTTTGGCTAAAAAAGTGGCTATCGGTCGATCTTTGATATTTAGATGCAATACATAAAAATTTTGTTGATGGAAAAATGTTTGAAATAAGGATTTAATGCGATTTAGGTTGTCTTTAGGACACAGATTGTCGTTAAACTTCGAATAATGCAGTTTGTTACTGAATTCCTTCTTTTGAAATGTGGTTTATTTTGTTTTATTTCAATAAAGACCAAAATTCAAAACGAGAAAAAGGTGTTTAGAAAAACTTTTGCTAATAAATTTGGAAATAGCTGACAAAATAAATTTTGAGTTTAACTCAACATTACAAAAATTTGTCGGAACAACATTTTTTAGTTTAAAATTTTGGTCTTTCTTATAAAATGAGTATCTTTCTTATAAAATAAAAGAAATTAACTTTCACAATTAATTTGTTTCTCTTTTTTCACGGAAATAACAACATATGTTTGTCTAATTTTTATTTTTAAATTTAAAAATAAAAATAGTTCTTTCGACCTTTAATTCCACAATGAAGAGGCTGCCGGTTCAATCCCCGGTCATGGCAATACACAAAAAAGTTTTTCAAATTAACAATTAAAAATTACTTTGATCAGTTGACACATAAACTAACCACTGACGAGTCTTTGGGTGAGACAAAACTGCGGCAGTCTGGTGAATCCCTTGTGTCTGTTAAATTTTTCAATAAAAATGTTTTCTTCTTCTTCTTCATAAATCAACTCTTGAAAAAAAATCTTTAGTAATTAATTCTAATATTAATTAGGATTGTCCTATGCGACGGTTACAAACACTTAACTAAAAAAAAGAAAAAAATTTGTTTCCCTTATTTCTTTAAAATTATTTTTATTTTAGATATTAAATTCAATTATAAACATTAATTTATATGTCAAGGTGCAAATTTCAAACCAGATCTACAATCTCTATTTTTATAGTGCAATTAAACTTTATAAAATTTTGTATAATTAGATATCATGTCAGATATAATTATACAGTGGTGGCAAATTTAATAGGAACGTTTCAAGTTTTTTCTAATTTTTTTTTCATTGCCTTTATTTTTAAAAATAAAATAGTGGCTCAATTCGCCCCGGGAGGCAAATATGTGGTTTAGAATATTGTGCAGAATTTTAACATAATGTCTGTTTTTTTATTTTGTCAGTTGTTTTAAGTGGGCGTGGCTTTCAATGAAAAATTAGCGATATCGACCTGTTATCAAATTACAGAGTAAAATTTAGCGAGTACAGATTGGATCTATACAAACTGTATATTTTTGGAAATCCTACAAAATTTCCTTAACTTCTGCATTATTTTTATAGATCCGATCAGAACTCGCTAAATTTTACTCTGTAATTTGATAACAGGTCGATATCACTAATTTTTCATTAAAGACATTATGTTAAAATTCTGCACAATATTTTAAACCACATATTTGCCTCCCGGGCCAATTTAGCCACTATTTTGATTTTTAAAAATAGAGGCAACGAAAAAAAATTTGAAAAAACTTGAATCGTTCCTATTAAATTTTCCACCACTGTATATATACAATTTTCTATCAACTTTGTTATTTATTTTGATATAAGATTGTTTATAGAAGCTTATAAGCCGTTATATATAATTATATATATGAAAACGAATGGCTTTTTCATCAATTTTGATTGGGCATTTAGGTATTGAAGAATGCCAATTGAAAAAAATTTCGGTCATATCATATCGACCAACTGCAATAAATTTTGTAATTAATATGTATTTTATCCATTTTAATTTAGTAGGATTGGGGTTAAGAAAAAGAAGAATGAAACTTTTTCTATAAAAATTATAAACACATTAATTTGCAAATCAGACTAGATCTAATTTCTGCCTTTTTTTTCTATGGACAGTAGACCGTACCATAAAAAAAGCTCGCCGTACACCCCGTACGTATGAAGTATTTTTGCTAGGCAATTTCAAAAAAAAAAAAAAAAAATTTCCCGAACGTAGGCGTTGCCTCTTTTAATATTTCGCTATAGCTTCGGCATTTAAAGTCAGATTTTAAAGTGTGATATAACAATTTTTTGCCTCGAGGAGACCAGTGTTTTGCTATAAACGTATAATCCAATGAAAAAAAGTTTAAAAAGGCGACCCCTACGTTCGGCAACCAAAAAAATAAAAAAAATGTCTACTGGGTTTATCGAAAAATTAGCTTAGCAAAAGTTTAATGATTTTTTGCGAGCTTTCATTTTCTGACATTAGGGGGTAGCAACTGAGATCTGGTGGGTAACTACTAGAACGGGATACTTGAGGTCTATGTCCCTTAGAGCAAAACACTGGTCTTCTCGAGAGAAAAACATCGATGTATCATACTTTAAGATCCGACTGTAAATGCCAAAGATACAACGAAAAATGGAAAATGGCGACCCTTACGTTCGGGAAAAAAAATTTTTTTGAAACCGCCTTGCAAAAATAATTAATATTGGAGGGTGTACGGCGAACTTTTTTTTTTTGCCTGTAAGGTGGTACGGTCTAATGTACAACATTAAGGAAGCTGTTTGTTTTATTGGAAAAACATTTTTTTTTTAATAAAAAGTACAATGATATGTTATTTTGTGTATATTCAATTATTTTGTGTATAAAAAAATATTCAATAGGGCTAAGAAAAAAAGTTTTAAAAAAATCGGGAAAAAAATTTAAAATAAATATTTATAGCTGGACGCATAAAGTTTTTAAATAATTTTATTAAACGGTTTTAAGCTAATTTGGCAAAAACAGTATTCGTAATTCGTTTAATAACGAACAATTTAACAATATGTTAAAGTAGGATCAAGCCTAAAATAAGCGTTTCATAAAGTTTGGAAAATAAAAATCTCTGTTGAAACCAAAAATATTGAGTTTTCATTTATTTAAAGGCTTTTTCAAGGGCCGTCCACCCAAGAATATGTAGAATCTAACATTTTGTAGCCAACAAATTAAAAAAGCCTGGAAGAATTGCATCAACTAAACCTTTTTTTATTAAATGTTCTCAAATTGGTGTACAAATAAAATAAAAAATAAATTAAACAGAATAGTGATGTTGATATAATCAAAACATATTCGGAATTCGAATACTTTCAGTATTCGTAGTATTAAACTGTTTTTAAAATATTATTTTACACTATTACATACCCAAGGTGTGTATATGAATTGTTTTTATCATGTCTCGATTTGTTATAAATTATTTTTAGCGATAAAATCTTCAAAACAACGTTAGTTATCTATGACACTATGCGACAGTCAAAATCGGGATGGGATGAAACCAACGGGAAATGTTATATCGGTCAAAAACAAGTTATACGTGTCCCGGCGTTTCGCTGGGTCAACCCTAGGAATCGAGATATATCTTTTACTTGACATAACTCGAGAACCACTAGTCCGATTTGGCTCAAACAATTTTAAAAAAATTAAAAATTACAATTCCTTTAATCTGTTCATATAACGTTTTTCTATATACTCAACAGTTTTGCCGGTAAAAATAAATGTATGTTACTGCTACCATAAAAATCAATAACCTTTTGTTTATTACTTTTTTTTAATATTTTAGGCAAAAAATATTTTTTTCTTCATACATTTATTTTTACCGGCAAAACTGTTGAGTATATAGAAAAACGTTATATGAACAGATTAAAGGAATTGTAATTTTTAATTTTTTTAAAATTGTTTGAGCAAAATCGGACTAGTGGTTCTCGAGTTATGTCAAAAAAAAGACCACCAAAGGTCAAAACGATATATCTCGATTCCTAGGGGTGACCCAGCGAAACGCCGCGACACGTATAACTTCTTTTTTACCGATATAACTTTCCCCGGTAGTTTGAACCCTTCCCGATCACTGACCCCTACCATTTGTCTCACAGTGTGATTAACGAGTCAATCGTTTACTAACTTTATGAATCACTAACAATTTATTTGAAAGTCGAGACACATATAAGGGTGTTGCATGACATTTTTTAATAAGGAAAATGAAAAGGGGTATGGCATCACCAAAAACAAAAGTTATAACGACATCGTTATCACTAGATGGCACTTTATTCAAAAAATTTACAATTTTTTTTTTTTTATTTTAATTGAAATAATAACAATAATTATTTGAACATATCTTGCACTTGATGTTTTCTTATTTTGCGCAGTATTCAGCAATTTTTGAGTTTTTAAATATAGGCTCAGCTGATACTAAAGTGATACTAAATAGTTGCTCAGTATTTCAGCGCCCCCTACCAGTGACTAGTGTAAGTTTTGATTTCCTATCTCTATAATTAATAGTCTCTGATGAATAATTTAGCTATTGTATTCCTTAACGCAAAATTAAGAAAAGTGTATGCATTAGAGCCTTAAAATAAAAAAAGGTCAACCTACACAAAAAACTCGGTTTTCGGTTTACTCATATTTAAAGAAAAACCCGAAACTGGTTGTTTTTTTTTTTTTAATTATAAAACCGGTTGAGCGGTTTTCGTTTTGAATACTCTATAGTAAAGGTTCACTAGTTATTTTAAAAGTGAATAGGTTAAGTTTTTTACAATTGTAATTTCAGGAAATAAAATTACAACAAATAAAATCCCCAAAATAATTGATTTTCGATATTATTTAAAGTATTCAATACAAAGTTCTTTTAAAATCAAACTGTTCATATAATATTAAAAAAACGAAAAACTTATTGAGTTTACTGATTTTATACGATAATTAATTTACCATTAAAAATAAACATCCACATACAATAGTTTGAAGCGAAAAGATTTTCAACTCAATTATATTTGAAGAAAAGAAAAAAAATTGTGTGTGTATATATAAGTTATTTAAATACGTTTTTTATATTCCTTATGACATACAAATTATATCAAAATAACATGCAATGAAAAACCAACTACTTATGAATAACTTAGGTTTTCATAAATAAAAAATAGAGGTTTGCCTATGAACTCGTATTCTACTCGTAAACGGTGTAACCTGTTATGTTTATGAGTTTAATGTCAAACTCCATACATAAAAAATATGGGTTATATTTATACAAGGTTTACAAGGCATTTACGAGTTTATATGAAAACCCTTAATATTATAATGTTTACCTACTTATTTTACTTGTTGTCGTTTATAATTTAGTTATGATATCTGAAAATTTAATTTAGGATCTTAATAATGGTAGTAACTCGTCTATTTGGGACCAAAAATATACATTTGACAAATCATGGTCACAGATTAGTAATTATTTTATACAGATTAGTCTTGTGTAGATTGACATCATATAAAGTATTACAAGTCTCAACATAAATTATTTCAGTTACAGTTTATTTTCTTTTATTATTTTCTTTACTCTTTTCATTTTCTAAACGAACAAGAAAAGTTGTTTGTTTGTTAGCTTCCTCAACACACAGGTCACACTACGAACGTTAGTTCATAAACACGTCTTTGTTCCAGTCCTTAGGGTATTAAGTCAACTTCACTGTAGACTTTAATGTAATAAAAGTGTTGATGAAGAAATTATTAACAGTATATATTTTGTTAAGTAAAAGATAAGGAAAGACCTTAAGATAAGCTGTAAAATAGAAACACTGTGGAAATTTTTAATGAACACTGTATTTGGGGAAATGAAAATTATCGTAATAATAAAACTTTAGTATTCAACAAAATATAAATTTAATTTATCTTTAACAAAGAAATGATTTAATTTCGTTACAGTACTACTGTACACAAAACCTTTATTATCTTTCTATTTTGCAAATTATTTATATTAAAATTTAATGGCTATTAACATTTACTATAATGACATGCTGTACGAATGTAATTTGTAAATGATAGTTAATATCTGCGTTTTTTGTTTGTTTTTGCAATCGGAATATTTATTGTTATATTAAAATGTCATGTTTTGCTGGTTTGTAGTATTTTATGATTACATTTACTAGCATTAACTATAAACTAATAAGGGATTTATGGCCTTTAAATTACTGGGTATTAACTAAAGCTGTAAAGTGTTGACTATTAAAATCCACACCTTTTTGAAAGTTATAATTTTCAAATTAAAAGTAAATTTTTGTTCGAATTCTATTATTATGGAAAAGTCGGCGTTATATACAATAGAAATTAGCATGAAAACAATAATGTTGTCAATTGATGAACAGTGAAAACAGATGCATTGTGGTTACTGAATTTCTTGCAAACCAATATAGTTGTTTGTGATGATAGAAATTTGGTTAATACAAAAGAAACTCTGTTGGGATCATACAATTAAAAAAAGCTAACAACACATTAATTTGCAACCATAAAAAATTGCAGTTGCTAAAACCGAAAGATTTTGGTAGCAAAAACGAATTTGCCTTATACTCAAAAAAAAATAAGTTAGTAGAAAAATTAGTAAAACGTCTTGTATATCAAGTGTACTAGTTTTCAGCAATTTTTTTTTTTTTTGCTGAAATTCCGTTTTCAGCAAATGTTTTAGTTATATTTTTTTAGCACTAAACTAATTTTGAACTAATGTTTTACTAAAAATTGTGCTGATAACCGCATTTATAGCGTGGACGACAACCAGATAGACAAGATGTAGATGTCTGGATGTAGTACACAAATAGAAAAAAACCCGTAAAAAATTTTGTTTAAACTACTAAAAATTAGTTAGAAATGATGCTGCAGATAAAAACTGCTAAATTAGCAGATTATATTTGCTATGTATTAGTAATATAGGAACAGCAAAAATAAAACTGTTAAATCTACAGAATTTTAGTTATATTTGAGTTAAATTTTTGTAAATAGAAAATAGCAGCAAAAATTTTTGCTAAATAATTTGTAGCCTAAAAAATCACAAAACAATTTTAAATTTTCGAAATTTTGTTTCTGGATTTTTTTTAATGCAAATAAAAATCGAGCCTTTTGAAAACAGCAGTTTACAATTTTTTTTAGCAAATATTTCTGCTGATTTTAGCATTCAACTAAATTTAGCTTAAAAATAGCAAAACTTTTGCAGATATACCAGTTTATTTTTGCTATTTTTATTCTACTAATATTTAGCAAAATTTCCTGCAGACTTTAAAGTATAATTTGCTATTTTCAGTTAACTAAACCTTAACTTAAATATAACTTAAATTCTGTAAATTTAACAGTTTTAATTTTGCTGTTCTTATTTTACTAGTATTCAGCAAAAAAATATCTGCTAATTACCAGACTGCCGCAGTTTCGTCTCACGAAAAGACTCGTCAGTGGTTAGTTTATATGTAAACTGATCAAAGTAATTTTTAATTGTTAATTTGTCTCTATATGAAAAACTTTTTGTGTATTGTCATGACCGGGGATTAAACCGGCAGCCCTCTGCACAGGCTATAACTCAATTTCCGTATATTTAACTGTTTTATTTTTGCTGTTCCTGTTTTACTAATTTATAGCAAAAATAATCTGCTAATTTAGCAGTTTTTTCTGCAGCATCATTTTTAACTAACTTTTAGTAGTTTTAGCTAATAGAAAAAGTCAGTAAAAATTAAAATAACTAAAAATTAATTCAAAATGACCTTGCAAATAAATCTGTTGAAATTAGCAGATTATTTTTGTTAAATATATATGAGGCATTCCACACCAAATTTCCAGCTTGTAAAAAAATATGTCGTATCAATGTCAAATTTTCGGTATATATACGTCTGTGTAGCGGAAAATAGAATCCGTACTTGTTTTTTTACTTTTCTATAAATTGGGCTAGGTAGGCGTGGTCAAATGCTGAAAAAATTTAAAAACGTTTTTAATTATCAACAGGGCAAGGACTTTCATGCAAATGCATGTTTGTAGTCAGTGGCCCAAAAATGATTTTGACCAAATACTTTTCTGAATCAAAGAATTTGCAAAAATATGGCATCGATTTGTTATTGCATATTTTTGCATATTTTATTATAAATGCCTATTTTTGCATATTTTGCTTTTAAGGGCATATTTTATTGCCTATTTTATGATTTTTATTGCATATTTTTGCATATTTTGCACATTATTGCATATTTTTTTAATATTTTTAAATATGAAATTCGATTTAAGAATTCATACTTTAAAACTAAAAAAAAATTCTAAAGAATTATTTTTAAGCTCTGTTGGTAATACAACACTACACTAGAAAGAGAAACACATAGTATACAATATGTTGTCATCCACTAACACATTTTTATAGATGTAATTTTAAATTAACGTTTTCGGGTGTTATTGCTCACAAACAGAAAGTTGAAAAATTTTATAAAAATTATTTTAAGGGAACTTGTCGCCGAGGATTAATTTCTGCCACTTTTTTCTCTGAGTTACGAAAGTGAGTACGATTTTATAGTACACATATTTAAGTTCTATTTTATAATAAAGTTTTTTTCAGGTAAATGCCACACACCCTTAATATTTACAATCGATTGTATTTCTTTCTATTTTCACTGAATTTTCTAAAAATATATTTAACTATGTTTATTTGAAGACATATTCAGTGTGTTCGTTTACTCGAATTTATTACTACTTTTACTACAATTGCAAAGTTTTGTTTACTTTTTGTATGGAATTTTTCCAGCTGTAGTAAATATAGTAGCTTGTAGTAAGTAAACGAACAAGCTTATTGTAACCGATACCTGAATTTTTACATTTATGTTAGTTTTTAATAAATACAACTAAAAAAACATTTATTTTTAATTGCATATTTTTTTGTTTTTAGTGCATATTTCGTTATAAATGCATATTTTAATGCATATTTTCTATTTTATAGTGCATATTTTAAGCGCATATTTTCGATGTTTTAGTGCATGAAATTCCTTGCCCTGGTTATCAATTTGTTAAAATTTTTTGAAATATCTCAAGAGCCTAAAATTAAACATAATCTATAGAGTTTCCCACTTGCTATTTTCTTAATGAAAAAAATATTAAAATTTTCAGAAAAAATCCTGAATTTAGATTTTTTGTTTTTTTATGAAAAACTCAGTTTATCAAAAAAACACCCTACTTTTTTTTATTTTTTAAATATTTTTAAAAAAATCTCCAGATAATTTTCTATTGGTAAGAAAAAAATTGGAGATGTGTTGGGCTTTGTTTTTGATAAAATTTACATTGAATATGGTACAAATGGAGTTGTACCGTATTTGGTTAATTTGTGCATGGGTGCGTATGAGTAATATATATGTGGTATACATGCGCGGTTCCAGCAATTAATATAAGGGGGAAAATCATACGCCACCGTAGACAAATACATTGAGTTGGACACTGAGGCGTATGATTTTTCCCCTTATATTAATTGCTGGAACCACCATGCGCGTGGTATATAATGTTAGCGATAATAAATGTTTTTTTTTCGAAAATTAAGCCGAATATCACTCTAAAAATGTTTAAACCTATAAAAGATCATGCCGATGGTAATATGTAGCCAACCCTTTGCTGACGATATATTCAGAATTTGATATATGTTATGTGATAAAAGGAGTCAAATAACTTATATATGATAGGGAAGCCGCTTGGCATGGTCTCGACTAATTTTGCGTACGAGTTATTTATGAATATTTTTTATAAGTATCAGATTTTTCTTAAAAAGGAGCCTATGTTTTTTTAGCTAAAATAACCCAAGTAAAAATGGGATGGTATATGAACATATTTGGATACGTATATGATCATATATGCTCATGTAAATTTTTTTTCGAAAAATTTAGGTAATTTCAACAGTTTTAACTAATAAAATAAATTAAATAAGTATAAAACAAAATGAAACTAATTTTCCTCCAAACTTCAACACTTTTGGTGCCGGAACTTTTTTCAAAGACCTCTATGCCATGTAAGTTTTCAGAATCTACATATTTAAGTATGCTATTTCTCTAAAAAACACAAATTTTTTGTTAAATCAAATATGACTTTAATATATCGTAATAACATTTTAATATAAATATTTAATATAAAATTCACCTTTTATTATATGTACATTATCAACAATACAATGACAGTAAAAAAATGTGTTTGCATATTTTGTTGTTGCTACTGTTGACATTTTCAACAAACATACCCAACAGTGTCTATCATAAAATTTATTTGTGTTTGTATACGTTTGTATATGTGTATTCATTAGAGATTAAATTTGTACATTTATATTAAAACCAACACATATACACGCTCTTATATTTGTCTGCTCATCTGGGTTTAATTTAAATATTTTTACATTTATATTATCATATTCAAACATATTAATATACTTCTTCTATTTAGACATGAATAAATATGTTGGTATTTTATCATATATACTGTATTCTTATGTTGTTGTTTTTTTTTTCTTCATTTTGTTGTTATTGCTACAAATGCTAAATGGTAATTGTTAACCGTACAAGTAATACAATATGTCATTTTGTTTGGAAAAATTATATTTTTATTCTAGTTATTTTTAAATGTCAACTTACTTTTTGCTTCATTGTTTGACTGTGATACTTTGGAAGAAAATACTCGTATATAAAATATTTTTTTGACATAATCTACACAAGAAAACACACACACAATCCTAACTTGCCAACAAGATAACTTAACGTATGCCAATTTAGTAGTTTGCTTATGACGAGAAAGTAAAAGATATCAAAGTTTTGTTTTTTCAGTTAATCAAAATAGGTTCAGTATAGATTATTATTTCACAATTTCAAAAAGCTGGTGCATAGTCAAAGCTCTAACGGTAATATTTTAAGCTTTTAAAAAAAGCTCGAAGAAAACAATAAAATAAGTAGTTGAATCACTTCTTCATTGAAATCCATATAAAAAAGAAATTTTGTATATAATACAATCCTAGCAAAAACATGGTAATGACAGGTCATTACCATACGGATTACCAAGTAATGATAGGGCATTACCTTTAGCATTACTTTAAAATTCAAAATAATGACTTACTGACATAAATTTTAAAAGTACTTATATACTCTTGCAAAGTAATCACTCACTGGTAATTGATTAAATAAGTACCGATTTATTCTTTTAAATATTATTTTATTTAATATATTAATTTATTTTGAACTAAATAGGATATTTTCCAAGTTAAAAAGTTATTTTGCCAATATGACCAACTATTTCTCAATGTAGGGTTAACACTTATATCCTAACTTCTGAGTAACTACTTATTCTTTCACTATGGGTAGCCATGTTACTGTCATGTTTTTTGTACTTGTTTTTGTTTTTTGTTCATTACTCGTATATTACACCTATTTTTGGGAAGCTCGAAATTAATTTAGTCTGATAATAATTCTACGATATTGACACATATTTGTTTATTCAATTTAAGAATTTTCATTTTGAAATCTCATTTTGACATCTACTTTGAATTTTTCAAACATAACAGTTCTTATCATAACTGATTGTCCTCAAAAATGCTGTTAATTCGTTAGAGAAAACACCGTGTTATAGAAAAACTGCATAATAGGTAGGAAGATACCTATTAGAAAATTACGTCAATTTGATTTGTTAGAGGCCCAAAATTGCATGTTATTGTTTAAAAACTTCTAAATAGTTTAAAAAGTTCCATACAGAAACTCTCACATGAATAACTTTGCAAATATTTCAACTATCACTACATGGTAAATTTATAAACTAAAATTAAACAAAATAACATATGTTTGTACTTGTAGTTATTATCATAACAACTGTTCAACTAAATAAAATAATAGTACAAAAATATACATACACTAATAGAGAAAAGACCGTAAAAAATTTAGTTAAAAGTACTAAAAATTTGTTAAAAATGATGCTGCAGAAAAAAACTGCTAAATTAGCAGATTATTTTTGCTATATATTAGTAATATAGGAACAGCAAAAGAAAACTAGTTAATATACAGAATTTTAGTTATATATGAGCTAAATTTTTGTAAATGGAGAATAGCATATTAACCTGCTAAAATCAGCAAAAAAAATTTGCTAAATAATTAGTAGCTTAAAAAATCACCAAAAAGTTTCAAATTTTCGAAGTTTTTTTTCGATTTTGTTTTAATACAAATAAAAATCGAGCTTTTTGAAAACATCAGTTTACAATTTTTCAGCAAATATTTTTGCTGATTTTAGCAGAATATACTGCTATTTGCATTCAACTAAATTTAGCTTAAAAATAGCAAAAATTTCGTAGATATAACATTTTATTCTTGCTATATTTAGTCTACAAATATTTAGCAAAATTTTCTGCAGATTTTACAGCACAATTTGCTATTTTCAATTAACTGTAAGTTAGCCTAAATATAACTAAAATTCTGTAAATTTAACAGTTTTAATTTTGCTGTTCTCATTTTACTAGTATTTAGTAATAAAATCTGCTAATTTTAGGAGTTTTTTCTGGAGCATCATTTTTAACTAATTTTTAGTAACTTTTTCTGCTATTTTTAGAGATTTATTTCTATGAGTGTACAAAATTTGTAAATTTTTAACAATTGTTAGAGCAAATATTTTCGATGGAAAATAAATTTCTTTAGAATGAAAAAAAACTTTTGTTTACATATTCTGGTAAATATCAATGTAAATGATCAACAGACACGAAATGCTTTTTTGTATTATTTATTTATCAGTCTAGAAACCCGATACTTCGTTACCGGTAGTTTTAAATATTTGACTATACATATGAGGCTTTCCAAAGCAACTGCACCGCTAAAGGAACAGTATGTTGTTACAATATCAAACTTACATATTTTCTTCAGTTTATTATTTGTTTAACCCACATGCCATAAAGTCGTTATCGAGAAAAAGAATAATAATATAGAAGATTTAATATATTTTTATATGCAAAATTAACAGTTGCAGCAAAGTCGATACTGGATATCGTACACTCATAGAAATAAATCTGTAAAAATAGCAGAAAAAGTTACTAAAAATTAGTTAAAAATGATGCTGCAGAAAAAACTGCAAAAATTATCAGATTTTTTTGCTAAATACTTGTAAAATAAAAATAGCAAAGTTAAAACTGTTAAATTTACAGAATTTTTGTTATAATTTTTTTTTGAAACCTCCTTGCTAAAATACTTCAAATTGCAGGGTGTACGGCGCACTTTTTTTTTTTGCCTGTAAAGTGGTACTAGAGTTTGCTGTTCGGTTTTATTCGAAACCGAAACCGCGGTTTTTAAGCCTCAAAACCGAAACCGGAAACCGACAAAAATAAGTCGGTTTTTCTTACATACTTTAACCAATTAAAATAATTTAATAAATTGCATCGGAGTATACAATTAAAATCAGAAAAGATTTATAAAAGAGTCCTAACACCTTCTGATGCAGCCTCCGAATAATGAGAATTATTGTAAAATTTTCTGAGCCATTATGAGTCATTTATTATTAATTTTTCAATAATGAAAAAAATTTTAATGCACTTATAAATACGAGCGCTCTGAAATTTTTTTTAATGAACTCATAAATACGAGTCTAATATGCTTCATTTATAACTCCAAAATTTGATTCTTTTACGAGTCAAAATATCTGAGCGCTCAGAAAAATGTAGGCTGGAATATTATCAAAAAGGGCTCAGCTCCTATTTTACAAAATTTTGTATTTAATTGTAATTAAAATTTTTCCATTAAATATTACTTTAAAGAATTTTTTGTTTTTGTTATTACGGATATAATAAACTGAGGCTTATCATTTTAGAAAAAAAATTGCACCAAAAAGTCAAGTGGTTTAAGAGATATTGAGTATCACATATTCAGTTCAGATTTTAACAGTGTATTTTCAAAAAGTCCTTTTTCGTAGTCCGCGAAATTTATGAAATTTTATCTTTATATTGTTTTAAATAAATTGCTGAAATTTAAATTTATACTCTTGAAAATAAAGATTTAGTTGCGGACAAAATAATAAAAAAATTGAATTCATAATAGTTTTTCGTGTTTTTTTTCTCCCGCAAAGCCCTCGAAACGGCGTTATTGCATATATTTGAGTTAGAAATTCAATTGAATTTTAACCCAGCAAAAACATGGTAATGACAGGTCATTACCATACGGATTACCAAGTAATGATAGGTCATTACCTTTTGCATTACTTTAAAATACAAAATAATGACTTACCGATAATAAGTTATAGAAGTACTTATATATTCGTGCAAAGAAATCACTTACTGGTAATTGATTAAATAAGTACTGATTAAGTCTTTTGTATTAACATTTTATTTATAAATTTGTTTTGAACTAAATTTTCCAAGGTAAAAAGTTTTATTTTGCCAATATGACCAACTATTTTACAATGTAGGGTAACCACTTATTTCCTAACTTCTGAGTAACCACTTATTCTATCTTTGTGAGTAACTACTTATTCTTTCACTATGGGTAACTCGTTATTCCCACTTTTTTTGTAAGCGAGAGGGTAATGACCACCCATGAATTTTTGGACATCGCGAACAAAAGTAATGTTGCGAGTAAATAGCCTGGTAAGTAGTGAAACCCTTTGTGTGCTACTTACTCGCTTAATTACTCGGTAATGTCTGTTTTTGCTGGGAAGTAATAAAATCTGAAATAAATTGAATTTTAAATAAATGTAGACAATCATTACCAGATATGTGGTTATGTACATAAGTACATACTTGGTAATGGTAACTAGTTACTTTTGTTATTAAATTTCTTATTACCTTTCTATGGGGATGTCGCGAAAAAAAATGAGTTATGCTTACACACCAGCATACAAAAAATGTAAAAATATGTCATTACCTATATGCTTACCAGTACTGACAAAAATAATGAGTCTAAAAATAAATTTTCAAAAAACTTACTTTTATAAAAAAAAATATTTTTTTATTGTAAAATTTTTTTTTTTTAATTTTCTAGTGCGGGAATCGAACTTGGGACTCCAGGTTGCCAGTCAATAGCTCTACTATCTGAGCTATATCGACATGTAATATTTAATAGATAAAAACGTAATTGACTTGCTGCACACAAGTCAGCTTACTCGCCAACATACACAAAATCAAAAAATATGTGGTTACATATATCCTTACCAGTGTTGAAAAAATATTGAGTCTAAAAATAGATTTCAAAAAATGTTCAAAAAAATCTAGAAAATTACTTTCTATTTAAAATAATGATAAAAATAAGTCATTATTATATGTTTTAAAACAATGCAGAAGGTAAGTGGGTGTCATTACTGGTAGTCCAAAAAATAATGATATGTCATTACCGTTTCTACACTGGGATATTGTGCGTTTTAAACTATTTACTTTTTATACTTATTGTATTTTAAAACAATTCTATTATTAGCACAATAAAACCGAAAATTAACCGAAACCGGGGTTTTTATAATTTTGAAAAACCGAAACCGCGGTTTTCAAATTTTTCGGTTTTTAGCAAACTCTAGGTGGTACGCTCTATTATACACTCAAAAAAAAAGTCAGCAAAAAATGTTGCTGTGTCAGCAAATTTTTAGTCAGGAGCGTGCTTGCAAAAAAGTTGGTAATTTCAGCAAAAGCTTTGCTGAAAATCAGCGAGCTGATTTTTACCAAAAAAATAGTAATCTTCAACTGCAAATGAAAAAAATCCTTGCTAAAATCACTAAACTTTTTGCTGAATATTAGTAGACTGAAAAAACTCAAAAAACTTGTAGCGAAATTTTACTTTAGTTAATTTATTTGCTGAAAATTTAAATATAGAATATGTGTAGAGTTGTTTTTCTTTTTTAGTCATTTCCGTTTCCAGACAAGCTGCGACATCAAGATGTCTATCTGGTTGTCGTCCACGCTATGCATGCGGTTATCAGCACAATTTTTGTAGCAAAATAAATTAGTAAACCATTAGTTCAAAATTAGTTTAGTGCTAAAAAAATATAACTAAATTTTTTGCTGAAAACGGAATTTCAGCAAAAAAATTGCTGAAAACTAGTACACTTGATATACAAGAAGTTTTACTAATTTTTCTACTAACTTATTTTTTTGAGTGTACATATATCTTACTTTTTTATATTTTCATAAAATATCGTCATTTCATTAATTTTCAAAATTTTTCATACATTTGAAATTTTATATTAAACATTTAATTCTCAAATAGTTTTATGTGACCATAAGGCCGAGTTTTAATGATGTGCATTAATTTCCATAAAAGTGTTTTGTAATTTTTATTTTCTTTTTTAATTAATTCTTCATTATTAATTTTGGGCTAAGAAATTGTTTTAAAAATTATAATAATTTTTTCAAAAATTAATTGGGAATTTCACTAACTCAATTAAGCTTATTATAAAATTTTATGAAACTTTTAAATTCAATGAATTCTTTTATTAGATATATCTTGTATATCCGCAAAATATGTTACAATTTTATTCGGATTTTTGCATTTGATAAATACTTTTTATTTATTCACTCGCAGCGACAACAACTAACTATAATATATAAATGCAATTTATTCATAGGCTGAATGATTGATTCATTGGCGGAATTATTTATTCATTTTATGAAGAGTTTCATTAATTTTATGAACTTTTCAAAAATATTGACTTTAATAAAACCTGTTTAATAGATTCTATGAAAATTTTCAATGGACAAATTCCAGTGATAATTTTCTTTAAAACTGTGGAGAAATTCATTAGTGAAGTGAAAATAATTCTCGCAGTGTAGATATCCAATAAAATCTGAATTTTAGGGTTAACGGTATTTTAAATAATTTTATTAGAGTGTTTAAAACTTGACGGTATTTTAAGTTATTTCATTAGTGGTATTTTAAGGTTAACGGTGGACATTTGAAAGGGTTTTAAATCGTTATTGCTATTTTAGGGTTAGTGTTTGCCAACCATGGTTTTAACCAATATTATCTTTTTGAAAATGACAATTATTCCCTTAAAAATCTATTTAAGATATATTAATTGAAATCTGTTTGTAAATTATTATGCTGGGTGTTTTCATTCTTTTAAGAAAAACGATATCAACAATAACACAATCGTTGATGAAAACAACTCTTGTTATAAGTTTATTTCAATATTTCGTGGAAAATGTCACAAACGTCTTCAATATACAGTTGTTAGTTCACATAACCTTGATCCAATTTACTATACTTTCTAGAACGCCAAATTGGAAAAATTCTATTTTTAATTATTTATTTAACTTGTAAATAAAAAAAAATGGTAAGATCGTAGTAAGTAAGTAATACGAGTACATTTATAGAAACGGTTCATTTTATTTTCTGCTATAAATATTTATATGTTTAAAAATATGCAATGCAAAAGATATAACAGAAATAATATTCATGAAAACACCCTTCAAAGAATTCGTTTTATGCTTTTTTCAATTTTGTATATGGGTGAAATAAAAAAATGTGATAAATTGTTGGGCCAAATTTGTGAGAAGCAAAAAGTGTTAATATTTCGGTTTTTTCTTAATGGAATCAGTAAGTTTAGTCATTATAAACCTAATTGCAAAAAATCTCTTCTACAAGTTGTCGCAATAACTTTTTTTTGCACAATTTTAATTTTTTTTGTTGTAACGGAGTTTACATTTCTGCAAGCAAAAGATATAACAAAAAAAATTGAGTACGAATTTTCTTCAATTTATTAGTTTTTCGTATTTGGGTTTTCAACTTGCTTTCCAATGATATATAATTTGTGTTTATCAAATTGGCGGTTTTGCGAATAAAAATACAATTCATTCCGCGAAAAAAATTTTTTTTTTTAATTTTGTATTTTTGGTCCTTTTAAATGCTTTTCAAAAATATAAAATTTTTTAAAATGGAAACAGCGGCTGCGCAGTTACAAAATAATATATTAAAAACATAACATTTCACGATCAAAAAAATTCTTAAATTGTGTGAAACAAATTTAATTTGTCAAACTAATGTCAGTAATGACTCGAAATATCGATTCAAAACCAATGAAATGCAAAATCAATCGTTTTTCGTTCCAGCAGCTTAGGGTAAAAAACTGATAACTTTTTTTGATTTGACGCAAAATTATTAGTTGAATCGTCTTTTGACGCATAAATATTAGTTGAATCACCTCTGTTTATGGTTATTTTAAAATATTTTAAACATTTATCTACATTTATTTGAATGAAACCTGATGCAAACAATTGTGGTTACGGAGTGTAAAGTTACGGAGTTTACATTGGGTTACTTTTTTCGTTTTCTTTCAGAAACGCTTTGTTAGAATTTCTTTTCCGAAACAAAATCGCATGATGCCTACAAGGTGAATCCAAATATGACATTGTTTTTCTTACTCGTTAAATAGTTTGGTGTAAAAATTAGGAACGGAGCTTACAACATTTTTTAAAATCTTATTAAAGACATCCTTTTTCATCTCGAGAAGGTTACATGCTGCAGAAAGGCTTCAAGTCTGTTATACTGGATGATTACTTACAGTCCAACGATCATTTGAGTATAAATAACATTATACTTTTCGGAATATAAATAATAGATAACTCCAAAATTCTGGTATATGCATTTTTATCAAAAATTATGACGAAAAATCGTTACAGAGTTGAAGTCGTGATGGCTAAGATATACGAAAAAGTTTGTAAAATGTGTTAATTTTTATTAAAAACGACACTTTTCCTCTTCATAAAAATTCTTACAGTTAGTATTTAGCTTTATTGGTTATGAAAATATAAGATATTAAAGTTAAAAAACCTTATGAGTTACTTGTTACGGAGTTTACATTTGGCCTATAAAATTGGTCACAAATTTTATGTATTAAAAAAAATTGGTCAGATTGTTATAAATTTTGTAAAACAGGTGACAATTCGCTGACATATATCGAAATATGTAACTCAAATGTAATCCATGCATTAGAAATTAGGTGGTTACACGGTTTTTATCAAATTTTTTGATATCACCCATATATTCGCTCAGGATATAGTTAAAAATTCAACCTCCCACGTAGTAAAACTTTGTTTTGTTATAACAACGGTTTATTTGTTCAATAAACTTTTTTTAAAGAAAATTGTTTTATACTTTTCTTCGGTTAGATTTAAATATATTTTTAAAAATGAGATTTTTCTTTTTATCATTATGCTTAAGGATATTTGTTTTCAATTTAAATATGGGACATTTTATGACGATATGAGACGATGAAATGATACAACCCAAACGGATAATAGCCCAATTTCAGGTCTTGAAGTTATGTCGGAAAATGTTTGAAACAGTTTCGGTCGTATTCCCCAGAAGAACATGGACATAAAGTCTACACAATAATAGAAAAATGTCTGTAAAAAAATTAGTTAACCACTAAAAATTAACTAAAAACTACCTTCCAGAATATACTGCTAAAATTAGAATATTATTTTTGCTATATATTAGTAAGATAGGAACAGCAAAAATAAAACTGTTAAATATACAGAATTTTGGTTATATTTGAGTTAAGTTTTTGTTAATAGAAAATAACTAAATAACCTGCTAAAATCAGCAAAAAATTTTGCTAAATAATTCGTAGCCTAAAAAATCACCAAAAAATTTAAAATTTTCTAAATTTTTTTTAATAGAATTTTACAATTTCTTTAACAAATATTTTTGTGGATTTTAGCAGGATAGACAGCATACAACTAAATTTAGCTTCAAAATAACAAAACTTTTGTATATATAATAGTTTGTTTTTGCTATTTTTAGTCCACTAATATGTAACAAAATTTTCTGCAGATTTTACAATACAACTTGTCATTTTGAATCAACTAAAAGTTAACTTAAATATAACTAAAATTCTGTAAATTTTACAGTTTTATTTATGCTGTTTTTTTTTTTTTTGCTAGTATTTTCAAAAAAAAAATTGCTAATTTCAGCAGTTTTTTCTGCCAGCTAGTTTTTAACTAATTTTTAGTTGCTTTTTCTGCTATTTTTATAGATGAGTGTAGAATCAGGGTCATAATCCATATGCAGCTGGCTTCGGCCGCTCTTAAAGATTTTCTACTCTGGGTTATGTCCAAGTCCGGCTTCGCTAAGTAAAACTTTCTTATAAATACAAAATTTTAAATATTATTTTGGCCACAATACCAACTGAAAAGGTAATAATAATAACGATAGTGATTAAGACCGAAAGTTTTTTGATTAATCCCAAAACTGGAAATTGGGATAATATTAGTTAAGGATAATGTTTGGGCACGCCAAAATTTAATTTGCTGTGTTATTCACTCCGATTTTAATAAAGCGAAGAAAAATATTGAGCACATATTTTTTAGTGGACCTTTCTCATGTTAATTGGGTAAAAAATTCATAAAAAATTAAGCGGAATTCATAGTTTTTAACGCTCAGTTGTACGCTTTAAATGTGACAGTAAGACTATAAAATAAAATACATGATTCTCTAAAAAAATATCAAAAACTCATCAAAATCGGAGAAAACCACTCCGCAAACTTCTAAGCACTTCCTAAATGTCCAAGACAACAATCTCTTTGCTAAATAAATATCACTATGCGACAGTCAAAATCGGGATGGGATGAAACCAACGGGAAATGTTATATCGGTCAAAAACAAGTTATACGTGTCCCGGCGTTTCGCTGGGTCACCGCTAGGAATCGAGATATATCTATTTTTTGACATAACTCGAGAACCACTAGTCCGATTTTGCTCAAACAATTTAAAAAAAATTAAAAATTACAATTCCTTTAATCTGTTCGTATAACGTTTTTCTATATACTCAACAGTTTTGCCGGTTTGCGATGTCGCGAAAAATAATGAGTTATGGTTACACACCAGCATACGAAAAATCAAAAAATATATCGTTACCTATGTGCTTACCAGTACTGACAAAAATAATGAGTCTAAAAATAGATTTTCAAAAAAATAAATTATATAAAAAAAAAATATTTTTTATTGTATTTTTTTTTATAAAACGGTGCTGGTGCGGGAATCGAACCTGGGTCTACATATTGCCAGTCAATAGCTCTACCATCTGAGCTATATTTACATGTAATATTTAATAGATAAAAATATAATTGACCTTCTGCACACAAGTAAGCTTACTCGCCAACATACAACAAATCAAAAAATATGTGGTTACATATATCCTTACCAGTGTTTAAAAAATATTGAGTCTAAAAATAGATTTCAAAAAATTTTCAAAAAAATCTAGAAAATTATTTTCTATTTGAAATAATGACAAAAATAAGTCATTATGAGTTACTCATTATTATATGTTTTGAAATAATGCAGAAAGTAAGTGGGTGTCATTACTGGTAGTCCAAAAAATAATGATATGTCATTACCGTTTCTACACTGGGATAATTCACCTGCTGCACAGAAGTAAGCTTACTCGCCAACATACAAAAAAAAAAATCAAAAAATATGTGGTTACATATGTCCTTAACAGTGTTTAAAAAATATTGAGTCTAAAAATAGATTTCAAAAAATTTTCAAAAAATTATAGAAAATTATTTTGTATTTAAAATAATGATAAAAATAAGTCATTACCAGTAACTCATTATTATATGTTTTAAAATAATGCAGAAGGTAAGTGGGTGTCATTACCGGTAGTCCAAAAAATAATGATATGTAATTGATACTTGATTGATAATAATGATACAGAATTGGCCTTATTGGCAACCTATTGTAAAAAATTTTCCTGGGGTGTAACACGCATTTTTTTTAATGCTTTTTCCACCTTTAATTAAAATAATTTTTTAAAGGAATTAAATGTCCTAAAATCCCAAAACTTAAAAAAATTTATCACAATTTGCTTTGTCATCTTTCAATATACTACTCCGTTATTTTGAGAGATCTAGCAATGCAGTGACATCCATTCATGTATCACCAACAATAGAAAATAATATTTCTTAATCAAAATATCTTTGATAAATGTGTCACATTTCAAAATGCATCGGTTTGTCAAATTCGAGTAAACAAAAAAAATTATTGAAACTACTCAATATAACACATTGTGGACTTATTAAAAAATTGCAACAGAAGTATTCGTGACCAAGCAATGTGTTTCCAGTATAGATTACACAAAGCTCTTACTCCTTGACATTTGCTATCAGTGGACCTTTCTCATGAGAATTTGTTGGACATTCATCATATACCTATTGAAAAAAACATTTGAATGTATGTGAAAAAATGTGTTTGTTGACAAAAGAAGGAGAGAGTAAGATATCTATGTAATCAATGATTTCTAGAGTATTCAAAAAGTTCAATCAGGATCTAATGATTGAAAAACGTATGGAACGGTAAAGCAAAAGGACCCAAGCACAAAACCAAGGTCAAAAAGGTAGAGAAGCTATTGCGGGCGTTTCCAAATATTTCTGGTTACGAAATGGCAAGGCGCGTTCAATGTTCGCAAACTTTTGTACGCAGAGTTAAAACTAAAGTTGGGCTTAAAACATTCAAAGTTCAGAAAGTTCTGGACAGAAATTTTGAGAAGAATGTTTAAATTCTTTGTTAAATTTTTGAATTACTTAATTTAAAAACTTCATTTATTTATATATCGTTTCTCTATTGCGACGAAAACCTAAATTAAAGCTGATGAGTTTTGTAACGCAGACTACTTTCAAAAATGTAATATTTGATGATTTTTTGATAAAGTATTTCAAAATGCAATTTTTTCTTATAATTTTCTTATTTTTTAAAGGACAGCTTTTACTTTTACTACAATCGTTATAAAATATCTTAAACTGTTCACATATGTTGGGTCTTCCACGTTGAATTTTAAAACTCCGTTGTTATATTAAATTTTAAACACCCCAAAATCTCATCACAACAAATTCTAAGCAAATCCCTTAACTGTTTAACAAATCACAAGTATGTGATAGTGGTAACTCGATTCGCACCGCCATATTTATTATTTTTTGGGAATTGTATAAAACTCCACTCTGCTTTTAAAACTAATTTTCAAGCCCCAAGTCAGACAAAATTTTGGGGCTTGTGGTAGCCCATTGTAATCAAAAGCTGCATAGCAATATATATTTTTAATTTATATCTACATAACAATCATACGCCCCGTACAACTGATTAGAACAAATGTTACTCATATGCCTTAGTACAAGTTATTTAATATTGCTGCTATTACGGGAAGATAACCCATATAACATTCATGCAAAAATGTTTGGTATATAATATGACAGGTGTATCAAGATTTCTTCTTTTTTATCAAGACTTTTTCATTTTTATCAAAGATGCTCCCTATTTTATTTTGTTGAACTTTGTCTTTAACCTCTTCTTTTTAAAAACCATTGAGTGATGGAGAAATTTGTATAAAATACTTAGGATCAGCGAGACCAAATCAAAATCTTTTTTATTTTCATACGAAAAGAGATAAAAATCTTAAGTACATATTACTTATTTATTCAATTATAATAGGATTGAATTGAATATATTTTGCATATGATAGAACTTAAGAATATTTTTATTTATGCTTTATTTATCCATATAAATAATATATAGAAAAACACAACAATTTGCAACACAAAAACAAATTTACATATTAAGTATTTTACCTAACAGTTTATATTTGACATAGTACTTAAATCAACAAATATACTCACACTTGGAATAATACACTCATAAAAAAAAGTTAGTACAAAAGTCTGTTAAGCGCGTTCTGATACTATTGAACTAATTTTCCTATTATTTTGTCTTAAAATTTAGGATTGAATTCAAATTTTTTGTAAATCTAATTTAGCATTGCAACTTCTTTCAGCCGTATTTGAACTAACTTTGCATGCTAATTTTTAGTAATTTGTGTTTCTTATTAGTTCATAAAATAGTTTGTATCTCGGAAACTAAGCGAGATAGAGCAAAATGGACAAAAATTCGTCACTCTGTACCTATAATTTAACCCTTATCAGACACATATACTCCCAATAACAAGTATGGGCACGTCTAGGGTCAGATCCCAGAAGTCGAAATTTTAAGCGACATTTTAACAGAAATTTGTAGTTAAATCAGGTAAAATTTCTGCTGAATTCAGCTCAAATTTCCTAGCTAATTTAACTAAAATTGTCGGTATATTTAGCAGTATATAAAATTTAGCTTATCTAAATTTAGCAGACCATGATTTTCAACTTTATTAAAAAATTCTGCTGGGGCAAATTCAGGTAATATTTCCTGTTATTTTACCAGAATTTTGAACTATTTGTACGGGCTTTTTTTATGAGTGTATAAATAGTCATATATTGGCACTTCTTTATAGCCTTTTTATATAAGATAAACAAGCCAAACGTTATTTCCATCACACAAATATCCTTTTCCGTCCTTACCTCAAGTTAAAGAAAATATAAGTACAAAGTTATCAACTTATGACCATCGATATGCAAACTTTCTAAATTGTATTCAAATTAAAGAACAAAGTAGACAAGAAAGCATATACAAAACTAAAGATGCTTAAACAAAATCCTTTAAAAAAAAAACAATTGCTTAAGGCAATATTTTAATAGGTTTTTTAGACTCTCAACAAACAGGCTACAAGAAAAAAGTGAAAATAATATAAAAAAAAAAATGTGCAGGAAAATATGCAAAAACTTTTAAAGAATTTATTAAGCAGTGACAAGAATATTCACATGATGATAATGAAAAAATGGAAAACAATGTATATGAAAAAATTTTAAAACCTGCTAAAGGAATTTTTGAATAATATAAAAAGCCAGCGTAAGAAAAAAATTTACAAAAAAACAAGTAAAAAAAACTATAGTCGGGCATGTCGGCTATATGAAGCTCTACAACAAAGTATAATTTGGTTAATACTCCGGAAAGATGGATCATATTTGGGAAGGGAATTTGAATTAACGGTGCAATAAATATAGGGAAATATACAATTAGATGCACAGTGGCAATTTTTTTGGACTAGTTTTAATGCAAATTTTCAGTAAACTAATGAAGTTTTCTTCGCAAAGTAAATAAAAAATTTCTTAAATTGGTTGAAAAATCTTCATGTCTTTATCAATCTAGTTTTAATGAAACTTTTTCATTTACTGTATGAGACTTTTAATAAATAAAATTCAAAATTGTTGTTATGTAGAATTTTATTAATTCGATGAAAAGTTTCAAAGGAACAGTTCCAGTGAAACTTTATTGGTTTTATGCAAAAATTCATTAATATCGTGCAGATAATTCTCACAGTGTTTAATAAATAAAAAGTGAGTAGTCACAAATAACAGCACAAATTTGTTATATCCTATACCACATAATGTAGGGTATAATGCTATAAAAATGTGTTTAGACAGTTCAAATTCCGAATTATCCGTTATGGATTTTATGGAGTCTTAAAATTTTGCACGGCAAATTTTTGGTTAACTATCAGTAAGTCCTCGAGTTCTGCTTTCCTAATTGGTGCAACTCATGAAACATCAATGAGAAAGGTATGAAATTTTCGTTGTTGGATCAGAATAAATGAATGTTTCTTAGTTCGATTTTAGATCATAAACTAATATCACTTTCTGTTTCAAATTATTTTTCAAATTAAAGAAAGATGATACAATTTTCACAAGTAAATTACAAAGAATAAAAAATTTTGGAAAGAATTCGATAAGGCTAACAAGACAGAATACGTATTTTCGGCTTTCGCTACAAAGCCATCATCAGTGTAATTTGCCTTGACGGGTTGAACTTTGATGATCGTCTACTTACGTGAAAGTTGAAAGCAAATCGAATATGTTAACAACTCAACTTAGACTAACATCAACGAAATCTAACAATGCTATTTTTATCCTTTGTTACCATTACTCTTTTTTGCTTTGAACCTTAATTCTTAAAGTATCTCAGCTGGTTATATTCAATTCTGCCCAGGTAGAAAATACAAACGGCAAAACGTTGGCAAATCACTGTATATGGTGGTACAAGCGCTGGCAGAGCGTCCGTTTTTCGAAAATTAAAGTACTGAGTAATGATAACGTCGATCTTCGGTTGGCCGTCTATCTTTCCGAACGTTGGCAAAGCATTGGTAACAATGGTAAAATAAGTGCTCTGCCAACGTTCTGAAAAGTACTTTTACAATGAACTTAGTAAAACCCAATTGATTTAAGTTTTAGATTTTTTTTATTTGATTAAAGATTAAATTATGAAATAACATAAAATGGAAAAACAAAACATAAAAAATTAAACTTAAATTCTGCGTAGTTTTTGTAATATTAAACGATTTTCAATTGAAATTGATAAAATTTAAAGATTTTTCTTAGAAAATTCATTGATATATTGGAAAATAGGATAATTTGAAAAGAATCAACATTAATTAACAGTTTTTATTTGAAATAAAGAAAAATTTAACTGAAATTATTGTTTTATACTTTAAATTGAGAATATTAGGAGTGAAAACAATATTTTTACAAAAAAGTTTTTCGAAAAAACAGTAATCTTAAAAAATAAATCCTTTTTCTGAGTATAAAGCATGGATTAAAATAAAATGGTTGCAAAACATTTTTTTCTGTATATAAAAAATAAGTATTTTGAGCACATTGATTTTCTGTATTAAAATACTGATAATTTCAGTAATAAAAGGGAATTAGTAATAAGATTAATAAAAATAAATTATAACTTAACACTATTAAAACAGCACAGTCGTAAATTTTGTGAAACAAGTACTGGCAAAGTCCTTTTAGCAAACATTGGCAATTCGTTTTAAGCCGATGTTTTACCAGTGATATTTTTTATATACGGTTGTAAATTTTGTAAAACAGGCACTGGCAAAGTCCTTTTACCTAACGTTGGCAAATTGTTTTAAACCGATGTTTTGCCGATGCTTTTTGTTTTCATAAACAGTGGTAAACTTTATAAAACAAGTATTGGGAAAGCACTCCTTCCAAAGTTTGGCAAAGCGTTCTGAATAAGTGCTTTTGCAATGATTTTTTTTTTGTACCATTGTAAACCAACGCTTTGCCAGTGCTTTGTTTTTTGTACCGTCGGCAATTTCTACCTGGGTGTGTATGATAAACACAAATTTTTGAGCTAGAACGAACCGTTAAATTTAAATTTAAATGTATGTTATTTAAATTATATTTTGCAGCGTATCATGTGGTTTTAAGATGAATGAGGGGTATGTATAGTTGATCTTTTATTTGGTAAATGAATGTTTTTTAGTTCGATTTTAGATCATAAATTAATATCACTTTCTGTTTTAAATTATTTTTCAAATTAAAGAAAGATGATACAATTTTCACAAGTAAATTACAAAGAATAAAAAATTTTTGAAATTTTTGGATCAGAGTTTTAATACCTGTAGTAAACACTACTTGATCCATGAATAAAATTATATAAGCCCCTTTCTATAAATTGCTAAAAATCGTCATAACATTTAAGCCCAAAACATTTTTGCTCGGATTGGACCTTTCTATGGTAATTAGCAAGGATGATATGGGTTCTCTGCAAGTTTACCAAAATTCGGCTATGTGATACAGGAGAAAAAAGTAAGAGTCACTCGCTTCTGTAGCAGCCCAAACTCATATTTAAGTAACATTTTCACAATGTCCCGCTAGCTAATAACTGGGACTTTATTTGCCACATATATTGTTGTTGGTTCCCATTCTGTAATCAAAAACTAATTTACTTTTTTATGTAAACATGTCAGAAATTTACGAAATTTAAACACATTTGTACACAAATGTACCATTCGAAAAAATAATAACTGAATAAGAAAACAGTTGCACATTTTCGGAAATGTTTTGTATACCGTTAGATACGTCTCCAAAATCGTTTCCATTTAATAACCTGTTTGTCTATTTTTCTTTGGAACTATAAAGGTACATCTACACGTGAGAGAAAAATGCTAGAGATAGAGCAAAAAACACCTCTAAGTGCTCTATTGTGAATGATTTAAGCTATTTGGAGTTAAGAAATAAATTTAAAAAACGAAAAATGTTTGACTCCTCAACCTGTGATTGGGCCACTAAAAAAATACGTGAACACTATTTTTTCTCCTCTTTCACGTATCCGAATCGCATTGAGATAGGAGAGAACCCGATTTTAACCATTTTTAATAGTGTTTGTCCTTTGAGAAATGCAAACTTATATGCCGTAGTTTGTTCAATTATCTTTAGAATTGCGATCCGTTTTTTGACTACAAGAATATATGGAGAGACGGATGGACGAACATCGCTAAATCTACTCACAAAGTAATTCTATGTCGACCGGTTTCTATGAAGGGGGTCTACGTCCATTATTTTTTTTTTAGTTACGAACGTCAGCTCATACTCAATATACTTTGTCCTATAGAGTGGTGTAGGGTACAAAAATAAATCTAAAAATATTTTCTTTGTTTTTTTGTTCTAAGAAAAAAATATATAAGCAGCTCAGTGTCATTGTCAACTCTACAAATGACGCCAGTAATATAATATACGCAGTGTAGGCCAAAACATAATCTTAATTTCTAACTCAGGAATTAGTGATTGTTTTTTTAAATTTTTTCTAAAATACTTTTAAAGATATAACCTTATCCCCTAGGATTTTTTACAATAAATACAGTTCTATAACTCAACCCGATTTTATGAAACTAATTCCGGATCCCGTTTCACACAAGCATAATGATAACTAGAGTCCGACCGAACTGTTCGGCCACAAAATGTATTTGCACGATATTCGGTATTGTGAAGCATTATGGACAAATTTTTTTTATGCCAAAATGTTTGTTAGGCCGATTGGAATCCATTTTTGGGTGTAAAATTTAGGAAAAAGTCCGAAGTTAAGCAATGAATTCACTGTTCGGCCGTCGAAAGTTTGGCCAAATTGGAAAAAGTTCGGCGGCCGAACAGTTAACTTTACAGCTAAACTACGGGGTTTTCCTTAAATTTGGCATTGAAAATAGCATTAAACCGGCTCAATAAACATTTTCCCAGTATCAAAATTTCTCAAGAATGCCTTTATATACCGAAAAACCGAACAAATGTCGCTTTTTGGCCGAACTGTTCGGTCGGATACTAATGATAACACCTTGCAACGGTAATTTTTACCCATGGAAAAATCGCTATACACAAGAAAAGACACCATGTATGGTAAAACTAAGCACTCAGAGATTCATGATCACGTCTAATGCCCTTTTAAAAAGGTCTTAAATTTTCAAAAGATTTAACATTTTCACGTTAAATGCCCCTCTTCTGTCCCCACAATTTTCGATACAAAATTCCAATCTTCGAAAGACAGAGTTGAAAACCTACTGGTATTAGAAATACAAAAAAATTACAAAAATCAGTGGGTGAAAGTTTTGAAGAAAGTCCAATTACTTTAAAAAAAAATATCCGGAATATTGCATATTAATACATGTCATTTAGCGCTGAAAATAAATATTTTGAGCAGGTTTTTTTAAATTAAAGCCGATAATTTATACAAATTTTCAAAACAAGGGTGGCCAGTTGAAAAAGAATACATCAAATATGAGCCTTAGTTTTTAAATTATACATAAATGTGTAAACATACACTTAAAAAGGTTTTTCGATACAATCTACTGGAAAAAGACAGTTAAAACAAAGGCATTAAAAAGGCGACTAAAATAACTAAAAATATAGATATTTTTAAGTGTTGCAAAATAACGAACAAATGCATTAAAATAACTAACTGCCAAACTTTTAATACAAAAATTTTAAAACAACTAACAAAATAGGTAAAACTATTGTATTTTACGGTAAATTTTGTTGATGTTATAAAAGTATATTTTAGTAAAAAAAACAAACAATTTTTTTCTTCCGATTTTAAAAATACAGTAGACGCTCGCAAATTAGAGCTTTCAGTAATTCGAACGTCCAGAAATTAGAATCAATGTTTGCAATACATTAAACGCTCTGAAATTCGAATTTAAAATTCTATTTTCTGAGCGTTTTTTTTTTTTTGTTATTTGAATACACAGGAAATCCCCAATTTATTTTTATTCTGTTTGAATAAAGTAAAACTAAAAAGGGGAATCACCAAATTATATATGTTTTTCCCTATTTGTTTTGTCGCATTTATGTACATTTTTGCCTAGTTTATTTGTGAGATTTGATACGCGTGTACATATTATTTGGCAGTCTCTATTAAATAGTGAAAGTGTATCATTTAAAATGTTAAATAAACGTAAAAAAAACACTTTATCATTGGAAACGAAACGAAAAAAAAAACGTCCAGAAATTAGAATAATTCAGAAATTAGAATTGCCTCAAAAACAAAGCGGTTCTAATTTGCAAACTAAGAATATATAAATAATAAAAATTATAATCCAAACAGGAACTTTAAAAAATCAACGAATTTCTGAATTTTTTAAATAATTTACAAAAACAACTGTTTACTGAAAAAATACTCGTTTGGTAGTAGTTTCCCAGCAAAAATAAATGGTATGACTTCTAAATGAATCACTTCCTTCATTACATCACAAAGAATTACTCCCTTAGAAATGGGTTTTAAACAACATCTAATGCTGCAATAAATATATGCTAGTCAGAAGTTCTTTTTCATGGGTGATAAGAAGTTAATATTTTGTATGGGGGTTGCATAGGAACGTGCTGGCACAGAAATCAGAGGGTTGCGGGTTCGAATCCCACCAGGTCGAAAAAAATTTTTGTAACTTGTTTTACACAATTAATAATTTTTTGTAGTTTTCACTGTAAAATTTTTGTTTTTTTTCTATTTTTGTACACTCAAAAATTTATTTTTGAAATGATTTAAATTTTTTTTTTAATTTTCTATTCATTTTTAATAAAATTTTATGGAAATATAAAAGTTCTAAATAATTATGTAATTCTTCAAATATTTTTTGTTAAAATACGAAAAAGGTAAATATTACAATTTTGTTTGTATTTAAAAAATTATAATTTAAAAAATCCATTTTGATCAAATTTTTACTAAATGTATTTAGAAACTAAATATAACAGAAAAAGAAAAATCCTGTAAACATTTTAGTTAGAACTAGTAAAAATAAGTTAAAAATTACCTTGAAGAAACAACTATTTTTTATCTACTAATATGCTGCAAAATTTTTTACGGATTTTATCAAGGTAATTCGTATTAAAAGTTAACTTAAATTTAACCAAAATTTTGTAAATTTAACAGTTTTATTTTTCCTTCTTATCTTACTAGTATTTAACAAAAAAACAATCCGCTAATATCAGCAATTTTTTGCAAGGTCATTTTTAATTACATAATTTTTAGTAGCTTTTTCTCCTATTTTTACAGCTTTATTTCTGAGTGTATTATTTTTATAAAAAAAAAACACTTTAAAAAAAACAACTTTATATATTTTCCAATATGTTATATATTTTTGTTAATAAAAATAAAAAGAAATAAAGATAACAATTTACTGAACAAGACTGCTAAAAGTCAGCTATCAGTTATAACAAGCCATAGCGTAGGGGGTAGAGCGTCTGCTTGAAATGCCAACGAGTGTGGGTTCAAACCCAAGACGATGCATGACGATTTTTTTTTTATTTTTAATTAAATTAAAATAAAAACAATTGAAAAAGAACTTCCTTTTCATTGGTTCAAATATACATAACTTTTTTCAAAAAAGAACGACTTCCCTCCTATGACAAGCCAATGTTAAATTAATCAGTGAAAACCACAAATTTTCAAAGCTCCCTATTCAACTGTTGTTATGTTTTACTACTTCTTTTTCCTCACTTTTTTCCTGGGTTATTATTAAATTGTTACGAAATGGGATTAGTTTCGTATAGAACATTCTAGAATTTTAGAAGAAAAATATTCCGAGAAACGCGATTTTCTAATCCAATCAATGTGGCAGCACTTCATTTAAGTATAATTTTGAATGATTGGGAGTTCTGCCATAAAAACACTGCAACATGACGTTTAGTAAGCTAGTCGCGCATTAGCGTTTGTAAGTCGTTGGTAAACTTTTGTATGTTATGCTATTGTATGTTAAAATAAAGTGTTAAATAAAGAAGTGTATAAGCTCAGTATCAAACGAAAGAGTATTTGGTTATTTTGATTGCAATAGGAAAGAACCCGGTTTAGTTAAAGGTAATAATCCAACGTTTTTAAAAGGTAAAAACATAACAATATTAAAAAGAATTGCCTTAAAATGTCAAACTATTCCTAGTTTATATCCAACATGTTTTGGTCGACACAGTAAGTCTAATCTATGGTGCATTATTACACAGTATTGTTGGGAAAGAAACGGAAGTGTTTTTTTATTTAGTGGTTGACTTGGTTCCGTTGCTTTTTTATTAAGCTATCTGGTTAGTTATTTGTATATGTGTGTGTTGGTGTAGGTGGTCTCTTGTTTGTAATAATAAAATTTAGTTCTATATACTACACTCTAATATACATTCTGTTGTAAATATTTAGGTCACTGTTTTAATATTTAAGAGAAAATATGTATGTAGTTTAGCAAGAGCAAAATATAAAATTCCATTTTTATGCAAATTGTATTTACTTTACTATCACGAATGTTTTATAAATTCATTTCCTAGCATTTGGGTGATTAAAGGTACATATTTTTTGCCTTAAGGTATGCTAAATTATTTTTATAATAACTCTTTACTTACACTCTCAAGGAAGATTTCCCCGGAGTCACCCACCGTCATAGACGTTTATATTTAAATATGCACTCATAAAAGTTTGACAGTTACCACATGACAGTTGTATGCATAGTAATCAGTAGTTATTATTTTAAACTACATTTATAATTTTTTTTTATGGTAAAAATACCAAATAAATATTATGACAGCTATTAAAAAAAAAAAAAAAACTAAGGAAAAGCACTGTCGTAACAGTTCTTTAAAGCAGTTATTTTATATATTATAATAAATAACTACCAAAACAGAATTTTTGGTGTAATTATTTAATTGTGTTTGGAAACAAAAAATTTCATTGAATTTCTGAAAATCCTAGGACAGGTCCCTGAACTTCGTTTTTTATGAGAGTTCAGCAACCTGTCCTAGGATTTGTCTTGTGACATGTCACAAGGGGTCAATTTCCCCCTCCTATGACAACGCCATGTAAAAGTGACCAGTCTATTTCATATAAAGGGGCCAGTTCGGTGACAGTTTGCTAAAATTTCCCGTAGGGTATAAACATATTTTCACTTTACCTGAATTGTACTATTGGTCAAAAAACGGCGATTCTGGCCCACAGTGCGTTGGCTAAATTTTAATTGGCTCTTAGTTATTTAGATATTTTAACTGCATATACCTTTGTTTAAATGTCATTTTCAGTAGATTATATCGACAAACTTTTTTGAGTTTGTGATAAAAGTTTTGAAATTTAAAAACAATAATATTCATTAACTTACAAAAGTAATAAAAAAAACAAAATTGGACATAAATTTCACATGTTTCAATTTCAGTACTTTGGTTAAATAATGTTTAAGAATTTTTATTATTTTGCTCTCTTTTTGTAAACACTTTAACAGTAATTCCATTTGAAGGCTATTTATCTAAATGTTTATGAAAGGTTAAGGGCGTATAGTGAGCCATTGTAAATTAAGTTGCGCAATAAACATTAAAATACACCATGGTCATATTTCTGGATTTTGAAATGCTATTGTTTTGAGCAAAACACTTTTTATATTATCAGATTTTGTTTGCTAAGTATCAGAGCTGCTTTTTTATTACTTTCAAAATACAAATGTACTGAAAAGCAGAGTTCACTGGTGGAAATGGCATAGATTTCATAGATATCTTACTCTTCTTCCTCTTTTGTCAACAAACACATTTTTTCACACATATTCAAATATTTTTTTGTATAGGTATAGGACGTACATATGTCCAACACATTCTCATGACATACGTTCACTGACATCGAATGTCAAAGAATAAGAGATCTATGTAATCTATGGAAATGATTAGAAGTACTTTTATTTTTGAGTTGTGTTTTTTGTAAAAAATTTGGTATTTCTATCAATGAATTTAACGTGTGCATATCATAGGAAAGAACCGATATCGTTGTAAATTAAAAACATTTATTTTTTTTTGCTTAAAAAAGTGTTCAATACAGTATGGAATTTAAATGCCAACATTTTAAACCATAGAACTTTTTTAACAATTTATAAATTTTAGATCTAAAATAAACAGTTAAATATGATAAGATAACAAGTATTAAAATATTACGGTAATATTCAAAAGTCATCCACAAGTACGAGACGTGAATAAATATTTTAAACGTGTATCGTATCAAAGTTTTAATGAGCGATAACTTGACAAGAACAAGAGCACCAAACGGTACAAATGACAATAAAAAGTGGCAATAATTCTTTTTATATCAAAATTTATTCAAATATTAGTTTGCAACAGAAAACTCTGATAACAATAATCTAATTAAATGAAAAAAAGTTAAGAAAATAAAAAAGATAAATATAATTTAAGAAAAATTAACTATAATTAAATCAGTCCAAGAAAACGAAAACATAAATACAAATACAAATACAAACTAACATAGCTGTCTTTGGTTAAACATATTTATTTAGCTTATCTTAAGATATTAATTATATATATGTATTACAATAGTACTAAATAATTGTGATTATAATGCGGTTTGGCGGCGTCTAATTTCAAGTGGCTCCACTTTTGGACAAATTTAAATCAAAACTAATTAAATTAAAGTCATCAACAACAACAACAGCACACATAAAGAAAACCAAACAAAATGTTGTTTCTTTCATAAAATACTTTATATTTTCTTAATGAAGATTATTGTTTGTTTTCATTTTGTTATTATGAAGAAACCAATCAAATTTAATTTATAAACACACGCATGCTAACAGACTTTTATACACTCAAAAAAGTTTGGTATATACCATATGACTGTTGCGTATGTATTTTGTTAATCTAGTGTTGTTATTTTAGAAGTTATGGCTATTTTTGCTTTTTAAAAATTGCGAAGTTTGGCAAAATTGACAATCAACATCAATAAATATTGATGAAATTAATTTTGCTTACTTTGAGTACATAATCTGTGCTAAATTTCAACACAAAATCTGTCAGTTTTTATCCTGTGAGTACCCTGTGGGCCCTGGAGCAAAAATAAAATCTCATTTTACAAATATAGACTCTAAACTAGCTTTGTTATTATCAGTAGTCTTTGTCAGACCGTAAATATATTCTCAAATATTTGTTTTAAAAAGTTAATTTTCTCCTTCTCGCTTTAAAATCGTTCGTTCTACAACAAACGATTGAAGGCATAAGAAGTAGTAAATTGAGTTTTCTATCGACATAATACAATTGCTTTTATAAAAAAGTTGTTATTTAGCCAAAAACTGCAATACTTAAGATCTGAAGACCGGGTTAAGTAGCATGAACCCTAGACCGTACTACAAAAAAAGTTCGCCGTACACCGACGAATATAAATTATTTTCGCATGGAAGTTTCAAAAATAATTTTTTTTGCCAAGGGTGGGGGCCGCCTTTTCAAATTTTTCATTAAATCTTTGTCATTTACAGTCGGATCTTAAAGTTTGTATCGATGTTTTGTTCAAGTATCCCGTTCTATCATTTATCCACCAGATCTCAGTTCTTACCACAATTAAAGCTCGCAAATAATCATTAAGCTTTTGATAAGAAAGTTTTTCGATAATTCCATCAGAAAAAAATTTTTTTTTGTTGCCGAACATAGGGGTTGCCTTTTTAAATTATTTTTCATTGATACAAAATAGATGTTTTTTTCGAAATTGCATTTTAAAAATACTTTATATTCGAAGGTGTACCGCGCACTTTTTTTTACTGTAAAGCACCGTAAGTTATCTGAGTTTCACGTGAAAAAACTGTTATACTCCATATAAAAAAACTAATTTTTCACGACAATGAGTTTCACGTGAAAATTGTGTAATTTGTTTTCACGCAAATTTAATATTCAAGACTATTATTTTTCTTGTGAAAAAGTGACATTTTGTGTTTTTTGTGATTGTGTCTTTGTTACAAAATTAAAAAAATTTTCCATTTTTATAAATTAAATTGCAATTTGAGGCCTTTGAAATTCGAGTGAAATTTTTCCACGTGAAAAACAACTTACGGCGCTTAAGGTGGTAATCTAATACATAAATTTACATTTTTTTATAATATACATTATTAATGTTTTGTAATCGAAAGCAAAAAATATTTTTTTTTTTATCAGAATTCATATTTTTAAAGCAATCAAAGGAGTTAGCAGTAGTTTTACAAATTTTGCCTGTTGCTATAAAATTTTTTAGTAGAAGTTTGTCAATTATTTTACGACATTGCTAGTTGTTTTTTGATACATTTGTTAGTTATTTTAAGAATGTCGTATACCTTGGATCGCGTGTACCTTGGAACTTTGCATTTTTCCCCTAATTGTTAATGTTTTATTGTAAATTCTTCTTCTATGAAGTTGTTTCTTTTGCCCAATGATCATTTTAAACTACACAAAATTTTAAATAAGTCTACAGGAGAACCTAAAATTGGGAGGGGTTTCGAAAAAAATGTAAACTATTTTTTTAATAATAATCAAGATATTTCAAGTTCCGGGCTCAAATAAATTTAAAGTTCTGCATTTTCTAAATGCAATAACCAGTTAATTTTTTAACTATAATATACAAATAAGAAAAAATAGTCTTTTTTGGAAAAATTAAAATGCGTGTACCTTGGATCTTTTTGAATATTTCCTGTTCTATGCATCCAATAAATTTCAGTACATGATTAACTGGAGCTCCACAGGCTAATTTTTGAATTTAATTCCCTACGAAATAACCTTTGATTTAAAATTTTCGCCATTTCTTAAAAATTATGTTTTTATGGAAATATTAAATAGCATTGTCTCATTTCAGATAGATATCAACTCTACTGCAAATAATCTAATAAATTTCATTATGCGGGCAGTATTTTTTTTATAAATTACGTTCATTTTTTACAAGTTCCAAGGTACACTCCAATTTGTAATTTTCAACGCTTTTACGATTTTATAAAAATCATAATTTCTTAAAATGCATAAAAATTATTAAAGTTGTTATTATTCGCAATCTATAACAATACCAACACTAATATTTCTGCATTTAAAGATTTTTCACATATATCTTAATCTTATGGATATTGACACAGAATGTTCAAAAATACCAAGGTGCACGACATTCCCCTACATTTTTAGGTATTCTAAAGGTAAATACCGTTGTCGCCTTTTTAACTGCATACACCTTTGTTTTAATAGTCACTTTCAGTATATTATACCGACAAACATTTTTGAGTGTACTCAAACATGCTTTTATAAAAGAGCATGGTTTCCTATATTCAATAATTAAATTTTTTAAAGAGAAGCAACACAAAAGAAATTCTTCCTATTACCTAATTACTGTGTTTTTACTGTTGAAACGCGATAGATGACAGATGAAAAGTGTTTCAAATATGGCAACACTGTGTTTGTGCGTCATTATAATCTTATAACAGTTGTTGCGCGCCATTTGAGGGAAAGTTGGCGAATTTGTTGAAGTTTTTTAACTCATAGTCCTCTTATATTATTTTACTTCGTTCCATTTCTAATATACCCCAAACCACCCGATGATTTTGGTCATATTCCGGATAGCTGATCAAACTCTGGGAAGCAAATTTCAATTAACGATGCAAAAAATGTAGTAAAATAAAAAATAATAGGTGTAATAAAAAGTGGGTATAACAAAAATTTTTGGAACTTCTCTGCCTTAAAAACGCTTTAAAAAAAGAACGGTGAGGGACTGGGCCGATGCTTGACCCGTCTTTTTCCCGGAATGAATACTATCTCATTCATGAATAAAATTATATATGTCACGTGCAAGTACTCGCCTTGCTAAATATATTTTAAGCAGACTGTCATTTTAGCACTTGGGTGATATACGCAGAAAATTATGTAGGTAGAATTAACTGCAAATGACAGTTCAAATAACTTTGTTCATTAACGTTGGTGAAACTGAGCAACCCGGCCGTGATCGGCATTTTAACAGACAGTCGGACAGACACAACACAACCATTACTTATATCAATTGACAACATGATATGTCCATTTCGTGGCGTTAGTACTCCTCTAAAAAGCTTTGCCTCCTCTAACGGGTTTCCCATCTTTTATTTAGAACTTTAAATCCGACATTCTGTAACTAGGGATAGAACGTACCTCAGAATATCAAGGTGTTCAATAAGAAATGTTTGAAGAATCTGATATAAATATGTATGTTTTATGATTCTTTGGCAAATGGTTTATCATAGTTTTTCAAATAAAAAACAGAAGACATCTTGTAAAAATCATCAATATTTATGAAATTAAAAAGTGTCGAAAATTCAGTTTGTTTTTTAACTCATGTACATAAGGAAACGATGAATAAGTGTTATTTATAAATGTATTTTCTCATGAAATGCAATGTTTTTTACTATTTAGAGAGCAATATAAAATTGAGACACTTATTCTAGCACGTTTTGTATTCCCCCTATCATTTTATACTAGGTCGGATAAATAAGTCCGGGCTATATTGATCAACACAGCTTTCGTCAAGTACAATCTGTTAAATTTTAAGCAAACTCCATCATTAACTCTGTGCTTGTGATTCACTGTAGTCGCAAAATTGAGGCCACTGTACCCAAAAATATTTTTAAAAAATTGGTGAGTAAAAGAGCTTGATATTTTTGATACCAGTTGGGCTTGTTAAAGCTGCCCGAAAGATGAGTGAAGCGTTTGCTCACAATTGACTAACTTTAAACAAGTATTTGGCGTTGTTTATATGGATAGGATTTCATAACGATTAAATCATTTATGAAACAATTGTTTATATCAATACCTTGAGGAGTAGACCACCCATGAAATGCATGAGATTTTCAAAACTGTTTTTTTTTTGTTCGCTCCACCGGCAGTTTCCGATTGATTGGGTATAGTAATTGGATCTCTCGGGGCCATACAGGCCAGTCACTTTGAACTTTTGACCCTAAAAATTACCTAAAAACACTTCAAAGCTTTTTTGCGCCGTAACTTCTAAATTTGACGTTTTTTCAAAATATACTATATAAGCATTTTTATGTAGAATAAGAGGATAAACACTTCCTTCATACTATACTTCTACCTAAGTATGATGTATAGTGAAGTTTTAAGGAGACAAAATCAAAATTTGTGTGAAGACTTCATCTTAAAAGACCCTCGTAAAAATTTCGACAGAGACACTCAAGATTGGTTTTCATTATTTTGTACAGGTAATATATCTAGTTTTCATAAAGTAATTAGATTTGGAACATATATGGGTTATTCCATGACAAATTGACCAAAATTTTACTTTGAAGTATCGATTTATTATACATACATGTTGTATGGAAACTCTTAGTAACAAGATTTGGTAACGCTAGAAACCCTAATTTTGTGAGGTTTGAAAAAAATGCATAAGCAAAAAATGGGGGAGGTGGATTGGGGACAAATGGCTCCTCATCGGGATCAAAGGTGGTGGTGAAGGGTTAAAAATCCACAAAAAGTCTCACAACTTCCCCGGAGTCGACCCTAAAGCGGTAAAATGTAAGATCGACCCCCATTGATTTGTCTTTTTCAGCATTTTTTCCGAACATACCTATCCCCTATCTCCACTCTGTAAGAGAGCTCCCATACAAATGACATTTTTATAAAATTTACTCTCACCGCTTTAACTGTCCTAAGGGTGCTGCTAGAGAAGTCAAATGTATGACTGACCCCCAATATTTTTTTAGTTTCAACATTTTCTGGAAACATATCTACCCTCTATCTTTAACCCTTAAGGCGGTCCCCATACAATTCTTTTATTTTTTATATTTTTTTTATGAAATCAGCTCTTACCGGTCCCATGGTGCCTCCTAGAGGGGCCCCTATCTCTAATCCGTAAGAGGGGTTCCATACAAATATGACATTTTTATAAAATTTCCTCCCACCGCTCTAACTGTCCCAAGGGTGCCCCTAGACTGGCCCCCAATATTTTTTGAAGCCTAATATTTTCTCGGAATATATTTACCCTCTATCTTCAACCCTTAAAGCGGCCCCCATACAAATTTTTTTATTTTTTTATATTTTTTATGAAATAGCCATGCAGCCTCCTAGAGGGGTGGTATGTAAGACGGATCCCCATTAATTACATTTTTCAAAATTTGCTCCCACCGCTCTAACTGTCCCAAGGGTGCCCCTAGAGGAGTCAAATGTATAACTCACCTCCAATATTTTTTCAATCTTAACATTTTTTCGGAACATATCTTCCCTTTATTTTCAAACCTTAAGGTGGTCCCCATACAAATTTTTTAGTTTTTATAAAATTTTTTATGTAATCGAGGAGCGATTTTTTTGCCAGGACTTTTAAAGTGCCACACCAGCGCTTTTCTATTTGTGTTTTTCTTGCTGGGTATTTACTCCATTGATAAACTAAGTAATATAAGGAATTAATCGAATATGCTGCTCTATAGCACTACACTTGCATGTGCGGAACGTACAATAAATAGGTACTGAAGTCCGATTTTGGTCTTTCTTTCGTGGAATAAAAGATCTATGTTGCAAATGTAATTGATTTATAAACAACATATCTTAATCTACAAAAAAATGATAACCGATCCTAACTGTCTCTGTCCAAATTTTAACGAGGGCCGTTGAAGTCTTAACACAAATTTTAATTTTATCCGCTTAAAACGCCACGAGAAGTAATACTTAGACCAAAGATTAGTATGACGAGAGTGTTTGCCCTCTCATTCCGCATAAAAATACTTATATGGTATTTTTTCGGAAAACCGCAATTAGGAGTTATAACGCAAAAATGCTTTGAAATGTTTTTAGGTAATTTTTAGGGTCAAAAATCCAAACTTACTGGCCTATATGCGCCCGAGAGATCCAATTTTTTTTTATTCCCAATCTATCGGAAACTGCCGGTGGAGCGAACAAAAAATACTTTTGCAAATTTGGGTGGTCTATTGAGGAGTCATATTATTTGGAAGGGATTAAAAAATGGAAAAAAACGTTGGGTATTGAGCTAAAAAGACTATGTTAAAAAAAAAAATTTTCACTGTATTTTACTCAAAAAGTCACGAATTTAACACTTTTTTAGAAATTAGGTTTGTCTTTGGAGAAAGATTCCAAATCCAAATCGAATAGTATATTATAAGGTGGGTATACGCCAATTATTTTCGTTAGTTACCAACCCCAGTATTTCCTGTTCCACAGAGTGGTTTAGGGTATAATTAAAATTAACTGTTAACTCTTAAAAGTTAATTCCTAAAAATACATTTCCATCACCCAGCATACCATCCCCATCCATTCCAAACAACTAAACATTGATTTTGATTTTATGTGGCTTATTTATGATTGAATACATATTTTAACGTTTAATATTTTTTTCTTTTTGTTAAATTTTATCAAATTCATTCTAATCTGCCACAAAAATGAAAATGAAGGAAATTAATTTAGAAAGGAAATTAACTTGAATATCATTCGGGGGGAAATCCCTATTCATTTCAAGTATTTTATCAATAATATACACTAATATTATTGATTAGTGCTACAACACTTTTGTAGAGTATGGGAATTACAATATTTTTTGTTTTTGCAGTAGCAATATTAAATAATTCCCACAAATTCCAACAAGTTTTCATACTTAAATATTTATTATCTTATATTTTTTCGTTTCTCTTCTTTAAACCACAATGTGACATTGTGTTTGAGGTTTATTTGCGTAGATTTTTTTTAGCGATAATTTTTCAAGTTTAGTTTAAATGCACAGATACACATATTGTATTTATGTGAGAGTTAGTTTGTGTTCCTTTAATTTTATTGTGATAACTAATCAAATTTTGTGATCTACAAAAAAACAATATAAAAACATTTTAATGTTAATAAAGGAAATCATTTAATTACAGAGTCACGATGGAAAATTTTTAGTAAAGCAATTTGAAAAAGCTGAAATTTTTTAATTTAATATTTAAATTCAAGTTGATTATTGCTAATATAAACTCTGAAATTAATTTCTTAGGGTGATATGCATAATTTATAAGTGACTTATAAATTTTTTTTCAAATTTCATTTTATAAACGTGTTAAAAGGTTTTGAAATTATTATGCATAGTTTAAAGTTAATTTATAAAAACTAATTAACAATTTATTTATATTTCATTCTTTTCAGGTATGTATACATTGGAATTTTCATAACGCTTTGTAAGTGGTTTTTTCGCTTTTAATACTACAATCAGTGTTGCCAATTTAGCCATTTTATGGCCAGAATTAGCCATTTACGTTTAGCCAGAAAATTTTTGGATTTAGCCATTATTTAAGCGATTTTTAACCATTTTTGCATTTTTCTGCAAAATATAATTTTTGAGCCTCAAATTTAAACAAATATGGATGAATTTCTTTTAATCTGTCAAACAAAATTCAAGGTTTGTAAAGTGTTGACAAAATTTTCAAACGTTTGCTGCGTTTTATAAAATAACAGTGTAAAAATAATTTTCATAGTACTATTTTTCCTGTTTATGTAAAAATCGTACCTGTTTATAATAAAAAGTACTCCTTGTAAATGAATCAAAAATTTTTAATTGAAATTGCACAAGGAATTGAATTGGGTCATCCCACTATTGGGAGGATCGTTGTTCGTTTTTAAAAAGCGACTACTTAAAAAGAAGTTGCAAAGTAAATTAATTTTGAAAATTCGCTTTATTCAATTCATAAAATTTTAATATAATTTGGTTTTTATTGACAACTAAATTATAATAATATTGGCTTGAAGATTAAAAAAAATGGACTACTGTAATCGACTTTTGCATAAAAAATCTTAGAATTGGAGATATTAGTAATTCTCCAAAATGACAAAAACTGCGCATTTAAATGTCAGCGTCTTATCAATAAAAAAAACGTCATTGAAGGCTAATTTTACTCCAACAATTTTATTTAACAAAAATCGCGCGAATTTTTTTTTTTTAACAAAATCGCGAGATTTTTCTTACAAATTTCTTGAGCCATTTTTTAGCTTTATTTTAACGATTTTTTACATAAATTTTGCCATTTTTGATAACTAAGTTCAGGCAACACTGCCTTCAATTGACATTTTGCAAATCCAATTACACACAAATACCTTCACTAATAGCACTTAATACTACACTGAGAGAATTGTCTGCATGCTATTAATGAATTTTTACATTAAGTCAATGAAGTTTTGCTGAAATTTGTCCACTGAAAATTTTCATTTAGTGGGTTATTTTGTAAAACGCAACGCCTTGCGTTGCGTTGATTTGTGTGTAAATTGTTATTGTTACAAAAACAACTTGTATGGAAAACAAAATAACCCCCTTAATTAATGAAGTTTTTCATAGAATTTTATAAAAATTGTCAAATTTTGTGTTGGAAATATTTTAATAAAACTTATGAAGCTTTTTTATTTACTTTTAAGAAAACTTTATTAGTTGAGCCAAAAATATCATTAGCGTATTAAGAAATTTTTCTCTGTGTACTCTATGGTCCAAAAAATTCCTTTTTGCTACTCTGACCCAAAAAAGTCTGTAATGGCTACTGCAAATTTTGCTGTTATTACGGGAAATTTAAATGTTTTGAGCCCAGCGGTATTTTTTGCTAATTTTAGCAACACATATCTGCTGATATGTAGAAAAAATTAGAAGTCCCTACTAAATTTTAGCAAAATTGTTGTAAACTGTAATTCAAAATCGATTTGCTAAAATCAGTTAAAAAACTTACTAAGTATTAATAATTTTAGTAAAATGAAATTAGTATAAATAATTAGTTGCAGCTACTAAATTTCAGTAAATTGTTGTAAACTGTAATTTAAAATCAATCTGCTGAAATTAGCAAACATGTGTACTAAAAAATAAACAAACTGTAAAATCTAAAAAAAAATAATAAAAAAAATGTTTTTTTCTTTTGATTGTAACAAGCGTATAATTACTTCATCGTACTTGAAATTTGGCATCAATATTGCAAACGGTTCTCCAGTTATTAGCTTTTTATGCATTGGAGATATGTACAATAAAATTTTCTAAGTGTTATTTCCAAACTAAGAATATATCAATAGTAACAAATATAAACTAAACAAGAATTGTAAAAAATCAACGAATTCTTGTAAATAAAATTTTTTAAATTAGTATATTTAAATTTAGCACTCGGTTTTAAAAAATTAGTAAAATGTTTTGCTGAAATCAGCAGCGAAAATTAGTAAAAAAAATCCGTAATCTGTAATAAGAGAATAGCAAAAGTGATTACTAAAAAAAATCAGTATAAAAGTAGTAAAGCGCAATTGATAACTGTTTACAAATTTTTTTACTAACTTTTTTATCTACGTGTGCCAATGATATCCATTTCATCCAGATCTGATAATAGCTAAGTCCTTTGTAAACTTACATGACCCTATTACTTGAAAATGGGCCTAATCGCCAAAAAAAAACTATAAAACCATTCATTAGAAAATTTAGTGATGCACAAATTTGGAATTACTTCGGTACACTTATGCCAAAAATGCAATATATCGATATTGACAACTCTTTTTTTTTTGACAGTTATAACATTCCTATTTAAATTTTAAAGAACGTAATATTAATTGTGTTTTTCCTCAGCAATAATTTTTGTGCTTTCTTTTTTCATATCTCGCATGGTTTCCAAGAAAATTCCAGGGTTTAGATTTCAAAACAGTTTTTAATAAAAGTGTATAATCTAATGTATAAATTCATAAACGCTTTATAAAGTTATAGGAGGCTTACAAAACAAATTTTTCATACCAAATATGTTTCACAAGCATCCTATAACTTCATAAAGAATTTATGAATTTACCATTAAGATTTAATATTTATCACAAAAGTGCTCTAAGACATCCCAAATACAAAGTCAAGAAAAACATTTAAGATGTTTGCAATTTTGGGTGACAGATTAAAACAAAAGTCAACCCACTCGACCGCTTATGAATTTATTCATTCTCTTTTAATAACTAACTTAAATATAGCCATACTACAATCATTATTATAATTATCATTATCACATTCTAATTCGAATTCGCATTATTACAGCTTATCTAGAAATTATAAACTTACGTAGTATACATGTGTGCAAGAAGAAAAAAAGCTACAAAAACAACAAAAGGTAGTATTTAGCAAAGGTTAAAAATAACAAAAAATTTAAAAAACAATAATAAAATAATTACCGGTATCATATACAATATCCCAGCAAAGAAAAAAATGGAGCACTTTAAACTTAATTAATATTTTAGCTACATCAAAAGAAGAATATTCAAAAAGAAAACAAACTAACTACAACAACATATAGACAATTAACGCACACGCATAGTTTTCCTTCGAAAAATTGTTAAATTTACAACGACGGTAGTGCGTTTTAGTCATGCGTGGCTTCAGCAATTAATATAAAGGGAAAAATTATACACCCCCATAGACAAAAAAAAAAAAAAAAACAACAAACACATTGACTTGGGCACGATGGCGTATGAATTTTCACCTTATATACAGTATTGTTCGAAACCTAAGCAACTTTTCCTAATAAAGTAATCAAAGTCCTACATATTCTTTTTAAATTGGTTTATACAAAATAACACTTTTAATTTTTATTATGTTATGTGCCTACATTCTAATAATAACAAGAAAAATTTAATTCCATTTCCTTGCCAGTAAAAAAAAAAAACAAAAATGAAATTGACTCCATATATTGCTGTTCGAAACTTAAGCAACTATTTTGTTGTTGTATTTTTTTGCAACAAATAAACAAAAATTTTGAAACTTTTATTTAATTCCCGTTTAGTTTGACAAAAATTTTAATTTTTTTTGTTTCTGTAGATTTAGAATCAATTACTTAGAAGTGCAGCTATGGCGCGTACACGATACGGAATCGATTTTAAGCTCAAAATTTTTGAACTATTTAATAAGGGCCATGGTCTTATTTATGACACTCTAATGTTGAATTCATTAATGGAAACTCCAAATAGGAACTAATTTTTTTGAGTTCAATTTTGGCAGTTTCATAAATGATTTCAGCGTATCATACAAAAGATCAGATACCGTTGTAAACTCAACTATTTTTTAACAGAAAAACTATGAGGGTGCATTGTCATCTTGCATGTAGAGAATAGTCACGATTGTTTTTTTGCAGGGATATGTATCAAAAAAATCTACAAACGATATGAAAAGTTTGACTTAATATTCTTAATATACCAGAGCATAGGGTGGCATTTATTTTAAAAATTTCAAGAAAATGTGATAAATTATTGATTTTCTAGATACGACATTTAAAAAAAAATAAAAAAAAAAGTTGCGACAACCGATAATTCGACCACTTAATTCGGTTGGGGCAACCGAATTACGAGGTTGCAGCAACCGAGCCAATTCGGTTGGAACAAATTCGGTTGTCACAACGGAATTGTTCTGAGAGTGTAGTGCAACATTTGAATTTATTTGTTGTTTTATTGATTTTTTTTATGATTCAAAACTTACTCAAATAAAACACATTTTTTTTGAAATTTTCGAATTTTTTGTCAAAAGTTGCTCATATTTTGGATGAAAATATGAGCCTTCTAAAATGAATCATAAAACACACAAAAATTTTAGCCAAATTATTAAATCCAAAAGATGGTTCAGAAATGACTCAGAAATGTAAATAAATTTGAATATTTTGTGAACAATTCAAAAAGGGCTAAAAAAAATGATTAATTTTTAAGCCTTTCCAATTTTTTAAATCTTTTTTTTGGATGAACCACTTTCATACAAAAATTTGAATTTTTAATATTTGTTTAGCTTTATTTTCATTAATTTTTGGGTTACTTTCAAATCAAATGGGTCAAAAATGAGTAAATTTAGTGGAATATTTTATTAAATCAAATTTATATTGCAATAAATGAAATAATTGAAATAAATCGTAAAATAGAAAGAAAAAGCCGAAATAAAAGTAGTGAAAAAAATGCTATAATTCATATTTTTGCTTGAAACAATTTATGAGCAAATGCAAAGAAATTTCCAGCATATACAAATTGTGGGCTTAAATCGACATCCCTTTAATGGACAACGACTTTGTTATCCCTAGGGATTTCTGAATATAACGTGTTTTCCCTCAACTTTTGGAATATTTTGTGGTCGGGATTTCTCATCGTCGACATCATCATCGGTAGTTTCTTTGACCTCGGTAAAAATAAGAGCTTCTTTCACAAAGATTTGTAATTCTTTTTGACTCACTGGTTACCCAACTTTGTGTTTTGCAATCAAATAAAGCAATTTCCAAGCATTCACAACTCTCGAATTCAAAGTAGTGTTCAACAAAAGACAACACCATTTCTGAAGCTTGAAAAATATATATATAAATACAGGGTCACATGCATAAATACTTTTAAAATTTAAAAGCGACTTACAAAACAAATTTTTCATACAAAATTCATTTTATAAACATGATATAAGGTTTTTAAATTATTATGCAGTAGCACTATAATGTATAATATATTGATTGGCATTAGGGTTTTTCTTTTCCCGGACTTTTTCATTTCCCGGGATTTCCCGCTCGTTAGAAAATAAATAAATGTCTTAATTTTAAAAGAAATATATTAACTAAATATTAATTCGCGGTTGGAACGGTTAAACGCATTGATATAGAAAGATTGAAAGACACGCGTATTTTAAATTCTTCCCGTCTTTCAGGATATATTGGAATTGTTAATGGGAGCAAACTTGTGTCGGACCAGTTTTATAGTCAGAACTAAGATACATTTTTTGCTTAAGTATTTCTTAAATATGGAATCCAAAAATTTGTATTTCTAAAGGTTTTGTTTCTATGCAGATTTTAAGAAGTATTCGTATAGAATTATTTTATAAAAAAGTTTAAAAGTGAGTATTCTTCATACAAATTATTAGGCGAATTTTCTTAAAGATTTAAATAAAAATCGACACTAGAATATTATTAAATAATATTTTATTCATCTTAACACACTAGATATAGTGAAAAATATAATTTAATACGTATGCCTAATTGTTTAATATCAACATGAATTTATGTTGTAGGTTAAAAAATAATTAAAATATGCGTTTAAAATAAACGGTTCGTTGTGGTTCATAAATCTGTGCTTCATAAGTTGTCGATCAGAGTTGAATTCCATAAGAAGCAGCTGGATAAAAATAACATTGTTAGAATTTTGTTGATGCTAGTCTAATTGATTTGTTTCAATTTGCTTATTTGTTTCAATTAAATATAAATAGATCATCATCAATTATTAACCCATAAAGGCATAGAATATTGAGAATGGGTTTGTAGCAGGCCACAAAGAAATCCAAAATAATTTAAAAAAGAATCGGCACAAAATTAAGAGAATACAATTGAAATAAAGGAATAGCAGTTGAAATTTAAATAAAATTACTTGAAGTGAAAAAAACCTCAAAATACTCAATTGAAAATACGAAAATATTACAAAAATTTTAATGTCTAGTTGTTTTTCGGAGGTATTTGGAACTGAGATACGGATGTTGAAGTATTGTAAATATATGGCCTAAATAATACTTTTTTTTTATAATAATTCAGTTTATTAAATTTTAAATCGCATTTTTAATTTCAAATATTTCTTATTTAAATTAATTTCAAATCAATGCTTTAAATTTATTTAGCTTCCAAAATTGCAATATATAATAGTTAATAGTTATTCCCGTCCCGGGAATTCCCGGGACATAAACCCTAATTGGCATATAATATTTATAGGGGAATGGTTGATCAATCTTGAACAAATATTTTCTTTCAGTTCAGTTAATGGTGCTGAATTTGGAGCATTGCCAAAATGATATTCTTTTCACTTTCCTTTTACCATTTCAGTTTTCCAAAAGAACTGAGGCTTGTATTCGAATCAAGCCTTTTAATATATTGAAAGTCTGGCCACTTCTTAAAATTCATTTCAGTCAGTTTAAACGAAACCGGCAACCTCGTTCAATATATTCGGATATACATTCAATGATATTTCCTTATCATTGAACATTTATCGACTCGATCAGGAGGAAGTATATTTACACAATTAATATCCCCGTCACCATCACTCTAATTGGCTATTATTTCATCCAACTCATTGATAGACAAAACTTTTATATGTACGTGTGCCCATATTTACTTATACAAAGCACAAATCAATACAAAAAAAATAATATAAAACCTACAAAAAATTCACAATTAGGTTGTTCACAAGGAGTGTGCTATCTGTTGTATCCTTGTATCGTCCTAACAAAAAACAGAGTTGTTAAAATTTTTATTTGACTTTAACAACGATTTTCTATTGGACACTAAACATACGTAAAAATTTTGTATCGTGCTATTCTCAAATGTAGTATTTTTTCAATTTAAATTCTAAAAACTCTGTTTTTTGTTAGAACGATACAACGATACAACAAATAGCACACGCCTTGTGAACCACCTTAATTATTTTGTATATTACATATGAAATATTTACCTTTTCTTCCAAAAAATTAATCATAAAATATAAAAACACTCGATAAAAGAAGAATATAATAAAGAAGCATGTTTTTACATCTGATGCCCGATAAATATAACACAAAGAATGAGAAATGGTAGTCAAGTGTAATCATCAGTCAGTATAGCATAGGATAAACGCACTGTGGGCTAGAATTACCGTTTTTTTGGCCAAAAGTACAATTCAGGTAAAGAGAAAATATGTTTATTAGACCGACTCACGAAAAAAAAGTAAAAAAAAGTGCCCCCCTCAGAATAAACCTTGGTTTGTTTTATGATGATTCTCAAAATATTTCGGGTCTAGCAGTGAGATCTCACGAGCTGGACCATTTTAAAAAAGGTCGTTTTTTTAGTTTTTGTAAGAAATTTGCATTTGCAAAAGTTATCGCAATAAATAAATTTTTTTCTAGGGTTAGTATCGTACTAAAGACATTTTAAGATACTAAAGTGTCTTTAGTACGACACTAACCTCATTAAAAAATGTATTTATTGCGATAACTTTTGCAAATGGAAACTGTTTGAAATTTTGCAAGAACAGTTTTTAGAGGTGACCCCATATTATACTTAAAGTTGGACTTTGGGGACATCTTCGAAAGCTATGCTGCCATACAAAATTTTTGAAAAATTGTGATTTTAAAGTATAGACCGCTATAGATGCGTACATTTTGTTATTGGAATATTTTCCTTTTAATTGCTTCCTTACTAAGGCATTACATTTATTGAGGTCGTTTGTACATTTGGCGACTAAAGTCGCTGAAATAGCAAAAAACCATAAAAACTTATATAAAACGCTAAGTAGTGGTTTTAATAACAAGACTAGCACATCGCATTTATATCGTGAATATGGCCACATTTTAAGTTTTCTCATACAGACTAACTCCCCTAAAGTCTAGCTTTGTGGGACATTTAAGCGTCAATTCTGAATAAGTACGAAATTAATCCTTAAAAACATTTCAAGTTTTAACTTATTTTGGCCTTAAAGTTAAATTTTAAACTTCGATGTCTTCAGAGACTTATAGTAGAATTTCATGACAAATATTTTTGACGAATATTTTAACTAACTCTGCAATTTACGGGTCTTTTTAGACACTTTTTAAAAAGGCGCCAAAAAAGACTCTTTAATTGCAGAGTTAGAGGGTTAAAATGTTTCAATGTTTCCCTCGTAGTGTTTTACATAAGTTCGCTGACACATCCTATACCTAAAATGCAAGTTTCACATGATTTCCAATGCCGATTCACAATAAACATTTGCAAAAGGGGGGAATTTTAATCCCCCAAAAAACATAAGGCCAGACATAAACTTTTAAAACACCAATACACATATATTTTTCTTTGGTCCCTTCTGCCAAACTCAGTTATCAGAACCTTATTTTGTTTTGTTTTGTACACCCGGTTAAAAATCGACATATATGTATCCATTCATGGACATGTGTGAACTCACACATGCTGGTATAAGAAGTCATACAAATTCATACATGTCCATATACTTCCATATAGGATTCATATGTGTTCATATGTATTCATATGTGATCATACATGAACATATTACCTCAATTTTCGTTAATGTACACACATGATCATGCATGGAAACATATGAAAATGCATGATCATGTATGTAAATATTACCTCAAATTTCGTTAATGCACACATATGAACATATATGGAAATTCATATGAGCATATATGAATCATTCATGCACACATATGGATCATATATTGATGCATATGGGCATGCATGAATCATATGTGCTCATGTATAATCGATTTTTAACAGGGCAGTGTAATTTATTTTCCAACACATAACAATTTTAAATTTATGGCCGCCATATTGGATCGGTGGCCCTTTGTTCTAATGGAACCATAGGACATAATATATATAGATTGGATCCGTCATGTTGAATTTTTAAAATATGATTACAGATTCGAAATTTGCTACCCAAAAACTTCCTCTTGTGGAAATTTTAAGTAAATCAGACGGCATAAGAAAATTAATGAAAAAATTGTTTGTTGCCATATTGAATCCGCCATTTTGAATTTCATATTTTTAATCAGCGGATCCTAGACCTATATAATTGATAATTTTAAATCAAATTGGATCTGTCATTTTGAATTTTAAATTTTTTATTTCAGATTCGTGATCAGCAACTTCCAAACACCCCTTTGTTATACTTTTTAGTCTCGTATACTCTCATTATACAGAAAATCCAATTGAAATTTTGACAACCAGATTGCTTTTGAAAATTTTTCATAAAATTATAAGAATCCGATGGTAACAGCTGTTTTCATCTGATTGCATTTGATTGTGTAAATACATAACAAGATTTTTTAGACATTCACGCCATTTCGTATGATTTTTAATTTGATTTGTCTGGCGTAAAATCAGATAAAAATCAGATAATAATCGTAATAATTATAAACACTTTGCAGATCTTTATAAAAATGTGCAAAATATTTTAAATTATATAGACCCTGCATTCGTAAATTTGTTTAAAAAAAAAATAAATGCAACCATAATATCTGTACACACATAAACACCAGACATTTAGACTTATAAATTATTTAACAACGTTATAGTATAATTAAAAGGGGCTAGAGAAATTCATTCTCATAATATTCAATTGAAATCAGTTAGTAGCGTCTAGGCAACGTTAAACGTAACAAATAACACTCTTAACCAACAAAGCAACTAGAAATTAAAATACACAAAACTGGAATTTAAATTAAAAAACCAAAAAAAAAAAATTAATTCGGTTCTATAAATTTTCCATAAAAGTTGCGTGTTTTATGATCATTTTCAACAAATATTTTCATGATGTTTTGTGACAATATAATTTAAATGAAAATGTATTAAAATATTTATCTTGTATGTATATTAAAATTGAGTGGTGGTGATAAATAAAGTGCGTTTTCGTGTTACATGGATAGTGATTTTCTGAAACAACGACAAAATCATGCAATTTAGAAATTAATTTATTCCTATTCGTTGTAACGTTTTCCGAATCAAACACGTTTTGGTTGTAATATTTAATTGTTATAAATTGTTCAAATTGTTGTTTCTTACATAAATTTACCGCATTTTCAATTGATGTTGCGTGCTATGTATTACATGCCTACACTTTTGTAAGAAGAATAATAATAAAAAATGATTTCATTTAAAAATAACTTTTCCTACTGGATTACGCATCAAAATGTTGGGTATGTTACTTTATGCTTTTATGATTTTTTAAAGTTTTTGTTTTTCTTCAGCAAACGTTAGACTTTATTTATTTAATCGTTTTGAAAGTGTACAGATTTTTTATATCTAGGTTTTGGAAGTTAATGCATTTATAGTTATGTTTTCTGTGCAAAATATATCTATTTCTTATTGTTTTCTTCATAATTTTAAATATAGCAATTTAATTATAGTATTACTTATTTGTTCTAAAAAATATGAATTTCTATCAAAATGTGCAAAAATATACACTAACAAATATATTCCATTTTGACTGTTGATTCGCAAAGATTTGGTTAACTTTTTCTTTTTTAGCTACCCTACGGGAAATTTTAACAAACTGTCACCGAACTGGCCCCTTTATATGAAATAGACTGGTCACTTTTACATGGCGTTGTCATAGGAGGTGGAAATTGACCCCTTGTGACATGTCACAAGACAAATCCTAGGACAGGTTACTGAACTCTCAATTTCAGGGACCTGTCCTGGGATTTGTCTTGTGACATGTCACAAGGGGTCAATTTCCACCTCCTATGACAACGCCATGTAAAAGTGACCAGTCTATTTCATATAAAGGGGCCAGTTCGGTGACAGTTTGTTAAAATTTCCCGTAGGGTACCGACAACAAACATGAATTTACATGAACTTCCAAACCCTATTTATAAACAATATTACACCAATATAAGCCAAACATATCTCTGAATCGATTCGAAAAATATCTTCATTAATTACCCAATTGGTAAATACCCGGTAAAATGGGTAAATGGGGTAAAAATACCGGATATTTACCAGGTATTTAGCCATATATTGGGTAGAATACCGGGTTGAATCCCATCCCTACTTATAAGCAGAGAAATCAATTATTTATACTTTGTCTTCAGATGTAATGAATTAGGTAATAACTATGACGAGGAGTATGATTAATATTATTAAATAGTTTTCATATTACGTATACCCATATAAAGTAACCGAGTCAGAAATGCCCAGTGGTATAGAAATTCCGGCACTGACATACCATTGAATAACTGTGGTGGTAAAAATAAATGACTGGCAGAACACTCATTTGGGACGCTTTGCCAGCGTTTCCAAAAAGCATTTTGCCAATGTTTGTTTTAGAAAAAATTCAGTGCTTTATAAAAAGTGGTTTCCAGTACTATCCAGTCAAAAATTGCGAACGGTACAAAATCAGTGCACTGATACAGCAATAATTTAAAAAAATTAAGCTTTGTTAAAAAAAGTTTGAAATCAGAAGATTCTACGTTCAAATCCTGTTGCAGGCAAAATTTTGTTTTTATTTTTTTTTTTTTTTTAATGTTTCGTTTCATAAAATTCATTTCTTTTGTTTGTGAAAAAGCTTCTTTAAGACCACCTTAATTTTTACTTTCCCAACGTTAGCATGTTAGTTCCAACAAACTTCCAGCAAATTTACGCAACCAGTCCACTGAGAGAATTATTATCACTTCAGCAATGACTTTCTTCATAGTTTCAATAAAAATCGTCAGATTTTCATAGAATCCATGAAATAGGTTTCATTAAATTCAACGTTTATCAAAAGTCTCATAAAATGAATAGACCACTCTTCCAATGAATAAATCATTCAGCCAATGAAGAGCTTCATAAAATCTACGAAGCAATTTCATTTATTCCCAAGTAAAAAAGTTTTGATATAGTCATATATTATCATATAAAATTTTTTATAATTATATATTGGGACATATATACCAAGATATAATTATATAAAATTTTACGAAATTATATCCCAAATATATAACTATATCTTGTTATATATTGCACAATATATAGTACAACATATTACAATATCCAATTATATATAGAACGATATATAGTTACATATGCCTCATATCATTATGTATAATTGTATCGAATTATATACCATTATATCTAGTTGGATATGATTATATTATATTTGATTCATTTGGATGAGGACAAAATCCGGATAAAATTGTATCAAACCATATCTTATTCCATCAAATTAGATCTAATTGTGTCAAATTGGATCTAATATGATCATAATACGATCTAATTTGATACAATTAGATGTTCTCATTTTTCGGATATTATTATATATAATATCAAAAGACATATAATTTTTTTTAGTAGGGTTATTATTTATTATAGTTGGTTGATGTCGTTGATAAGCTGGAGTGGATAAATAAAAAGTATTTAGCAAATCCAAAAAGCGCAATAAAATTGTAGCATATTTTATGGATGTACAAAATATATCTAATGACAGAATTCATTAAATAAAAAAGCTTTATAAAATTTTTTAATACGTTTAATTCAATTAATGAAATTCCTTGTTAATGTTTCGAAAAACTAATATGATTTATAAAAAAAATTTCATACTCCAAAATTAATAATAAAAAATTTATTGAAAAAAAACGAGTAAAAAGGTTAAAGTCGGGCATGCCGACTATATAATACCCTACACCAGTCTGATTTAAAGCCAACTAATGTTTGATCCGAAATGTGAATGGGTTAAAACGGAGTTGTGTCAAAATTTTATAGAAAATCATAAAAAAAAGAAAAAATCGAAAATATAGCGATAGGTCCAAATATGGACCGATCCTATTTAGAATCAATAGGCTTTTTCCTTGGGACCATGTGAGTCAACGAACCAAATTTCATTGAAATATCTTCGTATTTGCGACATGCTGCGTGTAACCAAGCCGATTTTGGGGGGACCCTTATATGGGAAACTAGGTCTAAACATGGACCGATTTCAACCAAAATCAATAGGCTTCGTCCCTGGGCCGACATAAGTCGGTGTACCAAATTCCATAAAAATATCTTAATATTTGCGACCTGTAGAGTGTTCACAAGAATGCATGGACAGACAGACGGACGGACGGATGGACATCGTTAAATCGAAATTAAAAAAAATTCTGAGCCGATCGGTATACTATAAGGTGGGTCTAGGACCAATATTTTTTGGTGTTACAAACATCAGCACAAACTTATAATACCCTCTCCACGTAGTGGTGTAGGGTATAATTATAAAAGACAATTCTCTCAGTACATTAGTACATTCAGGACATTACTAAAACTCGGCATTGTGGATACATAAAAATATTGTATTTGAGAATTAAATTTTTAAGATAAAATTCTAACTGTATGAAAATTTTTAAAAATTAATTAAATGACGGACGATATTTTATGAAAAAACATTAAAAAATGTAAATAATTATATCATGGAGGATAATTCTTTGTATTCATCCAGCTATTATTACCCATTTATGTTTTTAGCCACCAAATAAAGGGTTTTTCAATAAGAGCGCTACAAAAGTAAAAAAGTTTAAATAAAACAAAAACGGTTTTGGATATCAATGAAATTCTTTATTCCTGTGAAAGTACGTTCGATGCCATTATGTATGGAAATCGATCTCTTTTGCATGGCCACCACGGGCACGCTTGCAGAAGTCCAGACGCTGAACCCAATTTTCGACGGTTTTCAAGCATAAATCGGCCGATACTGCTGCAATTTCGCGTTCGATATTCATACGAAGTTCATCAATCGTCGCTGGCTTGTTGGCATAGACCATAGATTTGACGTAGCCCCACGCTCAATTGTTGATCTGCTAGGACGATTATGACGACCATAAATTGGACGTAGCGCTCTCAACGTTGAGGCCACTGACTCTGAATTTCCGTAGTAAATTTTAATAATTTCGACTCGTTGTTGGCTCGTATATCTTTCCACCATGAAATGGCAAACCTTACTGAAGAGAAATGTCAAAAGAGCGGCAAGAAATATGGCGTCGTTTGCTGTCCCTGTCTTTCTACTTTTGTAGCGTCCCTGTTGAACAACCCTTTACAATATGTCTGGTTAGCTTAGTGGGTAGGGCTGTCGTTTGGCAAGCTGACGGCCTGGGTTCAAATCACAGCAGACCCAAAAAAAAAATACACGAAAACTTATTTTAAATTTGATTTTTTTAAATCTATTTCGAGACCACCTATTTATTGGTTTTGCCAGCGTTTTCTCAACGTTGGAAATTTCATTTCCCTAGCGATTTTCTATCCCTCTTTGAATAGCCTTTTTTGTCTATTGAGGGTATCATTTTGGGAATGGAAAAACACTTTTTGCCAATACGTGCACGACCTGTTAAAGCGCCTTGCCATCGCTTTTCTGTTTGTATTTTTCTGAATGGGAATTTTGGAATGATTGATTTTAGAAATTTTTCGCTTATAGGCCGTTTAAAATACTGTTTATTTTTTCTCAAACAATTTTAGAGTTTATTTTATAAGCGTGCCGCTACTTGTCTTTTAATCGGTTTTTTTTTATTTAAGCATTATTCAAATGTTTATTGTAGCAAGTGTTTTGTGTTAATTTTATTACTTGCGTTTTTTATGGGTAAACAAAACCGAACAGTAAATGAAATTCTCATAACCAGCAACCATTTAACCAACCAACTTACTTTTTAAATAGCCAGCATTGTTTTAACTGTTTCCTTTTATTTGATTTACTTTTATTAATTACTGCATTTCATTGTTTTGCTAATGATTTTCAGTTTTGCATAAATATTTAAACAAAAATGTGTTTTCTTAAGACTTGCAAAACTTTCTTAAGGGGGGAAATTCAGACACTAAAATTTAACCCTCTAATCGGCAAGACCACTTGCAGAAAGCATTTATAAATCGACCAAAAATACTCGTACATCAAATAACTATTTCATAACCAAAAAGTTAAGCTATTTTGATAGATAATTTACTAAATTTTTACAATGATTTTTTGTGTAAAAAAATTAATGAGGTGCATAGTATAATGCTATATATTTTTATGTAGTCCATAATATATAATAATTTGTTAAAAAAATGAGTGGCGAATTAATTTAGATCCACATTTGATATAATTCAAATAGGACCAGAAAAATATATGAGTGGCTGCTTCACTTACTAACCCAATATCGCTAAGCCAAAACCGCTGGTCCTAGTAAGTTTTAAAGATTAATGGTATTACAGTTATTTTGAACTCATTCAAATAAATCTAAATATAAAATAGCAGAAAAAGCAATTAAATATTTGTTAAAAGTTTTCTTGTAGAAAAAAATGCTGAAATTAACAGATATTTTTGCTAAACACTATTAAAATAGGAACAACAAAAATAAAACTGTTAAATTTGCAGAATTTTATTTAAGCAGAGCTTTGAAGAATTAATTCTTTTTTGAATGAATTCACTACCAATCGAATTCAATTTTCTCTATAATTGAATGAATTCCTTTTCTTAGGTAATTCAATGAATTCGTTCAACTGAACGCGTTTATGAAACAATAAATTCAAAGAATTAATTCCATTGCAATAGTTCTCTTTATTAAATCGAATGAATTAATTCACTGGTGAACGCGTTCAATTTTATAAATCGAACGGAAAAAAAAGTGAATTAATTCCTTACTGAATTAATTCACCACAGAATTCGTTCAATTTCATGATTTATAAAAAAATATAATTACGTTCAGTGAATTAAAAAAAATTAAATTACGTTCAGTGAATTAAAAAAGAAAAAAAAATACGTTCACTGAATTAAAAAAGAAAAAAAATTACGTTCACTTAATTGAAAAACAAAAATTACGTATATATATGTTAGGGCGGGTCAAATTGTATGGATAAAAATTTTTTTATATTGCGTACTCGATTTTTCGAAAGCTTTTAGTATGGGGAAAAAAAAGTTCCACTACGACATATCAACAAAATCATTTTCGAGGCTCCCAAATTTAATTTTTTTGCAATTTTCTAATAAATCTAGATTAGCGCCATCTTGAGGTGGCTTTTTGAAACAACTAATAAAGTTGTAAACAATATAACATTACAACCTTTGCAGAAAGGTATTACTTATGAAAATCGGATAAAAAATGTGGCAACTAGAGGTAAAAGTATATAAGTAAAATTATTTTCACTCCCAAGTGAATGACAGTCAGAAACTTTCCCAAAGTCCCAATTCCAAAATTACGTATGCTGAATTAAAAGCCTGTTTACTGCCGTTCAGTAGAAGAAAACATTGTATTGTAAAAACGTATAAATGAAATAGGTCATAGTGAAGCATCTACATTTTACTGGAAAGCATAAGTTTGAAAAATTAATAGTTATATTTTTTCCAAATTCATCTATATCTGTAAAGTTTTTATTTTTAATAGTAAAAGGCTTTATTTTTAAATCATGTAGGTTGATAAAGTGCATCGGATTTCTCTAACACTTAGGGTCATATGCATAATCACTTTTTAAATTTATAAATTGCTTATAAAACAAATTTCTCATACATAATTCATTTTATTATCGTGTTATAAGATTTTCAAATTATTATGCATAGGCACCTTAATATATAAATGTAATTTGTTTATTTTTACTAGCGAACGCTGTAAAATTGCTTAGTTGCAAATTTTATTTGTAAATAAATGTTTTGTTCTACTGAACGGCAGAAAACAGGCTTTAATTCACTGAACGTAATTTTATTTTTTTTTTTAATTCACTGAACGTAATTTTATTTTTTTTAATTCACTGAACGTAATTTAATTTTTTGTTTAATTCACTGAACGAAAATGAAATTCAACGAATTCACTGGTGAATTAATTCAGTAAGGAATTAATTAAATTTTTTCCGTTCGATTTATAAAATTGAATGCGTTCACCAGTGAATTAATTCATTTGATTTAATAAAAAGAACTATAGCAATTGAATTAATTCGTAACAAAATAAATCGAACGAAAACAAATATGAATTAATTCCATTCAATATATGGTGCTTTGTGAATTAATTCATGGAATTATTAATTCAGAATTGAAAAATTGAATTAAGGAATTAATTCTTCAAAGCTCAAAGTTAGTTAATTGGAAATGAGAAATGGTACTGTAAAATCCGCAGAAAATTTTGCTAAATATAAGTAGAATAAAAATATCAAAAATAAACTGTTATATCTAAAAAAGTTTTCGGATTTTTACTTTAACCTTTAAGATAAAAAAAAAAAAAAATAAAAGAAAATTTGTTCTAGGGTAGTGTGGGGTAAAGTTGTAGCTTGGACTACAGTGAAATTGGTTAGAATCGGTAGATAATAAGCTGTACAATGGTGCTATCTGAAATGGGCTTACATGGCATTTAAACACACTAAATCGTAGATATCCAGTTTATATTTGGATTGTGAGTTTTGTATAGAGAGAACAAAAAATCATGACTCCATATTTTAACAAAATCATCCACATTTAAACCTATTGCCCATATAAAGCCCCTCCCCGGTAATTTCGGCAAACTTTTCACTAATGTATTGTATCGTTAAAATCTCCGCCTTTTCAAAATTTCTACCACTTCCTGGAATATGACCCAAATCGTACTGTGATGTGGGGTATCTGCAGGTCTGGCCTGACCAACCATAATTTTTATTTGTTTTCAGTTGTCTTCATTAAATTTTCCATAGAAACTCATAATGATTTTTTAATGGAGACATATTTTTTTTTTTTAAATAAATAAATAAAGCCCAACTAATTTATTTGATAATTAAATTTACATTATTAAGTTATTATTTTTTTTATTATTAATTACACTTACTTTTAGACTCACAATATATTTACAGTAGAAGTACAATGGTAAATCAGTAAAGTTGTTTTGAATTGAAAAATATTGAAATTACAAAAATTCTCACTTTCTGTATTAGTTAAAATATTCACCCAGCCAGCAATTTCGGAGCGCTCATAAATAAGATTCCTAAATGGCTCATAGAAATAATTATTCTTTCTTTGAAAACACTCTTTTTTTTGGTAGAAAATATGAACCCTCAGAAAACAATCCAAAAAGTTGTCTCTACAATCTAAAAAGCTGAGGATTCATTTTTTGGACTCAAAGAAGATTCTAAAATTATTTAAATTTATGAGGAAAATTTCGAGGGGGCTCTTTTGAACGGACCACTTTCATAGGAAAAAGTGGAAAAATGTTTAGGTTTTTGGAGCTCAATTCTAAGTCATTAATGATCATCTTTGTTTGCTGGGCAGTCAAAATTTTCTTTTAAAACAAACAGTTCTTGTTGTAAATTTAGTATAAAAATTAATAAAAAAAATCGGAAAAGATTTTGTCAGTTAATTTATTAAAAATAAACGACAAACTGCAATTGTGTTGAACAAAGTAAAAACTTTAAGGAAAAAACATTGTGAGTGTATATGTATACAAAAAAGTCTTACAATGAAACTGTTAATGATAAAATTATGTAGTTATTTCAAGCAGATGTTGTTATAAATATCTCTATGTTCTCTGTTTATTTAATAATCATTTAATATTTTCAACTAAATACGTTTATTGAAAAAGTTAACTTTGTTTTGTTAGGTTTGTTATTTTTAGTGCGAAAAAATTTTTAAACTTTAATTAAATTAATTAAAGATTAAACATTTTTGGCAATAACATACCAATTAAATAAATCTTAAAACAAAATGTATAAATAAAAACTGCTTTAAAATCATGTTACCATATTTTGTTATTAATACAAGTATATGAAGTATAAATTTATTATTTTTAATGCAACTAATTACAAACAACCAACTAAGCAATAAACAAAACATTTTCCGAATCCGTTTTCCATGTGGGAAAACAGGGGTCAGTTTCAATGCGAGCACCTATCTTGTGACCTCTCTCGTAAACGGTGAAAACAGGACTGGTCTGAAAGAATCTGTCCAATGAATAGTGAAAACAGGACCGGTCTAAAAGTACCTACCAGCTGACCTGTCCCATAACCGGTGAAAACAGGACTGGTCTGAAAGTACGGGTCCTGTGAGTTGCGTCACTTCTGCGGCAGGTTCTTTTGTTTCAGTCCTGTTACAGGTTCTTTTGCTTCAGTCCTGTGAATGGTTTTTTTGCGTCAGTCCTGTGACACGTCAGAAGGGGCAATTGACCCCCTCCTAGGACAATCCCATATAAAAGTTACCGGTCCTTTTCATATAAAAGAACGTGAAGTGTCCGGTGATCGGTTCCTTTTCCCACAGGGAAAATTGTCACGAGGAGTACATTTAAAATTTTTTTACAGCTACTATTGTAAATGACAGTCATAATAATGAATTTCGTTTCTGCGAATGGTTATTTTAGAAGCGCCATTTATTTGCACCAACCCAAATTGCCCCTGAAATAAATAGTCTTGCCAACTTTCCTATTTTTTATTTTTATAGAACACTAATAGAAATAAATCTGTAAAAATAGCAGAAAAAGTAAGTAACTTTTAAATATACATATAACTGAAATTCTGTAAATTTAACAGTTTTAATTTTGCTGTTCTTATTTTACTAGTATTTAGCAAAAAAAATCTGCAAATTTCTGCAGTTTTTTCTGCTGCACTAATTTTAACTAATTTATTTCTATGAGTGTATATATTCTGTTTGTGTACTAGTAATACAAAGAAACATTAAGTGACATAAATTATATTACATTATTAGTGATGAAATGTAACTTAATTTACACGTTCATTTACTAGTCATATACTAACTACTAAATTGTATTTACTATAGAATATACAGTACCCTCAACTTGCGGTTTGTCAATTTTTGGGTTAGATTTTTTTAAAGGAATTATTGGTTTTTGCATGTGACGTTAAACGGGAGAGTGTAGTTAATGCAGTTATAAATATAAATTTGTATGGAAGCATATCTAAATTTACACTGTAAAAAAGTAAAGTTATTTTAAAATAACTTAACAAAATCAAAAATCCCCCATTTAACACTCACAAAAATTGCACGAAAAACTATAAAAATTACTAAAAATCTGGGTTGAAAAACTGTACTCACGCACGGTTGTGTTTTAATTCGGAATACATAAATGTCGTTTTAAGACAATTTTATGATACCAAAAAACATTTCTTTGAGAATAATTTTGTTAATTTTAAAAATATCCGAAAGATTAACAATGCCTAAAGGCAGCATCTTGCATTAGAAAGTTAATTTAATTTTATTTATATGTTTTTCTGCCATGTAGAAAAAAGGAAAAACTGATACCAATTATAAAAAAAATGTTCTATTTATAACAGATGTATGTGTATACTAGAGACATTTTTACATCCTCATTACTTCATTCTATATATATTCAAATATATCTGACCGCCTCATATTCCATACTGTATTTGCTATTCTGCAAATTAACCGGTCTATTCAAAGAGTCTATAAATGTAGTTTGGTTGCTTTTAGTCAAAAAATAGTAACAATCGATGAAAATGCAAAAATCGGTTATAGATCAAATTAGTTAGTAAAAAGTTAAATAAATACAAAGAACATGTTGCAGAACACCTTATAAGGGACTGTCTCCGAGTTCCGTTTGGTGGTATGTTTTTTTGTGTTTAATATAGAGGTTATTTTGGTTATTTTTTAATTTTCAGATTTTGAATTTTTATGTGTTATTTGACACTGATGAGGGGGTTGGAACCTCCTGGGGTATTGCTAGAGCTAGCTGGCAACTTCATCAGCCCAACAGTTTGCAAAATAATGGCCGATGCAGTACACATATGTTTTTTTTATCTATTTTAGGCTCAATGTTTTTTCAACACTGGTAATGATATAGTAACCACATATTTTTATATGTATTTTCTGTAAGTGCGCAGCGGTCAATTATATTTTTAGCTATCAGACTTTATCCGGCACAAGCAACTTTTATTAAAAAAATTTTCGGCTATAATTTTAAATTAATTTAAAAATGTTTACTTTATAATCGCGTTTTTTGAAATTTAATATGACGCATCCAAAATGGTGTAGAAATTTTTTAAATCCTACCGAATTCACTTGAAACTTTTCATACATATTAGGCTCTTGAGATTGGTTAATAAGAATCTGAAGTTAGATTTTCAAAATTCAAAATGGCGGATCCAAAAGAGCTTTTTTTTAGTTTTTATTTTACTGGATTCGCAGTTTTGAATTTTCAAAATCTAACTTCAGATTCTTATTAACCAATCGCAAGAGCCTAATATGTGTGAAAAGTTTGAAAAGTTTAATAGATTTAATAAAAAATTACAAAAAAAATAGAACATTACTTTATATCCGAAATAATGATACAAGTAAGTCATTATTGGTAACGCAATATTTTTTGTTTTGAAATAATGAAACTAGTTATTAATTAAAGTAAAGAAATATTAATTTAATTGGTTTTGATTATCAAAACAAAATTTTGAAATATAACAAATAAATTTTCAAAAATCAGCATATCGATTGTAAAGTATTAGTAACTAAAATTAACAAAAAAAATAATAGCAAAAAATTTACCATTTTAGGAAAATAAAATTGCCAACCGAATTGCTAAGCCTGCTTTGGTTGCTACAACCAATAAATTCGGTTGGTGAAACCATATTGGAATGTGATTCCTAAATATTTTGGGTATTGCAATTAAAATTCAGTTGTACAAACCGAATTTTGTTGTGAAAACCAATATTCAGTTGCACCAACCTATTTTAGTAGATGTAACCGAACTTCAGTTGGGAAATTACATATTTTTTCCCTAAGTGTGTTTTATTTATTACCTTATTAACTCTTTTCTTTGAAATTTTTAAAAAATTCGTTTACTAAAAAAAACAAAAACTCTTAATTAGTCCCCTCTTATTATATAATGGTTTTTGTCCTTATATGTGGTCCATATCAACAGGTGTCTTATTTCCAACCATAATGTGGTTTCTCATATAAGAAGAGGAAATGGAGCCACATGAATTTATTAGATTCGCAAATGCTGTAGCAATTATATATTTGGTTATTGTCAACCATCTTCTTTGTATTAAATGTACTCGTATTTTCCCGGAAATTTATATTTATTCTTTATGTAAACTGCATGTGGTGTCATGCAGACAAAAGAGATGGAAAAAGAAATGTGAAATAATGAGGAATTTTTATGTATTACAATCAGTGTTGCCATTTCAGTGCTTTTCGGGTATTTTTTGGTGCTTTTTTCCTTCCCGTACCCGGTGATTTTTTACAAATACCCGTTTATAAAAAGCGGGTATTTACAGTGCTTTTTCAGATTTCTGGCAGTGCTTTTAGTGCTTTTTGTACAGTTTATATTTTTGGTATTTGTTCTCCTTTTTTCAATTTTTTTTTGAATTTTTTGTCAAAATTGAAAAAATAATACGAAATATACAAAAAATACATTTTTGCACAATGTTTGTAGTACCATTTTAAATAACAACTTTGTTATATTTAAACTTCAAAATTTTGAAATATTAGTTTGGTGCTTTTTTACCCCTTTTTTGGTTATTTTATGCACCTTTTTTACACGATTTTACAAAGCTAAAATGTGTTTTTAAAATCTTGACTTAAATTTTTCAAAAAATTATTATCGTACTTTTTTACCCCATTTTTGGTAAATTTTTACCCTCTTTACCCGTTTTCAAAATGCTCACGGTGCTTTCCTGCCTTCAAGAGTTGGCAACACTGATTACAATTATAACAACTAAACTTGACATTGAAGGAATTCATAGTTTTAGTGCTAACGTTATTATGGTGCCATGTTACAATTTGCTACAAAACACACACACACAAAGTCAGATAAACATTAACGTTAAGAAGCTGCCGCAAAAAATAATTATAGCTAACTACAAATGTGTTGCTAACGCCGACATTTTCCATGTTCATCATGTACCGGATCGCTATTGGCGCCACCTTTGTCTTTTAAACTGACAGAGTTAAACTTTTAACTGTCAAGTTAATATTTTTACTGTCAACAAATTCATGTATACACGATATAAATTAAAAAGTTGGATGGACTTTAATCAAGTAGATTAATTTTTCTGTCTGAACGCATTATTACGCTATTTTAGATTAAGCTTAAGGGTTTTTCAGTTACTTCGGTAACGGCAGCTATTTCGGTGCTAACCGAAAATTTTCTTCTTTTTACAGGAAGCCAACTACAGTAAAACCAAAACAAATTTATCAAATTCCTAGTGTAGAAACGATAATGACATATCATTATTTTTTGGAGTACCAGTAACGACTCCTACTTACTTTCTGAATTCTTTTAAGGCATATAATAATGAGTTACTAATAACTAGTTACTTTTTCCATTATTTCAAAACAAAAAATTATGCAATACCAATAATGAATTATTTTTATCATTATTTGGAATATAAAGTATTATTCTACACTAATGGAAAAAAGTCCGTAAAAAATTTAGTTAAAACTACTAAAAATTAGTTAAAAATGAAATGTTCTCATTGGACTAGTATTTAGTAAAAAAAAACTGCTAATTTTAGCAGTTTTTTCTGCAGCATCATTTTAACTAATTTTTAGTAACTTTTTCTGCTATTTTTACAGATTTATTTCTATGAGTGTAGTTTTTTTGTAAATTTTTTGGGAATCTATTTTTAGACTCAATATTTTTTCAACACTAATAAGGATATACCCAGCAAAAAAAATTGCAAGTAGTGCTTTACAAACTACTTCTTTCAATGCTTCACAAGTATCCGTTAGTGTATTTTTATTGCTTTTTTAGAAGTTATTCTGAACAACTTCAAAAAATCACTTCCTTCATTGATTCCCAAGTATCTGTTATTACATTTTTACAGCATTTTTAGAATTACTTCTGAACAACTTCCAAAAATCACTTCTATCATTGCTTCCCAAGTATCCGTTATTACATTTTTACAGCTTTTTTAGAATTACTTCTGAACCACATCCAAAAAATCACATAAGTATTGCTTCTAAAGAGTAATTGCTCTATAAGTGATCGTAAAAAGTGATTTTGGTATCATTTGGCATTTCCAAACAGAGGGTCCCGGGTTCGATTCCCGGCGCGACCAATATTTTTTTATTTTTTTTTTAATTTTTTTTTTATTCTATTAAATTTTTTTAAATATTTATAATTAATTTTTTTAATTCAATATTTTTTTAATTTTAAAATTTTTAAAAATTGATTTTTATGTACCTGTAAAAATAGTAGTGAAACCAATATTGAATTCGAGTGCACCTTTTACACTTGTTTAATAAGTACTTTTATTGAAGAGAATAATGAACAATATCTCGCATTAACAAAGTGGTCTTTTTATGCCAGTCAACTTTCATATCAAAGAATAGCTTAGCGCTAGAGCGCTAGACTAGCAATCGTGAGGTCGCAAGTTCGATCCCTGGTGGCGGTAATAAAAACAACTTTTGTAAAATAAAAAAATATAATTTTTTTTCGTAAAGAATTTTGTTTTTAACTTTTAATTGGTGAAAAAGAGCTTCCTTTGCACTCGTTCAAAAAGTACTGAAAAAATATTAAAGTGGGAGTACTCCTCTCCTATGACAACTCAATGTTAAAATCATTAGTGTTTATGTTAAAAAAGAAGTACATCTAGATCATCAATTGTAGTGCTTTTTCTACTGCTTCGGCATCTCTTTTTTTGCTGGGTATATAACTTCATAATTTCTGATATTTGGTATGTTGGCGCATAAGCATACTTGTGCGCAGCAAGTCAATTATGTTTTTATCTATCAAATATAACATGTCGAGATTGCTCAGATGACAGAGCTATAGACTGGCAGTCTGGAGTACCAGGTTCCATTCAAATAATTTTAAATACAATAAAACTAATTTTTTTGAAAATCTATTTTTAAACCTATTATTTTTCTTAATACTGGTAAGCATATAGGTAACGATATATTATTTTAATCTTTTATAAGCTGTAGTGCTGGTAAATTCGGTTACTTTTCAATACTCGATACTACTCAATATTTCTGATTTGGATACTCGATACTTTTAACGGTTTATAAATTTGAAATTTTTTAGTAAAATTCTTTGAAAATGTTTACGTCAATTCAATATTTAAATTTATGTATAAACATGTTTTTAAACTTTTTCGCCAACTTATCATTGCGTTTTTCAGAGTTTTTTAACATATACTTCTAAATATTTGACTTCAGATTTTTTCTTTTAGCAGAGTTGTAGTTTTGTGATAATTATTTTAGCAGAGTCACATTTTTATATATTTTGTCTGTCCAAAATGCAACTCTGAAAATATCGAGTAGTAGTTTTGAGTGTCGAGTACCCAAATAAATAAAAGACAAATACTCGATATCCACTACTCATATTTTTACCAGCACTAGTAAGCTGTTGTGTAAGCATAACATATTATGCTGCGCGACATGGCCATACAAGAAATGCAACTAGTTTTCATAACGAGGTATGTAGCTACATAACCACATATCTGGTAATGATTTTCTATACTGACCCAGCGAAAAAATACATGCCGCAGCAGTAGAAAAAGCACTACAATTGATGACCTAGATGTACTTCTTTTTTAACATAAACACTAATGATTTTAAAATTGAGTTGTCATAGGAGAGGAGTACTCCGACTTTATTTTACAAAAGTTTTTTATTGCCACCACTGGGTATCGAACTTGCGACCTCACGATTGCTAGTCGCTGAGCTATTCTTTGATATGAAAGCTGACTGGCATAAAAACATCACTTTATTAATGCGACATATTGTTCCTTATTCTCTTCAATAAAAGAACTTATTAAACAAGTGTAAAAGGTGCACTCCAATTTAATATTGGTTTCAGTACTATTTTTACAGGTACATAAAAATCAATTTCTCACCATTTTTTTATATATACATATTTTTAAAAATTTTAAAATTAAAAAATATTGAATTTAAACAAATTAATTATAAATAATCGCCGGGAATCGAACCCGGGACCCTCTATTTGGAAATACCAAATGATACCAAAATCACTTTTTACGATCACTTTTAGAGCATTTACTCTTTAGAAGCAATACTTAAGTGATTTTTTGGATGTGGTTCAGAAGTAACTCTAAAAAAGCTGTAAAAATGTAATAACAGATACTTGGGAAGCAATGAAATAAGTGATTTTTTGAAGTTGTTCAGAATAACTTCTAAAAAATCAGTAAGAATACACTAACGCATACTTGTGAAGCATTAAAAGAAGTAGTTTATAAAGCACTACTTGGAATTTTATTGCTGGGGAGTTACTGTATTCTTTTGTTCTATTTATGTACATGATATTTAATTTCCATGATAGTTTTTTAATATTTCATAAAAGTCTTGTCACCCTTTGTTTACCCAATTAAAATGCATTGATCTAATGATTTTTAAACGTATACTCCATAATAATACTCATACTTAGAAACGCATTTTATTTTATATACGAGTACAATATTAACAGCAATTTTCTATTTTAAAATTATATTACACACACATAACTAAAGTGTTACAAAAAAGTTTAAAAAGCAAACAACCTTCAACAAAATAGAAAAGAAACCAATTGCTGCGACATCTAATAATGACCCCATAGACAACCAGTGAAATGAAATCAAAAAGAACTGGCTGACAGACTGGCTACCAAACATACCCTGCTCCTAACACACACACTAGCGGACAGAGTTTAAAAGAATGGATTCCTTGGGAATTTTTCACAATCGGTTCCCAACTACATCATTCCGCAACTGGTTTAACTGGAATAGATTTCATTTCATGGAACCACTTCAACGGAACTTAAATGTAAGGCATAACTGATGGAGAATAAATTTTAGCACTAGTTCCAAAACTGGTTCTAGTTATACCAACACTACCTTGGGGCTATAGAATTGTGGAATTTGGTACAACTTTGGAATTGGATTGTTTAAAGCCTCAGAAAAAATTTGTGTTCAAAGAAACCATTAAGTAGTATTTTAGTTTTGTTGTTTCAAGTGAAAATAACATTCATTTGTAGAAGAAATATAAATTCTAACTATATTCGTAAGTCATTAAAAAAACAAACAACATAAAATTCTGAGAATTTATAACATTCATTTTATTAATGACTATGTAATTCTCTCACCCTAAGTTAACATCTTGTGTCTGCAAATAGAAAATGGGCTAGTTTTAAGGAAAATCAAAGATGAATTGATAAATTTTATGCTTAAATTATAATAGATATGATTAGCAACATTAAAAAATATCATTTTATCATTCCAAAGTTGCGACAAAAAAATTAAAATTTGCAGCCACATTTCATATATTTGTTCTCACTAACTGAGCGGACTGCATTCTCTTTATTTTTTTAACTCTTTGATTTTATTCAGTCATTTTGGTTTTAAAAAAATAGGCCAAATAAAATTTATGTAAGTATTTTTGTTAGTTGTTTTGACTAATTTGTGGTTAATTTTATTAACAGTCAAACACAATAGAAAATGTAAGTTGAATTTAATGAAATGTTATTGGTTCAGTTTTTTGAAATTTAATTTGTTTTTAAATACATTTGCAGCGGTCTTTACACACAAAATATTTTAAGTGTAGAGACAATCTTACCATTAACAATTTTTGGAAAAAAACTTTTATTCTTCTTCTTAACCTCAACTTTACTAAAATGCACATTAATTCCAATATTAATTGCAACTGTAAATATGACGTTAGACAACACTATAAAACGATGATATTTGTTGAAAATTGTCCCAAACGCCGAAACGCTTCTACAACTCCTAAGTATAAAGCCACATTCACAATGATAGAGTAATCCACTCTCCAGAGTGGATTTTGTTCCTTCCTTTTTCGTACTTACATATTTTTTGTATCATGTCATCTCTATTTAAGTACACTCTGCAAAGTGGAGTACTCCATCATTGCGAATGTGGCTTAACTGTTTCACATAGAACATTCTAAACTTTATTGTGCATCAGTTATACCTTATATTTAGTCCATGCAATCGGTCTTAGTGGACCGTTTGTACAAATTTTTTTTTGAAGACTAAGGTAGCTAGCTATTCCTACGAAAAGTCTGTGACTATATTCCGCATGTATTTATATTTATTAAAATTTTTGTTTGAAAACTTAAAAAAATTAAGACTTGGTATCGACACAATCATAACAATGACAAACAAAATTTTAATTTTTTGAATGTCTTATAAATACTCTTATGACCGTCACAATTAAATAGTCACAAGTAGGAATAGGCACCTAAATTCAAAAATCGAATCTTTTAAAGTTTTACAAAACTATGCAATGTCTTAAAGAAATGTATTTGTTCACAAAAAATTAAATATTACAAATAGCATTCTTTGATGTTACAAAAAATATTGTTCATATCGCGCAAAAAATAAATATAATGTCCGTTTGTTTACATGCTAGTTTTTACTATTTTTACTAGTTTTTCCTCTTGAATTCGTTGTCAACTCAAAATTAGCAAATTTTTTAACTCAGTTGTTTCTATTTACTACTTCTGACATAATTTTCTTGCATTCCACATGAAAAGGAAGTAATTTTTGGTAATTCTTTCGTACTTTCCAAGTTTACTATTTTTACTAGAAATGTAAAACAACTGACATATAGTTGAACATGATTGAGGAAATAAAATTATCATATTATGATTCTAGTGATAATAAATATGACTCTCACTGATTATATTATGATCACTGATAATGATTTTATCATTATTTGGGATCCTAATATAATAACTATAATCATATTATAATTATTACGTATTTCAATCATAACATGATGCTCTTTTCTCTACTTGATTTAATACAACATTAAATTCGTTTGGATTAAAAATAAATTTTAGAAATTTCGAGTTTATTCAATTCAATTACATTTATGTTTAATTATAATTTATTCATAATAATTCCAAACATATTAAATCTTTTCCATTTCTGATTTTCAACAAACAACAACACGTCGTCGATGACAATCGGACCAAAATAACCGAGCACAACAATCAAGTTAACAATCGTTTAGCATACAGGTATAGGTGTAGGTTTTTATTGCATGTGTGTGTCTGTGTGTTAAAATGTGAGTGTTTGGTAAAAATGAACTAGGTCAATGTAAAAACGCAGTAAAGTAGGAGAAATAACCTACCCCACTTTAGTACGCATTCTACTATATATATTGTAATAGAACAGTAGCAATTTTTTATATGTATAAATGATGTTGATGACCAGGGCAGCGACTTTCATGCAAATGTATATTTGTAGTCATTAATCCAAAAATGATACTTTTCCGAATCAAAGTTGTTTGCAACAACTTGGCATCGATTTGTTGTTGCAAACAACTTCGCATATTTTTGCATAATTTGCTTTTAAGTGCATAGTTTTATCATATTTTATGATCTTTAGTGCATATTTTTGCATATGTTTCATTAAATTGCATATTTTCTTCATATTAAAAAAGAAATTAAAAGTAAGATTTAATGAAAAATAAAGAAAAAGAACAATTTGCAAACCTTAACGTAGCACTTAACTAGAAGAAAAAAATCAAATTGTCATCTACTTAAACATTTATATTGGATTTCATTTTTAACCAAATGCTCTAGAGTAATAAATATGGTTTTTAAAAATCGATAAGTTTTAGGTTTTTAAGCATTTTTTTTTTTTTTTGGATTATTAGTGCATATTTTTGGGTTTTTGGTGCATACTTCTATTTAAGTGCATATTTATGTGCATATTTTGCATTATTTGCTGTATATTTTAAGCGCATATTTTCGATTTTTAAGTGCATGAAAGTCGCTGCCCTGTTGATGACAATAAATATTTTTTTTTCCATTTTATAGTGTTTTTTATAGTTTACTACTACGTTGAGGTACATTCATATCAAATGCTACAGTTAAAAATCAACCACATAACTATGGGTATGAATAGTTTATTTTAATGTTTGAGCCATCTATACGAGTACCAGGGATGATAAATGAGAATTTTATTACATAAAATAAGCACTATCCGATATATAATTGTATAGGTCCGCTGAAATTATGAAAAAAAAATTGGTGGCAAGATAAAAACATGAACCAATTTTAAACGTTTACAAGAGAGCTCATTCTTGGGCCAAGAGTGAAGGGGTTCTGAATCAATTAGTGTCTTGATCCGGTATTTGTGATAGCTCCAAAGATCAGCACAAACTTATTATACCCTCTACAATTAAATTTTGTAAATAGTACCAAATAAATCAAAAGTGTACTATAGTACTTTTCAGGTTCTAGTAGTACCATAAAAATTATTACTTAAGGTATCAACTTTTTCATTCCAGACGGTGCCATGGTTGTACTATCGTAAATGCATATTATATGCTACATACTTCAACAAAAAATAAAACTTGTGGAGTTTAATGGTAATGTATACCAACCACACATTCAACAAACTAACCACGAAAACTACCAACCTACTACAAGCGGCTGACGTAATATACATACACTCAAATAAATAATATTTTAAATAATGTTTATTTAAGTTTCTACATAAGCCGATATAGAAAAAAAATATTTACGTAAAAGCTAAATTAGAAGGCGGTAAAAATTAATAAATAAATTTAATACTCAGAGAAGCGACAGGTAATATGGAACACCTATTTCGAACAAAATATTACATTTTAATTCTTCATGGATAAAATCGATATGCGTAAATTCATAAATTTTAGCCGGTGTAATGGAACCAACAGAAATGTTGAGGGTTTTCGGACAATACCGTCTAAAATATCATTATCGATTTAAAATTCTTTTAACTGCCTGCCCTTGTCCTTAAAATACCATATACCCGAAATACTAAAAAAAAGCATGAACAAATTAAATACTACAAATACAACAGCATATAGAGACAACACATTTACAACAGTATCGGTTAACCGAAATAATGAGTCTAAAACTAGATTTTTAAAAAAATAAGTTTTATAAAAAAAAATATTTTTCTATTGTAAAATTTATTTTAATCGTACTGATGATCGAACCTGAGACCCCAGGTTGCCAGTTGGTATTATTCACATGAAATTGTATCCGATTTTTGACCTGATACAACTTTATTAGTTTATATGTAATGTAGAGATGAGCGATCCGGTGATTTTTGAATAACGCTGCTACCAGTGATCGTGATTTTCACATCACCGTTCTTTTAAACAGTGACCGTGATCACGGGTTTGTAATAGAGATGGGAGATCCGGCGATTTTTCAGTAACATTGTTCTCAGTGAATGTGATTTGCAAATCGTTGTTCTTTTAAACTGTGATCGTGATCACGGTTTTTCTATGGAAAAGACTGCGATTTTCTGATAAATAAACGAAATAATATTTATGGCGAGTTTTTAAGATGTCAGTTAAACTTGGTTTAGTTAAACCAAAAATGAATTTTGTCAGCCATTTTAAAGTTTATTAACAAAAATTTGCCGGAAAAACTTTTTCTCGAGTATAATTTATATCTTTATTGAAATAAAACAAAATAAACCACATTTTAAAAGCAGTATTCCAGTTACAAACTGCGTTAAACTAAGTTTAAAGATAATCCACTTCCTAAAAACTGGGCCTTAAAAGAAGAATAGTTGCGACCGGTAACAAAGACATGATAGAAGGAGACATTTTATTCAGAAGAGTGTGAAAGCAAGTCACTGTTATTAAAAAAAAAACATGTATTACTGTGCACAATGAAGTTTTCAAGAAAGAATAGTACAAAAATATTAAAAGAACGACATTCCGAGTAACTGCGACTTGAAATATTTGATCACTGCCGTTACCAGTGATTTATTAATAACTGTGATTAAATCACCGGTATGAAAATATCGCTCATCTCTAATGTAATCCCAGCAAAATATTGGTAATGACACCTCATTGCTGTCTGCATTACCAATAATGATATATCATTACCTTTTGCATTATTTTGTAATATAAAATAATGACTTCCTAATAACGGCCTATTGTAGTCATTGCTTTTAAATATAAAATAATGACTTACTCACAATAGTTTAAATAAGTACTTTTTACAAAGTTAAATTTTATACATTTATATTTATTACTTGTAAATATGTTTTGTGTTCAAATTTTTATGACGAGTTCTAAAATTACACACTAGCAAAAACTTTAATTTCTCTGAATGTATTTCCTGAAGTTAATAGTATTTGTGTAACCCCTTATTTTTAAGAATTAAGTAAGCAGTCGGATAACCACTTATAATTCAAATTTTTGTAAGCATGTTTGTAACCACTTATTATTCAGAATCTCATAACTACTTACTTCTCATTTTTTCGTAAGCGAGCGGGTAAGCGTGACTACTTATAAAAACGACCACGCCAAACAAAAATAATGAGTTTAGACGCCAAAAAATAAGTTGTGCGGAGCTATGAATTTCTATTATATAACCACTTATTTGGTAATAAAATATTTTGCTGGGATGGTATCAGTTTAGATCGTAATTGGTACAATTTTATATAAACCATATATAATTGTATCCGATATTTACCTAATACAATTGTATCAGATGGTGGATCCGAGTTCAAACTGATATAATTGTATCAGGTCGAAATTTGTAATCAATTGTATCTATTTGGATCTAAACTGATACCATTAGATATAAACCGATAAAATTGCAGCAGGTCAAAAGTCGAATACAATTTCATCTGATTAATATACAATTTAATCAGTTAAGATCTGAACTGAAACAAGTATATCAAAACTGATAAACAACTTATACAATTATATTGGGCAATTTTTCGAATGAAATGGTATATGGATCAAACTAAGTAATATTACTATATATGACGAGCAAAATAGAAAGGGACCTAAGGGGACATGGGAGGGCATGGGATCGGTCTCATTCGATGCTCAGATGTTGTCCACATCAAAAAAAAAATTGATTTTTTTACCCTTATAAAGATCCATATTAATTTTTTTCAATAGGGTAGTTATTAGTAGCTCATTGTAACAATGCAGAAAGTAAGTAGATGTCATTACTGTTAATCCAAAAAATCACGATTTTTCATTACCGTTTCTACACTGGGTTGTAAAAATGGGAACGTATATTAACATATGTGATCATATATGCGTATAGCTGATCATAAATGTCCATATATGGTACAATATATGACCATATGTGGTCTCATATATGACCTTATATTTTCGGATCCTAAAGGTATATGGCCTTTATGATCATATATGAGCATATTCGAACATACATAATCATATACGACCTTCAAATATACCTTAAAATTTCCGAACATATATGGTCATATATGAGACCGTATATGTTCATTTATTGTACTATATATGGACATATACATATGATAATCTATACGCATATATGATCATACGAAAACCCATATATGATCGTATATGATACCATTTTCACCTGGGCTGCGAAATTTTCAGACTGCTTTCTTCAGAGTCGTTTCTGTGACTAAAGACAGAAGAAAAAATATTCTTTTCATATTCTTTCACTAGAAATTCATAAACGCCATATTTTTTGTGTAGCTGTGAGCCACATATTTTCTATGTGTGAACGAGAGGCACACACGCACACACTTAAAAATTAAATGTGTTTCTTAAAAAATACAAAACTGCATAAAATAAGTGTAACGAAAATTAAATAGTTTTTGTGTGTTGATCAAAAAAATGACTGTCAAAAACATTAAAAATTTGTTCCTGCAACTGCAATTAAAATAACTACAACTGCATTACTACACTGAGAGAATTATCTGCATGATAATAATGATTTTTTGCAGAAAACCAATGAAGTTTCACTAGAACTCGTCCATTGAAACTACCCTGTGGGAAAAGGAACCGGTCACAGGACACGTCACGTGACCGGTCCTTGGGGACGGGGACCTGTCCTTGGACCTTTTCTTTTATATGAAAAGGACCGGTAACTTTTACATGGGCTTGTCCTAGGAGGGGGTCAATTGCCCCTTGTGACATGTCACAGGACCGGCGAAAAAGAACCCATCACAGGACTGAAGCAAAAGGACCTGTCACAGGACTGAAACAAAAGAACCTGTCACAGGACTGACGAAAACGAAACTGTCAAAATTCAAATTCAAAAACATACATTTTTGTCAAAATATGCAATTGCAAAACGATTTAATTTTGTTCTAAATTTCATGATTCGGATAAATTTTTAGTCCATATTAGTTTTGGACTATCGAAAAAAACATGGATTTGTATGGAATTCCTTGCCCTAAAAAGTGCCAATTTAATTTAAATTTTTATTATTCGCAATATATTTTTACCAGGAATTAAATTCTACAAATCTTATTTGTTTTAGTGCAGTCAAATGCCTGTTTTTATGAAGTTTTAAAATTATTTATATTTGGTTTTTTATTGCCGACAGAAAATAAAAAGAGAATTTCCAAAAAGGTACCTCAATTTGTGAACTTGATTTTAACTGAAAAAATGGCTTTCAAAGAAGTTTAATTCATGCAATATTTAAAGCACTTGAATTTTTAGTTTTTCGATGTTGATTGGATAGTTAAAAGCAAAATTGTAAAAAAAAATATTTCAATAGGAAATTTTAGCGGACGACATTTTCAAGAATAAAAAAATTCGAAAGCATTTTAAAGAAAAATACAATTCGAAAAATTCTGATAAAAAAGAGTATAGTTTAGAAAAGTATAGTTTATTCCGTATGTCAGACATTTTTCGGTACTTAAATTTCCTGAACAACTAACATGTTCTCACCAGTGCGCCCCACTTTACATATAAGAGTTCTGCAACAAGAGTTGTACAATAATCCGGTGAATGAGATGATTACTAAGCGCCTACTCAATACGTAAAACATTGATCCAATAACTTTTAATAATTAATCATATAATAGTTCGATCAAAATTGTTTTGATCGTTTAATCGATCAAAATAAAAACACGAATAACACTGTGGAACAAATTCAGGTTAGCAAAAGTTAGGTCGATTCTGAGAGTGAGGGGTGAAAATAGAGGCTAAATTAGAAGACCCGTTTCGCGGCGTTTGCTTATGTTAGTTCGAATTTTTTAATATTGTTTATATGGTTTTTTGGCTTTAACTCGTCGACTAATTGATATTTTTAAATCTGTAAAAGCCAAATTATTGCTACAGACCTGTGCAACAATTAAAATTTTTAAAAAAAATTGATTTGATTGATTTTTTTTTTTTGAAATTGTTGTTCAGGTGTCTAGCTATAATTTGGCTTTTACAGATTTAAAAAATATCAATTAGTCGACGAATTCTAGCCAAAAAACCATATAAAAAATTCGAACTAACATAAGCAAACGGCGCGATACGGGTCTTCTAATTTAGCCTGTATTTTCAACCCTCACTCTCAGATTCGACCTAACTTTTGCTAACCTGAATTTGTTCCACAGTGTAATTGACAACTCTAATACCTGGTTCATTCCATTTTCACATGCCACGGGGCAGGTACTTTCAGACCGGTGCTCTTTTCACCAGTCACAGGAATGGTACTTTGAGACCAGGCCTGTTTTCACCGGTTACGGGACAGGTCACCGGTTTGGTACTTTGAGACCGGTCCTGCTTTCACTAGGTACAGGTCCTTTTAGACCGGTAAAGATTTTCACCGGTCACGAGACAAGTCGCAGCATAGGTTCTTTCAAACCGGTCCTGTTTTCGCCGATCACGGGATAGGTGCTCGCATCACAACTGACCCCTGTTTTCTTTAAAATTTTCATTTCATTTATTAAAAGCATCATACACTCAATGAAAAAGTTTCATTAAAATCAGATTCATAAAATATATAAAGCTAATTTATTAAATTTAAGAAATTTTTCATTTACATTGTGCAGAAATCTTCATTAGTTTACTGAAAAATTTCATTAAAACTCGTCCAGCAAAATTCCCTCTGTGTACACAAATAACTGTCATGTATGTTCGTAATTGCAGAACGTTCTGAGGGTACAAAATTGTTAGAGTAAATGTAGCAATAACAATTATTAAAATTAATACTTTTTGTAAGTGTATGGTAAACCTAATATCAATATTACATATGACTTCAACATAAAGTTCTCCTTACACATTGAATCTTCTGTTATTATGCCTACAATAAATGTCCCTGTAAATGCGTGTTTTGTTGCAGATACATACTATATACGAAAACATATGTTTTTCGATTTTGGCAGTACCTCTATAGTTGTTCCACTATGTATCTTTGACTAAATATTGTACATTGGTAGTGACTATTAACTCTTGGTTTGCCAAGTAGCGTTTTTTATGTTGTGGAACAAATGTGGAACATTGTTAAAAAAAAGTTCATGAAAATTTTAAAATAAACTTGTGGAAAAAATTAAGGTTATTTATTCTTATAGACGAGAAACCATTTTGGAATAAAATGAAAAATGTTTAAAACTTTTTCTGTCTTTCAAACCTTTGAGCACTTTCCGAATATTTGTTTTCTTTTATGATTATTTCATTATAAAAAATTGTCATGGGACATTTTTTGTTTTAAGTTGCTTTATCATAAGCACAAATATGGGTTTGTGCTTATTGTGATGTGTGTTATGTTATAAATATTGTCAATACCTTCGGTAAAAAAAATAGCAAAATTTAAAAAAAAAAAAAAATCGTGAAAATAAAAAAATTACATCTTTCACAAAATTAACAGAATTATAATCAAATGTAATGAATTGTGAAAGAAACTGTTAAGGAAAACATAGAAATCTCTTTACTAACAAATTTAATTTATACTCATAATTTTGAAATTATTTCCCCAAAAACGCTTCATCCAACAATAAAATCGCTTAGTAGACTACACTCTACGTAATATACAGTTGCAAATCTTTTATTTATTTGCAGACAACAATCTTATCAGCCAAAAAGTTTTGTTTTAATTCTTTCCATTTGTTTGGTTTGTTAAAAATAAAGTTTCGTATTAGGTATGTAATTAAGAAAGAAAGTCAAGAAAAACAAATTTCTTTTAACTTTTCATGTTGTTTTTGCCAACTTATCAAAAAAGTTTTTGTTTTTGAAATTCTAATTAAGCTTAAATTGTCATAGAGCTTTCAATGTCATGACAAGGCCAACCAAAAAGAAGCCAGAGCATGTGTTTTATTTGAAAAGATAGAACAAGTTAGATTAAATACAAGTTTTGATCTTAAAAATATAAAAATTTTAAGCTATATTTTTTATAGCTTTTTTTGGTTATTCTATCTAATTTTGCTTGTTTTTGCTTATTTTGTAAATATTGTCTTATTTTAGCTATTTTCTTTAAAAACTAAGCTTATTTTAGCTTTTTTTATGCGAAAATAGAGCATATTTTTTCTTCTTCATAAAATCGGTAGTTTTAAAAATTATTTTAAGTCGACATAATTTTTTCTATTTAAAATTTGCTTTTTAAAATTTATTTTAAATTAAAAAATCTTTTTGGTAAAATAAACTTTTTATTTTTCCAACCCGAATTGTAATAGTACAAATATGACAATGACGATTTCCTTAGTCAAAAATGAAATCCGGATAGGGACATGCCTTCAACAGATTATTTTTCACCATTAGTTAAATAAGTTTTGGCATTGTAGCACATTTAATTCCTTTAATGAAATTAATGTATTTCCCGATGACAATAAATTTAAGAATGTCACAACTTTGTCCGATTCCTGAAGTTCCAAGGAATGCAGCATTGTATTAAATAAAAAATTTAAGTTTTTTGAGGATTTTAATCAAGAAATAATGAAGTTTAAGTTATTTTTGCATTTTAACTGCTTATTTGACTGTTTTTTCAAACTTTTTTTAAGAGCTTAAAACATTCCTTTTAGAGCTTTTTAGATTTAGAGCTTTTTACATTTTTTTTATTTAAAGCACTGTAAGATATTTTTCACGTAGAAAAATTTAGCTCAAACTTTAAAGGCCTCAAATTAATTCAAAAGGCCAAAATTAACAATCTTTTAATTTTATAACAAAGACACAATCACAATAAACTAGTAATGTCACTTTTTCACTAGAAAAATAATAGTCTTGTACATTAAATTTGCGTGAAAATAAAGTCTACACAGTTTTCACGTGAATCTCACTGTATTGAAAAAACATTTTTTTTTGTATGGAGTATAACAGTTTTTTCACGTGAAATCGAAACAAATTACGGTGCTAAAGAGTTAAGCATATTTTTCCACGAAATATTATTTTACAATGTAGAGTAACGACTTATCCCCTAACTTCTGTGTAACCACACGTAAGCGAGAGGGTAATGGCCATCCATGAATTTTGGGATATAGCGAACAAAAGGAATTAAGTGAGTAAATAGCCTGTAAGTAGTGAAACCCTTCGTCCGCTACTTACTCGCTTAATTTTACTTGGTGATGTCTGTTTTTGCTAGGTCTGGGACCGCCGTATATGTATGTAATTTTTTTATATACGCACTCGGAATAAATCAAGTAGAAGTGCGGTTTCCTACTATAAGTTGGGTAAATGTAAGCAAAAATTAATTAGAGTGTATGCTTAATATTGAGAAAACATAAACTTGTTGTGTTATGTTAATTTTCAAACATTAGTTAAAATTCTTTCCTACAATATATTTATACACCAAAGGAAACCAAAGCAATTCTCTTTTAATACAAAAAAAAAATTAAATAAAGTTTTTTTTAGCAAAAAAATACAAACTGTGAAGGAAAAAATTAACACGTGCCCAAGAAGTCAAATGAAGAATGAAAAAAAAACTGAAACAAACGAAAAAAAAACATTTTAAATGATAGCAAGCATGTTTAAAGCAATTAGGACACTAACAATTTGCAACAGCAACAAAACAACTGAACTGCAGTAATAAAAATATTAAGTGCAATGTACACATACACGAACACATTAAATAACTAACATTCACAAAATATTGGTTTAAAGAAGCAACACTTTGTTTTTTATATGGTATACGATATACGAAGGATCCTTTTTCAACTCTTCCTCTTTTTCAATAATATAAGTCAAACTTGCAGGACATTAGAAAAACTTAAAAACTGTTTCTATTTTAAAAACAAATTCAGTCTTGTTCTGAGAATGTTTGAATAATTGGTATGCTTGTAAGTATAGATGGGCATCAAGTAAATTAAGTACAAGTACATGCTACCATAGTTGTACTTGCAAATTTTTAAATACCAGTACCAAGTTTAAAACGTACTTTGTAATCAGTACCTATTATTAGGGAAGTGATTGATACTTAAGTATCAAATACATTAAAATGTACTTATGGTACTTGTTAAGTTCTTTATATGTAATTTAGGTACTTGCTAAGTAGGTTAGAGGGGGATCCTTCGCCACTTTTTTTAAAGCACTGTCATTTCTTAACCCCTAATTATTTTCCAAAAATTACTTTCAAATTGAAGATCTACATATCTTAGCTTTAATTTTTATCACTTTTATTCTAATTATTTGCATACTTTCTATTATTTTTTTTAATGATTTTCAAAGTAATTCAAATCGACGTAACTGCCCCAAACTTGGGGGATATTCGCCAAAAGAGCTAGATACAATTTCAACAAAAAAATTTGTTAATACTGCAAAATCAATCTTTTAAAGACTGAAATAAATAATTTAGAATAAGTTCTTTAAGATATGGGACTCCTTTTAATCAATAAATTTCCACTATATTAAAAAAATAATTTAAAACTACCCGTGTAAAAATCTTAATATGGTGTCATATATAATTATATGTTATTTGACAAGTCCCCATATACAACGACATACAACTTGATTCGAAAAATGGGTCATCTACTTGTGTCTAATTATATCAAATTAGATATAATTTGATACAGTTTGATCCGAGATTTGTCCATATCCAGGACATCAAATTACATCTAATTCGATATAAAAATATCTGATTTTATATAACATTGTCTAATAGTAAGTATACTCTTTATGCATACCGGCTATTAAATTGATATTGAAATTTCTATAGCTTGAACAATTTTAAAGGCCCAAATTTTATAACATAAAATAAAAATTAATTAGAAATTTATTAATTCAGTTCGAGGCCAATTTCCTTATTATGAATTAACATAATGAGTACTTTTTTCAGAAACTGCTATTTTTCTTCATCAGGATATTCTCCTAACAAGTACTTCACAGAGTTTTTGCTTTCAAAAACCTCTACACTTTCAGGAATAAAAAGACGATCGTTTCGGAGATTTTCCAGGTCCCCTTCTTCAGTTTTCTTTAGAAAGTGGTGGCAATAGTGCAATGCAAATTGAAACATCAAAATTTCATATTAAACGTAGTCTACTACGATACATCAACGAAATGAGAATGGAGCAAAAAAAAGTCTGATATGATTTTGATATAATCTTTTTATTTGGTAAATCAATGTTCTTTACCCAAGTAAAAACAAAATGATATGGAGCCATATGAAGTTATATTTAATTATATATAATCTTTTATGTAATTAGATATAATTATATCCGAAAAATGAGAACATCTTATTGTATCTTATTGTATCGAATTGTATACAATTGTATACAATTTGGTACAATTTGATACAATTTTATGCAATTCGATACAATTGTATCCGAATTTTGTCCTCATCAAATTACATCAAATTATATCTTTTTGTATAAAATTATATAAAATGTTATAAAAGTGGACATAGTTTGATACAATTATATCTAAAAATTTACAAATTGTAATTGAATTTTTTTCAATTGCAATTACATGTAATTGTGTAATTGCATGTGTAATTAATTTCCAAATATAATGATTAACCCAAAGGTCTGCTGGAGATCCTATAATTTCGATAAATCTTCCATTCATTTTATCCAGACTTACCATGACAGTGCATTAAACATGAACAAAATTTTCTTTATTTTTAGGAATTTTAAAATAAAGTTAACAAGACTGAAATTTTAAAGTTAATAGGATTATGTTATACAACCAAGATATAAGAAAAATAGTAAAAAAATAGTAAAATATTACAAAATAGTAAAAATTACTAAAAATATATGATGCAAAAAATAAACTCACACACGAATCATGCACGGGTTATATATTCTTATTCACGCTCACACACGAATCAAGTACGAATTATATTTAATTATTACTCACGATCACGTGTGAATAACGTGACTCACGAACATTTCTAGTCACGCGCCAATCCCTAGTAATTACTAAATCTAAAACTAGTTCAAAATCATTGTTAACATAGAACCACATATAATATAATACGGTTTTACACATGTGTGCAATATAATAGATACATTAAAATTTTTTCTAATTTTTTTCTCGATGCTTTTATTTTTAAAGATCAAAGTAGTGGATAAATTCATCCCAAAACGCGAGGAGATTGTTCAGAAAATGGTGCAGAATTTTAGCGTAATTGCCGTTTTTTTTATTTTGTAACTTGTTTTAAGTAGGCGTGGCTTTTAATGAAAAAGATGCGATATCGACCTTCTATCAAATTACATAGTAAAATTTAGCGAGCACTGGTAGGATCTATACAAACTGTATATTTTTGGAAATTCTATAATATTTCCTTAAATCTTGCATTATCTTTATCTACAAGTAGTCTCCAGACTTAAAATGACAGCACTTTAAACATGACCAGATTTTTCTTTGTTTCCAGCGATTTTAAAATTGAGTTAACAACACTAAAACTTTAAACTGAATGGCCTTATTTTATACTTACCGCGATATAACAAATCAGACAAACTTTTTTTTACGTTGTAGTATAAAGCATTCCGTGTTTAATTTTCAGTGTTGTTAACTTTATTTTAAAATCGCTACAAACAAGAAAAATTTAGTCATATTTAAGGCACTGTCATTTTAAGTCTAGAGACCATTTGTAGAAAAAAATAATGCAAGACTTAAGGAAATATTATAGGAATTTGAAAAATATACAGTTTTTACAGAACTGATCAGTACTCGCTAAATTTTACTATGTAAATTGATAGAAGGTCGATATCGCTTGTTTTTCATTAAATACCACGCCTACTTAAAACAAGTGACAAAATACAAAAACAGACGTCACGCTAAAATTCTGCACCATTTTCTGAACAATCTCCTCGCATTTTGGGGTCAATTTATCCACTATTTTGATCTTTAAAAATAAAGGCAACGAGAATAAAATTAGAAAAAATTTGAATGTATCTATTATATTGCACACATGTGTATATGGACCTTATATATTTTTATATAAAATCACTTTGAAATAATTGCTTATGTGGAATGATATATAATTATAGATGATTTTATAAAGAACGTAATATTGTTATATATTAAAGAAATCATGAAATATTGTAGATATGGAACCATATTAAGTTATATATGGGTTCTTATTCGTCAATATATAATCATATGTAACACAAATTATGGAATATTTCTTATATGGCTCCACATATAGTTTTATATTATTATGTATAGTGTCATACTAAATTATATATAAACGTGTATGTAATTATATCTGTAATATGTTACTTTATGTACTTATATATATCATATGCAATTATATGTATGCCAGTATGTAATAATATAAAATCCCATATGTCTCCATATTAAAACCTGTGAGGAAAAAATATCTTACATATGACCATATAAAAGTATATCTGCTTGAATTTAAAAGCATATGTGGCCATATGTAACTATAAGTTACTATATGCAATTACATAAAATAATATATGGTTATATCAAAACTTTTTTATTCGGGTAGTTTGACTCTAGATCATAAATTAATATCACTTTCTGTTTAAATTGTTTTTCAAATTAAAGAAAGATGATACAATTTTCACAAGTAAATTACAAAGAATAAAAAATTTTAAAGAATTATATACAGTGGTGGCAAATTTAATAGGAACGATTCAAGTTTTTTCTAATTTTTTTTCGTTGCCTTTATTTTTAAAAAATCAAAATAGTGGCTAAATTCGCCCGGGAGGCAAATATGTGGTTTAGAATATTGTGCAGAATTTTAACATAATGTCTGTTTTTTTATTTTGTCACTTGTTTTAAGTGGGCGTGGCTTTCAATGAAAAATTAGCGATATCGACCTGTTATCAAAATACAGAGTAAAATTTAGCGAGTACTGATCGGATCTACACAAACTGTATATTTTTGGGAATCCTACAAAATTTTAAGTCTGGCGACCATTTCTGGAAAAAAATAATGCAGAAGTTAAGGAAATTTTGTAGAATTTCCAAAAATATATGGTTTGTATAGATCCGATCAGTACTCGCTAAATTTTACTTTGTAATTTGATAACAGGTCAATATCGCTAATTTTTTATTGAAAGCCACGCCCACTTAAAACAAGTAACAAAATAAAAAAAACAGACATTATGTTAAAATTCTGCACAATATTCTAAACCACATATTTGCCTCCCGAGCGAATTTAGCCACTATTTTGATTTTTATACCCTACACCACTATGTGGTCAGGGTATTATAAGTTTGTGCTGATGTTTTTATACCCTACACCACTATGTGGTCAGGGTATTATAAGTTTGTGCTGATGTTTGTAACACCAAAAAATATTGGTCGCAGACCCACCTTATAGTATACCGATCGGTTCAGAATTTTTTTTTATTTCGATTTAACGATGTCCGTCTGTCCGTCCGTCCGTCCGTCTGTCTGTCTGTCCATGCAATCTTGTGCGCACTCTACAGGTCGCAACTATTAAGATATTTTGATGAAATTTGGTACGCAGACCTATGTTGGCCCAAGGACGAACAAGTTTGATTTTTTTGAACATCGGTCCATGTTTAGACCTAGTGCCCATATAAGGGTCCTACCAAAATTATATTGTTTATACGCTGCAGGTCGTAAATATTAAGATATTTTGATGAAATTTGGTACACAGACCTATATTGGCCCAATAACGCAGCCTTTTGATTTTGGTGAACATCGGTCCATGTTTAGACCTAGTGCCCATATAAGGGTCCTACCAAAATTATATTGTTTATACGCTGCAGGTCGTAAATATTAAGATATTTTGACGAAATTTGGTAGACAGACCTATGTTAGCCCAATAACGCAGCCTATTGATTTTGGTGAACATCGGTCCATGTTTAGACCTAGTGCCCATATAAGGGTCCTACCAAAATTATACTGTTTATACGCTGCAGGTCGTAAATATTAAGATATTTTGATGAAATTTGGTACACAGACCTACATTGGCCCAATAACGCAGCCTATTGATTTTGGTGAACATCGGTCCATGTTTAGACCTAGTGCCCATATAAGGGTCCTACCAAAATTATAATGTTTATACGCTGCAGGTCGCAAATATTCAGATATTTTGATGAAATTTGGTACACAGACCTATATTGGCCCAATAACGCAGCCTATTGATTTTGGTGAACATCGGTCTATGTTTAGACCTAGTGCCCATATAAGGGTCCTACCAAAATTATACTGTTTATACGCTGCAGGTATTAATATTAAGATATTTTGATGAAATTTGGTACATAGACCTATGTTGGCCCAAGGACGAAGCCTATTGATTTTGGCGAACATCGGTCCATGTTTAGAACTAGTGCCCATATAATGGTCCCCCCAAAATTATATTGTTTATACGCTGCAGGTCGCAAATATTAAGATATTTTGATGAAATTTGGTACATAGACCTATGTTAGCCCAAGGACGAAGCCTATTGATTTTGGTGAACATCGGTCCATGTTTAGAACTAGTGCCCATATAAGGGTCCCCCCAAAATTGGCTTGGTTACAAACTGCAGGTCGCAAATATTAAGATATTTTAATGAAATTTGGTGCGCTGACTCACATTATAGAAAATTTTGACATAAGCCCCATTTTAACCCATTCGAATTTCGGATCCAAACAATACACCAGACTGGTGTAGGGTATTGTATAGTCGGCATGCCCGACTTTAACCTTTTTACTCGTTAAAAATAAAGTCAACGAAAAAAAAATTTGAAAAAACTTGAATCGTTCCTATTAAATTTTCCACCACTGTATATATATTTATATTTTCCCAATGATCATATAATTGACTTGTAGAAAGTACTGTGACCATTTAGGATTCGGTAAAGATTAATTTAATACTTTAACTTGTTTTTTTTTCACCGGTTAATACAAACAGGGCTCTAATACAAAAATGATCCTATATGGAATAACTTTCATATGAGATATTTTCCATATTTGTATACAATAGAATAACATATTAATCACATTTAAGAAATTTGTTTAAGTTGGATTTTTACTCTTTTCAGAAAATTTGGCAATTTTAACTAATTTTTTTTATTTTTTTGCATTATTTTTTGCGCATTCTAAAAAAGTGGTCAAATTGTAAAAGAATCTTCATATTTATATTGGTGTAAATTTGGTTTACATAAATTGTCTCTTGTCTAGAGACAGAATGAAAATAAAAAAACTAACAAAAATTATTGCTGAAAGCTTTTATACAAGCCAATACACTATCTATTGTGAATGCCATCATTAACCCTTAAATGCATGGTGTAGCCATTTGGCAACATACCGGTTTTTTAATAAAAAAACCCACTTGATACACAAAACTACATTTTTGGGCATTAGGGGCCCCTTCTGTACATAGTGTTCCTATAGTTTAGCGCAGAATTTTTGAACAGTTAGAGTAAAAATCTTGGTTTTACTCTGTATATTTGTGAAAAATCTTAAACACGCGATTTTTTTTACAAAAGTGTAATATTCAAAAATATTTGTTTAAATATTTAGAGTGGTATTCTCGCAATAAAATTCATTTTGGCGACAATAAATGTATAAATTATAGTTTATAGATTTTCTTTGTGTTTTTTTTTCATACACGCAAAAAAAACATATTTTTCAATAAAAATCACCTTTTTTAAATAATTTATTTTTGGTATTTTTCTTGAAATGTACACACCTTTAGAAATCATATATAAAAAAAATGGTTAAAATCGAAGAGATCATGCATTTAAGGGTTAAACTGGATAGAATGTGATGAAAACAATTTAAATCAAAGGAATACTATAGTCGGTCAAGGACGACCTAAAAACAACCCTACCTAAAGCAGCAGAAGATAAACAAAAAATATAAAGTAGAATGTTTGTATGTCTGTTTGATCACTTCTGAGAGTAAAAACAATAACAGAAAGCTAAATAGGAAAGAAAAACTATGAATTAGTCACACTATGAGCAATGCCTTACGTGGTTGAGATGGCTAAGCTGTCGAACGCTAGTATAGTTCCGTTTGTAATGTGGGAGTGCATGGCTTGGATTCCTACAGCCGAAAGGTTGTTGAAAAAATTATCATATAGAGACAATCTGACAATTAAATATAAACAATAATACAATTTATTGGAAGAAGCCTGTCCACAAAAAAAAGGCAGAAACTAGATCTAGTCTAATTTGCAAATTAATAAAGTGTTTATAACTTTAAAAAAATGTTTAGTCTTCTTCTTAACCTCAAACCTACTTAATTAAAATTAATAAAAATGCATATTAATTCCAATATTAATTGCATTTGGTGTATATGGCGCGTTTGAAAAAACAACACTTTACTAAAGGACCGGAATCTTTGAAATGTGAGTGCTAGCAACAATCGGGAAGGTAACTTCAGGGGTGGCAAGGCTTTTTTCACTGCGTGCCAGAAACGGACAATTTATTTTATAAAAAATTTCTTGTGTGCCAACTTAATTTTAGTTGTCTATTAAAAGTCCTTGTTTAAATTTTTTTTAAATTTGGAAAATTTCTCTTAAAAATATCATCGCAGAATTACATATTTATCAGCGCTACGAATAACCCCCAAAGGGAAAAATTAAACAACATCCAAGAAATGACGTAAAAATGTTCGACGGTTATTTAATTTTTGGGGGTTTATTTATTCTTTAAATATTGAGATTATTTCAAAAAATCCACAATGAAATAAAATTAAAACAGTTTGAACATTATTGCCTTTTCATTTTTTGGGGGGGTTATTCCATTGTTGGTGGTTATTTCATATTGTTAAAAAAAAAGTTAAATTATTCGGCGCCATTTATTATTTAAGTACGTACGAAACTAGTTGAAAAATGTGCTTCGGGCAAAAATTTGATTTTGCTAAAATAAATCGCGTGGTTTTTATCGTCATAATAATAAATAAATAGCGATTATTATGGATTTGAACAGAGAAATTTCTATTTCAGTTGTAATGGCTCTGCGAAACACGATCAAAACCCAATTTCAAATTCCAACAAAGGGGGTTATTTCATTATGAAACTTATTTTCAGCCTTTATTTCATTAAGGGTTTTTCGTAGCACCTATTTTCACTTTTAAAAGACATAATTTTTTAGATCCAATTTTGTTACAAGTTTTTTTCCATTTTTGTGCAATTTTCTGGTACTTTTATTTCTCCGAATATGAGGCATTTTCTAATCGAAACATTTAAACTTCTTTTAATCTAGAATTTTAGAAATTTTCGCAGAATTTTCTGATAATCGAATTTGCGTGTTCTGTATTAACCATATTTCTTTAAACCAAAAATGGTGGCAATACAGAGTTTTATTCATTTTAAAAGACGATTTACAAGCTCTTTGAAAAATTTCACCATTATGGAGTTAAATTTTTGTAGGGAAATTTAACATTTAACTGAATTTTTGCTGGTCTTCTAATATTTTACATTTTTTGAAAATATCCAATAAAACGTCGCGTGCCACCTAAAATCCACTCGCGTGCCACTACTGACACGCATGTCATAGTTTTGCCAGCCCTGCCCTAGGTAATCATTTTAGACTTTATTCAATGGCACATGTAGAGAAAAGTAATTATGAGTACTTAACTTCTGGTTACTTATGTGATGATAAGCAAAATTTAGTAATAAGGCTTTTCTGAGTATAAAATCCAAAAAATTACATTTGTTTTACAGAATGTACTTCCATGATAAGTAGGTATATACTTAAGAAATGACTAAGTGGATACAGAATTTAAACAAATTATCTTACTATTTTTATTATTTATAAACTAGGCTGAGAACAGTTTTTTTGTATACATATATATAAAAGATGTGTTAAATTGGCTGCCAGTATTATTAATTATAACAATCATTTCCATATTTCTACAATTTCAAAGCAAATCACCATTGTGTGAGAATACGAGAAGAATTGTTTTAAAAAAGTATCAACTGGAATCAATCCATTAATGCCACGAAAGTTTCAGCTTTCAAGTCTATAATGTACGGTAGTCTCTATGCACTTTTAGTCTTTCAGACTACTTAAAATTTACAATTTTGAAATAAAGAAGTGAAATTATTTTGTCTAGTAGAGGGTACGGTATAGAAGCGAGAAAATGTCAGAATTCGAATTTAGTAAAATCTGAAAAAAAGACTACATATTTTAGAACTAAACAAATTTTCGAAATTTAACATAAATATTAAATTCAACTGGAAATCACTAATCAGTGTAGAAACGGTAATGACATTTTTGGACTACCATTTTTTTTTTTTTACTTTCGACTTACTTTCTGTATTATTTTATTACATATAATAATGAGCTGATAATATGCTAATAACTGGCTACTTTTTTCATTACAAAAAATTATGCATTATCAATAACTTGTGTTTACTATTATTTCAAATATAAAGTAATGTTCTAGATTTGTTGAGAATTTTTCGAAAATCTATTTTAAGACTCGATATTTTTTCAAATCTGGTATAATAATCAGTTATTTTTGATTTTTCGTATGCCAGCGCGTAAGCATCCTTGTGCACAGCACGTCAGTTATGTTTTCATCTATGAAATATAACATCCCAGTGCAGAAACGGTAATGAGGTCTCATTATTTTTTAGATTACCAGTAATTACACCTGCTTACTTTCTGCATTACTTTAAAAAATTATAATAATGAGTTACTAATAACCAGTTGTTTATCCATTAGTTCATAACAAAAAATAATACGTTACCAATAATTACAGATTTTCATCATTATTGAAAGTACAAAATAATTTTCTGAATTTTTTGGACTCAATATTTTTTGAACTCTGGTAAGTGGCACATAAACATGATTGTTTGTAAAAAAAATTAATGATAACAGCTAGCTGACTACAGTCACAAAAAAATAAGTTAATAGAAAATTTTGGCATAGCAAGCTAAGCCCACTTTTTGGCAGTGTTGTTTTTTTATAACCACAGAAATTTTTGTGAATTAAATATTGGCAAAATGATTTTTGCAAACGCTGTTAAAGCGTTATAAATGAGTGTTCTGCCAGTTATTTTTTTTAACACCACGGCTACCTAGTGGTATGCCAGTACTTGGTTTTTATTCTTAAATTACAGATAAGGAGTTTTCAAAAACACTTTAATTAGTCCACATTAGTTTTGGAGTATCAAAAAAATAATGCATTTGCATGGAATTCCTTGCCCTATTAAGTATCAATTTAGACTTAAGTTTTTGTTATTCGCAATATATTTTTACCAGGAATTAAATTTTACAAATCTTATCTATCTTAATTAAGTCTAATTCCTGATTTCTATGAAGTTTTAAAACTATTTCATGGTTATTCACAAAAAAAATTTTTGTCTTATTAGAGTCTAATTGAACGATTTTTGTTGTTGTTTTGCATGTTAATTTGTTTTATTAAACTGTTATAAAATTCAAAACATTTTTTTGAATACAAGCCTTTATATTTGGTTAATTATTGCAGACAGAAAATGAAAACAGGATTTCCAAAAAGTTACCTCAATTTGTGAACCTTGTTTAAACTGAAAGAAATGGCTTTCAAAAAAGTTTATTGGGTAGTTTAAAAGCAAAATTGTAAAAAATGCTTTAATAGAAAATACTAACGGACGATATTTCCGACAATAAAAAAGCTTTCTAAAAAATTTAAAAATCATTTTAAAGAAAAATACAACTCGGAATATTTCGATAAAAAAAACTATGTTTTTCACAGACGCCAGATTTGGATTAAGCTCACAGTTTTTCTTTAGGAAAGTATAGTTTAGTCCCCGTGTGAGACATTTTTCAGTACTTAAGTTTCCTGAAATACTAACATGTTCTCACCAATGCCCCCACTGTACATACAAGAGTTCCAATAGTTGTACAACAATCTGGTGAATGACTTGATTACTAATCACCTACTCAACACGTTAAGTATTAATCCAATAACTTAATAATTAATCACATAATCGTTCGAATAATTAATAATTCTAATATTTGTACCACTTGAATGTCCTAGTTCAGTCCCATTTTCACATGTCAAGGGACAATTACTTTCAGACGGGTGCTGTTTTCAGCAATCACAGGACCGGTGCTTTAAGACCAGTCCTGTTTTACCGGTTACGGGACAAGTCACCGGTTAGGTACTTTCAGACCGGTCCTATTTTCGCTAGTTATGGGACAGGTCCTTTCAGACCGGTCCTGTTTTCACCGGGCACGGGACAGGTGCTCGCGTCACAACTGACTAATGTTTTCCCACAGCGTATGTATAAAATTTGGTGTTTTTTTTTTTTTTTAATTTTATTTACAAAATAATTCATATACCAAATAATTCATAATATTGTTTCGCCTCAGCGCCATAAGGCATTATTGAGGCAAGTTGGCTAAGTAACGTGTACAATTACAATATAGTATTTACATATTTACATTATAATAAAGAGAAAAGAAATAAATATATATAAATATTCATGAAAAAAAAAAAAATAGTTAATTAAAAAAATACAATTTTATATTACTTTTACAAAAGAAGCGTTTCAAGGTTTTGATATAAATATTCTTTTAGACCTGTTTTAAATCGCGATATTCTGCTCAGCCTTTTTAACAAATTAGGTAACTCATTATATTTTGAGCAACCCATATATTCAATACGTTGCTTGGTTTTTTCTAGTCTGCATCTTGCAACTTTAAGATTCTGATGGTTTCTAGTGTTTATCATTGTTTGATTTTGGACAAAACTAATGGTATGATAACCGATGTTATGTAAGACTTTGTATACATACATTAATATCTGGTAATATGTAGTATAACTCATGAATCGGCATAATTGGCCGACACACATTACCATAAAGAGCCAAAGTTGAATATGTAATTGGTAATCCGAAAATAACTTTTAAAGCCTTATTTTGCATAGTTTGAAGCGTGTTCAGAACATTTGTGTTACTGCATCCATATACATATTATAACCATATAATTAACAGAGTTATTTGGACAACATTTACCAAATTCCGCCAGAAACAACACATTGTTTTGATATACTTCCAGAAAAATCTAAAAATTTTAAAAATTTCACTCTTGACCTTGTTGAAGAAAGGGTTAACATTGTCGGAGTTTTACAAAGTTTACGGAAAACAATCTCTTGTATCAGGGTTAAAGGAAATCGGAAGTGATTTTGTTCCAGCTAGCTAAAAACACAAAAATTAATGATATTATCTAAATTATTGGCCAAAATCACACTTTTCTCTAAAATTTTCAAATTTAAAACGCCGTCACTGTTAAGTTAAAAGAAGGAATTAATTAACATATTCTCTAAAGTGTATTTAATAAACCCCTTTGCGTTGACCACTTTTTTTAAGATCTTGTTGAACAAAATTTTTAAAAACTCAAAAATAGAGTTTTGCAAATTTATGAAAAAAAACAAATCCCATATTTGGCCATACCTGGGACTAGGTTATCATAAGCCAAGAGAGACAAAAATGTATATATGAATATTTTTGGATCTTAGACATGAAACTATTGTAAATTTTTGAAAGAAATATTTTATTTTTTACGATTTTCATAATTTATTTCATTTTAAACCTGCAATGGTCTGAGGAAATTGCAATTACTAAAATATTTTCCAACCGATTTTGGATTTTATAGATTACCAGATTATGATTTTATTTACATTTTCCAAAAATACGGTTATTAAAGGGCCAGTATTTTAAAAGAAAGCCGAAAAAGTGATTTTTTGCCTTGTAAATCGTATTTCAAATTTCAGGGGCGATGCGGCACGTGTTCCCGTTATCCGATCACCTTAATGTTTTGCATATAAGTCATATTATGACTTGGTCCTATTTTCCTCAAATTTCGTAATTTTTAAAAAGAGGAAAAAGAGATTGTTTTGACTTCTTCTTGAACTTCTTGGCAACAAAATGGATTGGTTGCAGCAACCGAATTATGTGCTGGACTTATATCAATATATTCGCGAGTCAATTGATATATACTTGGGTTGTTCACAAGGGGTGTGCTCTCTGTTGTATCGTCCTAACAAAACACAGAGTTGTTAGATTTTTTATTTCACTGTAACAATGATTTCCTATTGGATTTTCTCTCCGTTAACCCACTTAAACATAGGACACTAAACGTACGTAAAAATGTTGTATCGTGCTATTCTCAAAATATTATGTTTTTTCAATTTAAATTTTAACAACTCTGTTTCTTGTTAGGACGATACAACAAATAGTACACCCCTTTTCAACCATGTTACTATTTCATCCGGTTATTGCAACCAAACTATGCATTTGCAAGAAATTCGGTTAGCTCAGAGAATCTGATTTCCGTGTGTAACAACTCTTAAACTCCGATTCTTGGTGGACTACTCTTATTCAACAAAAGGTATAATTTGAATACAAATTCTAGTTTGTTTGAGCATTGGTTTTATAAATTTATTTTAAACATAAGCCCTAATCGCTTAACAATAAGCTAAGCGATGAAACGAAATTTTATATTTTTCGTGCCAAGTACATAATTAAACTATGTTGCATACAAAAATTAGTGCTTCATAGTATTAAAACTTAAAAATGTATAACCCTCAAAAACAAATTCTGACCCATAATACAAAAACGTATAACAAAAGATAAAACTCCATATGATATAATACAAGGGTGGGCACGGATTTTTCACCGAGGGCTAAATTATAGTTTTTCCCATATTATAAAGGGCCGCACCATACATTTAAAAAAAAAGTAAAACCACTACTACGGAACTAGTGCTTTGCTTTTTTAAGAAAAATTCGGTTCTTAATTCCATCTGTTCCCAAACTGGTTCCACAAGACCCACCCACCGTACACTACAACTCATTATTATACCCTACAGCAATAGTGAACAGGGTAAACTTTTGTGCTGATATTTGTAACACCAAAAGATATTGGACCCAGACCAATATATACCAATCGACTCAGAATCACTTTTTGTTTCGATTGTCTGTCTGCCCATGTATTCTTGTGCGCGCTCCACCTACACCTGAAATTTGGCCCACGAACGAAGCCTCTTGATTTTGGTTTTAATCGGTCCATGGTTGGACATAGTGCCCATATAAAGGTCCTCCAGAATTGGATTTCTTCACGCTGCAAGTCACAAATAGGAAGATATTTTAACGAAATTTGGTTCGGTGACTGATATGTGCTCAAGGACAAAGCCTATCGCCCATATGGTCTATATTCCCGATTTTCTCTTAAATGCACCTAAAATTAGGTAAAACCAAAATTTCTTACCGTTAACCTGTTTTTTTATCATTTTATAGACAAATTTTGACACAAGTCCATTTCAACCCATTAAAATTTCGAATCCAAACATTCTACCATATTTATAGCTTTACCATACCATAGCTTTCAACCATACTGGAGTAGGGTGTCATAGTTTTCCTTTTAAATTATGTAAGTTTTTAATTTTGGGAATATTTTTTAAAGTTTTCCTTCTCTGATCCCCAGAATCTGCCAAACGATAATTTAAAACTCAAAGAGTTATAAGAGAGTAAATAAGAAATAGCCTCCTTGATTTAATTTATGAAATTCCCACCGGAATTGGATTGGAAACGTATTCGATTCTGTAAACGGATTTATAAAAATTAACGGAAATTGCATTACAATGACGTCATAAAACTTTTAATATATTTAAGTTTTAAAATATTAAATAAAAACATATAATAAATATATAACGCTTAAAATTTTTAATTAAAATTAATTAATTAAATGAAAACAATTTTAATCGGATTGGAAATTTCCTCATCAAATCCTTAGACAGGATTTATAGAACCCAATATCGGAAATTTCCGTTTAAAAATTTCCGTACAAAAAGAAAAATTATAAAATTTACTACATTTTTCTTATAGAAATTTCCGATTGCTGAATTCTATAAATTAACTCGACGGATTTGATGAGGAAATTTCAGATCTGACTAAAATTTTTTTCTTAAAATAACATATTTTGACAGTAAATTTTTGGTTATTTATTTGTTACACATATTCATTAAATTTTCTGAAATATAAATATTCAAAAAGTTCTTTGACGTCATTGTAATGCCATTTCCGATAATTTTTATAAACCCGTTTACAAAATCCAATCCAATCCGTCTCCAATCAAATTCCGGTACGGATTTCATAAATACCAGTTTTGTCAGTAACTTAAGTGATTTTGATTAATTAATACGCTAAGTTTTCACACAGTTCTAAATTTACTACAAATATTATTATAGTCGGAACTAATTACGAATTTTTACTAAAACTCAACTAAACATTTTTCAAACAAAATTCCTACTTAAGTAAAATTTGAGTATAAAGTCTTAAGTGCTTAATTCAGGCTATAAAACTGGCCCTATAGGTGCTATTTTAACTTCAAATTTACTTTGAATTTATTTTGTAAATAATTAAGAGTCAGTGAGTGAGAAATTTTCCAATCAAGATCTTACTTCTGACTACAAAACTGGGCCTAAGTTTTTATCTAAAATTTTAGATATAAAAAATTTGAATGAAAATTGTGAAAAAAAATAGAAATTTTTATTTCAGCAAGGGCCGCACTAAAATCAACAAAGGGCGGCATTTGCCCACCGTTGGTATAATATCTGTAAAATGAGTAAGGGAAAAATATCATAAGGTCATTTACAGTTTTAATTGCTTTGGTCTCTCGACCATATAAACTAAAAGTACATAGAAAATATAAAAAAATAAAACTTTGAAAAAATTTTAATCAGATTTAACAGTAAATAAAAGCTGTTAAAACAAATAAAAGTTGAGTGTAAAAAGTAGGAAACAAAAGTATCACATAGCGTATGATTAATAATTTATTGTGTCTTGAAGCAATAAGCAGACGTATGAGTAATAAAATATTACTTACACGCCATGTAGTACTATTGAAATTTTAAAGTTTATTGATATTTATGGTGATATTATATAATGCTGTTATTGCTTTTCTTTCTCATTCCAGTCGCGTCGACAATCAGTCAGCTTTACCGCCATGCCACCTGGTGTTTTAGCCAATGACAGTCGTTACAATTCCACCGATGACATACAAATCGCTTTAGCTCCTCACATACAAACTTATTTAAGTCAGACTGGTCGTCGTCATTCCTGCTGTAGCGTTATGTTGCCCGTAGCTTTTGAACGTGCCGCCTCCAATTCGTGGCTGGATCCTCGATTCGATTCAGCTGTACTGGAAGGTCAATTTCAAACTAGTGTGTTTCCGCATGTACGAATGAGATACAGGTAAATTAAATATACTCATACTAGACTAAAACTAGCAACAGCCCAAGAATCATAACAAGAACAAGAGTAATTTTTACAGAACTTTGTGATTAGTACTTTCATTGTGGGCTTACTAATATGTTTAATATGCGATATTTAGGAAGATTTTTCATATACTTAAATATGATCAATTTTAAATTTATTGTTGATCCTTTAAAATATAGCAATTTAAATGATAAAATGCAGCAATTTAAATAACACGTCTTTATGACGGTTAACCAAAAAGTCATTTATGTGCCACTAACGTTATTTGTTTGACAAAAACAGCCATCAAAAATACGTTGCATGTTTAAATAACTTTTCAAATAAGTACTACCTGTGACTGCAGTAACAACAACAAATTTATTTAAAAATGGTTCACGATTTACATGCAGTAAGGTAACCCCTAAAACCTTGTAAATTTCCCCATATATGACGGACGGTTTATCAATCCTCCTCTATAGAAAATACACCATTAGGTATAGTTTAAGATTAAAATTTAAGATGATAATAAAAATTTATAGAAATTTTAATTTCATTAAGGACAAAAGTACCATTCATATACCGTTTAAATAACAGAGGTGCATAAGCAGTCCCAAAGGATGCCTCTCCAAAATTATACAAATTATGTATAATTTTTAAAAAATTAAGCATTTTATAAAAAATAAGCTATAAATAAGGTTTGCAAAAAAATAATAAAAAAAATATTGCAAATGCGGGGTCCAAAAGAGCGATGATTTTTTTTTTTTTTTGTAAAAGAAAATTGTTAAAATTTTCAAATAAATTCATTTAAAAAAAATAAAAGGGGAAAACAGATTGAAAAGTGCATCCCAAAAGTACATTTGTATTCAAATGCATTTGTGGACAAAAATTACACAGCTCTACAAAAGATGTCAATATTTATAAGTTGCACAACTTTGCAGTGGTTTTAAGATAATTAGTGGGTGCTGATTTCGAATCTTCAACCTGTTTGTTGAAATTGGCTCCAGGTTTTTCACAATTCGCGATTTAAATTTTTCAGCCAATTTTTTAGCCGATTTTTTCAACAAAAAATGTAATATAATTTAGTAACTATAGCTTCGGAAAGAAAACGCTTTACATAGTTTAAGCTCAATTCCGTGACCTATTTTTCAATATCTAAATAACTTTTTTAAATATAGTCGCCCAAAATCAAAATTTTAAAATTTTTTAATGCTTTTTTTAAGAAAAAAATTTAAATATAAGACGAAGTCCGATTTTAAATATCAAAGCCAAATTCGAAAGAAAAATGTGCAAAATTTGTATATATGTCATATTGCATTAACAAATTATGTGCACCAATTACTAATTGGTTTAATTTGAGATTAGGACGACACTTTTATGCAGTTTTCATCACTAAAGCATATTTTCGGCCTAACAAAAATTTTAAATTGTATTTATTTAATTGAAAATACCCAGGTGGAAATTATGTGTGGTAACAAAAAAGAAGCACTGGCAAAGCGCAAGTAGACCGTGGTCCTACAAAAAGAAGTACTGGCAAAGCACTAAATTTGGACGCCTTCCCAACGCTTTAAAAGGGTGTATTCCCAACACTTGTTTTCCTATAACATTATCTTGTTTTTGAAAAAGAAACTCCAAAACAGTGAATATTTAAATATTTTTTGACTCCACTACGAAATAACTCCAAGAATCGTCGATTTTTAGAGTAATTTAAAATTCTTCAGTGATGAGGGCTCATAATTTGGTGGCAGGGAAAACACTTGATTTTTATGTTTCTTGGTGCTATCTCAATACTTTGCAAAGCATTAAATAGATCGGTGTTATCATTTGGGTGTCAGGAAAGCACCTTAATTTTTTTATTTGAGCGTTGGCAAATCATTTGATTTTTATGTTTATGGGTGCTTTCCCATAGGGCTCATAATTTGGTGGCAGGGAAAACGCTTGATTTTTATGTTTCTTGGTGCTATCTCAATACTTTGCAAAGCATTAAATAGATCGGTGTTATCATTTGGGTGTCAGGAAAGCACTTTAATTTTTTTATTTGAGCGTTGGCAAATCATTTGATTTTTATGTTTATGGGTGCTTTCCCAGGGCTTGATAAAGCATTGGCACCACCGTGGAACGGTTTTATCATTTGGGCGTTGGGAAAGCGCTGTTAGCAAGCACTCATACCACCCATTTCGCTGCTTTGCCAGTGCTGGCCCCTTTGTATTTTCTACCTGGGTAGCCTTCTTTTAAGCGCATGCGTACTTTTAGTGAAGTATTATTTTTTTCAGTTGTCATTTTTCGATTTCTCCGGGGGGTGCCAAATTTGTTTAAATATATATTGGCTGGCATTACTGGCCTACTTACACATCATGTCAGTTTGATATAATTTTTTTTTTTTGGTTTTTTGGTTTCTTTTTAAACTTCGGAGAATACAGAATTCTCATATATTTAAAGTGGGGATCAGTATAAACTCTGATATTTTGCACATAAATAAGTAATCAAACTAACTTTAGTCATAATTGTTAATGCACGCTGAAAAAAACGGCCTGTCCCAAACATATTTTTGCTGGTAATATATATATATTTGGAGAAATTATTAAACATATTCGCCGTGTTTTTACTAGAAACAATATATATTTGCAGGCAAATATATTATGTTTGCAAGCAAATATATTATGTTTGCCTGTAAATATATAATGTTTGGATGAAATGAAATGACGCAATCGACAAATATTATATGTTTGGCAGCAAACATATAATTAAAACTACCCGTTACCCTGATTATTAGTAAATAAAGAGAATATTGTATTTTTTTGTATTGGAATTGGCCCCGTGCCGTCCATTTTATCTTTGCTTACTTCTCGATGTCTTAACTAAACAATATGAACAAACGTTGATATTTTTCCTTTACCCAAAAAATAAATTCGGAGCTGACAACCGAATGTATTGCCAATCGAAAAGTTCAATTGCATCAAATAATATTTTTTGATATTTTTTCTGTTAAAATCATCAAATGATTTTTTCATTGTCAAAGTGAAATTAGTCCTGTCTCAATTAGTTTTCTATTGCCACAACGGCGATTGGCTACAAATGAGCAAATGCTCACAAATTGTACACTTCACCCCCTTCTATAAATGTTTTCTGATGGCCTTCAAAAGTGCAAATAGAAACATGTAAAAATTTACTGGTAAGAAAATTGCAAATGTAAACAAAACAAAAACTGTTGATATTTGAACTTGAATAATCTTTCTAGTATACTCATAAAAAAAGTCCGTACAAATAGGTCAAAATTGTGCTGGCGCAAATACATGTACTATTTCCTGTTATTTTAGCAGAATTTTCATCTATTTGTACGGACTTTTTAGAGAAAATAACAGAAAAATTAGTTCAATATAATCAGAACGCGTTTAACAGACTTTTGTACTAACTTTTTTTTATTAGTGTATCATCCGTGATAGAAGACCGAAAAATAAACTTTTTGTTTTAAATTTTTTTTATAAAAATTATTAAATAAAATATGGTTCATTCGTTTAAAGACTTGGGCCAGGTTTATAGTCAGAACTAAGATTGACTCTTGACTTAAGTAATAAAGTTTGTTTGAAAATTTCTTAGTTAACATAGGGGTTACACGATCAAGTTTTTCCTTTCAAGTTTTAATGCACTCACACTTTTTTACTAACACACTCACATTTTAAAAATTGAACAGCAACTTGATATCAATTTTTGCTTTCAAGTTTTGAGAAAACTTGACGGTCAAGTTTTAAACAGCTGATTTCTTGTAAATTTGTTGTTTTTTTTACAAATATTGTGCCGCAATAAAACACGATTGATAAAATACGGAATGTGAATATTTCAGTATATCGACGAAATGATTTAAAAATAAAAATAAATAAAAAACCAATTTCTGCTGACATGAAAATGTCTGTGGAAGATGTGAAGAAAAAAATAAAGTCTTTTCGAACAGCCTACAGTGCGGAAACAGCCCACAGAGGCGAGCAATTTTAGTTCTTTCCTTGACGACGGCATCTTGAAAGCAAAATTGACTATCAAGTTGCATGCAGCCTACGTCACAGCTTCAAGTTCAACTGAATTTGACAAGCAGTATGTGTTATCAACTTGAAAGCAAAATCTTGATCATGTAACCTCACTGTAAGAGATATTTAGATAAAAATTCGATATTAATTCTGACTATAAAACTAGCACTTAAAGATTTTTTTTTAATTTTTTAACAAAGTTAAAAAAGATAAGAAAAAAACTTGTTATTTTCAACAAAGTTCATTTTAACTCATTATAATTTATACATAATTTCGTTTATTTGACAGATATATTATTTTGAATGTCGTATTGGGGATATATTCATAGTATCCCTACGGGAAATTTTAACAAACTGTCACCGAACTGGCCCCTTTATATGAAATAGATTGGTCACTTTTACATGGCGTTGTCATAGGAGGTGGAAATTGACCCCTTGTGACATGTCACAAGACAAATCCCAGGACAGGTCCCTGAAATTGAGAGTTCAGTAATCTGTCCTAGGATTTGTCTTGTGACATGTCACAAGGGGTCAATTTCCACCTCCTATGACAACGCCATATAAAAGTGACCAGTCTATTTCATATAAAGGGGCCAGTTCGGTGACAGTTTGTTAAAATTTCCCGTAGGGATATTATAGTAGCCCCACTCATTAAAAAATTGAGAGCTTGTCCTCATCTCATGATAGTGATATTTAAGGGCGGATTATGGGACCGTAAACGTAAATGTGATGTAACTGTACCGTACCGTAGCTAAAAAGTACACTTATAGATTACCGTAAACGACATTACTATTTAGCATCTATTCATGTGGTTTTATATTTTATTTTAAATTTTTTCATTTATTTGTTAATTCTTATTCCTTATTTGTTGTTTGAATCAATTTTCTTTATTCATTTCATATTTTTCCGACTAAAATCATTCAGCTGTTTCGATGCCGGATAGAAAATTCTGATTTCAACAGAATGATCCGGCAAGTACGTTTACATTTACGTGTTAGTAACCATTCGTATACATTTCTTCTTGTGGTTTCGAAACAGCTGATTCGTTACAGATACGTTTACGGTTGGGTAACTCAGCCTTAAGAATCATATGTACAAGTAAAACTACAAACACTACTTCATTTTTTCAAATATCAGCAAATGATTAAAGCTACTATATTATACTATGGATCTATTGGCTTACGAAATTTAACTTCCTTAGGATTACCCTAACATTCATATAGTACTATAATAAAGTTGTGGTATGAGTTTTACAATATTTTATGATATCATAGTCATGCTACAGGATATGATTGCAATATGTTTTCATTTAGTATGGTTGCAGTATTTGTTCCAACTACAATTCATGCAACACCATCTATAACATATTCTATAGGTTGTTGGTGTTGTTTATTTTTATTTCACAATATCTTTAAAGGTATACGCGAACTAACACTACAACGCTACAATGTTAAAGTAGTTTTCACAGAAAAACAATGGGAGGTCGTTGGCATTAAGGTTTAGCTAGTAACATTAAAAAGAACACAAAACAAGCAACTAACTTTATAGAATAATTGCATCAGTGTAGCCAAAGCTTTTTTACAAATCCCCTTAAATTTTTCAAAAAAAATAGGTCGGGATAGAGTCCGACCAAACATTTTGGCCAAAACGTGACATTTGGTCGGCATTTTGCTACTTGGAGGCATTATGGAGAAATTTTGAATTTGTCAACTTTAAGGAACATCCCATAGTTTAGCTGAAAAGTTAACTGTTCGGCCGCCGAACTTTTGACTTTTTCTTAAAATTGACACACAAAATGGACTCCAATCGACCCAATAAACATTTTTCCATAAGCAAAATTTGTCCGTTATGCTTCATCATACCGAATACCGACCAAATACATTTTATGGCCGAACTGTTGCGTCCTACTGTACCCGTAAATATACTCTACCACCAAAAAATACTCATTAAAATATTTTTTTCAAAAACATGATAGTGTTTATTAAATTATTTTATGTTAAAATCTAAAATCTGTAATCAAAATCTAGAGTTTTTAATTTTTGAAACTCAGGAAAACAAAATTAAAATATATTTTATTATATAATTTATTGTCAATATTTTAAGAAATCATTTTTATCAAGTCAAAATTATTTGGTTTTATTTTAGGGGTAAAATAAAACCAAATAAATTGTTACCCCTAAATAATTGTAAACCCTTTAAAGCTGGACAACACTGATTGGCATAGATATGGTGGCACGTGTAAAAGTTGCATAAATTCCATACAATGTACACATAGAGCACCAACAACATGCACTGAAAAGTTAAGTCGTAAAGTTAACAGTAATGCTGAGAAATGTATTGCACTTTTTGTAGTTGTAAGCAGCAATATGCATTTTTTATTTGCCGTTTTTGCACCAAACACATTCCACATAACTATGGGGTAAAACTCGAAAAAACGTAATGTTTCATTAAAAAAAAGGAATTGTGATTACAAAATTTGAATTATTTAATAAAATTTAGACAAATTTTAATTCAATTCAAACAAATCTGTAAAAATAGCAGAAAAGCAACTAAAAATTAGTTGAAAATGATGCTGCAGAAAAAACTTTTAAATTAGCAGATTTTTTTGCTAAATACTAGTAAAATTAGAACAGCAAAAACAAAACTGTTAAACTTACAGAATTTTAGCTATATTTAAGTTAGCTTTTAGTTAATTGAAAATGAAAAATTGTGCTGTAAAATCTGCAGAAAAGTTTGCTAAATATTAGTAGACTAAAATAGCAAAAACATACTGTTATACCTACAAAAGTTTTGTTATTTTTAAGCAAAATTTAGTTAGGTGCAAATAGCAGTCTATCCTGTTAAATTAACAGAAATATTTGGTAAAAAAATTGAAAACTGCTGTTTTCAAAAGGCTCGATTTTTTTTTTTTTTGCATTTAAAAAAAATCAAAAAAAATTCGAAGATTTTAAATTTTTTCGTGATTTTTTAGGCTAATAATTATTTAGCAAATTTTTTGCAGACTTTAGCAGGTTAATTCGTTAATGTCTATTTTCTTTCCTTCATTGTTTTTTCGGTGTGGTGAATATCGAAATCTCGGGATTTCGATGCAAGTGTAAACGCAACTTTATAATGGTTTTGTTGCAAATAAAGTACAACAAAATTGATAAAAATTTATGAAAGTGAAAATATTAATTTTGAGATGAAAATAATTTTTGTTGTGAAATAAAATTTTTGAGGTGAAAAACAATGTTTTGTGGTGAAAAAACATTTGTAGTTAAAACAGATTTTGAGGTGAACAAAAAGGTAAGAGTTATATAACTACAATTCTGTATATTTAACAGTTTAATTTTTACTATTCCTATCTTACTAATATATAGCAAAAATAATCTGCTAATTAAGCAGTGTTTTTCTGCAGCATCATTTTTAACCAATTTTTGGTAGTTTTAACTAAATTTTTTACCGACTTTTTTCTATTAGTGTACTCATATTTACAATTTCCCCGCATTGGTGATATGAATTACTTTTCATTCAAATCATAATTAATTTTCTTTTAAAAATAAGATTTAATATTCCATATACAGGGAAATAGTACACTCACACAAATAAACCTGTAAAAATAGCATAAAAAACTACTAAAAATTAGTTAAAAATTGCTAAATTTATAAGTTTCTTTTGCTAAATACTAGTAAAATAAAAGCAGCAAAAATAATACTGTTAAATACACAGAATTTTAGTTATATTTGAATTAACTTTTAGTTAATTCAAAATGACAAATTATATTATATAATTACTGCAGAAAATTTTGCTTGATATTAGTAGACTAAAAATAGCAAAAACTGACAGTTATTTCGACAAAATTTTTCCAATTTTTAAGTTAAATTTAGTTGAGTACAAATAGGAGTTGATCCTCCTAAAATTTTTGCTGATTTTAGCAGGTTAAGTTGTTATTTGCTGTTAACTAAAATTTAACTAAAATTCTGTATATTTAACAGAATTATCTTTACTGCTACTCTCTTACTAGTATTTAGTAAAAATAATTTAAGTAAAGTTTTTACAGACTTTTTTCTATTATTGTAGATATGAATGGACAGTAGACCGTACCTCAAAAAAAGTTCGCCGTACACCGTCCAATATAAATTATTTTTGCAAGGAGGTTTCAAAAAAAAATTTTTGCCAGCGTAGGGGTCGCCATTTTACATTTTTCGTTATATTGGCATTTACAGTCGGATCTTAATGATACATCGATGTTTTTCTCTCTATGGGACCAATGTTTTGCTCTAAGGACCATTGACCTCAAATATCCCGTTCTAGAATTTACCCACCAGATCTCAGTTGCTACCACCCTTCTGTCAGAAAATTAAAGTTCGCAAAAAGTCCTTAATATTTTGCTAAGAAAGTTTTTCGATTAATCGAGCAGAAATTTTTTTATTTTATTGGTTGCCGAACGTATATATAATCCCTTAAATTCCTAGGAGGAACATAGGTTGCCGAACGTAGGGGTCGCCTTTTTAAATTTTTTTTCGTTGGATTTTTCCTTTATAGCAAAACGCTGGTCTTCTCGAGGAAAAAAAATCGATATATCACACTCCGACTTTATATGCCGAAGCTATAACAAAAAATTGAAAATGGTCAGGGTATTATAAGTTTGTGCTGATGTTTGTAACACCAAAAAATATTGATCCTAGACCCACCTTATAGTATACCGATCGGCTCAGAATTTTTTTTTATTTCGATTTAACGATGTCCGTCCATCTGTCTGTCTGTCCATGCATTCTTGTGCGCACTCTACAGGTCGCAAATATTATGAAAAATTATTGATGAAACTTGGTACACCGACTTATGTCGGCCCAAGGACAAAGCCTATTGATTTTGGTTAAAATCGGTCCATGTTTAGACCTAGTGCCCATATAAGGGTCTTCCAAAATTATATTGTTTATACGCTGCAAGTCGCAAATATTAAGATATTTTGATGAAATTTGGTACACAGACCTATGTTGACCAAAGGACAAAGCCTATTGATTTTGGTGAACATCGGTCCATGTTTAGACCTAGTGCCCATATAAGGGTCCCCCAAAATTATATTGTTTATTCGCTGCAGGTCGCAAATATTAAGATATTTCGATGAAATTTGGTATACCGATCTATATCAGCCCAAAGACGAAGTCTATTGATTTTGGTTAACACCGGTCCATGTTTAGACCTAGTGCCCATATAAGGGTCCCCCCAAAATTGGCTTGGTTACAAACTGCGTGTCGCAAATATTAAGATATTTTAATGAAATTTGGTTCGCTGACTCACATTATAGAAAATTTTGACACAAGTCCCATTTTCACCCATTCGAATTTCGGATCCAAACATTAGTTGGCTTTTAACCAGACTGGTGTAGGGTATTGTATAGTCGGCATGCCCGACTTTAACCTTTTTACTCGTTTTTGCCTGTAATGTGGTACGGTCTAATGGACAGGGATGGTTGATAATTGAAATAATTAGAATATATTCTGTTGAAAATTGTTCTCTTACCAACAAAAATATTTTCAGATCGGTCAATGCACTAAGAAAACAAATACTTTATGACAGTCGAATTTCTCACTAAATGAATATTTCGTAATCTGCTTTACTTGTGTGTACATACAGTTTTTTCTAATTATAAAACAAAACAAATCATTATTTTCTGACCCATTGTATGGTTTAATGGCTTTAATTGCAATTTGTTGATATTAAAACTAAAATCGATATGTTAGCAATTTTAGTAAAATTGTTTAAGGATTATTGAGTTAAAAAGCAGCTTTTACTTTATTACAATAGTTTATCCATTGTCTTTAAAAATGTATTTACAAAATTTTGTAATCAAAATAATAATAATAATTTAAATTGTTGATACGTGGTTACAAGTTAAGGTTGTTGATTTTAATAATACCAATTATCCTTGTGCTATTTTTTATCCACTTTTATGATATTAACTTATCAAATGAAGTGTATAGTAACTCAAGGTCTTGGTTAGTATTTCAGTGTACTTTGCAGTATTGAGTTTTATTTCTTCTGTCAACATTTTGTCCTTTTTCAGGTCATTAGCGGTCAACGAAGTTTATTTAGTTTTAGATTTCTAAAATAAAATTAAGTTTCGGGGTCTTCTTGTTTACTGGAGAAATAAACAAAAACAAAAAATTAAGTAAACACCAATATATATAAATACAGTTGGGCAGTGGAATAATGGAGAAAAATTTCGTAATTTATTAATTAAATTACTCTACTCACAGAGAGTAATTTGTGCTATTTCAGCTAATGACACTTTTCATTAAATTAATGGAAAATTTGTTTATAAAATCAACGAAAAATACTTAACATTCAGTTATATCTACCAATGATCAGCAGCCTAGTCAGAAAATTATAAACAAGAAAGCGCTTGTATGGCACTTTAACTATTGCTGCTACACTGAGAGAATTATCATCACTTCAGTAATGAATTTCTTCATAGTTTCAATGAAAATTGTCACTGGTACTCGTCCATTGAAACTTTTCATAGAATCTATGAAAGTTAATGTTTATGAAAAGTTCATAAAATTAATGAAACTCTTCATAAAATTAATAGGAATAAATCATGCAGCCAATGAAGGGCTTCATAAAATCTATGAAGCAATTTCATTTACTATTATTTATTATCGTTGGTTGTTGTCGTTGCTAAAGTACTAAGGAAATGCAAAAGGCGTAATAAAATCGTAGCATATTTCACGGATGTACAAAATACATACCTCTAAAGAAAGAATTCATTAAATTAAAAAGTTTCATAAAAAAAAAGTTTCGAAAAAATTAATATGATTTATAAAAAATTTCATAGTCCAAGATTAATAATAAAAAATTAATTAAAAAAAAATAAAAATTATAAAAGATTATTCTCTCAGGAAACGATATTTTATAAAAAAAATTAAAAAAAAGTAAATACAGTTGAAAAATTTCATATATATAAAGAACATTTTCTTTAAATTTATGGAGATCTAATTTATGAAATTCAATGAATTTTTTTAATGAAATTATGAAATTTTATGAAAGAAAAGTTATGAAAAATTTCATAATATTAGTTAAATATTATATAGATAATGAAATTCTTCATTGGTTCTACGAAAAAAAATTATATGAAATTATATCATTAATATCATGAATGATAATTCCGTCAGTGTAGTGCTGGAAAAAAGCTCTTTCCTATAATGCTGATAAAACACAAAATAGGTGGTCTTAAAAAGATTTTCCAAAATAAAATTTAAAAAATTCACATTTCCTATTATTGGTCGTGCCTTGATTTGAACCCAGGTCATCAGATTGACAGACGAGAGCTCTGCCAAGGAGTATATATTATAGGGAACTTCATCAAAAATATTTTTATTTTATTTTTGCAACTGTTAAAACAGAATTTGAATAATTATTGTCCAAAATATTTTTTAGATTTTTTTAAGGGAGCCCTGAAATGGATATTGTTAAAAAAAACAGGTTATGCAATATATATTTTTTAGAGTTCCTTTTTTCTTTTGCTCCTCAAGCCTACTAAAAAAAAATAATAATTCTTGGTACAAAATGGTTACTAGCGCGTAAATGTAAACGTACTTGCCGGATCATTCTTTTGAAATTAGAATTTTCTATCCGTCATCGATACAGCTGAATGATTTTAGTCGGAAAAAATATAAAATGAATAAAAAAAAATAGATTCAAGCAACAAAGTGGTTTTCAGCTAAAACGTATTTCGAAGACCTCTCCAACGGATTTTATTTCACACCCTTTCATTGCATATTTCTCGAGTTATAAAGAAACCTTCAAAGAATTTTGGAAATCTAGCACGTAAACAGATGTTAAAAACTGTCGAAATCTGTCCACCGGTTTAGAAATTGGAAGTAAAAGTGTGGGGACACCCCGAAATTTCCATACCAAATGGAACATTTTGTGCAAACAATCGGAAGAAAATTACTAAAATTGGGCCTTGTTGTGCAAAGCTAATTTCAATCAATTTTAGTTTTGAACTAGTGTGTTCTTTTAGTTCACTCGCTCATTCGAGAAATTTTTAAAATTTTTCATACACTACTAACAACTAAAAAAATGTTTGCTGAAAAAACAGCTGAACTCAGCAGAATCTGTCTGCTAAAGAATTTGCAAGAAGCAATTTGTTAGATTTATAAAATTTCAGCTAAAGTAACAGTTTTTTTAAAATTAAACATTAAAATTGTAAGTATTCATTTTATAAAAATAAAAGTCATGTTAAAAATTATAAAAAAAAAAAAAATTTTTCAAATAGACTTTTGGAAACCCCGGATAAATAATTTTTGTAAATATGTTTACCTACATTTACATTAACCAAAAACTAAATAGTATGTAGCTTTTGAAAATCCGATCAAAAAAGCATTATATGCAGTCATATCTGATTTGAGATAGATCGATATTTTATCTTATCCAAGTTCATCTCAAAATTCGGGTATCCAATAATATCCAATTAGATCACTTGGGGGATCTAATTGGATATTATTGGATATTACAGGATTAAATTCTACCAAAATTGACTTCAAAATTGGCGTATCCAATAATATCACATTAAGGTCCAGATTGATTCCAAAATATCCCATGCATGTTGTTGTTTTTAGTGCACTGTGAGCAAACGCGGCACCCATTTCGAAAACAGCTTTCTCATGGACAAATGTTCATGCGAAATAAAGCCGACACGTTCCTTCGATATCTTTAGGGTATCAGCTATCTCCTGCAACTTCACTTTACGGTCTGCCAAAACGATTTTATGTACATTTTTGTTGTTTTTCGGTATCACAGAGCGGCCAGAGCGCTTGGAGCAGAGTCCGAATAACACTTATCAAGCCAAGCTTTGGCTTGAACAGTGTTTTTCCCATTAAAAAGCAATAAACAATTTTGCTGGAATCCCTATAAACAATTTTGCTGGAATCCAAGTAGAAATCAAGTGTAATTCCAGTCGAAGTTTCAATTTTCAAGCCTTGAAAAATACTTGAATTACACTGTAATTCAATAGTGGCTTCCAGCAAAAGGGGCACTTGAATTAAAGTCGAACATGACAGTCTAAATTTACTTGAATTCAAGGCTGGTATTACAGTGCATTTCAAGTCGAACCACCTTTAAAAAAACTTGAATTCAATCTGTAAATTCCAATTCAAATCAAGCCTTGGATTTTATTTGAACAAAAGCTAGAAAACAGTATACATATGTTATTTTGTTAAGTTTGTTCCCCAAGCATTTTTATCGCCTTTTTGTATATTCAATTGATATTATTAAGGCAGCTGAATCTTCTGTTTTATGGATGTTTTCTCTTTACATCTTCAGGTATTCCTTAACCATTAGTTGAACTGCTACGGACTTAAAAAAATATAAAAGTATTGCTTTATTTCAAAGAGACGGTACTCACGTGTTGGTTATAAACCATCAAATCCATTGATATCATTATTTCCATTAATCTTTACAGAACATTATTATTTTATTTTTTTTTTACGAAATCTTTTAATTGTTTCTATTGACAAATAATGAAAATGTATAAACAAAATATAAAATTGTTGGAACTTGAATTTGTTTGGAAAATTCGACTTAAAATCAAGTTGAATTCAAGTGATATTTAAAGCACTTGAATTTTTAGTTTTTCTTTGCTTATTGGGATGATAAATCAACACACGAAATTGTTTTGAATCCATTGTTTTCAAATCGCAAAAGTAGCATCACTGAAACAGCTGTAACTTGTTCACTAATGAACGAATTGTTATTAAATTTTGACAGGTATCATCTGATGGTTGGTAGTTCCAAAACATCATATGGATTTTTCATTAATGGTACCACCTATGTGTCATCCTACGGACTTTTCAGCCGATGTATTATTTTGTAGATTTTACCTAGTGTCTTCAAATGCAATAAATTATATGATATGAAATGTCAAAACCATTGCAGCGAAACGTCAAAATGATATCAATTGCAGAGTGGTGGAGAACACTTGACCATTTCATGGATAAGAAATATCATAGATTTTTCTTCGAAAAACACCAAATTTTATGAAACATTAATGTTTACCGACAAATAATAAAAAACTAACTTTTCCATTCCTTTTTACTAAATTTTTTGTTGTTTTTCTATTACAAAATTAAAATGAAAACTAAAAGTGACATTTGATCTCTGGCATCATTGCAAGATCCGATGGCATGTCAGCGATATCATGATATTGCAATAAAATTGAAATTGAGTGTCTTCACTTGAGATGAAAGCATTTTGACAATTGCTTGCTATCATTTTATTGCATGTCAAGACACTAGGTTAAGGAAAGGATATTGTGAATATAGCAGTAATATTCGGCTTTTGCAGTAACTGGGTAGAAAAACGATACACTTGGCCCAAAATGGGTTAATAAATGTGGCATAAAATTTCCAGAATACGCTTATCCATGTTATTAAAATTATTAAATGTTTTACATTTGTTACTTTTCTCATCATCTTCTTAATCTCAATAACAAACATTTCACTAACAAGTAAGATATCCTTGGGGGGCTTTAATGAAATGTTGATATATGATATACCCAGTGTAAAAACGGTAATGACATATCAATATTTTTTGGACTACCAGTAATGACACCCACTTACCTTATGCATTATTTTAAAACATATAATAATGAGTTACTGATAATGACTTATTTTTATCATTACTTCAAATATAAAATAATTTTCGAGATTTTTTTGAAAATTTTTTTAAATCTATTTTTAGACTCAATATTTTTTAAACACTGCTAAGGATATATGTAACCACATATTTTTTGATTTGTTGTATGTTGGCGAGTAAGCTTACTTGTTGCAGCAGGTGAATTATGTTTTTATCTATTAAATATTACATGTGGTTATAGCTCAGATGGTAGAGCTATTGACTGGCAATCTGTAGACCCAGGTTCGCTTCCCGTACCAGCAAATTTTATTAAAAAAAAAAAAAAAAAATACAATAAAAAATATTTTTTTTTATATAATTTATTTTTTTGAAAATCTATTTTTAGACTTATTTATGTAAGCACATAAATAACGATATAGTTTTTGATTTTTCGTATGCTGGTGTGTAACCATAACTCATTATTTTTCGCGATAAAAGTAACTAGTTACCATTACCAAGTTTGTAGTTACATAACCACATATCTGGTAATGATTTTCTACATTGGGTAGAAAAGAAATCTAATGGCCATGTGTTTTTTAACAGTCCAATCTCATATTCTGGGAGCCAAAGGCCAGTACTGATGTGGATCCTTTTTTAATTATTTTTTTTAACTTTAAATTCATTTTAAATAATCTAAAGACAAGTTTGGCATTAAAGGTATTTAAAAGACCTATCTACGTAGTCATGTAAAAGAATTCCTTAAATATGTTCAGTTGTTTATGTTATTTATACACTTATAGAATTAAAACTGTAAAAAAAGCAGAGAAACCTACTGAAATTTAAAAAAAAAAAAATTATCTTGCCGATAAAACTGCTGAAAGTAGCTGTTTTTTTCAAAATACTAGTAAAATAAGAACAGCAAAAATAAAATTGCTAAATTTAAAGAATTTTAATTATATTTGAGTTAATTTTTAGTTAACTGAAAATGAAAAATTATAGTGTAAAATCTAGAGAAAATTTAGCTAAATATTAGTAGACTAATAATAGCAAAAACAAACTATAATATCTACAAAATTGTTGTTATTTTCAAGTAAAATTTAGTTAAATGCAAAGAGCAGTCTATCCTCCTAAAATCAATAGAAATATTTGCTTAAAAAAATAATTAACTGCTGATTTCATAAGTCTAGATTTTTGTTTGTCATTTCTAGTCAACTAATTTATAACCAAATTTTTTGCTGATTTTAGTAGGTTAAGTTGATATTTTCTATTAACTAAAATTTAACTTTGGTGAAACTAAAATTCTGTATATATAATAGTTTTATTTTTGCTGTCTAACTAAAATTTTGCAAAAAATAATCTGTTATTTCAGCAGTTTTTCTGCTAGGTGTAAAATATATGTGGTCAATAATTTGCTCTGCTCTATCACACATCCAAATTTCCAGCCAAATCGGTGGGTGACCCCAGTGATACCTTCTTTGGAAGTTGTTATTGCTAATTAACTGCAATTAAAACTTTTTTAATAAGTTTTTTACTGTTAGTCTAGATTAAAACAGTTTCTCAGGAAGGAAACCTATAAAATGCCAAGAGATTAAATAAAGTAAAAGTTAAATAAACTAGAAGTTTAAGAAAATACTAATTGCAAATATCTATCGTGATAATGAACAAGAAATAAATTAATTATTCTTTGTAATAATATTTTATAGTCGAATCGACGCATATCGATAATTCCATCTCTTTATAGCCACCACAAATTAGCAAATGTTGGTAATGTTTGCTGTAATTAGAAATACATAAAAAATGGTTACAAAGTATTTTGTTAATAAAACAATGATGGAATTCACAGTTATTACTATTTTCATTAGTAAATTAGCATTTATCGTAAATTGGACAACTTCCCATGGGTTAAACTTCAAAAATCATGCTATTTTGAAACGTGCTTACTTTAGCACCTAAACAATGAATTCCTTCAATCTTTATGATTTTGATGGTATTTTTTATAGGGCAGCATTTATATATGAAGTTTCGAATTTCCGACAAGTATTTAATACCATCTGTTTGATCAAAGCTTTGACGACCAATGGTTGATATACGTAAGTCCCATTTTTACATTATGCTATTTAAGGAAGGAAAGCCTGCAGGACGTTTTTAGCAAAACTGTGCTCGACAATAGAGAGAGCGCCAAAACAGTATTAAATTTATTTTTAGCCATAGGCCAACGGTTTTAATTTGGTCGTCAAAAGATTACATTGTATTTGCTTTCCATTTCCATCCTTTTACATTTTAATTTTCTTAACATAGTGTACCGTAACCGCAATTACTGTCACCTTATTAATTCAATACTATCGGTTTAACTCCATTAAATTGTTGTACTGTATTGTTTTTTGACCTAAAACCACTATCAGGTGATTGTATAACCATAAATCCTTTTCTCATTGCCTAAGATTATTATTTTTTGCTGGTCAATAAAAGCTTCTGTAATGAATTTTTATTTGTGTTAGTATGTTTTGAAACTTTGTAAAACAATTGTTTTAAGTGGCGTTAACGATTGTTTGTCATCAACTTTAATGACAAACTCGTGTCTAGTAATTAATGTCAACATCTCCACACGATGCTTTTAAAGTTTTATAAACAAACTAAATTATAAAGATGTAAGTTTCTAGAGGTAACAAGGTTTCACATTTAAACAAATGGGATTGGGATTGCGATTAAGTAGAAGTCATATTCAACGAATGATGATATTGAAGGATACAAATAATAAGAATATTTCTGAAATTGGTTACAACATAATGAAAGCCTTAATCTGGGTTTACAATAACGGAGTACTTCACTCTAGAAAGTGGGTTTTGTTCCTTTATTCTTCGCACTTACAAACACAAAACAGATTCGATGCTGACAACCGTATTTGTAGCCAATCGAATGGTTCGGTTATGAAAACATAAAACCACTTGCGACGGAACTAATTTGACTGTGCAAAGGAATTGCAATTGTATCAATACTAATTCGATAGTCGCAACCGAAAATTTCATTCGATGCAACTGAACGCCTCGAACAGCTGTCCCTTAACAATTGTAAAAAAAGACTAAAATTTAACAAAATTTTCCAAAACGTAATTTTTTGCATTATCCAACACATAAAAAACAGTAGGCACCAACAATGGGAATTTGTAAAAGCAATCACATTTTCTTTTAAATTGAAATTTTATTCCCAACAATTTTTTTGTTTGAAATATTTGTAACTCGTTTGTAAATTGTTATCTTTCATTTAAAATTATTTAAAAATAAAAATTCAAAGCTACAAAATAAAAGAAATTTTTTTGGATTTACAAATTTCTCTGTTGGTGTCTTTTTAAAAAGTTTTTTTTTGTATTTACAAATTTGGTATGAGAAAGGCGTTTAAAAATTTAATTCTAATTTTGTAAATTCTTTCTGTGAACATTATTATTGCTATAAAAAGTGAAATAACATTGACCGCAATCATTGGTAGCATTCGGCAGAGAAACCTTAAAATGATACCGGTGACTTGTAGCGCTTTGTGATTACTTACTCTGCTGAACGATGTTTTCTTTGTTTTGTTTTTAAATACATTTTTTCTATATTTTCCTTTGATTTTATAAATTTTTTGTTTTTGAATTATATATGTATGTTTTTATTTGTCAATCATACAAAACAAAAATTTTTTAAAATCAACAACAACAAATGTATCACTATTTGATCAAAAGTAGCAAACATTTTTTACGCTACCAAAATATGACAGCGCTCAGATTGAGGGGTTAGTGATCAGGTCGTTCAGCAGATAGTTGCTTAACTGTTGTAGAACTGTTGACTGTCAAATTGTATCTGCCGAACGCACCCATTGTTCGCCCCAGTCGGAAACAAGATTTTTCAATTTCATCACATCTGTTTTTAAATCCCGAGAACTGAATGGAAATCTCGCCAGAAATATATACCGTTTACATTTGCACTTTATGACGTTAGCGAGATTTCGATTTGACAACCGCATTTTTTTTTTTTTGTAAACAAAGTACCATAAAAAATAACCTCAAATTAAAAATATTTCTAAAAACCATTTTAGTCATTGGCGGAGTACAATTACATTGTTTTATGTAAATATCTGACACTAAATATGTTGTCTTTTTGTAAAGGCAACGAGCTAGAAGCAAGAATTTTTAACATTTTGATGGAAGGAAGACATATACTTTCCAATGATTTATTCATTGGAAACCAAAAATTAGAACCACGAAATACTTCTTATAATTATTAGTACATTTCCCTTTGCTCTAAATTTATCCTTATTATATTTTTAATAATGCTTTTATTTCATTATTTTGTGTTATTTTTGGGTTATTTTTCTAGTTAACTGTGGACCAATGTTTCCACTTTTTCATGTAATAACTCTACAAATTAAGCAAAACTCAGTGTTGTATTCTGTAAAAGTCTCTACATTTGTGAAAGTTGTAGAAATCTCGGGATTTAACATGAGATTTTCAATGAAATCTCAACACAATTTCTTGCCAATCGATTTGTTTTTTTTTATAATTGTTAAGGGACAGCTGTTCGAGACGTTTAACTTAAACACTTACACCGTAATTCATAAAATTTTACAACAGTCTTATTGCAGGATTTTAAGCTAATTTGTGAAAAACAGTAAATGCATTTTTGAATCACCTGGATTTAGATTTTTTCATACAAAAAGTGGATTTATTAAATCCAGAAAATAAGTTGGATTTATTTATTTATCTTATACAATAAAAACACAAATATATGAAACATTCTGTTAACTAATTTCAGAACAAAATGCAAATGAAAATTAAAAGAGAAACAAAAAAATTGTAAAACTAGAAAACAAAAGAATTTTCTTTAATTTTTTGTATTAAATATGTTTAGAAAAAAAACTGCACTTCTGTAAATACTTATTTTCCATCTTGGACATGGAGAAATAGCTGCAATAGAAATGGCAATTTTTCACGCTACGGTAAGTAAGTACGGGTTAAAATGTTCCACAAAAATTTTCCTCGTAATGTTTTACATAAGTTCACTGAACATGTCCTATACCTAAAATGAAAGATTCCCATGGTTTCTCCCTAAAGTCTAGGTTTGTGGGACATTTGAGCGCCAATTCTGAATAAGTACGAAATTAACCTTTAAACACGTTTTAAGTTTTTAATTATTACTGCACCCAAAAAAGTACGTGGTGGCATAGTCAACAAAATCCATAGGCATTTCAGAATTCTTATAAATCAACTATTATAATCAATAACTACTATTGATATAGGCATTAGCAACAACTTTTTACATAGTGGATTTCGAGATTACTACAAGAGTATTAAGTATAATTTGTCAAATAAAAAATACTGACATTTAGAAAACAAACTTAAAAATTCATACATGAAAATACTAAAATAACGAATAAAGATACAAAAAATTTCCAAAACCTCTTTTGCAAAAAATCTTTTAAAAAAATTGGATGCAAGTATCGGAAAAGGAGAATTGTGGTGTGGACCAATAAATCAAATTAAATTGTTATTAAACAGGAACAAAATCAAGCACCATTGCCGAAGCTAAAGGGTAAGCTCAAAGTATAAAAACAACATTATATTTAAAGTAATTCAGCATTATTTTTTTTCTATTTCATCATTAGAATGCTGAAATCACATCCAATTAGAAAAATAATCGATATTAATTATTTGGTGCATGCATGGCTGTAAAATTAAATCAAAATTATGTTGTGTAAAATTAAAAGAATTAAAAACTAATAATAATTTAGCAATTTTTTTTTGCATAAATAAGGGAAAGATAGGAAGATCCGTGGTTTATATTGACAATTTTTAATTTGAACATAGTTAACATATACAATTTTTAAAATTTTTTTAATTTCCACTAGCAAATTGTCGACAGTAACCTCCTTCATAGTTAATTTGTAAATTCGAGATAAACATAGTTGTCTTCCACTACTTCATATCAATTATGCGACATAGTTGAAGAAGCAGTGATCAGCAACTATGAATTTTAAGGGTGTGGCACTGAAGTTAAATTTTCAATGCTGATGTCTTAAAAGACTTATAGTAGTATTTCATGACAAATATTTTTGCGGAACATTTTAACCCATTTTTTTTAAAGGGGCCAAAAAAATCTCTTTAATTGAAGAGCTAGAAGCTTAAAATATTCCACAAAAATATTCCTCGTAGTGTTCTACATAAGTTCGATGAACATATCCTATATCTAAAATGGTTTCCTTTTATATTTAATCCTATTTAATTGTTTTTTTCTTTTAGAAAAATTATTTAAAACACATTTTTTATGAGAGGCATTATTTTTTTATTAATAAATCGATTTTACCCAAATTTGGCACAACCTTATACCAATTCACGTGCTAAATTTCATGGCAATCGGATAATTTTTGCAGGTTTTATAAAGACTTTAAAATAAAGGATATATGGCAGGACTAAGAGTCCTTGCTTCGATTTTGATAAAAATTGACACAAACGTTTCCAGTGTTATGTGTATCTCAATATATACGTTAATGGTACGTCCATTTATGTAGCTAATATAATATTGGAGGTGGGCGTGTCCTTGGCCCGATATTTCCAAAAATTTTAATTTTTCTTAACTAAGGGGTTCTATGTCAGTGTTCCAAATTTCAAAACTCTGTCTCCACTCCTTCTATTTTTGTCCAATCGTTAAATGGGATCAAAGCACTATGTAGCGTCCCCTGACGATTTTCTGTGGTGCAATGCAAATCCGGATGGGGACAGCACTATAATAGTTTTCACAATTTGTTAAACAAGTTTTGGGATTTTAGCACATGTAATCCTTTTAATGCAAATGTTTATCACGATGAAAATAGTTTTAAAAAATTATTTAATTACTGTTTGTGACAATTTTTGACCTTAATTCGTCATACTACTGATACTAATTAATCATTATTTTTTTTCTCTTTTCAGATTCACTCTATCCTATATACTACTATGTTCTGTATTTTGGTTTCTTTATTTTCTTGTCGATGGTGGTTCGGAAGATTTCTGGCGTCCTATATCAAGTTCCTTTTCTCTACTATCGTTAATAACAATCATGGCTATGTGCTTTACACACTGGGATATGTATCGTGCAAATCATATAGCAACGTCAGCAATTACGGCCGCAGTATTATGTGCCACATCATTGGCCTTTTTAACATATACGGGGAGAGCTTTTAGTCCCTTGGGACATTTTGCAATATGTTTAGAAATTGTCCTACTAATATATACAGCATTGCCAATGACTTTATGGCTGAGTGCTGCCATAGCGATAACCTACACGATATTATTTGAAGTGGTTACTCATATGGTAGTGGCTGGTAATGCTGTACATGGAGCTACCGCCGATTTTAGTTATAAAATATTGGTTTTAAGAATACTATGTCATTTTTGTGTACATTTAGTGGGTCTTCATGTACTGATAATGAATTTGGTTAGAATGCGTGGTACATTTATGAAAGTGGGACAAAACCTTCTAGTCAGAAGACAATTGGAAATGGAAAAACAGTTGAAAGAGAAAATGATTCACTCGGTGATGCCACCTAAAGTAGCGGATATGTTATTAAATGAAGGTGGTATAGATGGTAACAATGATGGTGCGATAAAACCAGAATCACATTATATGAGACCCCGCCCTTCGAATGATGTCAAATCATTATTTCGTCCATTTCATATGCATAGTATGGAAAATGTTAGTATATTATTTGCAGATATTGTGGGTTTCACCCGTATGTCTTCGACAAAAACCGCCGAGCAATTGGTAGAAATTTTAAATGATCTCTTTGAAAGATTCGATGATTTGTGTACGTTAAATGGTTGCGAGAAAATCTCTACCCTAGGTGATTGTTACTACTGCGTATCGGGCTGCCCGGAACCTAGACCCGATCATGCTATATGTTGTGTGGAAATGGGTTTAGGCATGATTGATGCAATGCGCTGTTTTGATGCTCAACGTCATGAAGGTGTTAAGATGCGAGTGGGTGTTCATACTGGCACAGTATTATGTGGTATTGTTGGCACGAGAAGAGTTAAGTTTGATGTTTGGAGTAATGACGTTACTTTGGCGAATAAGTAAGTGGGAAAAAAATGTGTTGTGGATCTGGAAATATTAATGATTGTTATTTTCTAGAATGGAATCTTCTGGGAAACCTGAACAGGTTCATATATCAGAAGAAACAGCTAGTTTTTTAGGTGAAGCTTATTATTTAGATGAAGGTGAAGAAGTTTTTGGTAAGTACTTCATAATACTTAATTTAATTATTATCAAACGAAGTTACAAAAGCAGAAATTGATTTTCCACGCGATTTTTTTATCTACTTTATACTCTCTAAAAATGCGTTATTTTTATACGATACTTAAATTTTGATACATACTTGAAAAAGAACTGAATACTACCGGTTTTTCAAAAATAACATTTTGAACAAACCAAAACCCGGTTTTATAAAATCATAGGTTTTTGGACACTCTATTGGTTATACATTGTAAAGGATATAAACAATATTCTGTCCCCTTACTTTAGTGCGGTAACTTAAAACAGCCCGAAAGCTTTCCCGTACTCGAAATTTTGTGCAAATTATTATTGTTTGGGCTGTTTCGGCTTATTTCGGGTTACCGCTGTAAAATTAAGTTTATATGGAAAAGTACGTGGACGGGCATAAAATCTAGCACTCTTTTTGTCTATTTTCATTTCGAACTTTATTAAAATCGTATTTCTTCTTTACAGGACATCGCACATATTTTGTAGTGGGTCGTCGAAAAGACATCTCACGCGCCAATAGTTTAAGTCCCAGTGTACAAGTCAACTCACAAGGAAGCCATTTAATGCTGCCCGGCGCACCAGGACAACCCGCCTCGTTATCGCAAAGTGCTACAAATATCTCAGTGATACAACCCAATGTACCGCCAGCATCACCTGTGGGCCAACTATCATCCTCGTTAAATCCCTCACCTGTATTATCAATACGACCAAGACTGACTTCATTAAGTATGAAATTGCGTAAAAAATCACAATCTCGAGAAATGGATGTAGAGAGGGGTATAATACTTCCGGCAGCAGCGGGCATACCACCCGTAATAGTATGTCGTGAAAGACCAAAGATAATAATAACAACGAAATCTTTGCCTGGTAGTTTGGATTCAGAAAATGATCCGGAACAAGTAAATGATGGAGTAAATGGCAAGTCAACCACAACAAGGGCGGCTGAAGAGGTGACAAATGGTAGGCCAAAGATAAGATTAAAAGTATGGAAAGTACCTAGATTTCTTAAGAAACTGGAAGATATTGGTAAGACTCATGAAAAGTCTACCAATACTGAAGTCAGCATTAGTTTAATGCAACCCACACCAAAGACTCCTACTACAAATGAAGAATGTGTAGCTTTTATAGAACCAAATAATTATCAACAATTGCCGACTATGATTATAGAAAATCATAGTCCAAATCCAAATATGCTGGAAATTCCGCATAAACCCATGTTACAACATGTGGCCACCTCCACAGGCATAAACTCGAGTGCTAATCGGTCACCTGATACGAGTTGCTGTTCTCCCGGGCAATATTCCATGTTTGATGATATTATCGATATACGATCGTATATAAGTCAATCGAGAAGTGACATTTCACCTTTCGGTAGATCAGGTAGTTATCGCTCACAATGTGGTCGAAGTGGACAATCAGAGTCTTCACCATTACCTCGAGCTAGAGCTTCCACTTTAACGGCTAGCAAAGCGGAGGCAGCCAATAATAATGCAGCTCAACCCTTAATAGTACCTGGTATAGTGACACCACATCAACCTAACCATTCCAGAAATTCTAGTATATGGCCCGATGGTTTAAGTATATGTCCTTCGGCTACGTCACGTAAAGATTCCGGAATTAAAAGCAATTCTCGTAGATCTTCAATACAGCAACAAATTTATGCTTTAAATCAAACAGCCATAAGTACTCATCGTGTTTCTGGCTACTTCACCAGTTCCACTTCTAGTATCTCCAATTTGGGAGATGCCCAACAACTACCTAATGTGCCACTACCACCGACAATGATGCCGCCACCACCACCTTCACTGGCTTTGTCATCCGGACAAGTTATCGATCCTTTAGCTGCCTGCCTGCAACAGTTACGCAAACAATCCGATTTACAGTTGATACGCTGTGTACGTGATAATGCCAAATCTCAAAGGAGTTATCTAGTCAAACCTCCTTTAAGGAAATTTAGTCTATATTTTAAATCCCGCCAAATGGAACGAGATTTTCGTTCAAAAGCTCATCGCTTTGGTAGTGAAAATGAAACAGAAGGTCCTCCTACCTTGGCGACACCACGCTATAATACCTATATTGATATATTTGTGGGTTTGGCGGTATATCTATGTATTTCCGTTTCCCTATTCCTAATGACACCAAATACCGTGACTCCGAGTTTCCGTTTATGGGTTTCACTATTTTCCTGCTTCACGGCCATACAAATTTTTGCATTATTCCTATTCACTCGGCAAATGTGTCGACGACATTCGGGTCAGACTAGAACAAAGTTAGCGAATGCTGAATCTTGTGCTGATCGTATATTTGAAGCGATCTCCAGTTGGTATCCTTGGCATACCTGTTTAGCCATATTAATGGCTATGCCGGTCATATTGATAATTGCAAACTTTTTGCTTTTGGATCTCAATGAGCTGGAAGCATTTGAATATCATTATGGTTTTTTGATATTTGTTTGCATAGTACATTTTTGTAATTTTACTCAACTAAATTGTTGGGTGCGTAATATTCTCGCTTTCCTGGCAGCATTATGTTTTGTAGGTATAGCCGTTTCCCAACTAGTGGTCTATTCAAATCGTTCGGATGCCGCCGAAGCATCTGCCATTATAAATGTTACGCGTTTTCCAATTATTAGCCATGATGTTGCCAACTATATTATAGAAGAAATTAAATGGTTTCAAGATTATCATGTCGAAATTTATTTAGATTTATTCCTAATCTTGGTATTAGTTTGGTTTTTAAATCGTGAATTCGAAATTGGCTACCGTTTGACTTTCTATGGTAATGCAGTGGCTAACCAGGATAAAATACGAGTACAAAATATGAAAAATCAAGCCGATATGTTACTTCATAATATCATACCCAAACATGTGGCGGAGCATTTGAAAAATACTGCCAAATATTCTGAAAATCATCATAATGTTGGCATAATATTTGCTTCCATTGTTAACTTTAATGAAATGTATGATGAGAGTTATTTGGGTGGTAAGGAATATCTCCGTGTCCTTAACGAACTTATAGGGGATTTTGATGAATTGCTGTGTCGTACCGAATTCAAAAGTGTGGAAAAAATTAAAACTATCGGCTCCACCTTTATGGCTGCTAGTGGTTTAGATCCCAATCACCGTGGCGATGGTAATGAACATATTCATGCCTTAATGGAGTTTTCTATAGCCATGCAGGGTGTAGTAGATGCTTTCAATAAAGATCTATTAGAATTTAATCTTATACTACGCATAGGTTTTAATGTTGGTGATGTTACTGCAGGAGTAATTGGCACTAGCAAGCTGCACTATGATATTTGGGGTGATTCGGTTAATGTTGCCTCTCGCATGGATTCAACTGGCATTTCAAATCGCATACAAGTTGGTAAAGATTGTTTGCAATTTCTGGAATTAAAATATCATTTTGAACCTCGTGGTAGTGTTTATGTTAAGGGTAAAGATAATATGGAGGTATTTTTGTTTACACAACGTAAACCGGATCTTTTGGGTGATGATGAGGAGGAGGAAGAGAATATTCGTTCGCAAGTAGAGATTAGTAAACAAAATGGTAGTATTAGTTAAACGGGGAACTCGAAATACACGAATAGTGTAATCGATAGTTAGGTAAACTGTTGGAAAATATATTACAAGAATCAGGAAAGTTATATTAAATATCTGAAGTGATGGTAGAAACTAATGGTACTTACTAAACCAAGTTGTACTTTTCAGAGAAAAGTATTAAGGGAAGGGTTTTATTCTGAAATGTACCAATTGAAGAAAACCGGTGAAATTATCTTATTTGCTTTATGTCGTTGCATTGACAGGCATTTGTAATTAAATTTATAAATTAGTGCCACTAACTCAACTCACTTTTTTGACCTCAAAGTATTAAAAAAAAATACTAGCAACTCATTAAAATAAAATAATTTTCAAAAGGAATAGCGCCACTTCCTCTCATTTCATAAATATTACGAATATAATGCAGATCTGAGTTCATTGTTTTGGTTTGTAACTATTCTCCAATTACTAGAGTATACCTCGTATAGGTGCAGGTTCGTCACAGAAAATTTATTTGTTAGTAGCAGAGAGTGAGAAACTAAACGGATCGTTTGTTTTTTTTTTCAATTAAAATTTCAGTATTAATCTATTTGGAATTAAATATTAATTATAATACTTTGAGAAGATAAATTACCCTAATACGAGGTTGTTCCAGCCAAAGTCCAACAAGAACTTGTTATAATCCGAAGGCACTTTCCTTATACGTGAGTCAGTGAGCTTGAAGGAGTTAGATAAAACTGAAGGAAACTGGAGAATGATTATAACTTGAGAGCACGTATGGGAACCTGAAATCGGAACTCCCTGTATAGGCGGACAAATGCAAACCGTACCTATTGTTGGCCGAGAGAAGAACATAAGAGAGCAAGAGCATGGTTGCAAGTTTTAAACAGATTTTTAAAAAAGATTTCGATTAAAGATTTTGATTTTTAACTCAAAATTGTTATATACGGCGCTGTTCTAAGTTCCGAATCCACATAAAAAAATTCTAAAGTGAAACATTCCGAATTTTATTGCTGTTCTGTGATCCACATTCGAATTATTTTTTCGTTTTATTTCTTGTAAAAAAGGCTTCGTGAAAGTAAAACGAATATATACATTTTTTGCAACAACTAATATATAAATATTTATCTTAAAATTTGTTAAAAAATTTAAAAATTTGTTCGAAACAGCAAATTTCCGAAATTTTTAATTCCGTTAAAGTTTCGGAACTCAAAACAGGGGTGATAATCAAGGAAAACATTTTGGATGCTAGCACTTTTGTTTTAGAGTTGTTCCAAGAAGCATGTAAAACTAGCAGATACAATCGCTATCGTATCGCACATCGGACCGGACATCGGAGAAAACATGGCGTTGTCAGAGAACATTATAGCGTTGTATGACAAGGTCATAATATTCTGTCCGATGTCCGGCTGTTGTGCGATCCGATAGCGATTGTATATCCTAGTTTTATATGCTTCTTGGTTGTTGCCATGAAGTGTTGCCCATATCTCTACCCTCTTCAACAATAAGGTGTAGAGTCAAATAAACATCTCTTAATTTTTAGTTTCTTAATTTAAAAACCCACATTCAGTGAAGATATGACACAAAATTTACATAGATCACGCGAAACGAAATTTTCAATAATCACATGATAAATGCGCAAGCTTGAATTGAGAGAAAAAAACCGAGCGAAGAAGTTTAAGTCGGGCATATATGATACCCTACACCAGTCTAAATAAAAGCCAACTAATGTTTGAAATACACTCATAGAAATAAATCTGTAAAAATAGCAGAAAAAGTTACTAAAAATTAGTTAAAAATGATGCAGCAGAAAAAACTGCTAAAATTAGCAGATTTTTTTTGCTAAATATTAGTAAAATAAGAACAGCAGAATTAAAATAGTTAAATTTACAGAGTTTTAGTTATTTTAAGTTAACTTTTAGTTAATTTAAACCCGTGTAAAAAAGATCAGGAGGGTAACCGCGTAACTCAATTGGAAAAAAAATTTTCGAATTCGTAAATCTTGCAAATATTATTAAAAATATAATTCTGTATAAAAATTTTACTTTTTAATTTATTTTTATCCTAAACCTTGTACACTACACATAACAATCCAAAAAGTAAGATTTTTGCTAAAACTTTTCTCTTCACAAAAGGTACAAAATTTACGAATTAAAAAATTTTTTTTCGAATCGAGTTACGCGGTAACCCCCCAGATCTAACCAAATCTCAGTAGATCTGATTGTACCACGTCTAAATAGATCACAAAATTAGGCACAAATTTAAAATCTAATTAGATCTGATCAGATTTGAGCAGATCTGACGAACCATATATAATCAGATCCAATTTGATATTGACTGCAAACTAAAATTAAAGAAAATATATATATAAACTGATCTTCTTACCGAGTTATTCTTCAAAAAAAATTTGTTTGTACATTTTTATTTTGGTGCCAACTCAAATGGAGAAGATCTGATACCAGATCTGGTAGCAAATCTGGACAGATCTGTTCACATCTGGTCATTAAAATCACCCAGTTTCCCAGACCACTTTAGATATGAACAGATCTGGAACTAGATCTGATCAGATCTGGCCGTAAAGTATATCACACATGGCATATGTGATCATATATGACCAGATGTGGCACCAGATCTAATTAGATTCAACAAAATCTATTTAGATTCAAACAGATCTAATTAGATATAAGCGTTTTACACGGGAATAGCAAATTGAACTGTAAAATCTGCAGTCAATTTTGCTAAATATTAGTAGACTAAAAATAGCAAAAATAAACTGTTATATCTACAACATTTTTGCTGTTTTTAAGCTAAATTTAGTTTAATGCAAATAGTCTATTCTGCTAAAATAAGGAGAAATATTTGAAATATTTTTTATTTGCATTTAAAAAAAAAAGCTTCTAAAATTTTAAATTTTTTGGTGATTTTTTAGGCTACTAATTATTTAACAAAATTTTTTGCTGATGCTAGCAGGTTAATTTTCTATTTTCCATTAACAAAAATTTAGCTCAAATATAACTAAAATTCTGTATATTTAACAGTTTTATTTTTTCTGTTCCTATATTACTAATATATAGCAAAAATAATCTGCAAATTTTAGCAGTTTTTTCTGCAGCATCATTTTTAACTAAGTTTTAGTAACTTTTTCTGCTATTTTTACAGATTTATTTCTAATATTATTTGAATGGACTTGTGCCAAAATTTGTCTATAAAATAATAAAATATATAGAATAACGATAAGAAATTTAAATTTTAACTAATGTTAGGTGTACTTTAAGAGAAAATCGGAAAAGTACAAGGTGCCGCACAAATAATGTCATAATAGGTGTGTTTCTTTACTTTTTGGGTAAAGTTTGGTAAAATGAGAATTAACAAGAAATACTCTCACGAAGTGACAAAAATTCCCAAAAGTAAACGAACGCTAAAAACCATATTTCAAGCCCGAAAAACAAACGTCCATAGATTTGTGCATTATAGTTCGATTTGGTGAGCGCTCTTTCTAGTTCTTGTTCAATTTGTTGTAAAAATCTAGATAGCTTTTCTAGTTAAACCGCTTTTTCAATAAAAAATTTCCTTCTCAGGCATTTTTATGTACAAAAAGGAAAACATAGTTTATTAAATCTGAAAAAAATTTTAATATTAAACAAAAGGTTCGATTTATTTACATACTTATCTCTTTAACACACTTAAACAAGCGGCTTCAAAAAATTGTCGGTAATTTTATGGAGTTGTAACATTACCGAAATGCCTTTGCAACTTTTACGCTAATTTTTGTAAATGATATACATATTTTTCTGAATGAATAAAATGAACGATTGAACTAAAAGAGCTATTAGTTGTGAACTAGGTTTTTGGTTCAAATAAGTAAATAGTTCAATTGAACTAGTTGAATACAACAGATGATATAACAGCTGATAAAAACAATTTACCCAAACTTACACGAAAAAAAGTTTGGGCTTCTTCGGGCAAGAAGAACAAGAATATTACTCTCTCATGACAGCTCTCATTTAGCCAATTGTGCAGTAAGAAAACGCTTTTTGGTAAAATTGAATGTTGAGTACCCGAACAGACTTAATGTGAATGTGCTTTAATTTTTGCAAATCGCGTCAAATGTCTTTGTGCTTTTACATTTATGTTGTATTTATGTTGTATGTTTTGAGAATTGGAGCGATACACACCTGATGAACGTGGAATTTTTGTTACTGCTTATTTGACCAATTTTCGGTCTGTTGGTTTAACGCCAAAATCATAAAATCATAATGAGCGACGAAGCCCATTTCCACTTAAGTGGTTATGTTAACAAACAAATTATGGCTTTTCGGGCTACAGAGAACCCATATGAAATCCAAGAAGAGTCATTACATCCCTCAAAGTGACTCTTTGGTGATGTTTTTCGAGCAAAAATAAAAAATGCCGCAAAACGAGCACAAATGTGCATCAACTCGGGAGGTGGTCATTTGACCGATATAATTTTCTCAACTGACTATAATAAATTTTACATCGTCAGATAAACTTTTCGTGTAAATAGAACTCATTTTTTTCATTTCTAACAAAATGGTAGGCAATTCACATCATGACATTACTTTTGCGCTACCCTGTAGTTCATATTTGCGATAGGACCAACCAAGGACTGATCCTATCCTATGTGAGTCAGTGAACCAAATTTCATTAAATTAGCTTCGTATTTGCAACTTATAGCGTGCGAAAAAGCCAATTTTAGCGGCACCTTTATATGGGCACTAAGTCCAACCATGGTCCGATTCTAAATAAAATCAATAGACTTTGTCGCTGAGCCCATGTGATTCAGTGCCAAATTTCATTAAAATATCTTCATATTTGTGGCCTGTAGGCCAATTTTGGGGGGACTTTATATGGGCACTAGGTTAAATCGAAACAAAAAGTTAAATCGAAACAAAGGTGGATCTAGTCCAATATTTTTCGATGTTACAAACATCAGCACAAAAATATTAAAATATTCATGCAGAGTCTATTTTGCGTGGTCATAATTTTTTTGATTGTTTTCCGGACTTTTGGATTTAAAGACCATTTTTCTATAGAAAAATATCTACAAAATTACCCTGCTCCAAAAACCTTTTTTTTATTTCTAAGACCTTTGGATTACAACCTCCTTGCAAAAAAAACACACACTTCTCTCTAAACATGACTTTTTTCTCTGCATTCAAAATAAGAAAACGCAAAAATAAAATAATACAAATAAAACAACACATAGAAACTTAATACACGAATAGTTTTGTACCGAAAATTTGAAATGGTTGTGCTATGTTTGTGCGTCAAGTTTCTATATATTGTTTTATTTGCATTATTTTATTATTGCATATTTTTTTATTGGATGTAGATAAAACTGTCTTGCTTATTGAGGTACTCCTTAATTTTTTTGCTGAGCTTTTGCATGAGTGAAAAGACATTTTTCGTGATTGATTATAAAATTTTGTTCGTAAATTTAGTTTAGTATGTAAAAAATCACACATCCGCCCCCTCTATCAAGTATCGACTACCCAAATTAAAAATATAGGGTTTTCGGGCCCTTGTATACATTTTTCTACAATAGAATCCCGTACCTAATTATGCTCGCCCATATATTACATAGGTATCATACTGAGTATTTAGGCACAGGTTTCCAAAAGCCATATCTTGCGTTTATTGTAAAAAATATATCTAAAATAAAACTTACAAAACAAAGCACTTGCCCATTTTTTTTTTGCTCACAAAAAGGACCACAACTGTTAACAATTATAGCAAAAAAACATAATTTTTTTTATGAAAAAATAAAGTTTTACATTTTTGTATAAATCTTGCCGTTCAAAGAAAAATATTACCTATAATTAGGAAAGAGAAAAAGTAAGCAAACGCAAAAAAACGTTTAACAAAATCTAGTTCTGTTTGAAAACATTTTTAGTAAAAGTAGCTTTAATCGAACAGGGCTATTGCAATTTGCAATAAAACTAATTTATAGTATTTTTATATTTTTATTTACAAATAAATATTTTATATGAATGTCTTTGTTGTAGAAAAATATTTTTAAAAAATATTAAAATAAAGAGAAATTTATGAAAAAAAAACTATTAAAAACATAACGATAAAACCAGTAGGGAAGTGAGAAACGATTGCGTAAATTACCAGATTAATCATAATTTTGATTTAATGAAGTGAGCAGGATTATTTGAGTTCAAGATCAATAGTTAATTATTAATATTTATTTTACAATAATAAAAAAATTTTCCAATGATATTTTCAAAAAATGTGATCTTCATATGGTATTTATCAATGCAGACAGGTATTTCGATAATTTTGATCGCGACACCGGACTTCTTTAGAAAATAAATATAGATGCCGAAGAACCTAATTTTAGAAGGAAAAGATCAACACTTTTCCATATTAACTAAGCTCTTCGCTAAGAACCCAAAATTAAAAGCATCGAACTAATTCAATACAGACATATAATTCTTAAAACTTGAATAATCTTGTTCATGTACTTAATTTATGACAAAATATCGAAAAATAAAATTTTTGTTTTAATTTTTTAAAATCTAAAATAATATTTGAAGAAATTTTTTTTTAAATTATTATTAAATTGATATTTACAAATAATCGATAATTAATGATTTTAGTTAATTAATTTCTTTAAAAAAAATATTAAAGTTTTAATTAGACATAATAGGGGTTTTCATTTAAACTCGTATTCTACTCATAAACGGTGTAAACCTGGTATGTTTATGAGTTTGATGTCAAACTCCATACATAAAAAATATGATTTGTATTTATACAAGTTTTACAAGGAATTTACTAGTTTATATAAAACCCCCTAATATCTAAATCATCGACAAATCACACTTCTGATGTGAAAAACTAATATTTTTGTATCAAATGTTAATAACACTATTTAAACCGAGAAGTATTAAAATGAAAATATAAATTAGATAAATGTATAACTTAAAAACGGGATAATAACGGTTGAAATAGTGTTAAAGATTAAAATTGTCATTAAATATTTAGTGTTAAAAGAAATTGTTATATCCTTTAACAGCTCAAAAGCAAATGAAATAGAAGAATGAAACGAACTCAAGTTTAAAACTGTTTTAAAATAAAAATATATGTATATTTTTAGAAATTAAAAAACTCATTTATTTATTACATAAAAAACACCTTTTTATGTCTATACGTTTAATCAACCAAGTAAAAAATAAAAATATTTAAAACCATAAAAGCATATTTAATATATTTTATATTTTTAACACTTAACTGTAACAAATTCTATAAATCAAGAATAAACTTATATTGTTTTAGTCATAATTTATTAATTTAACATTAAACTGTAAAATATATTTGTTACGATATTTAATATAATTTATAATGAAAACCTAATACTGTTACTAATTTAATAATAATGTGTATAAATACTTTTTTGAAGACTTTTTCTATAAAACAACTTTTGTAAATTATTATAGTTTTTAAATGTATTGTAGTTCAATAATCGAAAGAAATTCTTTTTATAATAAGGGTTATTCACTAAAGTGTTGTGCAGATAATGCAAAAGAATACAGCTTACATTTTTATAACAGGCTGAGATGTTTTGCATCATGTGCAAATCAAGACCGTGAATACCCTCAATGTTAAGTTTCTTCAGCTGTTATAGTTTTTATATGTACATGTTAAATGAATACATAATTGTTAGTCATTAGCCAAAAATTTAAATTATAATTATTAAGTTTTGACATAAACAAAAATTTTTGTTAGTAGTTTATTACAAACCAACTAAAAATCGAAAATATTTAAACACTATTCCAAGAAATTATAAATAATTTATTTATATGAAAAATTCTTAAAGAAAAAAAAATGATTAAAAAATTATTAGAAAAAAGTCAAATATATTTTGAATGTCATTAGAAATATGGTAGTACAATTTATTTAAAAGGTTCAGGCCCGTTAACTAATATATAAATAACCAGAGTTTAAAGCTTAACAATACACAAATAAAAAAATAGGAGAAATATTATCTAAGAGCTACATAATTTCCAAGTTAGTTTTACAATTTTTCTAGTGAAATATGTACATTTTTTTGTAAAATATCTACAAGCCTTGTAAAATAAATACATATCTAGTAAAAAATATCTGAAAAAATACATACATGTTACTAGAAAATTATAAAACTAACTTCGTACTTATGTAGTTAGTTACTTATGCACTTAGGTAATATTCCCCCTGTTCTTTTTCTGCGTTTAGTGACGAATGTCGCATTTGTATTAAAATAATAATGGTTATTTTTTTAGATAAGTTATCGGCCCTTATTGGAAAAGGTAAGTAGTTTCTTTGGATTAAAAATTTTTTCTCTTAACTTTGTATTTTTTTTAAAACTGTTGTTTTTCCAAGTTTTTTCTTTTTTCTTGCTTTTTTTATATTTTTTTGCTTTAAACAACATCGGATTTTTGTTTTTCTGTCTTCTCTGGTGATGACTTATCCAGTCCTGAACTCTACCTTTTAGGAGACGCCGCTACCTTTTATAACCGGCCGTGCTCAGGGAAATGGGGATGGTGTTCTTGTCTCCTTTCAGGTAGAGGAAGAGTCGAAAACCTTAAAGTAATAAACAGAGAAGGCAGAAAAAACAAAATCCGATGTGTTTAAAGCAAAAACATATTCTAAATAAAGCAAGAAAAAATCAAAAGTAAAAAAACTTGGAGAAACAACAGTTTTTAAAAAAAAATTCAAAGTTAAGAGAAAAAATATTTTTTTGTGACCCAAAAAGTCTTAAAAAATAAGCAATTCAAAGCTCAAAAATCTTAAGAAAATGCTATTTTAAAGCTAAAAAATGGAAAATCCAAAAAAAAAGCAAAAAGAAGCAAATATGAGTAAAACAAACAAAAAATGCAAAAACAGCAATTTTGTCTTCTCTGGTCATCAAATTACATATAATAAATAAAATTGTTGCATTATAAAAAAACGATTAAAAAAATTTAAGCCGGGCATGCCGACTATATGATACCCTCCCTACACTTAAAATAATACGTCAGTAGAAAAATCTGTCAAACGGGTTTCAAATCGATTTGATTAATTTTTAACAAATTTTTGGTTGACACACTGATTTAAACAAAGATTTTAGTTATCTTGATTTAACACTATACTAAAAATCCTCAGTACTTTAACTAGTTTTGAGTCTTAATTTTCAAAACTATTTATAACAAATTTTTAAGAACCTTTTCGTTAAATTTTACAAAATTTACTGTTAAAATATATTTTCATGTTTCTGATATTACCAGGTAGATGGCGCCACCAAGGTATCCCAGATTTTAAAGATGGCGCTATTTCTTCCCTCCCGATTTTTGAAAATGGCCCATATCTCGAAAACTAAGAGCGATAGAGAAAAATGAACGAAAATTTCGACCACCCCTAACCGGATAATAGCCCAGTGAGATCTCTATCCACCATGGTGGGCCCTTGGAAAAATTTCTAATAAAAATGTTCCACTTCACAAAATGGCCCATTGAGAACTAAGCGAGATAGAGCAAAACGGACAAAATATTTGCTCCATCGGACTGACCTTACATGCCCTTAGATTATATGGACTAAGACCGGGGAGGGTCCCGAGACCATAAATTTGAACAAATTTTTTACTTAAATTTAGATTTGTTAAATTTAATTTTATTTTAAGCCAAAAAACAAGAATAAATTTTGTTAAGGTAACAAATTTTTCTGTCCTGCCAACAGACGTATTATTTTGGGTGTACAGCAGTCTGGTTGAAAGCCAACTAATGTTGTGATCCAATTAAAATAGACTTGTGTCAAAATTTGTCTATAAAATGATATTATTATTAAAATATCTTCATATCTGTGGTGTGCCAACAAGCCAATTTTAGGAGGACTTTTATATGGGCACTAGGTCTAATCATGAACCAATTTTAACCAAAATCAATAGGTTTTGCCCTTGGGCCGACAAGAATATCGAAACCATGTGGTTATTGGTAAGGGTAACATTATTTTAGATTATCGATATTTTAACGCTATTTCATTTATTTCAGAATCGGTACTTTAAGGTTAACAGTATTTCAATTATTTCCGTAACGGTATTTTAACGTTAACAGTATTCAGTTATTTCAATGCATACCGCAATTTTACAACAACATACATACATATATTTAATAAAATATGTATAGTTTCATATATTTTCATACTTTTTTCACCTCAATTTTTTTTCATTTCAAAAAATTTTCACCACAATAATTTTTTTCACACCAGTTTAACAATATATTTATACCCTACACCACTACGTGGTCAGGGTATTATAAGTTTGTGCTGATGTTTGTAATACCAAAAAATATTGGTCCTAGACCCACCTTATAGTATACCGATCGGCTCAGAATTTTTTTTTATTTCGATTTAACGATGTCCGTCTGTCCGTCCGTCCGTCTGTCTGTCTGCCCATGCATTCTTGTGCGCACTCTACAGGTCGCAAATATTAAGATATTTTGATGAAACTTGGTACACCGACTTATGTCGGCTCAAGGACGACGGTGATTTTGGTGAACATCGGTTCATGTTTAGACCTAGTGCCCATATAAGGGTCCTACCAAAATTATATTGTTTATACGCTGCAGGTCGCAAATATTAAGATATTTTGATGAAATATGGTACACCGACTTATGTCGGCCCAAGGACGAAGCCTATTGATTTTGGTGAACATCGGTCCATGTTTAGACCTAGTGCCCATATAAGGGTCCTACTAAAATTATATGGTTTATACGCTGCAGGTCGCAAATATTAAGATATTTTCATGAAATTTGGTACACAGACCTATGTTGGCCCAAGGACGAAGCCTATTGATTTTGGTGAACATCGGTCCATGTTTAGACCTAGTGCCCATATAAGGGTCCTACTAAAATTATATGGTTTATACGCTGCAGGTCGCAAATATTAAGATATTTTGATGAAATTTGGTACACCGACCTATGTCAGCCCAAGGACGAAGCCTATTGATTTTGGTTAACACCGGTCCATGTTTAGACCTAGTGCCCATATAAGGGTCCCCCCCCCCAAAATTGGCTTGGTTACAAACTGCAGGTCCCAAATATTAAGATATTTTGATGAAATTTGGTATACCGACCTATATCAGCCCAAGGACGAAGCCTATTGATTTTGGTTAACACCGGTCCATGTTTAGACCTAGTGCCCATATAAGGGTCCCCCCAAAATTGGCTTGGTTACAAACTGCAGGTCGCAAATATTAAGATATTTTAATGAAATTTGGTTCGCTGACTCACATCATAGAAAATTTTGACACAAGTCCCATTTTAACCCAAATCCAAACATTAGTTGGCTTTTAACCAGACTGGTGTAGGGTATTGTATAGTCGGCATGCCCGACTTTAACCTTTTTACTCGTTTTTTTATAAAAACTGAAAAAAAAACAGTTTTCTATTGATAGAAAATCAGTTTTTTCTCAAAAACATTGAGGCCAAAATCGGATCAGAGGGCCTTAATTTTCAAAATATCGAGATTTAAAAAATCTAATTGCGGTTGGCATCTGTAGTTTGAACGCAAATTTCGACAAAACAAATACTACTCTACAAAAATCGTCTTTTTAGCCTTCTAATAAGACTTTTTTTATTTTATTTTTTATTAATATAAATTTCGGTAAATTTGGATACTCGCGGTGACGTACGGGAACGAACTTATAAGCTGTGTTTTCAACTTAACTATATCCGTTAACTCATAAAAAACCTCAAAGTGCATAAAAAAGCTTTTAAGACAAAAACTAACACATTACTTTTCGTATGCACGTTATCTTTCAACACGGATAATTATCAACGTTGAAAACTCAACGTTTATACATTTTCCCATCTAACGTAACTTATTCGCGTTACTTCCTAGGAACTTTTGCTGACGTACGTTCGATTATAACGGCAAAATTATAAACATAACCTGTTTAAAAAAATTTTATACTACAATCGGTTTAACGTAGATTTGCTTTAAAGACTTAACGTTGATAGGCATGAGACAAAATACAGCTATAGTTACTTGAATCTTAAATCTTGTTAATATGATTCCATTTTTTCAAAAGTTTTAAATAAAACATTTGCTATTTTTTTCATTATTGCTTTATAAGTGAAATATAGTATTTATTTGCGATAAATTCTTATTAAACATTTGTATACAATACATTATTTTCTTTACTAAAATATCAAAATGACAGTATTTACAGCAGGACAAATCAATAACTTAATAAACGGCAAAAACATAGATACACGAAAAATTGCACAATTACTTATACAGAACAAAAAAAAAACAGAAATCTATATATATTTTTACAAAATACGAAGGAAATTTAAAATTATTAAAAGTAAATTAATATTACAACAATCAAGAATCACTTAAAATATCTTTTAAAATAGAGCTGGAATTACGTGAAGGAGCAAAATCATCTAAAACGGTAGAGTTGAGTAGTAAAGGTTGTATGGGCACAGGTGTAGGTAATGAATCACTCATATTTGTGGCGTTTGAGGGATTATTAACAGTCGACGAACGTCTAGAGTTAGATGTGGCTGCTGATGTGGCCGATGGGGTGTGTTGAATATTTAATAAATTAGGCATTTGTGGTTGCTGTGATTGAGGTTGAGATTCCTGTTCAAGGAATTGAACAAAGGCCTGTACTAAATTGTCTTTAGACTGAGAACCTGAAAGAAATTAAATTAAAATGTGGTAATTATCAAAACCAAAGAAATATAAAACTGTTTTGTAATACCTGGTGATCCAGCTCCTCCTCCACCTAGTAACAAACCTAGCCAGCCTCCTTGTTGTTTATTAAGACCAACTTTATCCGTTTCAGATTGATTAAAATCTAATACGGAGGATATCATTCTTAATATCTGTTGTTTATCATTAGGATTACCACTAACCACATAACCAATTAGAAGACTTTTAATTAAAGTCTTTTCAATTTTATCCGTTTGACTAGATTCCGTAGTAGAAAGCTTCTTTTCCAGCCCTGCATTTTGTTGTTTTAAAGTCTCCACTAAATAAATGAGATAAAGAAAGAAAAATATTAATATTGGTTTAATTCCAATCAAAATTTCATCTTGAATTTCGAAATTTAAATCAAAAACACTTTTTTCACAACACAATTATTATTCAAAAACACTTCACTGTTATTAGTTTCACATGCATTTAAATTTTTATGATTATTTTTATAACTAGTTGCATTACATTTCATCTAGTTGTAAGTATGACATAAGTACTGGTTAGTATTTCAGAATTATGCATTACACATATTCAACACCAGTACCTAATGTAATACTCTACCAGACAAAAGTTTATTCAAATTGTATTTTTCAAAATTAATCCCTAACAAAGTTGCTTTAAATTAAAAGGAAAAATCATAAGCTAAGAAATAACAAAATCATGCTTTTGTCTAAAAAAGATAATTAAAAAGGACAACACAATTTAAATTATATTAAAAAAAATATTTTAAAATTAAACAAAATTTAATAAATAATGAAGTTTTAGATGCAATGTCAAATAATCTCCACATGCAACGTGATTTCAAATCTTATAAATCATCACATTACATAATGAGATTGTTTGAAAACTTGCATCGAAGATTTTTTTTCTGTAGAAAAAGTAAACTGAAACTAAAAAATAATAAATATTGTCTTTTTAAATAATGAATTAGTAATGAGTAGAAAATAAAATAAAAAAATATGATTGAGCAAAATAGGAGATGGTAAGAATAGGTGAAAATTAAGATTGAAAATTCTAAATTAAATCCTTCAGCCATAGAACTTATTGATACTCAATTTACACATAGAAGTTAATCTCGTAAAACTCCTTACTTGAGAATTAAACAAGTCGATATTACCATAACATATTTTATTCTGGTCTTAATCGGAGTTTTAAGGATGTCTGTTAAATATGGTTTAGTTAAACCGAAATCGAATTTTGTCTGCTCTTTCCAAGACTATTAACAAAAAGTTTGTCGGAAAAACTTTTTCTCAATTAGACCCGATTACTGAATGTGCAGTTAGCTACTAACTAGGACTTTTAGGCCGAGGTTTTGGGATGTAAGTTAAACTTGGTTTAGTTAAAATGAAAAAGAGTTTGTCAGCCATTGGCTAGTTTATTAACAAAAATTTTCCGCAAAAACTTTTTCTCGATAATAATTCCCTATTGATAGGGACATGCCTACAACGGATTATTTTTCACAATTTGTTAAATACGTGTGGGATTTTAGCATATTTAATTCCTTTCATGCAATTAATAAATATCCCGATAAAGATAAAATTAAAAAAAAAAACGAAACAAACCACATTTTTAAAACTATGTTAAATTACAAACTGCTTTAAACTAAGTTTAAAGATACTCCACATCCAAAAAACTCGGCCTACACTGAGAGAATTATCTGCATGATATTAATGAATTTTTGCATAAAACCAGTGAAGTTTCACTGGAACTCGTCCATTGAAATTAATGGAATTTTTCATAAAATGTTGTGAAAAATTTCATATTTCATGAAACTGTTTCATATACTTAATGAAACAGTTTCATGAAAACTAGATTCATAAAATATATGAAGCTTTTTCTTTAAATTTAAGAAAATTTTCATTTACTTTGTGAACAAAATTTCGTTAATTTACTGAAAAATTTCATTAAAACTCGTCCAGCAAAATTCTCTCTGTGTAACTGACACATTTGTTGTTATTTCCGATATAAAATTTAAACTATCAGCTGAATTTTGACTGGACATTCAGTAATCGGGCCTCAGAACAAACCAATTTCAAAGGCAGTAGTCCAGTTACAAACTGCGTTAAACTAAGTTTAGAGACCATCCACATCCTAAAATCTAGGCCTAGGCCCTACACTACCTATGCAGTACAATAAAATGTACAATACTCTGGCACAAGATATGGCATAACTGTTTTGTATATAAAAATGTCACAATATTCCACAATATTTGTACAACATTCCAATATGACATAGGTACACACTGGCTATTTTTTCCACAATACCAAAAGTTGCACAAGAATATTGAGTAGTGTATGGCCAGCTTAAGTGATTGAAACATTATTACGCTTTTTTCTCTGAGTATAGAGCTGAGTCAACAATCAAAAATCGCCTGAATATTGAAATAATTCTTTTAAAATGAAATTAGAAAGGATATATTACATTCTAATTTATATTTGTGATTCTAAAGCCCAAATTAGTTTGGTATTAAAGTGAAGTGAAATGAGGTATCGTAAAGTAGAAATCTATTTTCAATAGATTTTCTTACGTCAAATCTACTTCCAAACTAACAGTATGCTATCACTACTAACAGACTAATGTAGGTTTAAAAGTGGTTTTTTATGTGGATTTTGGTGGAAAATGCGTAATTTTGTCTGGAAATTTCTTAAAATTGGTGGAATTATTTTTAATCTGACAAATTATATTTTAACTTTAAACTTGAAAAGATCTAAAATAACTTGGCAATTAAAGCCGTTTTAGGCCATGTGGCCTCGGTTTGACGCTTCTACTTTCAAAGGTAAACATCACAGTTTACTCACACATAGGAAACAGGGACTTATGCTGCGTTCACATCTGTTTTCAAATCCCGAGATTTCAAAGCAAATTTGGACCGGAAATCTTGACCGTTTACATTTGCACTTTATGACAGTAGCGAGATTTCGATTTGACAACAGCTTTTTTTTTGTAAACAAAGTACCATAAAAAAATAACCAAATTAAAAATAGTTCTAAAAACCATTTTATTCATAGGCGGACTACAATTACCTTGTTTTATGTAAAGATCTAACGCTAATTATGTTAGTAAAATTGTTTTTTTGTAAAGACGACGAGCTAGAAGCAACAATTTTCAATATTTTGATGGAAGGATGACATGCACTTTCTAATGGTTTCTTCACAGTTATGCTTCGCGGGAAGCAAAAATTAGAACCGCGCATCACTTCTTATAATCATTAGTACATTTCCGTAGGGTCTAAACTTGTCTTTATTATATTTTTAATAATTATTTTATTTCATTATTTTGTGTTGCTTTTAGGTTATTTTTTTAGTCAGCTGTTGACTAGCGTTGCCACTTTTTCATGCAAAATTTCTGCAAATTAAGCGAAAGGAAGGGCTGTTTTATGTAAGTCTCCACATTTATGAGATTTTCATGAGGTTTCATAGAAAATTCGCGAATTTACTGGATTTCATTTGTATGGAGGAATCTCGGGATTTCACATGAGATTTTCATTGAAATCTCAATTTTAGTGGAAATCTCGGAATAATGGGTGCAGATGTAAATACAACTTTAGGCAATATAGAGGATAGGAAATGAGCTAACTGAAATATAAAAATTTAAGAAAAACACAAATAAAAATCTCTATTCCAAAAAGAGACAGATGTAAACAAAAAATATGCAATATAAAATGTATAAAGATTTTATATTGCTATTTCCCTTTTGAAATGACTTACATGGTAGTCATTTCAAAAGGTAAATAGCAATACGGTTCGAGAATACTTTCTTGGCATCTGTTATTGGTAACACATCTGTGGCAAACATAATACAAACATGTCTTTCAATAAGTGTGTTTGCGTACCCGAAAATTTGTACAAATTCGTACAAATTTGTACAAGTTTTTACTGGAAGGTGTTTGTTTACACAATTACTCAGTAAGGAGAGAGGAAAAATAGAGGGTAAAGTGACAGTTCAATACCAGACAACTTACAAGTTTTTACTGGATGAATTTTTGCTAGTAAGAATTTGTAAGAAAAAAAACATATGATTTAAAACATATGATTGAAGAAACAAAACATATGATTTAAAACATATGATTGAAGAAACAAAACATTTGTCTAAATATTTTTGAAATAATTTTTTGTAAAAATAAAAAATATTTAAATATAAGCTTATTTACGATGGAAGGAGTAAGTAAGTGATCATTTTATTAGGTTTTATTTATTAATACAATAATTTGAATAGGTTTATTTCGCAATCAGCTATTTTAATAACTGTTGCCAATTTAGCTATTTTCTCGGCAAATCTAGCGATACTTCAACTCGTTTAGCGGGATAAAATATAATTTAGCTATTAGCGGGAAAACTAGCGATTTTTCTTTTTAAGACAGTCTTCACATTTTCTTAGCATTTTTTTACATTTATTTCCTTGACAGAATTTTTGAATCATTATTATTCGGCGATTTATCGGTAAATTTTTATGGAAAACAAAAGAGTTCGAAAATTTTGGAGATGTATCAATAATTTTTTAAGAAAGTTTTAAGAAGTTTGAAAAATATAGCTATTTTTGTGAAATTTTTCAACAGAACCTAAAAAGTTCGTGCAATTTAGGGATTTATCGCTATTTAATTTTTTTTATAATTTAGACATATGATTGAAAACATATGATTGAAGAAACATCAGCTATATTAATAACTGTTGCCAATTTAGCTATTTTTTCGGCAAATCTAGCGATATTTCAACTCGTTTAGTGGGATAAAATATAATTTAGGTATTAGCGGGAAAACTAGCGATTTTTCTTTTTAAGACAGTCTAGACATTTACTTAGCATTCTTTTACATTTATTTTCTTGACAAAATGTTTGAATCATTATTATTCATAGGCGTACCTAGACCATTTTTCTGGGGTGGGCAAGGGCCCCATTTATGTTTGGCTATTTATTTGGCCATTCTCAGACCCTTAATCTTAAAAAACACTTTCGATTTTTTCATACAAAAAAATACTTTTAAAAATAACTCGCTCCCTTTTGATAAAAAATTTTTAAAGTTTTTTTATAGAAAACTCTGAAAAATGCATCCTTTTTCTGAAGAAAACCTCGTGCAGGGTATGCTATATGCTCAGAATAGTATAAAATTTTGATATTTGATGGAGAAAAGAAATATAAGATCAACCTGTCTCATATTTTCTGCCACCTCTGACGAACCTATTCTTACCCCAAATTTTGACCACTTAAATTACCGAGGTGATCAAAAACTGACATTTTCTTCGTAGAATTTTTGCTTCTACAACATATTAAAATTTCCTCAAAATAGTACACTCATAGAAATAAATCAGTAAAAATAGCATAAATAGTAACTAAAAATTAGTTAAAAATGATGGTGCAGAAGAAACTGTCAACTGTTAAATTAGCAGATTTTTTTTTGCTAAATACAAGTAAAATAAGAACAGTAAAAATAAACCTGTTAAATTTACAGTTTTACAATTTTTTTAGTAAATATTTCTGCTAATTTAACATTATAGACTGCTATTTGCATTCAACTAAATTTAGCTTAAAAATAACCAAAAAGATATATCAGTTTATTTTTGCTATTTTTAGTCTACTAATATTTAGCAAAATCTTCTGTAGATTTTTCAATACAATTTGTCATTTTCAATTAACTAAAAGTTAACTTTAATATAACTAAAATTCTGCAAATTTAACAGCTTTATTTTTGCTGTTCTTATTTTACTAGTATTTATCAAAAAACAGTTCTTTCTGGAGAATTATTTGTAACTAATTTTTAGTTGCTTTTTCTGCTATTTGTACAGATTTATTTCTATGAGTGTAATACTAACTAATTATTCTTTTAAAAAGCTATTAAATCCAAGAAATTTTTCTCTTATAGCCAGAACTAAGATCGAATTTTTAAACATTTCTTATTTAAGAAATATAAAAGACAAAAATCGATATTAGTTCTGACTGTAAAACTGGCCCTTAGATTCAAACAAATAATCTTCCTAGGAAACTAGAAGACATTTTCCCAGTCAAAAACACAGGATTAACTGATATTTAAAAAAAAATAATCATAGAACAAGAATTACAGACAGATTTTTTTTGAAAATCTGGGGTGGGCAAAAAGCAGTCTAGGGTGGGCTTTGCCCACCCCAGACCGGCCTAAGTCCGTCAATGTAATTATTCATCGTTAAATTATTTATTTAATTCATTCTTAAACACATTGACACGGTGCAAAAATATAATTTAATAACATACATTTAAATTTAAATTTAACGGTTCGTTGTAATTCAAAAATCTTTGTTTATCATACACAGAGTTGAATAGAATCAGCTGAGATATCTTAAGAAGTAAGGTTCAAAGCAAAAAAGAGTAATAATAACAAAAGGATAAAAATAGCATTGTTAAATTTCGTTGATGTTAGTCTAAGTTGAGTTGTTGATAACAAACCCGATTTGCTTTCAACAGCCACATAAGTAGACGATTATCAAAATAGTAACCCACTCAAAGGCGAAAGGCACTGATGATGGCTTTGTAGCGAAAGCCGAAAATGCGCATTCTGCCTTGCTGGTCATATCGAATTTTTTCAATAATATTTATTCTTTGTAATTTACTTGTAAAAATTGTATCATCTTTCTTTGTTTTGAAAATAATTTAAACAGAAAGTGATATTAATTTATGATCTTGAGTCAAACTAAGATAACATTCATTTACTTTTTATTTATCGTTAAATTTTTATGGAAAATAAAAAAGTTCGAAAAGTTGGGCGATGTATCAATAATTTTTTAAGAAAGTTTTAAGAAGTTTGAAAAATATAGCTATTTTTGTGAAATTTTTCAATTTTTTTTTAGTTTAATTTAGCGATATTTTTAGGAAAGAAGTTGGCAGCAGTATTTTACTAATTCTTACAATTTTTCTGTTTGCGAACATTTTTAGATATTTTTCTTTTTGAGAGTAAATTTTGCCTTACTCTCTGTAAATTTGTTACTGAGTAATTTTTACTGGACTTTACTGGAAAAGTACCCAAACACACCTAATATCAGCTAATAGCTGATTGGGCATATGTGATAATGGCGATTACAAAACACAGATATAGTTCGTAAGTTCGCCGTGAGTCGCCTAGGAAAAAGGTTATCTCGTGACCTGTATTCATTTTTTTTAATAGAGAATAACGGTTAATCGTTTTTGTTTTGAGATACTCTAAGGCAGGGGTGGCAAGACTTTTTTCGCTGCGTGCCAGAAAGGGACAAATTTTTTTTGTAAAAGTTTCTCGCGTGCCACCTTTATTTTAGTTGTCTTTTAAAAGTCCTTTTTTGAAAATTTCTCTTAAAAATGTCATCGCAGATGTACATATTTATCAGCGCTATGGATAGATAACCCCCATTAAATAACCCCCAAAGGGAAAAATTAAATAATATCCAAGAAATGACATTAAAATGTTTGACGGTTATTTAATTTTAGGAATAAAACTACAAATAAAACTGTAGTTTTACTAATTTTTTTAATTAAATTTAAATTTGTTAAATTCAATAAAAAATGTTTTAAAATCAACAATTTTATTTTAAGCCAAAAAAAAAGCATTTTGTTAAAGTAACAAATTTGTCTGTTCAGTCAACGGACATATTATTTCGAGTGTAGTTTAATATATGTACCAGCGAATGTATCTTCAAAAAAACCTTTTACTGGATACCCACTTTGTCTATAATTTCTTTGAAATAGAACGACTGAAGCCGAAAAAGATCCTCTTAATATTATTTGGACAGCTAAACGACATGTGTCCCCTAAAATGTTCTCCTCTATAACATATCCAAAATTCATTAAAATCTGCGGATCCGCGTCGGAAGCCCTCCCTTGTGAGTTCATCTTAAGCAGGTTATACTGTATAATAACATGGGGAGAAAAAAATATATTTTCTTTTTGTTCGTATTTGTTAGTAAGAAAAAGTGTAAAAAATACATTAAGGTAAAAACATAAATTTTGGGACACTAAAATATTTTATAAACCAGTTCCTATTCATTGGTGTTACAATGCACTCCCGTGGTGCGTATCGTCAAAAATTCACGTTAAGGGGTTACATGACATTCGCGGCAGAGAAAACAGAACTTTTTTTAAAAATTCATAACTCAGTCAAAAACAAACATTTTTCCAAAAGAATTGAACAAATTACAAGAAAAAAAATTCAAAAAAATATATTTTTCACTCCAACATGGTTTTATAGATCTCCAAACTGGCGGCAGAGAAAAAAAACGGGGCCTCGTGGTTGCGGCGCTGGGAGTCGCAAAAATTGTCCGATCTGGAAAAAAATTACTTTTTTAAATCTTAACAAAATTGGTTATCGTATGAATAACCAATCGAATAATAATAAATTTTTTTTCAATTTTTGGTGATGTTCCAAATTTGAAAGTGTATTTTTTCGAAAAAAAATATTGACTTTAAAAATTCATAAATTTTGGAAAAATGTTTGTTTTTGACTGAGTTATGAATTTTTAAAAAAAGGTCTGTTTTCTCTGCCGCGAATGTCATGTAACCCCTTAATTCAAAATTATGTTCGTGGCTGTTAATTAATTTAGAAAATTTTTACTCAAAAAAAATGGCGGAATCGCCCAATAACGGGCAAATTACCAGCGGACGTCGCTGTCCGTTATTGGGAGGTTTCTTTGTAACTGATTAACTTATTTTTGTGATTTTTCAAATGATGCCAGTAAGTTAGTAGTGTCGGAGAATTACAAACACAAAACGATATTATGCTAAATTATTTTTAAAGAGGTCTTAGGTTCTATTCCCGTCAATAGTGAGTACTTGGTTGTTTAAAATTAAATTTAATAATAAATAAACCTTAGCAGTGAAATTTTAAAGAAATATAAAAAAATAGTAGTAAAGTGTTAGTAAATAAAATAGAAATTAGTAAACAAAAAAAATAACAAAAAAACTAAAAAACACACATATAATAAAATTTAAAAAAATAATAATAAACACAAAATGTTTAAAAATTAAATAATAAACAATTAAACTCAAATAATACTTGCAACTTTTGCTTTATTTTTTTTTTTTAATGAAAACAATTTTGTAACAATTTTTTATGGTGTAATAAATTAATTCAAAAAAAGTGATATCAACTGAAATTCCGAGGGTAACAAATGAAATAAATCCCAGAATTACCAGCTGATATTTATTTTTAAGAATTACAAATAAAATTATGCTTCTGTTGCTTATAAAAGTGGAAAGGTACAAAGTAATAAATATAGTGTTGGACATGCTAAACATTTCTTTTGAAAATTTCGAAATTTTCTTTTGTAATTTCCAAACATTCTTTTGTAATATTGTGTGCCAAATTTAATAAAAATGTTAGAATGTGAACTTGGATTTGAAAATTGGTTAGTTAACATTATGATAATGTGATTTTTTAAGGATTATTTACAAATTTTGTATAGAATCATAAATATTTTATTTAAACTTACCCTCTTCTCTTAATACATTAATTGTTTGTTGACAGGTTTCCAGTTGATCGGAAAGTCTAGAGGCAGCATTTAAACCCTGATTGGCATCAGATAACTGTTGTTGCAATTGTTGAATTTCCAACTGTAATTGTGTTTCTTTATCAAAGTGGTGTTGTAGTTCTTTACGTATACGTTGGGTAGCCAATTTAATTTCATTTTCTTTGTCTGAAAAATTAAAATAAAAAAATGTCATTGCAAAATAAATTTTTTTTGGATTTAAAAAAAAAATATTATTTTAAAGCATTCACTTTATAAAAATATATTTTTTTTAAAGAATTCACTTAAAAAAAAATCTGTGCAAAAACAATTTTCTTTTTTTAAATTCACAAAAAATATTTTCTAATAAATATTTTTTTTTTTTTAATAAAAACATTTTTTTTTTTTTATCAAAAAAAAAATATTCTTTTATAGAACAAATGTTTATTACTAAACAAATTTTTTTACGTCAAAATTGCTTCACTTGATATTCAAAAAACGAAAATATTCTTAATTTTTATTTGTTAAAATCCAAAAACTTGTTGGCCCTGACCGGATATATTCACTTTTTACCATTTTGAAATTGTTCTAATGCACATTGTAAATTTGTTAAAGCCGCTTGATTTTTCGATTCACGATCCTCGGCCAATGATAATTTCAGAACTAATTCATCTCGTTGTTGTACCACCACAGCATATTGTGCTTGCAATGTTTCAGCATGTTGATTGGCTCGTATGCTGTAAAGAAATATGACAAATTTGAAATAAATAATATATATTTATTAAATTAAATTTGTATTGTTTTAAGCCATAAAAACGCATACAACTATTTCCTAAAAACACCTTAAAATTGTAAATTAGTTCCAATTGTTATTATAAATATTTAGCGTTTGTATTTCTCCATTGTTTGCGATAAGATTTTGCTTTTTAAACTAATGCAACAACGAATTGGTATTTAAAGTTTACACGTTTCCAAACAAAAAATATAATAATAAAATATGGCCGCCAATATGGCGTCAGTAGTTTAAAATAAAAATATTTTTATCGTCTTTTGTATGCAACTCTTTTTAATATTTTTCTGTGTATTTTGTATTCTGTTACTATTTGCTATTTTTTAATTTAAGTATTCCAGTAATTAGACGATAATATTTGTATTTTCTTTTTAAATTGTTTTTACTTTGTTATTTTTTTTTTAATTTAAACAGGTGTGTTGTATTTCACATAAATATTTTTGTTGCCTTTGTCTGGGTTATGGTTAATTAACTTGCCATACTGATAATAATTTAGATACAATAGAATAATTGAAAAAAATTGTTACTAAAATATTTAACTAATATTTTACGAATTTTGTCATAACTAAACCGAGATTATAAAAAATAAAATTTTAAGCAGCAATAGGACTGGATTTAATTTTTATTTTATACTTTATCCAATTTTTAGCCACTTTTCGAAGAGAAGTATTTAGAAAATATTATATTGATTTGGGAAAAAGTTACTAGGGGACTAATAGGCATATTTTTATAAATATTTAAGTAGAAAAAAATAAAATTTATAGTGGGCTTACCACATTCCATTGAAATTTTTAGTAAGCTCGTTAAAAACAGAGATAAAAAAACACAAAACCAAAGGAGAAAGATCCAGCCTGTGGAACAATCGTAGAAGATAGCACCTTCAATAAAATTATAACAGTCCATAGTATGGAGCCCAGAAGTCGCAAATCCGCCTGTGTAATCACGGTAACAAAAGTGATGATGTCAATTTAATTGAACCGAGCAAAAGTGGTAGCTATTATACTGAAAACTGTTTACCAAAAGTTTTTTAAATTTTTTTTGGGAAATCAAAAACAAAATGAACTGCGTTAATACACTCAAAAAATAAGTTAGTAGAATTATAAAAGTTAGTAAAACGTCTTGTATATCAAGTGTACTAGTTTTCAGCAATTTTTTCAGCAAAAGTTTTAGTTATATTTTTTTAGCACTAAACTAATTTCGAACTAATGTTTTGCTAATTTATTTTGCTACAAAAATTTTGCTGATAACCAGTGTTGTCATATAAGGGGGTTTCGCCCCAAATTTTGGATGTCAACTTCGGTTTGGGGTCAGATTTTTGTGGGAGGGATTTGGGGATTTCACAAAAGTTTGGGGATTTTACCCATGTGCTTAAGTACTTTTGGGGATTTCTGTTTTTTGTCTTTTTTCTGTATATTGTGTATTTTATCTTTATTTAAAATATATATTTTTCTGGTATACATTATTTTGTTAAACTGCTTTTTAAATTGATAATAATAGAAATTTTAAAGAAATGACAACCTGCCCGATTAAAATGACTGATAGGTTATTAAACAGACTTGTCCACATGTTCCCTAATCGTGTTTTAACATTGATTTTATGACTCGTGGAGACGTCAAGTACTATACCAAAATGTAATTTCGCACCTCTTGTAATTCTTTTTTAGAATTTATAGAAAATAAAAACGATAGTCTTTAGGTGGTTACATAAAGTTCCAGGGTGCAAAATATAATTAAATTTAATAAGTTTTTTCTAAAGCAATTAAAATAATTTACACTTGATCTTACTGAATGTTTTAATTTTAATATTTTTAGATTAGTATAAGAATATATTAGTACTTTTTCGGATTTTTGTTGATTTTTTTGTGCTAGTAAATTATTTTTGTAATATTTTTTTGTTTTTTTTCTAATCGATTGAAAATGAGTATTTATAATATTAACAAATAAAATTTCATTTTCATTAAAAATGGGTTTTTATTTCAAATTCGTGTTAAAAACCATTTTGTATTAATATTTTGGGATTTATAAATTTTTTTTTTTGGGGATTTTTAAGGATTTTAACTTGTCAAATGGGGATATCAACACAAACTTTCCTGGCAACACTGCTGATAACCACATTTATAGCGTGGACGATAACCAGATAGAAAAGATGTAGATGTCGCAGCTTGTCTGGATGTAGTACAGACAACGGAAATGATAATTAGAAAAACAACTCTACACAATTTCTATATTTATATTTTCAGCAAATAAATTAACTAAAGTAAAATTTCTCTACAACTTTTTTGAGTTTTTTTCATTCTACTAATATTCAGCAAAAAGTTTAGTGATTTTAGCAAGGATTTTTTAAATTTGCAATCGACTAAGTGTTAGCAAAACTTTTGCTGAGATCATTATTTTTTTTTTTTTTTTGTAAAAATCAGGTCGCTGATTTTCAGCAAACACCTTTTGCTGAAATTACCATTACCACGCTCTTTACTAATAATTTTCTGACACAGCAACATTTTTTGCTGACTTTACTAACTTTTTTTAGTGTAGTTTTTGCATCATGATAATGCTCCAGTTCACACTGCAGAAATAAATTCTCCCAGCACCGAAATTGGTCGAAAAAATATATATATATGTCCTTTATTTATTTAAATTACGTAGTAAAAGTCGAAAAATATGGTGTTAACAAAATATAATTAAAATCGCATTTATGCTTGCCATATTCCTACCTTGCTTAAAGCTAATAAAATTTTCTTTGTTTATTGCAAAAACAACATCGTAGTAGACAACCAAACATGAGTAATTAGTTTTTATAAAAAATTTCTTCAAATTCTGTATAGACGTGTTGATTGTTTCAAATATTTTTTTACGACCGTATATAGTTAATTAATAAAATTATTTGTTATATTTTAACCTCAAGGTATTTATTAATAACTGTTAAAATTTAAAGCATATTTGTGTTGTCGTTCGCTAAAAAAACGTAGATTTAAAAGAGTGTCTATAATGAAATTATTTTTCAATCAAACTTGAATTTTGTTAAAGAATTTAGCTAATAATATTGCTGAATTCTATAGATATTCCATATGCTTTAGAAAGAATAGCTATTAGGATTCAAAATAATAATAAAAAAATTGGCTGCCGATGTTTGTCGGTTTTTGCTGATTTTTATTTTTAGTCGAGATGTCAATTTTAAGACAAGAATAAATCGGGTACCGTTATTGAATATGTAATGAGTAAAATTGGATTCATAGAAGAAGAAAACAATGAAAAAAACAAAAAAGCAAAGCAAAATATGCACAAATTTGTTCAGTACCTGGGCGAAAAATGTAAAAATGCGAATAAGACGAGAAAAAAATTTTGAGCAAAATATGAAAAGTGGCTAAATGGTGGCTTAGTTTTTTAAATCTCTGAAACGGATTCTGAATTTGCTGATCCTTCTGTTTCTGTTACTTATGAACTAATAAAATATTTTACTGAAAAAAGTAAGAGGACCCAACTTTTAAATGTTTCTTCGCTTGTTAAAGCTAAGTCGTGTGATGAATTGGTTTTAGCAACAAAAGTCAGTTTATACAAATGTGGAAAAAGAGTTTCTGCGAAAACGTTAAATGAATTAAACGCTTCTTCAACGAGAGCAACTAAAATTAAAAAAGACAGTTTTCTGCCCAGCTAATATACCTATTTCATATACTCCTAAAAATGCATTGGCTTTATTTATAGACGGAGACTATAGTAAACACACATACATATAAGTTAAGGTGAACAGGCGCCAAGACCGAAACCCAAACATACACTTAAAATAATATGTCGGTAGAAAAATCTGCCAAACAGGTTTCAAATTAATTTGACCAATTTTGAACAAATTTTTAGTTGAAACACTGATTTAAACAAAGATTTTTGTTGTCTTCATTTAACACAATACTAAAAATTCTCAGTACTTTAACTAATTTTGAGTGTTAATTTTCAAAATTATTTAAAACTAATTTTTAAGAACCCATTCGTTAAATTTTACACATTTTATTGTTAAAATATATTTTCATATTTCTGTTATTACCCGGTAGATGGTGCCACCTATGATCCAAAATTTTAAAGATGGCGCTATTTCTTTCCCTTCCTATTTTTTAAAATGGCCCATATCTCGAAAACTAAGAGAGATAGAGCAAAATTGACGAAAATTTCAACTACCCCTAACCATACAATATCGACGTGAAAATGTTACCACTATCTAGGGCATTGGACCCCTATTTATAAAATAGCTCATATCTCGAAAACTAATGGCTCATATCTCGAAAACTAAGCGAGCGAGCTATAGCAAGCCCTTAGATGATATGGACTGGGACCAGGGTGGGTCCCGAGACTCTAAATTTGAATAAAATTTACGACTCAGTATACATAATTGCAAATAAAACTGTAGTTTTACTAATTTCTTACTTAAATTTAGATTTGTTAAATTTAATAAAAGAATTTGTTAAAATCAACAAATTTTATTTTAAGCTAAAAGAAAGGAATAAATTTTGTTTAAGTAACAAATTTTTCTGTTCAGCCAACAGACTTATTATTTTGAGTGTAGTTATAGATATAGATATAAAATTCGAAAAAAAACAAACCTAATGGTATTTCTGCCTCTTAAAAAAGGAAAACTTTTCGACCTACAATATTTTGGACTCCTAAAGTGTAAGTGGAACTATGTGGACTTGTCGCTCACTAGATTTTTGTTTGCCCCCCTTACTAACCTTGCCGATGTATAAGCATTACTGGATTTATTAACTTCATCTTCTAATGTTAACATTTTAGCTTTTGTTTGTTCAAATTCCTTTTGCATTTCAACCATTTCCTGTGTATGCATATCTTCACTTTCTAAAAGGTGGGCACGTAGACGTTCTAAATCTTTGCGTAAAGTAGCATTTTGTTCCATAACATCAGCTTTTTCTTCTTGGACCAATTTTTGATTGGTTTGTTCGGTCAATAGGTTGGTAGTTAATATATCGGATTTTTCTTTAAGGAAATTAATTTGATCTTGTAATTTTTCTTGTTGTTTTTGCAAATCCGAAATGGTCAATTCTAATGTAGGACATTTATCACAAGGTTTGTGTTCAACAACTTGTTGTTGCTGCTGCTGTACTAAAAGAGTCAAACGTTGTATTTCCATATAGTATTGCATATTTTCGGAATGTTTTTGTTGTAAAGCTTTAATCATTTCTTGTTTTTCATAATTTAATGCTTCTAGGGATTTTTGTAAGTCTGCGGTGGATAAAAGTTGTGTTTCTAATTCGGCAATACGGCCTAAATGACTGACATTTTCAGAATTGCTGTTTGCTGAGGAAGTTTCTTTTGAGGTTTGTAGTTCGATTTCTAAAGCTTTAAAGTTTTCTTGCAATTTTAGATTTTCTTGTTTTAATAAATTCAATTGTGTGATATCAGTCGTCGAAATTAATTGAAATTCTTCTTCTAGTTCTTTAAGTTTTTCTGATTTATTTTTAAGCTCTTGTAAAAGGTCCTCTATTTTTTGTTGTTTTTCCATTAACTTCTCCTCCATTAATAATTTACTATCCACTAAAGCTTCCGCCTCTTGTAGATAACTTTGTAAAGTTTTTACTTCTTCTTTTAAGCTTTCAGTGACTATATCTTTAGCTAAAATCTCCTGTTTATATTCTTGTGCTTCTGTTGCGGTTAGCTTAAAGCTTTCTTGTAAATTATTTAAATAGTCTTTTTGTTGTTCCTGCAAAAGCTGTTGTTCTCTTAAAGCTTTTTCTGATTCTTCTCTCTTTTGTATAGCTTCTAAAAGCTGATCCTTTTGTTTTTGCATAGCTGCTACCAAATCTGCATGATCTTTAGCTAACGAGCTTAATTGTTTTTCTAAACTTTCACATTTTACTTGATATTCTGTAAGGGCCTGGTAGCTTTCTTGATTTTCTTCGCGCTTTGAGGTAAAATCATTAAATTTTAGTAGTAAATTACATTTTTCCAATTCTAACGTTTCGACTTGTAAATTAAGATCCTTTTCTTTTGTATTTAAATTCTCACATGTACGTTGAGATTCTCTTAATTTTTCATTCATGGTCTGATTCGCTTTTTCCAACTCTTCTATCTTTTCATTGAGTTCTATATATTCTTGTTCTAATGTCCTATTAAGATTACTACATTCTTCTAATTGCGTTTCCAATTGTATAATATTTTCTTCATTATTTTCAGATATTGTTTCCAATTTATTGCGTTTATAATTTTCTAATTCATTCAACAATATTTCATTGTTTTTCATTAGTTCATCACATTGTAATATATATTGTGAAATGTCAGCCTCTAAAGTTTTCTTTTCATGTTCCCACACTAATTTACTGTCTTGAAGATCCATTACTTCGGCAGATATATGAGCTAAATTACGTTCGGTTGTCTCAAGCTTAGAAAGTTTATCTCTCAAATTTTTATACAATTTTTCTATATCATCATTATTTATGATCTTCAAATCTTCAGAGGTGAAAGCTTTCAATAGCAATTTTAATTTTTCCAAAGAAAAGCTTTCATCTTCATCATCTTCATCTAAATCGGTTACAAATTGTTTTTCATCGGCTATGGCTCGTGAAAAATTGGAATCAGTTAATCTTTCTAATTCACATTTTAAAGAATTATTTTCTTCACTTATAGCTTTAAGCTTTTCTTCCAATTCGTTGCTATTGTTAAGAGTCTCAGTTTCACATTCAGCATTTAACTGCAATTGTTGATTTTCATAGTTAAGTTTTTGTATCTTTTGTTCCATCTCATTGACTCTCTGCTGTAAGCTTTTCTGAGCTTGTACTTCCAATTGTAGAGCCTCCTTTTCTTGCTCCGATATAAGCAAACGTTTTTCTAATTCTAGAGACTTTTTAAGGCTTTCTTTCATAGTAGATATCTCTTCGGCTATTTTAAGCTTCTCTTCACTTAAAGCTTTTAATTGCTCTTGAGCTATAACAGCTTCGGCAGCTTTTTCTTTTAAGTCAGTTATCTTAAATTGTTGATCTTCTAAATCGATTAAAGCCATTCTAAGCTTTTCAGCTAAATTATCATTTTCCGTTTGCATAGATTTAATATTGTCTTTTAAAACTGATATTGAAAGATCTTTTTCCATTTCTCTATCTTGTAATTTTAGCGAAAGGCTGCCATTTTCTAAAGTCAATTCCGAAACGCGATTTTCTAATTCCACAATTTTATCCTTAAGCTCTTCTTTAGTGGGTGGTGTAGCTGGACCCGAAGAATTGGCATCTTGTTCTCGTACTACTATAAATTCATCTTCACTTTGTTTGCTTGTTGAACTATTCGAAGATTCAGAAGTTTTTTTAGCTTTTGTGACTTTCAATTCTTCCAGTTCTTTAGATAAAATATCCAATTTTTGATTCAAATCTTCTTTTTCTTGTTCGGCATCGATTCTTAGCTCTTTAATTCTTTGTAATAATTCCTGATTATCCAAGGATTTCTTTTCTAATAATGCTTGCAACTCTGCCATTTCTTCAATAGTTTGTTTTAATTCTTTAGCATGTTCTTCGAGCTTTTCTTTAATGTCTTTATTCTCTTGTTTTGTTGAGAGATTTTCTTTTTGCATTTGCTCAGAGAGTTTTTTATATTTAGCCATTTCTAATTCCGAACTTACGAATTTTTCTTCTTGAGCTTTTTTTAAGGCGTCATTATCTTTTGTGACTTTTGTAAGCTTTTCTTGTAAATCCATTTTAAGCTCTAACATATTTTGAATAGCTAAGTTATGTTGAGTGTCTAGTTCTTCTAAAGAATTATTCAATTGCTTATTCTCTTCTTCTAGGTGTTGTATACGTTTTTGTAATTCTGCATTTTGAGCTGTAGATCCGACACCACCCAAACGTTGTATTTTAGATTTAGTGCCACCTTTGACCGAAGCACCCAATGGTATTTCTTCCAATGTAATATTAACCATCTCGTTGCCATTGCCACTGGAAGTTTCCGAACTATGATCATTATCGGTTTTATTATTGTCTGGTTCCCAGCACCAACTATCTTCCAAATTTGAGGCATTGTTATCGGTGGGCTAAAAGTAGATAATTTGGCAAGAAAAAAAATAATTAAAATTTTATATGAAACATGTTTTTTCATACACAATAAACAATTAACTAAACAGTGTTTATTGCCAAGTCAAAAATATTAAATTAACAATAAAAAAAATATATTACACCAAATTTATATTTATTATTGTAAAACGTGCACGAGTCATAAAATTTGTTCAACTTTTGTAAAACCGTTTTTAGTTAGTTCAAACTCAGGCTTTAACAACAAGTGTGAAAGATTTTATAGAATTTTTCAGTTTTTAACTGGGTTAAAGATTTGAATAAACAAAAAGGAATGTTTTTAAATAATTACTAATGTTAGATTTAAAATTTTTGTTAAAAGTAAGTGTTCATTAGTTTTTTTTCAACATGATTTAATTAAATTTAATATAATTTTAATAAGCTTAATTAAATAATAATTTACATCAAACAAATATTTTGTTTTTTAATGTAAAGAATTAGAAATACGGCTGAAAAATTACTCGAAAAAGACTCCCAAACGATCAAAAATACGACCAAAAATCACTCAAAAAAGATTCGCAAATGATTAGAAAACGACTAATAAATGACTCGAAAAAGCCTTACAAATGATTAGAAATACGAGTCAGAAATGAGTCGAAACTGATAAGAAAAGTGAATCATAAAAGACTCATCAAGAAGAGTCGCGGGTAGGGTACCATTTTCTCCCGACAAAACAGTCATTTATGATCAGAAAATGAGCTCAATTATGATCATTTTAATCGTCCAGAGGAGTCATAAATGACTCGAATGTGATCAAAAATTTCATAAAATGCTAGGTGGGGTGATGGTTGTTTTTATACATACATTCACATTTTTTTTACATGTATGTGTGTACATTTAGTGTATGTGTGCAGAGCATCAGGGATGGGAAATGAGGTTTTTGTTTCAGTATAGAAAAATTTTGAATTTTTTAAATTTTTTTCCATTCTAACTTCGGCAAAGACCATTAAAATGATAGGCTAAACGAGTTCGAAACTAGTAAGAAACTTAAAAACAATGATTTTTCAAAATAATAGTTCAATTGTTTCAACTTTTCCATCTGTGAACATCATCAAATATCGGGAATATTTTTTCAAAATATGGCAACATTGTAGAGAGTGTGAAAATTAAAATATGCGAGTATGAGAGAAAACGCAGATAATTTAATTTTTAATTTAGAGAGATTCCGCTGTGCGTTTTTAATTGTCAAAACTCTATATAAAAAAAATAAACGCAGAGCATGCCGCAAGGTTGTATCTCTTACAGTGAGGTTACACGATCAAGATTTTGCTTTCAAGTTGATAACACATACTGCATGTCAAATTCAGTTGAAATTGAAGCTGTGACGTAGGCTGCATGCAACTTGATAGTCAATTTTGCTTTCAAGATGCCGTCGTCAAGGAAAGAACTAAAAATGCTCGCCTCTGTGGGCTGTTTCCGCACTGTAGGCTGTTCGAAAAGACTTTATTTTTTTCTTCACATATTCCACAAACATTTTCATGTCAGCAGAAATTGATTTTTTATTTATTTTTATTTTTAAATCATTTCGTCGATATACCGAAATATTCACATTCCGTATTTTATTAATCGTGTTTTATTGCGCCACAATATTTATAAAAAGAAAAATAAATTTACAAGAAATTGATCAGCTGTTTAAAACTTGACGTTTTCTCAAAACTTGAAAGCAAAAATTGATATCAAGTTGCTGTTCAATTTTTAAAATGTGAGTGTGTTAGTAAAAAAATGTGTGTGTATTGAAACTTGAAAGGCAAAAATTGATCGTGTAACCCCTATGTTAATCACTTTAATTTTTTCTACAATATAGTGGCGCCTTTACCGGCAAAGGCATTCATTTTCATATAAAATATTGTGGTTGAGAAGCACTTACAGGGCATTTAATAGCTTCGGACTTCAAAATTGAAGGTTATTTTTAACTTGCTTGGGATTTAAGCGAGGAATCGGCAAACCATGAATTCAAATTAAATAACACGAAAAAAGAAAAATATTTGCCTTTGTATAAAAGTAGTTTGTAATAGAAATTAAAATTAATTTGATCAAAATTACTGCAATGTAATGGAAATGAAAAATAATAAAAACAAAAGTAATGACATTTTTTCATTATAATTGAGTATATGTAATGGCATTAAAAATGATTAATGCTCAATACAAAAAGTTAATTACTCCCAACTGTGATTAATATTAAGGTGTTGTCATCATTGCAACAAAATTTTAATATTTTTATAAAGAAATCATAAATTTGAACATCGAAAGACCTTTGTGTCGTAAATGCAAAAAAACATATAAAAAATGTCCAATGGTACAAATTGAAACTGCTGCTGAATCTTTAAGCGGCATGCGTGCAAATGCATATTTTTCAACATTTTAAAACTAATGCCAACAACGACAATGAAGTTTAATGCGTTTGGAGTATTGTTTGACGGAATGTATTTAACACAAAACCATTGAAGCGTCAAACTTAAACATAACATATTCATTAAAAAAAATATAAAAATGAAATACAGAACAAATTTAATAGTGGAAAATAAACAAACTAAAAATAAATATATTACCAACCAACTAACTAACTAACCTAAATGGATGGCCATTGAAAATTTAGCCCGTCATAGGCCATTGTGCAGAATAATGTCATATATGATGAACATACCGATGAGGCCAAAGTAACAAGAAAAATCAACGTGAACAAATAGAAAAATATATGAATCCATTAATATCCACACGAATTTATGAAAGTGGTTTACAAAAAATTAACCACATAAAAGTTTTAAACTTAAACATGTGTTCATAATTTAAAGATTTTTTTTTTAATTTTAAGTTTATATATTCAAATCAGATCATCACTTGAAATACTAGTAATTTAATTTTAATATTTTCATTACATAAAATTTATAATTTATTGACAATTTTTATTTAAATCTATTAAATACTTTGTTTATTAAATACAATAGATTTTACGAGCTGTTTAATATATTTTTTTTTACTTATTTATTTGTTATTAAGTATTAAACACTTTAGAACATTCATTGCTTTATGACTTAATATCTCATAACAATGTTTAAAAAACTGTGGTTTTACTTTATGATTATATTTTATTTTTAAATTTTATTTAAATCTGTTTGAGAGAAAAAAAAAACAAATTTGCCTTGTGGTTTTTTATAGCTATAATTTTTAAAATATTGTAGTTTCTGTCTTAAATCTTGTAAAAACCAATTTCTTGAAATTTATTTTAGTTTTTATCGGTTTTAAATTAAAAACCATGATGGAATTCCCTAGTTTTTTAAAAGATTGTGGAATTGAATAAAAGTTATATTATATAATTTTAAAAGTTAACCCCAATTCTAGTGACTGCATATCCTATATCTAGTGACTGCGGAAATAAGGCGAGTATTATTTGTTGATTCTGTCATTTCCCAGCGTACTTGGCAGATATATTAAAAACTAATGATCGAACTTTAGACATGCCTTAGCTCCGGAATCGGTTAGGATTTTTTCAACGTATAAATTTTACACTTCTCCTGTCTCATAAATCTACATACAAAAAAGTTATAAATTTTGTTTACTTTGATCATTTTTTTAATTATCTTATAAAAATTCAGTTTTTGTGTTATTGTGTTATTTTATAATTTAAAAATAGCAGAAAAAGCTACTAAAAATAAATTAAAAATGACCATACAGAAAAAGCTGCTGAAATTAGCAGATTTTTTTTTTGTTAAATACTAGTAAAATAAGAATATCAAAAATAAAACTGCTAAATAGCAAAAATTAAACTGCCATCTTTAAAATTTCGGATTGGCGACATCTACCGGATAATAACAGATATTTTGAAATATTATATTTTAACAATAAATTGTGTAAAATTTAACTAATGGGTTCTTAAATCGAAAATTAAAAAAATAATTTAGAAAATAAATATTCAAAATTAGTTAAAGTACTGAGGATTGTTAGTATTGTGTTAAATGAAGATAACTAAAATCTTTGTTTAAATCAATGTTTCAACTAAAAATTTGTTAAAAATTATTCAAATCGATTTGAAACTCGTAAAAACATAACCGTTAAAAAACTAAATTAAAATCAAATTTTTATTTGTATTAAAAAAATTTAAATAAAAATATTTAAAAATTTTAATTTTTTCTGATGTCCTGAGTCTACCAATAATCACCAAAATTATTTGCTGATTTTAGCAGGGTTAATCGTCATTTTCAATTAACTAAAATTTAACTCAAATATAACTTAAATTTTGCATATTTAAGAACTTTATTTTTGCTGTTCTTATCTTAATAATATTCACAATAGCAAAGAAAAAAAATATACCTACATCAGCAGTAGTTTTTTAAAAATTTTTAGTACCTTTATGGAAAAATTTTACAGATTTTTTCTATTAGTGTGTGATGCGGCGTTCGCAGTACGATTCTTAAATACGTTTATGTAAAAGTAAAACATATCAGTTCATACTTAAAAATTAACCCCTAAATTCATAAACGCTTTGTAAAATTATAGGAGGTTTATTGAACAAATTTTGTGTAAAAATGACGTTTTGTAAACCTGCTATAACTTTACAAAGCATTTATGAATTGAGGGGTAAGTGTTTAAGTTAAACATATCGAACAGCTGTTCCTTAACAATTGTAAAAAAAAACCAAAAATTTAACAAAATTTCCCAAAAAGTTATTTTTTCTTCGGCTTTTGGCATTATCCAACCTTATAATTGCTATAAAGTGAAATAACATTGTCCGCCCCAGTCGGAAACAAGATTTTTCAATTTCTAGTTAAGGGACAACTTCATGGCTGTTTTTGGATATTTTCGTTCCCGGAAGCAAAATGTAATTAACTGTTTTGTTCATCTACCACTTTAATACGAAAAAATCGCATTTTAACTAGTTTTTATTTAAATTTAGTTTATTTTATTCAATTTTAATTTTTTTATTTTGCTTGTTGTGTCATCTTCTGCTTCAAACATGTCATTCAACACCAGTTGATATCAAACTTATCGTATTTAACAACGTGTTTAAAAATTAAACCCGATAATTTAGCGTGTTTAAAGGCAGAAAAATGTACTATAAAACAACTCAGTTAAACATGTTTAACGATTAAACACGTAAAATCGAGTTAAAAACGTATATGTGAACGCCGCATAAGTTGTCATTTCCAAGTGAGAAGTTCTAAAATATATATACTATTATATCGTAATTCTTCTTAGCTCATAAGTTATTTCAAAAGTCTTGGCCTAGTATTTATAATACCAACAATAAAAAAATTTCCTAATACTACTAATTCCAAAAACAAAAAACACTTGTTTAAATTAACTAATATTTAAACAATAAAAAAAAAACGTATGATAAACTTTATTACTCATTTAAAAAACTATGTTATTTGAAGATATGAGCAACAGTAAAAGTAAAAAGGAATTAAAAATAAAAAAACAAACATATTTGTTTGTATAAACGAAATGAAAAAAACTCCCCAACAAAAATAACTACAATGGTTTAGATGATGATGGCAATCGATCATGTGTCAGTATATACAAATAAGATAAAAAATCGGTTAAATAAACAAAACTCAAATAGATAACAGAATGAAAGTAACGGGTAAAAACACTTGACTATACAATAAATATTGAAAAAACCGCCTTATTCTAGAAAAGGGGGAATATTTCAATGTTGAAGAAACGATTTTGCTAAGTTATAAGGAAGATTGAATGATAAATTTGACAAGATTAAAAAAAAACGAAAGGATGCGGTTATCGGTAAGAATAACGGTATATTTCAGATTATTTAAGTAACGGTATTTTAAAGGTAACGTAATTTCATTTATTTCAAGGTTACGATATTTCAGTTATTTTGGTAAGGGCATTCAAAGGATAACGCTATTTCGATAACGGTATTGTAGGGATAAAGGGAGTAATTTAAAAAGGTTTTGAATCAATAACATTATTTTAGAGGTATTGCCTAACATTCCTGCATTTTATAAATTTTTAAAATTTATATAAACTAACTCGTACACACAGAAAAAACATTGGTAGAAAATCGGTTACAAGTACGAAAAATCAATACAGTTGTAAGAATTTCAATTGAAATTCTCAATGGTTTAAAATTGCTACAAATTTTATATATTAGTTACTATAATAATATAACAGTAATTAATTGAAAACATCTACAACAGAAATATCAGTTGCTTTTGCTAATTTAAGACATAAAACAAATCAGTAAACTGATTCTGTTTTTACAACAAAATTTAATATGGTATAATATGAATCAGTCCCAAATATTTGGGACTACGACATATAATTTGATCATAACAAACTATGATGTGCGTCACTATAAACTGTAACACATCAAGAGTTTTGCTCTTTTTTTTGCTTCAATATTCTTCTTAGCATTTCTATCCGGAACTTTTTGGACTTTAAATGTTTTAAGACCAGCTTTAGCTTTAACTCGGCGCACAAAACTTTCCGAACATTGCACGCGCCAGGCCACTTCGCGACCAGAAATGTTTGGAAGAGCCAGCAAAAGCGTCTCAACCTTTTTGGCTTTCGCGTCGTTCGTTACCAGTTTTGCTTTACCTGTTCCAGGCTTTCTTTCAATTTTTAGGTCTTTGTTGAACTTTTTGACCACTCTGGAAACACATTGCCTGGTCACGTGGACTTCCCTAGCAACTTTTGTATAACTCCAATATGGTTTTTTTTTGAATTATTTGAATAATTTTTGTATGCACTTGTCTTGGATTATCCATTGTGAACTAACTAACAAGTCAAATTTGACAAACTGATACATTTTAAAATCTGACACATTTTTCAAAGATATTGTGATTAAGAAAAATAATTTTGATTAAAGGTGAAAAAAGTTATTAAGAAAAATGGGTGTTACACTTTATAGTGACGCACATCTTATTTCGATCTAAAATTTTGTTTTCAGATAAAGGAATCAATATTTAGTTGCTAAGATTAGAAAAAATGGCATTTCGAATTCTTTTTCGGTCATAACATTAAAAAGCCCTAATTTAAACCTCTTTGGTATTGGTCACCGAAAGAAATCGAATACTTGTTGTAATTTCAAAACCTTTCAAATATTTTTATTCAAACACCAAAAAACAAAATTAAAATATAAATATAAATGCAAGTTTTAACAGTAAAAATAAAACTAAAACAAAAAAACTTGTAAAAATTAAATTTAGAAACAAATTTCGTATTGAAACCAGAATTGCAAGTAACAATTCAAAAGGTGCTTTTCTATCTGTGGCAAAATAAAAAAAAAAAATCTAAAACAATCTTGAAGGTCTATTGTTTAAGATTTGGTCTAATACTGAATAGATGAAAACAAAATATTGAAAATACATGTATTTGTGATATTTTCGTGTCAATTCAACATACGGTAAAGAATAATTAACAATTTATTTTTGTTATTGTTGCATGTTATTGTTGTATGAAAAATAAATTTAAAAATTAAATGCTCATATAGTATTACTTTTTCGCGATATTATGTTGCAGATTTTAAATTATCTAATAAAAAAGTTAAATGTTTTGAAAAATATATGAAATTTTTTTATTTATTAGGAGTAATAAAAATTTAAATTAGTGTAGTAACCAATATATGGTTGTATATTTAAATTCGATTCCTACAACCGCTAACAGCTTTTGATTTCTCGTTGCTTTAACTAATATTTTCGGTTATAACAACAATCCCTAGTAATAAAAATCAGTTGCTTGAACAAAAACTCGGAAGGAAAGAAATTGGAATAAAATTACGTGATAGTACATGTGACCGCATAAATTCGATTGGCAACAAATTCGGTTGCGAAGACGAATATGTTTTCTGGGTGTATTGAATAAAATTTTAACTATTGAAATTACCGGTTATCGGTAAGGGTAATGCTATTTAAGATCGATTCGGTAACGGTATTTTAAGGGTTACGCTATTTTATTTATTTCGGTATTTTAGGGATAACGGCATTTTAAGGATAACAGTATTTCGGTAACGATATTTTAAGGCTAATGGTATTTCAGTTATTTTGGTAACCATATTTTAAAGGTAACGGCAGTCAGTTATTTCGGTGAATTCAGAAAATTTTTTTAATAAAAAAAAAACAAACTAAAATTAAAACAAAACGAATTTATCAACTACCCAGGTAGAAAAATACAACCGGCACAATATCGGCCCGGTATTGGAGACGGTAGTACATGTACTGGCTATGTGTCGGATTTTCAACTTTCACTGTACTCGCATGTTGTCGAAATGATAACACCAATAAACGCTTGGTCGTAGTTATTTCCCAACGTTGGCGCAGGCTTGGGATTTTATTTTTTTGGTATTATCCCATTACATTTAATAACAAATTTTGTAGTTTGCTAGTACTTTACTGTCCTTTTATTGTACATCACAGATTTTTAATGTATTCTTTCGAAACTTCACAAGAAAATAATCGCGATGTGTCTCTTACATAAATAGATGTGTAATATATGTAAAAATACGTAAAATTTGTAAAATTGTTAATTTTAATAAATTAAAAAAAGCTCGTTAATTTTCATAAAACAGTACTGGCAAAGCACGCTTTAAGTAGTACCGGCATTTCTCTCCCAGTACAATTTTTGTTGTAACGTCGGCAATTTCTACCTGGGTACATGTTTGTAAAATACGCAATAACCACGTGCAATGACCAAAAGCAAAAAATTTAAGATAACGGTAACGATATTTTAGGGATAACGGTATTAAATTTATTTTGGTAGCGGTATTTTAAGGATATCGATATTCGGTATCGGTATTTTAGGGTTAACGGTAGTCAGTTATTTCGATAACGGTATTTTAAGGGGTCAGTTGAAAGGGTTTTAAATCGATAACGGTATTGCCTGCCAACCCTGAATCAAACATTGAAAATCGTAAAAACGCCCTTAATCGCTTAATTGAATGTAACCGTCTGGGCATATTTTTTTTTAAGAGACACAACACTCAAGAAAATATTCCTATTAATGAAAGGTGGTAAAGATGAAGGGCTTCAAATATGGCAACACTGTAATTGCGCGAGATGTTGAATCTTAGAACAGTTGTTGGGCGCCATTGGATGAAGAGTTGGCGAAAATTGTTGAAGCTTTTCAGTTCATAGCCCTGTTATATTATTTTGCTTTGGTGGGGTTAAGTGCTATGGGAACACCGAAGGCGAACTCTGCGATATAGGGATAGAAAAAACTTATATATACTAGTATTATTTTTCAGGAATTTATGTTGCCTTGGATAAGGATCGAACCCGCAACCTTATGTGTAACAGTTCAAAACGCAGACAGCGTCCAATATTTTAGTATAACACACATTTTTCTGAATAATTTTCTTTAAGAAATGTGTGAGATTTCAAAATGCATCGGTTTTTAATGCATCGGTTGCGTGACCAGGCAATGCGTGTTCAGAGTGGTGAGAAAGTTCAACAAGGACCTAATAATTGAAAAAAATCCTGGAACGGGTAAAGCAAAAGGACCAGAAACAAAACCAAAGCCAAGAACGTGGAGAAGCTATTGGGCGATTCCAAACATTTCTGGCCGCTAAGTGGCACGGTGCGTGCAATGTTCGGAAATTTTTGTGCGCAGAGTTAAAGCGAAGGTTGTGCTTAAAACATCTAACGTTCAGAAACGTTCTGATAGCAATGCTAAGAAGACCGTTGATTCCCAAAAACGAACAAAACTTCTCTGTGTACACTGATTTAGTGGCATACTCTTTAATTTTGAAAATTTATGACTTCATTTTCAAAACTGGGCACCTAATTCATAAAAAAATACAGAACCTTTTTAAAATTTTCCATTCAATTATATTTCATACAACTTTTGCCTGGGAATTTTAATTATTTTAATTCTAAATAAATATTCAAATTTTAATTGATTTAATAACAGTAATTTTCAATTTAAAATAACAATCTTTTCATTATACTTACAAAATTTGTATTACAAATAAAAAAAAAATAAATGTAATAAATAAAATCTATTAGACAGATTGTTGAAGGTGTAAATTTCTAATGAATTATGTACCAGGAAGCTACCCCGATGGGTAGCTTTATTAAGAGCTAAATTTTTAACAAATTCAATTAACTTTCCGATTTGGATTGGATATTTGATTAAAGATTTTAAACAAGTTAAATCGGGCCCATTATTGGATTAACTCTTATATTACATTATAAATACATTTTTCTCAGTGTTTTACTTAAAAAATTCAGAAAAAAAGGAAAAAGTTTATTTAAAAAAATAAACATTTACAAAAACGTTAATTAAAACTGATAACAGCAATACATTAAATGTCTACACCCATTTCATAAACATATTTACAAGATAAGATAAGATAAAATAAAAAATATTGTTGAGATATGATTTAAGCAACAAAACTAAGCACAATAATCATAATTCTAAATAAACTTTTTTTTTAAAAGATTTGTATGAATATGTATTATTAAAAAATGAGTCAGTATTTTTATAACACTACCCAGCAAAAAAAATTTCTATATCAAAAATTGCTTCTATTTCGGCATTTTCATCGATGAATTTAACATAGGGTTGTCAATAGAACGGAATCATTCTTCTATTATTCATTCTTTTATGATTTTCCTAAACAACTTTTTTAAAACTTATTTATTCACATAATTTTTGTTCGAATTTGTTTTAAAACATTATATTATTATATAATCATTATAATATAAATGTTTCAACACAATATATTATGTGCCTAAATAACTTTCGAAAAAGTTGTTACAGAAAAACAACATCCGAAGAATCATAAAAGAAAGCTTCCGTCGTATGACAAGCCCATATCAAATTCATCGATGAAAATGTAGAAGTAGAAAAACTTTTTGATAGAATTATTTTTGATGGGCTAATTTACATTCTGCATTATAACACTATGGAACATTTTTGGGATTATTGTCTGGGGGGTGAGAAATTCCAAGTCAGGGTGATGGTACTAGGTCAGTATAGTAAAACCCTCAAAGGGTTTGGCGTTCGTATGTGTCATTTTTTTTTATGACCTTTTAAATTTTTTCCTTATCTTGATGTTTTTTCGCTTAGTTGTAACTCGAGAACCACTTGTCCGATTTTGATGAAACAAATTTAGAAAAATTTAGAATTACAATTTCTTTAATCCGTTCATATAACATTTTTCTTTATTATCAACAGTTTTGCCGGTAAAAATAAATTTGTGGAGAAAAAAAAATATTTTTTTGCCTAAAAATTCAAATTTTTTATGAATTTATGAATTTAAAAAAAAAATTTTAATTTTTAGGCAAAAAAATATTTTTTTTTCTCCACAAATTTATTTTTACCGGCAAAACTGTTGATTATAAAGAAAAATGTTATATGAACGGATTAAAGAAATTGTAATTCTAAATTTTTCTAAATTTGTTTCATCAAAATCGGACAAGTGGTTCTCGAGTTACAACTAAGCGAAAAAACATCAAGATAAGGAAAAAATTTAAAAGGTCATAAAAAAAAAATGACACATACGAACGCCAAACCCTTTGAGGGGTTTACTATACTGACCTAGTACCATCACCCTGACTTGGAATTTCTCACCCCCCAGATTGGCTGTTGTACTGTGTAATTAACTTATAATTATATCTTAGACCTATAAAATAACTTAAGTCATCAAAATCATGCTCCCAAACAGTCGTCTGAGAAGTCTGAACTATTTTGTAATTTTATGAAGCCCAATGGAAATTATTAAGATTTTCGAACATTACAGAATTAAACAGTGACATGCATATATTTAAAATTTATGATGAAGAATCCAAATACCAAAATGAAATGGTTGAAAAATGTTTTGAATAAATAATTTATTTTGATCAAAATTCATTTACATTGCCACATAGTTCAGCTGCTGCAGAAAGAAAATTTGCACAGCTTATTTTAAGAAAAACAAAGTTTCAAAATAACCTTGATTTTAAAACTATTAATAATAGTTAACATAATGCAATCAAAAGAGTTGTGCAAAAACCAAAATCATTCCCACTATGTGTGGTGTGCCACATATTTTTTATACCTCAATAACACAGTGACAAATTAAATTTAAGTTTTTTAGTTATTAACGGTGGGTCTCATACTGAAAGTTTTAGAGTTAACTAATACTTAGTTAATCCAAAAATTTGTTGTTGTTCCGAATACAATTTTTTGACATTTTCTTTTATTTAATATTTAAGTTAAAGTTAAACCTACAGTATGAGACCCACCATAGTAAGTATTTAATATGTTAAAGAATTTTATTTTTGTTTTTTGTTAACTCTAAAATACAAATTTTGATAATTAAATTTAAATAATAACCCCTAATTTTATAAACGCTTTGTAAAATTATAGGAGGTTTATTGAACAAATTTTTTATGAAAATGACGTTTTGTAAACCTGCTACTATAACTTTACACAGCATTTATGAATTGAGGGGTAAATATTTTAATATATTTAAATAAAAACTAAAAAACTTTAAATTTTGGTTATTTTTTTTTTCTCAGTTGGTAACTTTTTTTAAATATTTTGGTTACAAAAAAATTTTGTTGGTGGCAACACTGATTATATAGCAAAAAATACTCTTTTGTGAGAAAAACGTTTAAAGAGTATACAAAAGGGATGATAAATGGGATTTCTAAAATAGTACTAACGAGCTTTAAAAATAGTGCTTTTATGAAAAAACCAAACTGTTCAGAGCTTTGAAGAATTAATTCCTTAATTCAATTTTTCAATTCTGAATTAAAAATTCGATGAATTAATTCACTAAGCAATATATATTGAATGGAATTAATTCATATTTGCTTTCGTTCGATTTATTTTGTTACGAATTAATTCAATTGCAATAGTTCTTTTTATTAAATCAAATGAATTAATTCACTGGTGAATTAATTCCTTATTGAATTAATTCACTACTGAATTCGTTCAATTTCATTTTCGTTCAGTGAATTAAAAAAAATAAAATTACGTTCAGTGAATTAAAAAAAATAAACTTACGTTCAATGAATTAAAAAAAAAATAATAAGTTCACTGAATTGAAAAAAAAAATAAAATAAGTTCACTGAATTGAAAAAAAAAATAAAATAAGTTCACTGAATTCAAAGCCTGTTTTCTGCCGTTCAGTAGAAGAAAACAATAATCTACAAATAAATTTTTTAAATAAGCAATTTTACAGCGTGTGCTAGTAAAAATAAACAAAATAGAAACCGGATGCTGTTTATCAACCTACATGATTCAAAAATAAATCCTTTTACTATTAAAAATAAAAACTTTACAGATATAGATAAATTTGGAAAAAAAATATAACTATTAATTTTTCAAACTAGTTATATAGTTATATTTTTTTCCAAATTTATCTATATCTGTAAAGTTTTTATTTTTAATAGTAAAAGGCTTTATTTTTGAATCATGTAGGTTGGTAAACAGCATCCGGTTTCTAATTTGTTAACTTTTACTAGCACACGCTGTAAAATTGCTTATTTAAAAATTTTATTTGTACATTATTGTTTTCTTCTACTGAACGGCAGAAAACAGGCTTTGAATTCAGTGAACTTATTTTATTTTTTTTCAATTCAGTGAACTTATTATTTTTTTTTAATTCACTGAACGTAATTTTATTTTTTTTAATTCACTGAACGAAAATGAAATTGAACGAATTCAGTAGTGAATTAATTCAGTAAGGAATTAATTCACTTTTTTTCCGTTCGATTTATAAAATTGAACGCGTTCACCGGTGAATTAATTCATTTGATTTAATAAAAAGAACTATTGCAATTGAATTAATTCTTTGAATTTGTTGTTTGATGAACGCATTTAGTTGAACGAATTCAGTGAATTACTTAAGAAAAGGAATTCATTCAATTGTAGAGAAAATTGAATTCGATTGGTAGTGAATTCATTCAAAAAGGAATTAATTCTTCAAAGCTCTGAAACTGTTAAATACATATACAAAATTTTAGTTATATTTGAATAAATTTTAGTTAACAGAAAATAACAATTTAACCTGCTAAAATTAGTAATAAATAATAATTAGTAGACTAAAAATCACCAAAAATTTTAAATGTAGAAAGCTTTTTTTCTATTTTTTTTAATACGAATAAAAATCTAGTCTTCTGAAATCAGCAGTTTACTATTTTTAGCAACCATTTCCGTTGATTTTAGCGGGATAGACTGCTATTTTCATTCAACTAAATTTAACTTAAAAGTAACAAAAAATTTTGTAGATATAACAGTTTATTTTTGCTATTTTTACTCTACTAATATTAATATTTTTTGCAGATTTTACAGTATAATTTGTTATTTTCAATGAACTAAAAGTTAAATATAAAAAATATATAAAAAAATCTGCTAATCTTAGCATTTTCTTTTGTAAGGCCTTTTTTGCTTAGTTTTTAGTAGCTTTTTCTGCTATTGTTATAGGTTTATATCTGTAAGGGTTCAGAATTTAAAAACCCTGATTATCGTACTTGACTTCGTTTTAAAGCGAATATTATTTTTAAGTTATTTACAGGTCTATTAAGAATATTTTCGATTGAACAGATTGATTGACAATCCAATCAAATGAATTTAATGATTGCATTAGGTGCATTAAGAATTCATTCGATGCTTCGAAATAGGTTTTAGGTATCCAACCATTCAGAAATAAAAATCGAATGAGTGTATTCTTTAGGAGCTCTGATGGGGGAAAACATTTTACTCGTTTAAAAAAATACAAAAATTTCTTGATCTCTTAGTTCTCCTAATTTTTAATAATTTGTTTTGTATACATACGTATTTTAATAAAAAAAACGAAAGAACATTTTTTATATGTTTAACTTGAGTTTTCAATAGTAACATCTAATATTTTAAATATTTTCAACATAAGTATTTTTTCTATATCTCTGAAAATTAAAAAAGCACAAAAAATTTAATAATCGAAAAATGTGTAAATACCCAGCAAAAACAGACATTACCGAGTAATTAAGCGAGTAAGTAGCACACAAAGGGTTTCACTACTTACCAGGCTATTTATCGCAACATTACTTTTGTTCGCGATGTCCAAAAATTCATGGGTGGTCATTGCCCTCTCGCTTACAAAAAAGTGCGAGTAATGAGTTACCCATAGTGAAAGAATAAGTAGTTACTCACAAAGATAGAATAAGTGGTTTCTCAGAAGTTAGGAAATAAGTGGTTACCCTACATTGTGAAATAGTTGGCCATATTAAAAAATATAAATTTTTACCTCGGAAAATTTTCTATTCAGTTGGAAAAATGTTCGAAACAATTTAATAAATAAAATATTAATATAAAAAAGGCTAAATCAGTACTTATTTAATCAATTACCAGTAAGTGATTACTTTGCAAGAATATATAAGTACTTCTATAACTTAATACCAGTAAGTCATTATTTTGTACTTTAAAGTAATCCAAATGGTAATGGCCTATCATTACTTGGTAATCCGTATGGTAATGACCTCTCATTACCATGTTTTTTCTGGGTAGTACTAAGTGAGTCACAGGAGTACCATAGTACTTTTCAGGTTCCAATAGTACCACAAAAAGTACTATAGTACTAACTTTATCATCCCTGGTATACAAACGAAATATACGAGTTATTTTGCCAATCGCTTATATTAACCCTTAGTCCCGTTTCACACAGAGCAACTTTTGTTGCGGCAACTCTTGTCAATTCTCTTTTAAAGTTGCCTTCATGTTCACACAGACAAATTTTTTTCAGCAATTTTCGTTTTCCTTTAATTTAAAACCTGCAGCCCAAGGATGGAGACGATTGTACAATTGTACTTTTCTTGGTACATTCTAACTTTCGTTGATATCGTGGTACTACCACGATTCGTTTGATACAATTTCTTATATTGGCTTTAAATGACAACTTTTGGCCCAAAGCTGCAAAATAATTGAATCAAGACTTGTTTCAACCAATTCCAAAACTCTAGCTGTCCAAAAATATACTCCAATACACATAATTTCAGTGCTATTCTCAATACACATACATAGTTTTAGTGCTATTAGTACTTCATGAAAATTGAGAATTTTCAGATATATCCCAGCAAAACCTTGGTAATATGTTGGTATTACAGAACACATTACCTGGTAATACCATAACCCCTTACCATTGCATTATTTCATAACTAAAATGTAATGTCTTACGTATAATGTGCTGCATAACTATTGGGTAGTAACAGCAACTTATTACCAATGATATATTTAAACACCTCAAAAAAAAGAGTTACTTGTAATACACAACACGAGTTCTAAATAATAGCAGCGACTTATTACAGATGGGATACTTTAAAACCGTAAAATAAGGAGTTACTTTTAATGTGATACGTGATCACTTAATAGAAATAGCCACTTATTACCGATGGTGTATTCAAATACCTCAAAATAAGGAGTTATTTGTAATGCGATACATGAGTGTTATTTTCTATTTAAAATATTCGATACAAATAATTTATATGTTTTATACATATTGTTAACTTTATATTAATCTGAGTAAATATTAATTAAATATGAATATGCTTCGTTTTAGCATTTATAAAAAACCAACACGATAACGTCTTATTTTAATTTTTTTTGTAAGAAGTAAGTATATATTTTTATACAGTAAGTGAGCGCATAATTTTAATGTGTTATTTCAGACCTGTTTGTAACACATTTTTTTGGCCTTACTTTAAGCTGTTATGTAAGTAGTATTGTGCTCAGTATCGGTTATGTAAGTGGTTACGTAACTCCTAACATGTAACATTAAAGTAACATGTTCTTGTTGTTACCTAGCCCTCTTTTGGAAAGTACATACCTCCAATGACATGCCCTTGTTAAAATAATAGCTGTTGGAATAGCAAAGTAAGAGGTTACATACCTTAATTTCTTCTTACAAACCTTATTACCAAGTAATAGAAAGTTTTGCTGGGATAGTGAATATTATTCAAAAAAGTCATGTTTAAACCCGCCTTACATTGTTACATTGTTCTTTTAGAGATGGTAACTTATCAAAAAAATATAAATATATATCATTTTGGTACCGTAAGGGTCAAAAAAGTACAATTTGTTTGTCTGTTTGGTACAAAATCTAAAATCTCATTTTCCATCACTGCTGCAGCCAACTTTGGTAGAATGTGAAACAAAACGGATTGCCGAGAACAAGCAATTCCAATTACCACTCTCTCCCACAAACTCAAGAATTGCGCAACAAAAGTTGCTGTGTGTGAAATGGGACTTACTGTTGAACTCGATTCAACAAAATCTGTCAAACGGGCTTCAAATCGACTTGACTAATTTTTTACATATTTTTCAACAAAGTTTTTAGTTATCTGCATTTAACAAAATACTAAAAATCGACAGTACTTTAAATAATTTTGAGTGTTAAATTTCAAAACTATTTATAACTAATTTTTCAAAAATCATTTGTTACATTTTACACAATTTAATGTTAAAATATAATATTTTCTATGTTTCTGATATTAACCGGTGGATGGCGCCACCAGTATATCACAAGTTTTAAAGATGGCGCTATTCTAAAACACTAGGAGAGTTAAAGCAAATCGGACGAAATTTTTAACCTCTACCACCTGTGAGCAGCTTATCTCTGGACCTTGGTTGGGCCTTGGACCCTCGGAAATTTCTAATAAAAAATTCAATTTTATAAAATAGCCCATTTAGAAAACTAAGCGAGTTAGAGCGAAACGGAAAAACGTTTACTCCTTGGGAATAGCTTTACATAGCCTTAGATGATATGGACCTGATCCGAAGAGGTTACCAAGACCCTAGAATCTGCACAAATTTTACGCCCAGTATAATTACAAATAAAACTGTAGTTTAACTAATTTTTTACTTAAGTTTAGATTTAATTAAATTTAACAAAAAATGTGTTAAAATCAACAAATTTTATTTTTAGCCAAAAAACAGGAATAAATTTTGTTAAAGTAACAAATGTTTGTGAAAACATTTTGTGAGAAAATATTTTGAAAACACATATTAGCTGTCTTTTCGCTCATACTTATTTTTTGTAGATTTTTTTTTATCAAAATAAAGATATTGATATTGATTTTTAACCCAAAGTTATTTGGGGGAATATCAAACAACCTAAGTAAAAATAAATAATAGTTGAAATATTACAAAAATTGCATTTTTTTGAATCCCTGTAACCAAATTTTTTAAAATACAAATATCTTTCTTGTAAGCGCTTACCAAGAGAAAACGAAAGTACCGCTGAATTCAGCGTACTTTAATTAGCTTTTCCCTCCAGATTGTTAAGAAAGGTATCCGATTCAAGCAGTATTATAGATTTTGGTTTTATAGATTTTGTAAAAAATTGATTTAATTAAAAATAAGGAAAACTGAAAATTTGAAAATTTTCAACCAAAAAATTCATCAGTGAAAGGTTATCCGATTTCAGAACAATTATTTAATCAAAAATTTTAAACTTTTGAGACTATCTGTGAAACTATTCGATAATTACCTATTTCAAGATTAACGTTTGTGTGTAAATTGGCTATAAGGGTTTGTCTTAAAATAGTTTCTTTGTTAGAATTTTGTAAATAAGTGTAGCCAGCAATTTTCTATTAACATTAAAAAAATTACTCAACAATAACTAATTACACTATGGAACATTTTTGGGATTATTGTCTGGGGGGTGAGAAATTCCAAGTCAGGGTGATGGTACTAGGTCAGTATAGTAAAACCCTCAAAGGGTTTGGCGTTCGTTTATGAATTTAAAAAAAAAAATTTTAATTTTTAGGTAAAAAAATATTTTTTTTTCTCCACAAATTTATTTTTACCGGCAAAACTGTTGATTATAAAGAAAAATGTTATATGAACGGATTAAAGAAATTGTAATTCTAAATTTTTCTAAATTTGTTTCATCAAAATCGGACAAGTGGTTCTCGAGTTACAACTAAGCGAAAAAACATCAAGATAAGGAAAAAATTTAAAAGGTCATAAAAAAAAATGACACATACGAACGCCAAACCCTTTGAGGGTTTTACTATACTCACCTAGTACCATCACCCTGACTTGGAATTTCTCACCCCCCAGACTGGCTGTTGTACTGTGTTATTGAACTTAAGAGACCCTTAAAATAACACTTGGAAAAAGTTTAGTGTTGTCTGTATAATGAATCATTAGAATTTATTGACTTCAGCAATTAATTAAATAAATAAAGAAATTTAAAACAAAAGATTTTTGTTTATAACACAACATTTTTGTTGGTTTTCTTTGTCACTTATAATCTTATCAAAAAAATCGAAATGAAGTGAGTTTCTTTTTATCAAAAATAATTAATTGTTTTATTGAAAAGGAAACAAAATATAACCGATGCGATATAGAGGGTATGTGGAAACAGTTCAACGATGGAATCCTAAGAGACGTAGTTATATCCATAATCTAAAATAATATCCCATCAAGCAAAGTTGATCACCTATGGTTCAGAAATAGACTTAAAAATATAATTTTTTTTTACCTATTCCTAAAAAACAAAAGAGCCCCCTGTGTTTTCTGTAATGAATCCGAAAAACTATCGTATAAAATCGGAATTTTCTTCATAAGTTTAAAGAATTTTGGAGTATTTTATGTGTCTGGCAAATGAGTACATTTAGAGACAGCTTTTTTGATTGTTGAGACAAATTTTTGGATTCTTAAAATCATCGCTTGTATTTTTTTACCCAAAAAAAGTGTTTTTGTGAAACACAATAATTATTTTAATCTAGTAAGATTGAGGTTAACAAAAAAAAATCCGATTTCTTAGCGCTACGAAATTGTTGGCTGGGATGTTTTTCTAACACATGTTAAATAGTTTTAAAAACAAAACTAGTTACTGCATTATCTTCTGTATCGGAAGTTGTTTTCACTTTAGTTTATTTAAACTGCTCAAATTGTCAATCATTTCAAAGGGAATTTAACAAATTTTAAATACCATTTTCAAATAAGTATACTGACAATAATCTTTAAGAGTAAAAATAATATCGAATAATTCATTGCAATATTTAATATACATAAGGCCTACACTAATAGAAAAAAGTCTTTTAAAAACTTAGTTAAAACTACTAAAAATTAGTTAAATATAATGTTGCAGAAAAAACAGCTAAAATTAGGAGTATATTTTTGCTATATATTAGTAAGATGGCAACAGCAAAAATAAAACATTTATATATGCAGAATTGTAGTTATACTTCAGTTAAATTTTTGTAAAGAGAAAATAACAAATTAGCCTGCTAAAATCAGCAAAGAAAATTTGCTAAATAAATAGTTCCCTAAAAGAACACAAAAAAAATTTTAAATTTTCGAGGTTTTTTTCCGTTTTTCTTAACGCTAATAAAAATTGAGGCTTTTGGAAGCAGCAGTTTACAATTTCTTTAGCAAATATTTCTGTTGATTTAACAGGATAGACTGCTATTTGCATTGAACTAAATTTAGCTTAAAAATAACAAAAAATTCGTAGATATAACAGTTTGTTTTTGCTATTTTTGGTAAACTAATTTTTAGCAAAATTTTCTGCAGATTTTACAGTACAATTTGTCATTTTCAATTAACTAAAAGTTAACTTAAATATAACTATAATTCTGTAAATTTAACAGTTTTATTTTTGCTGTTCTTATTTTACTAGTATTTAGCAAAAAAAAATTTAATTTAGCAGATTTTTCTGCAGCATAATTTTTAGATGCTTTTTCTGCTATTTTTGCAGATTTATTTCTATTAGTGTAGTTATACCATTTATGTGAGAGTATGATTGTCACAACTATTTAGTAATATGATTGTAGCAATCATAAATCATTAAATAGGCACTACGAAATTAGCCCAATTAAATAATCCCCAAACCCTAAAACGAAAAAACCCCCAAAAAATGGGCAAAAATTTAGTTTTTTAGATTTTTCATTTATTTTGGGGATTGTTTCGTTTATAATTTTTGGATTTCTTTTCATTATGAAATTAGCCCCAAATGAAAGAATTCCCAAACATATTAATTTGAGAATTTTTGCATTCACTTACTTTTTGGGGAGAATTTAATTTTTTTGGGTGTTATAACAATTTTCTAATTTCCGAAATTTTTAAAAGTTTGTTTTTTTCAAACGGGTTTTAATAAATACCCTACGGGAAATTTTAACAAACTGTCACCGAACTGGCACCTTTATATGAAATAGAGTTGTCACTTTTACATGGCGTTGTCATTGGAGGGGAAATTGACCCGTTGTGACATGTCACAAGACAAATCCCAGGACAGGTCCCTGAACTTTTTTTTTTTATGAGAGTTCAGTCAATTTCCCCCTCCTATGACAACGCCATGTAAAAGTGACTACTCTATTTCATATAAAGGGGCCAGTTCGGTGACAGTTTGTTAAAATTTCCCGTAGGGTATTTCTACAATTTAAACCGTTGAGATTTACAAACATTGCTACCTGAAATCAAAACTTTATTTACCTACACAGAAAGAATTTACAAAATTCTAATTAAATTTTTAAACACCTTTTTCATACCAAATTTGTAAATACAAAAAAAAAACTTTTTAAAAAGGCACCAACAAAGAAGTTTGTAAATCCAAAAAAAAAATTATTGTTTTCTTTGTAACTTTGAATTTTTATTTTTAAACAATTTTTATATGAAAGATAACAATTTACAAACGAGTTAGAAATATTTCAAACAAAAGAATTGTTGGAAATAAAATTTCAATTTAAAAGCAAATGTGATTGCTTCTACAAATTCCCATTGTTGGTGCTTAGTGCTTTTTCTGTGTATATAACAATGAGGTTGTTCATAAGGGGTGTGCTATTTGTTATATCGTTGTATCGTTCTAACAAAAAACGGAGTTGTTAAAATTTAAATTGAAAAAATACAACATTTGAGAATAGCACGATACAACATTTTTACGTATGTTTAGTGTCCTATGTTTGAGTGTGCTAACAGATAGAAAACCCAATAGAAAATCGTTCTTAAAGTCAAATAAAAATTTTAACAACTCTGTTTTTTGTTAGGAAGATACAACGATACAACATACAGCCAACCCCTTGTGAATAACCTAAATTAGTTTTAATTGACGGTAACTTTGCTGTTGTGGCCTGGGTTGTTTTCAACAGCTGCTATTTAACATCGAATATATGGATAGTGTACGTATAGCGAAGTTTGATGTTGTGCTTCTTTAGATACCGAAATTCAGATAATTTTAAATGAAAGAAAACAGTGCTGCAGGCTTTTTATACCAAATTTTCGCCTGCTGCACTTTCAGAAATAATACAGTGCTGCAGACTTTTTATTTTTTTATTTATATTTCTGAAAGGTAAAATTTATAATTTAAAAGTAATTTTAATTTTTTTTTTTTTTATTACAAAATAGTATATATTGTGTTATACAATTTTATAATATTTCTCATTGAGACTCATTAATTTTTCTTTATGGAGTTAATCGATTTGGCAACTGAAGCATTCATATATGTATGTATATTCGTATAAAATAAAATGAATTTCTGAAGAAATATTTTTGGTCTTTATTTCATTTTTTGGGGTTAATTTCATTGGAAGTTATTTCAAATTTGTTTTTGGGAGTATTTTCATTATGAAATAAGGCCAATATGTGGCCTTAATTTAATTTTTCATTCAGGGGTTACTTCATTTATTTTGGGAGTTAATTTATTTTTTTCTTCCTTTGGGTATTATTTCATTTCTTTTGGATCTTATTTAATTGGGGGTTTTTGCATTGTTCTGCTTGGGGGTTATTTCGTTGGGGCTAATTTCGTAGTGCCTTATAAATACGCTATTCCAATAATGAAAATCCCAAGCATATTTTTTCTTTGCTTTGCTTGTAACATTAAGAAATGTTCCGCTCATTTTTGTTAATAAAAATTGCATTAATTTAACATTTCATTAGCTGACTTTGTATCGAACATTTTCTCTGTGTATGTACATAACGCTTTTTTAAGTGTACTATATTATTAACTAGCATTTGTTTTTGATTTCGAAAACAATTAAATTGTCAAAATACTTGAGTGTCTCTCTCACATTTAAAACTCACTAGAAACAAAAGGAAGTTAAATTATTTAACAACACTTAACATGTAAGAGGTCACATGCATTATAGTTTTTAGTCGCATTTAACAACTAAAGATACTGTAAAGTGGTGATGCCAACCAAGTTAACATGTTGCCATTGTGGAAAATAAAAATATGAAAAAAAAACTTGCCAGATCATAATTATTAACAACGACACAAACAGCGGCGGCAACAGCAACAACATTATTTAATAGTAAAAATATTTATCTTATGAAAAATATCATTCAGGTCAGTGTTAAAGTTTAAGAAAAATATTAAATAAAAATACGTAGTTGTATATGTTGGAAGAAAAAATAAATCTGCATACATACAGTAGCAATTTAATTGCTATATAAATTAAATATTTTAAATATTTTATGCAGGTACATATATATATATATATATATATAAATTTATATATTCATCATAGAACGAACATCTTTAGACTGTTTGTTATTAGCAAATATTTTAAATTGTTTAAGAAACTTGTTTTAGAAAATATATAGTTTTTTTTTACAAGGGATGAATTCTCAAGTGAAAACACATAGAGCCAGTTTTATAGCCAGAACTATGAACGATTTTTGTCTTAACCCTTTGACACGGGAATTTTAATGGCTGGGAATTTTCCGACCAAACTTCGTGGCAATGTAGATATATGCAAAAGAAATATTGTTTATTGCTTTTATGGCTTTGCAGCACTCCCTAGCGGAGGGAGATATTTGGAATTAAAGTTCAAAATTAACATGCTGCCGACTCCGACCGGGTTAAAATTTTTTTAAAATTTTAATTTTATATTTTTTCTATTACTAATCTCTACATAAAATCTTTTGAGTTTTTGAATTTTATTCATCACACAATTTTTGAGACTAAATTTTAGCCTTTTGTTAATTTTTAACTTTTAACATATTCTCAGCAGCGTTGGTGATCAGAAGACAAGACGCACTCTACTGATCTCATGTTGTTTTTAAATTTCACAGCCTGCATAAAATTTTAATAAGAACAAAATAACGAACCGATAACAGTAAATGAATAGCGCTTTGGTTAAAATTCAAATCAGTGACGAGTTGATGAAGTCAACGTACATTATAATGTACGCCACTCGCCAAAGGGTTAAATATTTCTTAAGTTGGAAATTTTGTTTTGAAAATTTCTTAAGTAAAATTTTAGCAAAAATGCGTTCTTAGTTCTGAATATTGGCTCGCTGAGATTGGGTCGAAAACACTAAAAATTAGTCCAACTAAATTGTGTCCTCTATTCATATCCGTAATTTCGCGAAATCTGAATTCTCAACATGCATACCCAGAAAACAGATTCCATGCTGACAACGGAATTTGTAGCCAATCGAATGGTTCGGTTATGGTAGCCGAGTTTTTCTGTTGTGACAACAAATTGAGACAGGACTAATTCGACTGTGGCAATGGAATTTCAGTTTTATCAAGAACAATTAGGTAGTCGCAACCGAAAAATTCATTTGAATCATTCGTTTGGCAACAAATTGGATTGTCAGCACCGAATGTTTTCTGTGTGCACAGTTCCTTTATCAGCACTTAAACTTATCCCTAGTACTTTAACCTTTCCCAAAACATATGACGATGCTCCAATGAATCATTAATAATCGCCGACGCCGTCCTTTGCATACAGTTCAAGAGCTCAAATCCCCTGCCCGTATATAGGATCCGTATTCCATCTTCGGTCGGATATAGGTGGTAAACTATATTTAGTAGTGTACCACTTGAAATGGGTCAAAAAATAAAATAGACATTTAATTGCTTCTGTCGATACTTGTAAAACGTGCTTGGCCCCACACCACACAACGCTGACTGCACAGTCCTAAGGGTCAACATCAAATACTTGGACTTGTTTGTATTTAATTACATGTACCCTATTTACAAGACCCCACTAAGAAATTATTAAGAAAGCGAAAGAACGAAACCTTGCGGTAGCCCTGAGTTTAGCTGAATCCCACTGAATTAGATCCCATTTATAAGAATGAGTATAGTGCGAACTCTGAGGAAGCTGGAAATAAATCGGGCTAAGTCAGCACCGACTCCAAAAGCAATACGTTTTAATAACATTGCGCTTTACAACAAATGATCGAACGACTTGGAAATAACTAGAACCAATTTTTTTTTTTTTTTTGTGGACAACATCTGAGCATCGAATGAGACCGATCCCATGCTCTCCTGACCTTAGGTCCCTTTCTATTCTTAGGTCCCTTTCTATTTTGCGCGTCACATATATAACTAGGAGATACAACCGCTAGCGGATCGCAAATCCTATAGCGCTATTTTTCAGTGGAAGTTAGAGGAATATACATATATAATATGCGGCCCTATGTTCCACTAGGAATTAAAGGATTAAATATATATACATATAAAATACTGTCGATCATTGAGAAGTAAGTTGTACTCTAGATAATTAAGATAGTAGTTAGTATATTATGTTACACATTTTTACAAGAATTTTGGCGCTCAACCGAATGGAAATGAAAGTAATTGTATATGGTAGTAAAACCCCCGCTGGGATTTTCTCTACCTCATCATAATTTTTTTTTTAAGCCAAAGAAAGAATTAAAAATATACTGTTTTTAAGCATTCTGATTGATTGATTTGTTTTTAACCAATTAGAATGTTTGAAAAAAATAAAATTTTATAGGATTTCTGTACACAAACTGAACTAAAACGCTACCGTTTGTTTTACTAGAAGACACAAATATACAAAATATACACTGACGAGCGAAAGTGTGACAGTGTTCACATTGTTCAGATATTTTGCCTTAAATTTTTGACTATGAAAGCAAATAAAAAATATTTTGTTCTAGCTTCATTTGTTTATTAACCTGTCCTAGTTGGAAATCAAGAACACTACTTAAACTATTGTAATTAACGAAGAATGTGATGACATTTTTCTATTTTATGGCAATTGTTACGCTTTTGCACCGGGTTAATTGTTGTGAATTTTCTTGAGAATTTTTTAATATTAACTTAAAAAAATTAATAATATTGAATTTATCTGTTCATAAATTGGGTATCAAGTAATATTTCCCTATTGTTCAGGTAGTAAGCCCTATTTAGGGGCTGGCTATATTTATCATGCTGAAAATTTTCCTAAATCCAAAAGTATTAATAATATTTAATGTCGGTCAATAGTACGAACCATTTATCATTGAAAAATGTTTTGATTGGATTGCCGTTTCTAATGAATAAATGTTTTTGATGACTACTGAATTTTTAGATTTTGGCAAAATTCTACACTTTGACAAAAAATGTGTTAAATTTCTATGATAGCTAATAAAATCGGTTCTTAAATTCTGTGGCATTTATTTTCCTTTTTAAAGAAAAATTAATGCCTTCGAATTAAAGGAAAGAATTTACTGGTTACCGTTGAAAAATAAGCATTCTTTGCGAAAAATGTAGAATTTCGGCCAAATTCGCAGATTCAATAGTCTTCAAAAACATATTGTTTAATCGGGAAAGCTATCCAATCAAACTATGTATTTTTGAATGTCAAATGGTAGATTCTATTGTCCCATTAAATACTTTTGGATTTTCTAAGAAATTCAGATTGGATAATATTGCCGGTTACAAAGAATGGCTTACGAACTGAACAATAGGGGAACATTTATTGGACACCTAATTTTTTATGAGATAAATGCAATATTTTACAACATAGAAATATAGAAAAACAGCAAAAAATTTTATGATTTTTAAATTTGACCTTTAAATGCACGATCTCTTCGATTTTAACCATTTTTTAATATACAAATACCAAAAAAATGTATTTAAAAAAAAGGTGATTTTTATTGAAAATATGGTTTTTTGTGTGAAAGAAGAAGAAAATCTACACACAAAAAAAACTGAAGGTAATATTGCCAAAAATTGTAGGGTGATATCACCTATTTTCAAAGGCAACATAGAGTTTGCTATGTTTTACGGCAATATTGCCATAAAAAATAGGTAATTATTTTTTGAATTTTATGTTCGAAAAATCACCTATTTTTTTTTGTTGAATTAACTTTAACACATTGGTATATTACCAACTATAACGTAGGCAAAATATACATCCAATTTGGTAATATTACTTTCATATTAAGTATTTTTTATTGCCAAAAAACCCTCTAAATAATATTTTTTGTATTTTATTTAATTTTATTTTATTTATTAATAAATTTACAAACAATTTAATTATTCAAACTACAGATATTATTACTACACTTTACTATTTAGCGTTAGCGGTTTCCTATAAAAAAACTCAAATTTTTTATAGAAAAAATACCCAACATTTTATAATTTTTCTATTAGAAAAGGCGGAAGGAATAGGAGTATTTTCAATAGAATCCGACGAGTGTTCTGTAGAAAAATGTCCTCAGAATCTGACAGTCCTTTTACAGGAAAAAAAGTCATTATAATCCAACGGTTTTTGTAGGAAAAAGCTTTTAGAATCGGAAGGGTTTTTTATATGAAGAATTACGCTACTACCATCAGATTCTTCAGAATCTGATGGTTTTTCCATTGGAAAAAGTCCAAATAATATAAGAGTTTATTAATAGGAAAAGGTCCTAAGAATCGGACGGTTTTCCTACAACAAAAGGTGCTCAGAATCTGAGGATTTTGCAGTAGGAAAGATTTCTAAAAATCTGTGTTTCTTCGAAACATAACCTTAAGGCTTATCTATATAAAAAGTCCTCCGAGTTTGAGAGATTTTCTCAAAGTCTTAACGCTTTTCTATAGAAAGGAGTTATGCGCTTTTCTATAGATTCCACAGAATATAAGCGTTTTTCTGCAGGAAAAAGTCCACTGATTCTGAGGATTTTTTTATACGAAAAGTCCAGTGAGAGTTTTTGTACACGAAAAACTCCATCAAATCGGAGGATTTATGTATATATGTAAGTCCTAAGATTCTGAGGACTCTTCTATAGAAAAATGTACTCAGAATCTGACGGTTTTTTTTTTATAGAAAATGTCCTTAGAATCTTACGATTTTTGTAAGAAAATGTTTTCTATGCAAAAACCTTCAGATTATGGGTACACTCTCAGAACAATTGCGTTGTGGCAACCGAATTTTTTGCCAACCTAATTGATTAGGTTGCCGGAACTTCATAATTTGCAATTCCACAACCGAATTCGATTTCAATTCGGTTGTGACAACTGAATTCGGTTGTGGCAACCGAATTACGAAGTTTTGCATCAACCGAAGAAAATCGGTTGTCACAACAGAATTGTTTTAGAGTGTACTCATTAAAAAATCACTCAGATCCTGATGATTTTTTTTAAATAACTCAAAATTTAATGGAATTTTTTCCTACGACTGAAAAAAAAACTCTCAGGTTAAGAGTATTTTTTCTTATAAAAACCCTTTCAATAAGACGACCTCTTCTAATGAAAAAATCCCACAGATCGTAAGAACTTTTTCTCATAGAAAAGTCAGCTTTTCCGGAAGTTTCCTTAAAAAAACATAAAAAGTAGCTTCGAGCGTTTTCATCGAAAAACTTTTAAATTATATGTTCTTTTCCTCCGAATTTGTAGAGGTCTTACTTAAGAAAAACTTTTACGATTTTAAATTACTTTCTTATAAAAAATAAGATTCTGGGGAGCTTTTCTCTCAGATTCGGAGGATTTTTTCTGAAGAAAACCATCACATTCCGACATATTTTTTCTACAGATTCGGATTCCTAGGATTTTTTGACTGCATTTAGATGTATATATTAAATAATACTTAAAAAGCAACTGTGGTTGACCCATATTTAAAAGTGAGGTTGACCAAAAAACGAATCGGCTATAAAATATTCCAGTCTCTCCAAGAAGTTTTGATATATAAAGCCTTTTTAATACATTAATTCCAATGAAAATGATCAGTTTTAATATTTTTTTCATAACGCCAGCATCCTGGTTGATAATTAAGAGTCAATTTAACGATTAGACAATTTTTCATCAAAACAATTTACCTTAAATTTTACATCGCTAACAAACTGGTCGTAATTCAACTATATTTACAAAAATCCGTTTCCGTTTAATATCCAGAAATTTATAAAGGCCAGGATGTCTTTTACTGCAAGGAATTCGTCTAAGAAGTTGTAATTTAAATATTTAAAAAAATATTAAAATTATGATTTTCAAAAATAAAAATATAAGATGACGCCGAAATAAACAATTAAAGAAAATCAAAACTTCGAAGTTGTACATTTTCTCTATAGTAGAATTGGCAAAGCCAATAGTAAAAGATTTACCTATAGGCATAGGTAATATGACGAGTTTTATTAAATTAATAAGAAAATAGCCTACCTATGCCAACCAAGGCAATATACCCTCTAGCATTTTTTTGTGTGTATAAACTATGAATTATAAATTTATTGTCGCCCAAATGAATTTTATTGCGAGAATACCACTTTAAATATTTAAACAAACATTTTTAAATATTTCACTTTTTGTAAAAAAAACGCGTATTTCAGATTTTTCACAAACATACGAAGCAAAACCAAGATTTTTCCGATAACTGTTTAAAAAATCTGAGCTGAACTATAAGAACACTTTGTACAGAAGGGGCCCCAATGCCCAAAAATGCAGTTTTGTGCATCAAGTGGGGGTTTTTATTAAAAAACCGGTATATTGCCAAATGGCTACACCATGCATTAAGGGTAAAATTTAAAGTTTCGTAAGAAAATTACAAAAAATTGACCGGGTGCAAAAGTGTAACATTTGTCTTCAAAAAGTAAATGTCACACTTTTCCCCATCAAATAAAATAGTTAAATTTTTTCTTGATTTTTAATTAGAAGAGATTAATAAATAAAAAATGTTAGAAAGAATTATTTGATTTGCTTTCATAGTTAAAAATTTAAAGCAAAATATCTGAACAATACGAACCCTTGTTACACTTTTGCTCATCAGTGTATATACATTTTTTTTTTTAAGTTTTTGTTATGTTTTCGACTATTCTAGCAAAATTAATGAGGATTAGAGATTTACAGCTGGTATTTTACAGCATACAGAGGGAATTTTGATGGACGAGTTTTAATGAAATTTTTCAGTAAACTAATGAAGTTTTCTTCACAAACCAAATGAAAAATTTCTTAAATTTGATAAAAAGCTTCATATATTTTATGAATCTAGATTTAATGAAACTTTTTCATTGTTTAGTTAGAACATTCTTCTACCTTTCATTTCATTGAGTGTATGAAAGTTTTAATAAATAAAATGAAATTTTGTACAACATTTTATGAATAACTTCATTAATTCAATGAAAAGTGTTAATGGACGATTTCCAGTGAAACTTCATTGGTTTTATGCAAAAATTCATTAATATCATGCAGATAATGCTCTCAGTGCAGAACCCATCGGGGGTTTTGCTACCATACACAAGTACTTTCATTTCAATTTAGTTTGGTTGTCGCCCTAATCAATGACCCTCTAACAGTTGCAGAGTATTATCAGGGTTATTAACTGCATTGGCAACCTTCCAGCTAAGAAAAGGAAAGTGCAGAAAAAGCTTTGTGATATTTATGAAAAGCTTTAGTAATGTTCGTACTATAAAACGTTCATTGTAGCATATACCAATTGTTTCATACATACATATGAATAAAACTATTCATAAATATAAGAAAGCCTTTTTCTTTCAGTGTAAGCAGTTAAGAGCAGTTATACAGATTTAGTTTCCAATTTTTTTTTTTCAGTGCAGTTAATATTAAATATAAAAAAATTCTCATATATTTGGAATATTGTTCTACCTCAAGGCGAAATCAAAAATTCACATATCAAAGAATATGGATTTTAGCTTCAAAAACTCACCTTTTTGTAAAATTCTGTCAGCAAAAATTCACCTTTCTTTATACTACTTTTCCCTTTGACTCTTTTTATAATGGAAATTTTTTGTTTATAACACAAAAGTTTAAAACATGTGTTCTTTTTTTTTAATGTTTTTTTTTCCAATAGTTTTTTGATAAAATATTAAAACTGCTACTTATTTTATTGTTAAATGAAAAAGTTTATATATAATTTACAACACAAGTAATTCACCTTACGCAAGGGGTTTTTTCTTTATATAAATTGAAATTTGTTGTTTTTTTATTTTTTCTTGTTAATTAAATAATATAAATTTAATAACACCATGTAGTAGGCAGGTAACACTTGAATATACAATAATTTTGTTGTATTGTTTCTATGTGCATATTCTTAAAATAATTAAGTTACTTGAACTGAGCCGTTAAATTTTGTTGAATCAGCTTTTTCAGTTTTTTTTTTTAAGTCTAAAGTGCTAAACCGTGAAACAAACAATAACAGAAATTTAATAGCAATATTTAAAGCACTTTTTAAGACAGTGTCAAATAACCGCAAAAATATTAATATATTAAGACGGAATTTTTGCGTAAAATACAGTTATGGAAAAAACTGCAAACGCGCTTAAAATATTTTGTGTACACGAGTTTAAAATATGTTTGTTGTATATATTTATTTTCTTAAATAAACATTTTTTTATAAAAAAAAGTTCAATTTAAAAAAAAAAAAAAAAATCGCGCGGTTTTAAATTTAACGTGTTGTTAACGTTTGCTCTTGTGATCGACGAATGACAAAACTAACCTGTAGCTTAAATCTAGCAACCCCGCGACCAAAGCATTTTCACTTTACTGTACTAAACTGTAGTACATGTGAGTGAATATTCTTATTATATCACCCATAGTATAGAGTGCATGCACGCTAAACACACACATACACATGTGCAAGTGCAAGTGTGATAGTAACAATATTTTAAAGTATTGGTAATCAAAGCGGTGGTATTAGTGGTTGCTATTGTGGTAATAATGAGGATGATTGTGTTGTTTTTTGTACAATTGTGTTGCTCTAGCACTGTTACGCGAAAAACTGCCACGCCGGCGATATCACTTTGTTTATTGTTGTTTTTATTAACGTTTCAGCTCTTATAATGCACAGTGGTTCAGAACCCAAAAAAAATGGTAATAATTATTGATCAACTAATCCAATCGGAATAAAGTATAGACAGAAATTGAAAAGGATGATCTACACTTATAGAAAAAGGGCTGTAAGTTAGTATTTAAAGCTATTATGCCATAAATACTACGTGGACAGGGTATATTGAGTTTGTACTGATGTTTGTTGTACCAAAGAATATTGGCCCCTCTTTTAGTATACCGATCCACACAGAATCACTTGTTGATTCGATTTAACGATGTACGTCAGTTCGTCTGTCCGTCCGTCCGTCTGTATATCTTTTGTTTACTTGTAACATTTTTTTTATAAACATAGTAGGTACACTAGACCGTACCACAAAAAAAAGTTCGCTGTACACCTTCGAATCTAAATTCTATTTGCAAGGCATATTATATTCGAATCTAAATTATATTTACAACACGGCATGTTGCAAATATAACAATCAAAAAAGATATTTGGGGATAACTCCATTTTTCATACTTTTTGGTATGGCAACATGTCTGAAATTAAAATTATTTTTACATAACTTTGATGCCCATATTGATAATGTTAAGTAGTCAGAAGCTCCCAAATCTTTAAAAATATACACCTTTGGGGAAATTCGCCTCAAACCCGAAGTAGGCAGTACCTATATCGGAAAAAGCTAAAACAACCCCACACTTAAATATAAGAATTAATATATGTAAATTTTACCCTTAACCCTGTATAGTTTTGAAGTTTTGTCTTATAACATAAACAAATAAGCATGTTTTATACACCGGTAAATAGGCCTCTCAACTACCTTTCCTTTGACACTACCTTTCCCATAGTTACTTTGTAACAAATATGAAATAAACCGAGAAAAGCGAAAAATTTACCCCACTTTTTAACCCCTAAACCTTCGCGGTTGCACATGAAGAAAATATATCAACTTAAGATTTGTATTCTCTATTACAAATCCGAGTTTCAATTGTATGAAGTATGTATATGGGAACTTCTTAAATAAGATATAATTATATTCATGCGCGGTTCCAGCAATTAATATAAGGGGGAAAATCATACGCCTCAGTGGCCAACTCAATGTATTTGTCTACTGTGGCGTATGATTTTTCCCCTTATATTAATTGCTGGAACCGCGCATGATTATATTAGACACCATATGAAATTTTTTATCCGGGAGTATATATCAATGTGTAACACGTATAAATATTGGTCTAAGCCCCATAAAGCATACACTCACAGTAAATTTACCGTACAAGTTCAATAGTTATTTAAAAAGTAAATCAGTAAAATTGTTTCAATTGAATCATTATTTAAATTACAAAGAAATGTATTTTTGAACTTTAGCAAATTATGATTTGATATGAAATTTGATGTTTTATAATTACAGCAATGCCACCACTTCCTAAAGAAAACTGATAAAGGGGAACTGGCATCATAGAATATTTTGAAAGCAAAAACTCTGCGAAGTATTTATAAGGAGAATATCCTGAAGGTTTCCAAATTTTTACGCATAGGCACTTTAACGTTTTATAGGCCGTTTAGATTTTTTTTAATATTTTTTTTTAATTATTTCTATTTGAGTATAAACATTACAGTGGACTGAGAGTTGGCAAACTTTCAAAACGTTCCGCAGTCTAGATATTTTAAGTATGTTATTAAACAATTTGTAATATCACTTTCCCAATTTTTCTGTTGATTTCAATGCGAGGAAATTTTTCGCAAACTTGCAATATGGGGGAGGTGGTCAACTGTGCCCGGAGTAAACATTTTTAGTGATCCACCCTTTCTCTTATTATTGTACATATTTTTCTCCCCAGCATACTTAAAAACAGTAGGCAGCAACAATCGGAATTTGTAAAAGCAATCACATTTCTTTTAAATTGAAATTTTATTTTATTATTATTTTTTTGTTTGAAATATTTGTAACTCGTTTGTAAATTGTTATCTTTCACATAAAAATTGTTTAAAAATAAAAATTCAAAGTTACAAAAAAAAAAAAATTTTTTTTTGGATTTACAAATTTCTTTGTTGGTGCCTTTTTAAAAAGTTTTTTTTTTTGAATTTACAAATTTGGTATGAGAAAGGTGTTTAAAAATTTAATTAGAATTTTGTAAATTCTTTCTGTGTAGGACACTAAACAAATGTAAGAATGTTGTATCGTGCTATTCTCAAATGCCGTATTTTTTTCAATTTAAATTATAACTTTTTCACTACCCTTGTACACTACAGTGTACACATCTGTAAAAGAATATATAAAATTTAATAATGCAAAAAAAACTTTATACTTTTTTAAATAATTTTATTAGGATCTTGGACTTCAAATAAAAATCATTATATGTAGAAGCAGTTCAACATGGCAATATGGTCGCGATATTCGTTAATGAAGTCTAATTTTTTCGAATATATCATATTTCCGAAAAGGGGGTTTTGGTGTTTCTGTAAAACTAATGAACATAGATAATTCAAGAAAGGGATTTTCGGCTACCCAAAATATGTTAAAGTTTTTTTTCTAGTTTGAATAACAAGAATCTTAAGTCAAAATAACGATACATCCGCAAACAAAAAGTCGGTAGTGAAAGGGTTAACAACTCTGTTTTTTATTAGGACGTTACAACAAATAGCACAACCCTTGTGAACAACCTTATAGTATTTATTAAACGTTTCATATTTACATCAGCAATAAAGGCAATCATAGTAACGAAAATAATGGCAAAAAAAACCAAAACAAAAAATAAAATAAAGTTCACTTTTATTTGCAAATGGAGATTTCAAAAAAAACTGAAATACTTATCATATTGGCAAATATGTGCAAAATGTATTTTTTTTTTTTATACATAAGCTGAAATAGCACATTTTAACAGTATATTAACAGTTTTGTCCGATCTATCGGATGAGATCTTTGTGAAACTCGACATATATTACAAAAATTGACTATTTTTACGATAATCTGTTGAAGGCATGTCTGATTTCATTCTTGCCTAAGGAAATCATCAAAGAAGAAAACAACAACAAAATTTTGCACAATTTCCAATGCCGGAAGTGGATGTATCCAATAAAAATGGTAGTTTTAGAAAAAAATACACTTGGAAAATCTCGTTTATCACTTTTTACCACTGCGCGCTAAATTAATTATTTTCCTGAGATAGCAAAAAATTAAACACCCAGTGTAGAAAATCATTACCAGATATGTGGTTATGTAACTACATACTTGATAATGGTAACTAGTTACTTTTGTTATTACATTTCTTATTACCTTTATATGGCGATGTCGCGAAAAATAATGAGTTGTCGTTACACACCAGCATACGAAAAATCAAAAAATATATCGTTACCTATGTGCTTACCAGTACTGACAAAAATAATGAGTCTAAAAATAGATTTTCTAAAAATAAATTATATTAAAAAAAATATTTTTTATTGTATTTTTTTTTTTTTTAATAAAATTTGCTGGTGCGGGAATCGAACCTGGGTCTACAGATTGCCAGTCAACAGCTCTACCATCTGAGCTATATCGACATGTAATATTTAATAGATAAAAACACAATTGACCTGCTGCACACAAGTAAGCTTACTCGCCAACATACAAAAAATCAAAAAATATGTGGTTACATATATCCTTACCAGTGTTTAAAAAATATTGAGTCTAAAAATAAATTTCAAAAAATTTTCAAAAAAATCTAAAAAATTATTTTATATTTGAAATAATGATAAAAATAAGTCATTATCAGTAACTCATTATTATATGTTTTAAAATAATACAGAAGGTAAGTGGGTGTCATTACTGGTAGTCCAAAAAATAATGATATGTCATTACCGTTTCTACACTGGGCACCTTAGAACATTAATTTTGACACAAGTTGATGGTAAATTTTATCTTATTTAACCCGATCCAAAAATTTTTTATAATATACCAACTTTAACTTTTGAACTAATACTCTGATTTAAACCGATTTAACCCAATGTGTGGCGGTCGAAAAGTACATTAAAAAATAATTCAGCGCTTTTCCAGTAATATACCTGACAAATGAAATACTTAAGTGCAATTTTGAAAATAAATTTCTTATAGTCTTTATTAAAAATATTTCCAGTTTATTACCAAAAAAATACAATTGTGCACCAACATTTATGCACTAAAATTTTTTTTGAATTTTTCTCTTAGATTAGATTAGATACGAAGGCACTACGCACCGCGACCAATATAGATCTTTTGTGCTGCCTCGAGTTCCCTAGAGATTCAGGCTACCAATAAAGCCAACAATCCTGTAAGGAGAATTTCCCCAAACGTCCGAAGATGACACAAAGCGGTCACCCAGAAATCAGGGTCTCCTGTCGCACAGTCTCGGATATTCGTAGAGAACATGCTCCGATGTCTCATTTTCCAGCTCACAAAACCTGCAAACATCAGTGTCTGACCGGCCCTTTTTGTGAAGCTGGTACCTGAGCTGGTACCCAGTTAAGTATCCCGTCAGGGTCCTAAGGTTACCCCTGTCTAGTGACAATAGTCGCTTTGATACTCCGCTGGACAGGGAAGTAAATCTTTTGGCCTGTCTTTGGCCAGTAGAAGTTTCCCAATGTTTTGCAAACTCAGTCTCTCTCCACTGCCCCCGTGTCACCATTAGCTTGTTTCGAGCCATCAGTGAACCATATCTGAGCCCCCTCTTCGGGCATCCAAGTCTGACTGGTCCACATATGCCTGCTAAATGACAAAATACCTGACAAAGATTTGCTCTGGGATCATTTTATCCGCGACCCTTAAGATTGGGTCGTCTATAAGGATACCGGCGATCTTCATGTGACCCTTTAGGTCCCCGCTCCTCATGTCCCCGACCCACCGGAGACGAAGTGAGCCCAAGCTTGCAGCCTCCTTCACGGAGATATGCAATGGTGGAATACCCAACATGGCCCCAATGGCATCCGTTGGGCACGATCCCCCAGCCCCCGTAATGCCAGTACACACCAGCCGATACAACTTCTTCAGAGTATCCTTTGCAGTTGACTGCTCAACCTTTGGCCACCATGCTAAGGCAGCATAAGTGATCATAGGTTTTACAATGGTGTCGAATAACCAGTAGACCATGTGTGGTCTTAGACCCCATGTTTTCCCAAAGAGCCTTTGACAGGCATAATATGCCCTGGTGGCCTTCTTGGTTACGATGTCTAGATGATCATTCCACGTAAGCGATTTGTCTAGAGTCACCCCTAAATATTTCACACTATCCGAGAAGCCTATCGTTTTTTTCCCCAACAACAGGTTCGGTTAGGTTGACCCTTCTTCTCCTTGTGAACGGAACCAGGATCGTCTTCGTTGGGTTGATAGTCAACCTTTTTTCCCGACACCATGAGTGAGTAAAGTTCAGAGCCTGCTGCATACAATCAGAGATGGTCCTGTCATCCCAGCCGACAACGGATATGACAAAATCATCGGCGTAGCTATAAGTCCTGAAGCCAAGGTCGTTCAGACCCTCAAGCAACTCATCAATGACCAGTGTCCACAGTAAAGGCAACAGTACACCGCCCTGAGGACAACCTCTGGTCGCATTCACGGTTCTACTAGTAGAGCCTATGCTGAACGTGATCTCCCTTGAGTTGAGCATCTCTAATGTCCAATTTATAATCATCATAGATAGCCGGATCGTGTTGTCAAAAGCGCCCTGTATATCAATAAAAGCACAGAGGGCAATGTTCTTTGCCTCCAGTGCCTTCTCTATCAACGTGACAACATGATGGACAGCACTTTCGGTAGACTTACCCCGTTGATACGCGAACTGAAGCTCGTGTATCGGCTTACGCCTGAGATATGTGTCCCTAATAAAGTTGTCCAAAACTTTCTCCATTGTCTTAAGAAGAAAAGGGCTGAGGCTAATTGGTCTATATGATTTAGGCAGTTGTTCGGATTCCCTCCCCCCCCCCGCCTTTGGAATAAAGACCACTTTAAACCCCCTCTCTTAATAAGCTTTATTTTAAAAAACGATTGAGGCCCATTTTGCAAAAAACAAGAAAATGTTTTCTATAAGTACCCCAGAAAAAAATTTTTTTTTTATTATTTGTCCCGTAATTACGCGTCGTTTTATGCTTTTATTTATAGTCATATACATATAATTTTTGTAAACAATTTTTCCCGATTAAATCAATAGTTATAAGATCAATAATTATTATTTTTTTTTTTTTTTTGTTTGGAACCACTGTGTAATGATCGATTCTGTCTTTTTGCAACAAAAAGTACTATTCAATCGTATATTAATTACACCGATCGAACTAAACTTTCGATAAATTCATTCATATTTCAATTGAGTTCTTTACAAAGATCATTGAGTTTCACTCATAGAGAAATCTTTTTTGTATTTAAAAAACTTTTTATCAATTTTCGTCTAATTGTAAACGTCTCTTTCATTCAATATTAAAGCTAATCCACTTTCGTGGAATCATCGATTGCTACAAATTTTTAATTAGATTTCTTTAAAAGAAACTTAGTTTTTTAATGTGAAAACGTCATTAACATGTCAAACATGTCCACATAATATATATAAATATATTATTAGAAGGATACTACATACAGTCTTTAAAGTCCAAAGATCGTTCATTTTCTAATTTATTAACAAAATGCATCTTGAAAGAAACAAGTTAAATAAAAAGTAAAATATTTTAACAAATATGACGAAACGACACTTCTTAACTACGAAGGATGTATAAGATGTTGTTGAAAATTGTTCCGATTGTTGTATTCTATTTACCAATGTAACTTTAATGTCACATCGTGGAAAACGGAAAACGGAAATTTTGTTTTTTCTCTTGGTGTATATTATTGGTGACATAAATAGCGAAAAATAAAAATTTTATTGAAATCGGAGAATGGATTGTACACCTGCGGTCACGCACATCTTACCATTTTCCGCAGTATTTTTTAAATTTCTCAGCTTATGTTTAGTTCACATACAAAATTTTTTAAACATGGATTTTATTAATAAAAATACGGTTTTTAACTAAATTTCATTGATTTCGAAAGTGTATTTTTCTTTTTTTTTCATATGAAATGCACAAAAGGATAATTTTGATTTACATATATTTATCCCGGTTTTCAAAATATTTTCAATATTAAACAATATAAAAAAAATTGCTGGTTGTTTAATTGAATATTAGATAAAATATTATTATAATCTTAAGTCGAATAAGATGTCGACCCCCCACTGGAGGATATAACAGCTTCGATTCGGGATGGCATTGACTCAACAAGTTTTTGCAATTCACTGTTTGAAATCTCGTTTTCCCCGACATTTTCCAAAATTCTTTTTAGCTCCTGTTTACTCTGTGGCTTATGCTGAGCCACTTACGTTTCATCACGTGCCATAAATTTTCGATAGGATTTAAATCCAGGGAGTTTCCAGGCCAACCCATGTACTGAATACCGAGGTCCTTGAATGTTTTTTGCACCTGTAAAAAAGATTTAAAAGATTATTTCATAATTTTTAGCTACAAACATGCGAATATAATGATACCACATATTTATAATCAAAACTTACCGATTTTGCACGGTAACATGGTGCGAAGTCATCCTGAAAGATAGCCTCACTAGAATGCCCGTATTGCTGCTCCACAACAGGCACCACAAGTCCCGTTATAATTTAGCCGTATTTCTCTCCGTTCATAATTCCATACACAAACAACAAAGGACTCCGTACATAATAAGAAAAACATTCCCATATCATTTGACTCTGAGGATGCTTGACCGTTCTAATTACAAACGTGTCGTTAAATATTTCACCTAGGAAACGTCGCACGTACGGAAGATTGTCGGAACAGTGCAAGTTAAACTTGCTCTCATCAGATCATATGTTTCGCCATTGGTCGAGAGTCCAATTGCGGTGCATTTTGGCCCACTACAACGGTTTAGCTCTCATTTTTTGTGTCAGGAGGGGTTTTTTTGCTGGTCTACTGCCACAAAGTCCGAATTCCCGACTTAAAAAAATAGACTTCATTAATAAATATTGCGACTACAATGCCAATTTTTATTTGAAGGCCAAGAGTATAGCGTTTTTTTTTTTTTCATTATCAAAGAGTCAAAGAGTTAATTTTCATTCCAAATTTTATTGTTTTGTTTTATCAACCCTAGGTACTATTATACTACTCTCAATTTCTCAGATTGGTCATAGTATTTTTATTTTCAGCAATTTTGAATTTATCTGATTAGGTTGGTTGTTTGTGGTCAGTTATATGTATGTGGTCAGCAAGAAAAGGGTTCATTGATTCTTAGAAATATATACAATGACGGACAATACAATAGAATCAATTAAAGTTTTTTCTAATTTTATTCTCGTTGCCTTTATTTTTAAATATCAAAACAGTGGACAAATTGTCCCCCATAAACTGTAAAATGGTCCAGACAATTGTAGGAATGTAGGAATTTAGTGTACCGTTTGCTTTACAATTCTGTTATGCGTTTTAAGTAGGCATGGCTTTTAATGAAAAATTTGCGAAATCGCCATTTTATCAAATTACATAATAAAATTTAGCGAGTACTGATCGGATATATACAAATTGTATATTGCTGGAGACCATATAAAATTTCATTAAATCTTGCATTATTTGTATCCAACAATGGTCACCATATTTACCATGATAGTGTCTTTACATGAACAAATTTTACTTAGCTATTAGAATCGCTAAAATAAAGTTATCAGCACTGAAATTTGAAAATGAATAGGATTCAAGCTTTTTCTACCCTATAGTATGAAGCATTTTGTATTAATATTTCAGTGTTGTTAACTTTATTTTAAAATCGCTAAAAACAAAGACAAATTTATTCATGTTTAAAGCACTGTCATAGCAAAATTGGCAAACATTTATCAATAAAAATAATGAATATTTCAGGAAATTTTATACGATCTTGAGCAATGTAGTTTGTATATAACTGATCCGTAATCGCTTAATTTTACAATGTAATTTGATAAAAGGTCGATATTGCTAATTTTCCATTAAAAGCCAAGTAAGTAGGCATGGGTAGCCAAATTAAAAAATAAGCGGTACCTTAAAAATCTCTACAATTTTTTGGACCATCTTCCAATTTTTTGGGGAGAGTTTAAACATTATTTTGATCTTTAAAAATTAAGGTCCCATGCTTAAAATTAGAAAACCCTTAATTGATTATATTGTATTGTCCGCCACTGTAAATAACAATAAATAAATGTGCGATTATATTATTAAAACAATAACACTAAGGTTTCTTCGAATTATTTTTAGTTATGAAGTTAAAACCGCCCAGCTCAGCTTAACAATAAACAGAACTACTGTGTTGATTTTGATTAAATAATAAATATCAAGGGACTGATGCCAATAGTCGTAATTTAATTAAAATCAAGTAAAAGCATTAAATTCGACTTTACTGAACTTTTTTTTTATAAATCTTTTTATCTCTAAAAAGACCCAAAAAGTGCGGTATAAAGGGTCTTGGTAAGGGGGCTGGGAGCATCTGTAACTAATCTTCACACTGCACGAGCACAGCACCAAATCCTTTGGGAGTTTTACTATACTAACCTTATACATTCAACTGGTATAAGAATCATCGTCGACTTTGATCGTAGCCATCATTTTGTTGCATATAATTATTTTTATTCTTATTTTTTGACGATGAAACAATACTAAATTACAAATGAGAATCGTTCCCACAATTATTCTCATTTAATATTTCTTACACTAATATAAATAATTGATATTAATAAAATTAATGTGGTTTGACAAATAGTTTAGTTACGGTACATCATATGTTTGTTTTCCAACATTTTACAAGGATCGTTAAAAATTTGATCGGACATTATTTTTATATCCTCCACAATGCAACTCATCATAATTTATAAATATTTAATAACAACCAGTGCAGCGACTTTTATGCATTTATGAAAAAATTTCGGACCTAAAGTAAATTTTAAATATTCACTTAAGTTACTAAAAATAGTAATTCCTAAATTATTAATAAATGCATGAAAGTTGCTGTCCTGATAATAAAATTAATAATTTGGTCCTACTATGGTAATTTTAACTTCTTGAAGCCTAACGGTATACTCTAAAAAATGTTTGTAAATTTGATACTATAAAATAGGTACAGTTTTGCTTAATTTTACGAAAATTCAGTAAATATAAACAAAAAATGCTTTAAACACAAAATTTTGTTTAACCATTTAAATCACTTTGACTTTAACCACTTAAATCACCATGACGCGTCATTGATACGCCAAAAGTAGGTATGAGAAAAATTCTAGCCACATTATCGCCTGTAAATATGCCCATATAGTATCTTTCTTTAAAGCCTTTACTTTAAGAGTTATAGCGCAAAGAAGATCTGAAGTCATTTTAGTCTATTTTAGGGCTAAAAGCCGCGGGTGACTGGCCTGTTTTAATCCGAGAGGACCAATTTCCACGGGGATATTATTTTTTACGCCCAATCTACCGCAAAGTCCATGGGGAGGTGAAAAATAACACTTTTACACATATTGATGCTCAATTGGGCGCCAATTCTAGATAAGCACGAAATTAACTCTTAAAACATTTTAAGTTTTGACTTGTTTCTGGCATTGAACCTAAATTCTAAACTTTGATCTCTTTAGAGACTTATAGTAAAAATTTTATAACAAATATTTTGCGGAACATTTTAACCCTCTAACTCTCCAACTTACGGGTTGTTTATGTCCCTATTTAAAAAGGGGCCAAAAAGTTCCTTTAATTGAAGAGTTAGGGGGTTTGAATGTTCCACAAAAATATTTGTCATGAAATTTATTATAAGTATCTGAAGACTTCAAAGTTTCATATTTAAGTTCAATGCCAGAAATAAGTAAAAACTTAAAATGTGTTTAAGGGTTAATTTTGTAATTATTCAGAATTGGCGCCTAAATGTCCCACAAACCTGGATTTAAGAAGGAAAACATGTGAATCTTCCATTTTAGGTATAGGATGTGTTCAGCGAAGTTATGTAGAAGACTACAAGGAACACTTCTGTGCAACATTTAACCCTCTAACTCTTCAACTTACGGGTCTTTTTTGTCCCTTTTTAAAACGGGGCCAAAAAAATCTCCGTAGTTGCATCTACTTTGTCTATTTTGTACTAACACAATCTGAAAAAACACCGTACTTTGTTTAATATCCAGTGTAGAAAATCATTTCAAAATATGTAGTTATATAACGACCAAGGGTAACTAGTTATTTTTTTATTACATTCCCAGTGTAGAAACGGTAATGACATATCATTATTTTTTGGACTACCAGTAACGCCACCGACTTACTTTCTGCATTATTTTAAAAGATATAATAATGAGTTACTAATAAATACTTACTTTTTTCCTTATTTCAAAACAAAATATAATGTATTACCAATAATGACTTATTTATATCATTATTTCAAAAATAAAGTAATGTTCTAGATTTTTGCAAATTTTTTTGAAATCTATTTTTAGACTCAATATTTTTTCAACACTGGTAATGATATATGTAACCACATATTTTTTTATTTTTCGTATGTTGCCGAGTAACCTAGCTTATGCGCCGCAAGTCAATTATGTTTTTATCCATCAAATATTACATGTCGAGATAGCTCAGATGGTACAGCTATAAGGTCCCAGGTTCGATTCCCGCACTAGAAAATTTTATAAAAAAAATATTTTTTTTTATAAATCTTATTTTTCTAAAAATCTATTTTTAGATTCATTATTTTAATCAATACTGCTAAGCACATATGTAGGTAACGACATATTTTTTTATTTTTCGTATTTAACTTTTCTTTTAATTCCCTAAGGAATTAAAATGTTCGTTTAATTCCCTAAGGAATTAACTTTTTCGTTTAATTCCCTGAGGAATCAACTTTTTCGTTCAATTCCCTAAAGAATTAACTTTTTCGTTTAATTAACTAGAATTGAATGAATTCCTTGGTGAATGAATGCATCAAATTTTATGAAGGAATTAGAAAAAAAATTAATGAATTCCTTTAAGATAAATCGAATGAAAAAAAAGGAATTCATTCAATGCATTAAGTTTGGTCAGGGAATTCATTCCCAAAATATAAATTCAGTTCAAAAAAATGGAATTAGGGAATTAATTCTTCGAAGCTCTGGTACATAACCAAATTCAATAAAAAATAATAGCAAAAATTTAGAATTTAGTCAATACAAAATAGCAAAATGTTTAACTAAAATCTTAATTTGAACTAAAAATTTGTTAAAATCTTGAAAATTTTATTATGAATGAGAGAGAATTTATGACAAATGATTTATGAAACAGTTTTATCAATATGATGATGAAACTTTTTCCCTAAGTGTAAAAATGTTAACGATAACAACAAAAATAAAAAATGGCAGAACGGAAAAAATTCCGAGCAAAGTTAATTAACGCCTAACAAACAATATTGTTCCAGTAATGAGTTCTATTCACATGTACACAACCACATTTATGACTACCACTTCACACACTCATACATAGCTAATAAACATATATTCGTGTTTTCTTATTAAATGAAATGTGTTGTTGTTGTTGTTTTTGTTTTTGTTGTAGCTGTTTGCATACGTGTGAATATTATTTATTAGTAATGGTTATCTGTTAATTAAACATTTACAACTTAAAGATACCAACAACAAATACGACATACATGCAACAAGAACAACAACTACGTAAAAGACATCGAACAAAAAAAGAAAAAGATTACACCGCGTTAACTTAAAAACGAGTAAAAAAGTTAAAGTTGCTAATGCCGACTATATGATACCCTACACCACTCTGGTTATATGCCACTCTGTTATATGATATTGCAAACTAATGTTTGGATCCGAAATTCGAATGGGTTGAAATATATTTGCATCAAGATTTGTCTATAAAATAATAAAAAATTACAAAAACGGTAAAAAATTTGGATTTTACCTAATGTAAGAATCGGAAATATAGTCAAAAATCGGTACACCGATCGGCACACCGATATAAGTCGGTCAACCAAATTCCCTAACAATATCCCAGAAAAATTTTCTGTTCCAAAGAATCGGTTGTAGAATAGCTACTTTTCATTCACAACCCCTTCTACTGTCGATTCTAACATCTTTTTGTTTGAAATTGTCCCAAAAGCAAAAATATACAGATTGTACGCAACCGATCAGTACTGCCTAAATTTTACTATGTAATTTGATAAGAAGTTTATATCGCTAATTTTTCGTTAAAAGCCACGCCCACTTAAAACAAGTGACAAAATTAAAAAACAAACATTACGTTCAAATTCTGTACAATTTTCTGAACCATCTCCTTGCCTTTCGTGGCGAATTTAGCCACTATTTTGATCTTTAAAAATAAAGACAACAATAAAATTAGAAAAAAACTTGAATTGACTTAAATGTTTGGCCACAACTGTATGCAACCTGTAGCGTGTGAAAATAAATTTTGAGTTTTTGACCGGGCTACACTCCGGAAATATTTATTTGGGTGTAAAACTAAGTATCCCAAAAAATTAGGATAATCGGACATCGGGAAGTCGTGCCACATCGGCTCTGAAGTTTCGAACACGGATTACAAGGGGAAAATATGACTTTTTGTGCATTTTCTCGAAAACATTGATATTTTAAAATTAATTCGAATTAGAAACACTAGAGAATCTGCTATTTGCATTCAACTAAATTTAGCCTAAAAATATCAAAAATTTTGTAGATATAACAGTTTATTTTTGCTATTTTTAGTCTTTGCTGTTCTTATTTTAGCAGTTTTCTCTGCAGCATCATTTTTAACTAATTTTTAGTAACTTTTTCTGCTATTTTTACAGATTTATTTCTATGAGTGTAGCTCCAATAGTTTTTGGTGTTACACACATCAGCAGAAATTTATTATACCCTGCCCACGTTGTGGAGTAGGGTATAAAAACCAACAACAACAAAAACTCTACATTTACAAAGATAAACGGTGCAAACAAATGCACACAAATTGAAAAATACAAACAAACATTGACTCGGATAAGAATATCATAGACCCTATATGGGGGTTATTTGTTCACTTACGTGTCTAAATATTTAAGCCGGTGTTTTGCTGTTCTTTATCGTTTTCGTTGTTGTTGTTGTATTTTATAACTATCACTTTAATTAAGTACATTTATACCTTTTTGGGTTTTTTTTTTCTAACTGTTTAAGAGTTCAAAAAAAAAATTTTAACTGTGTGAGTCTTTTGTTGTTTTTTTATTTACATTTGTGTGCGTTTTGTTTGTTTTATAAATTTAAACTGATAAATATGTTTGAAATGGTGTTGTTAAAGTCTGCCTTATCCTATAATGTACAACGAACTAAATGAAGATAAACAGAAGGTGTTTTATACGATCGAACCGATTCTTTAATGCCCTCTACTGTCATCGCATTATAACTGATCCCTTTTAAAATGTAGAAGAGCGATTGGGAGAAAGTTTTTCTTTATGTAGAAAACAAATTTTAAATCAAGAGGGAACATTAATTTACTGAATAAAAACTACTAAAAATTAGTTAAAAATTACATTGCAGAAAAAACTGCTGATATCATTTTGATTTGGAATGCACTTTTTGCTAGCACTTGAACAACATGTTAAAGTGCCTTGCCAGCACTCTCTCGTTTGAATTTTTCTGACTGGGAAGCTTTCTCCTGTAAAATGTTGCTTTTTAAATCTGTTTTAAAATCGCTAAAAATAAAGAAAAATCTGGTCATGTTTAAGGCGCTGTCATTTTAAGTCTGGAGACCATTTGTGGATAAAGATAATGCAAGATTTAAAGAATTTTTATAGAATTTCCAAAAATATACAGTTTGTATAGATCCGATCAGTGCTCGCTAAATGTTACTATTTTATTTGATAGAAAGTCGATATCGCTTATTTTTCATTTAAAGCTACGCCTACTTAAAACAAGTTACAAAATGAAAAAACAGGCAATACGTTAAAATTCTGCACCATTTTCTGAACAATTTCCTCGCATTTTGGGGTGAATTTATCCACTATTTTGATCTTTAAAAATAAAGGCAACGAGAATAAAATTAGAAAAAAGTTTAATGTGCCTATTATATTGCCAAGCACTGTATGTTAACTTCAAAATGAAAAACATTTAGAGAAGTAAACTCAAATATTTTTACTTATTTACTTTATGCAAAACTGCATTCATTTAATAAAAAATATCAAGGGGCGAGTTCCAGTGAAACTTCATTTATTTAAATAATCAGTGTGTTCCCGTACGTTCCCAATGTTACCGAAATTTACCCAAAAGCGTTCCCGTACTCGAGAATTGGGTAAATGAGAGCGCTAATGAGAGTGTATTAGTGCTTCTCTTTTTACCAAAATTTACACAGACTTTTTCTTCAGGTAAACTTTGGTAAAACAGCTGATGCAAATATAAACAAAAAACAATTGTGAAATTAAATTAAAAATTGTAATTAAATAAAGAAATAAGCAAAAGAAACTTGGTTTTTTGTTAAAATTAATTGAATAAAATCAAAAACAACTTTTAAATGCGAATAAATATGTCTATTTGTGCCGATTTGCAAACTGAAATTATACGTATTTTCACATCAGTGATGGGATTTTTGGCACAATCTAAGATTGATTGGTACAATGGCACAACCGATACTATTTTGGCACATTTTGGTTATCTACAAAATTTAATAGAAAATGAATTTAAAAAATAACAATTCTTTAATTTTAAGTTTCTAAGCATTTACTGGTATTAAAATACCTTTTCGAATAAAGCGAAACTAAAAAATGGCATCGAAGATATTACCGAATAAAGCACCGTAAGTTGTTTTTCACGTGAAAAAATTTCTCTCAGACTTTAAATGCTTTAAGTTGCAATTTAAGTTAAAAAAATTAACAATATTTTAATTTTATAACAAAGCCACAATCACAATTAACACAAAATGTCACTTTTTCAACAGAAAAATAATAGTCTTGTACATTAAATTTGCGTGAAAACTAAGTTTGCACAATTTTCACGTGAAACTCATTGTCGTGAAAAATAATTTTTTTTATATGGAGTATAACAGTTTTTTCACGTGAAAACTGAACAACTTACGGTGCTTAATCCATAGAATTTTAAAAATTCAAATGCTATAAATTTATCTCAGAACTTCGAAAGAATTAATTTAAGTTTAATTCATAAAAAAATTAATTCAGTTTTAGAAAATGTTTATATGTATACCATTCCGTGCAACCATTCCTAAAGAATTCATTCATTGGCTGCATTCCCAAATCTTTAATAAGTATCGGATGAATTTAATTTATCATTCACCTTTTAATTGAAAGAAAATTTTAATTCATTCAAATATAATTAATTCCATAAGAATTCAAAATAATTCCATAAGAATGCATTTACAAAATGAAAGTTGAAAACACGGTTTCTAAGTGAAAATTGAGTTTTGGCACAATAAAGGCCCATTTGGCACATTTTAGTCACACACTTGGCACAAAACAAAATTTTTCAAGTCTCATCACTGTTTAAGATTATTCTTTGAAATGAGTTTTTGGGCTAGAAAAGTGGTTTTTTGCGTTCCTGTACTATTGGGTAATTTTGTCATTTTGTGAGAGGATTTTGTTCTTACTCTCATTTTACCGAACTTTACCCAAAAAGTAAAGAAACACACCTAATGCAAAAATTCATTAATATCATGCAGATAATTCTCTAAGCATATTTTGGAAAATATGTTTCGCTTTTTTTAATTTGCTTTTTTACTAAATAAATTTGTTTACCCAGTTCTGACTCAACGATAAGCTCAAAAGAAACAGATATTTGTTCACGTTTTTCCTTAAAAGTAGATCGTCAGCAGTGTTGCCAATTTAGCATATTTAATGGTAGATTTAGCATTAATCATTTAGCATGAAAAAACTGCATCTAGCTAAGCACTTTTTTAGCATTTTCCAAAAAAAATTGTCATATTTTTAGCAGCTGTTTTTACATTTTTTTTTTGTGTTTTTAGAATATTTTGAATTAATTTGGATTTTTACTATAAAAATATTAATACTTTTGACTATTGACTATTTTTATTAATAAATAGTCAAGTTCGAGGTCAGTTTTAAATAAGATTACCCGAGTAAAAAAGTTTTGATATAATCAAATATTATTTTATGTAATTACATATAGTATTAGTAACTTATAGTTAGATATGGCCACATATGCTTTTAAATTGAAGCATATAGACTTTTATATAGTCAAATATTAAATATTTTTTGCTCAAATGTTTTAATATTGAGACATATGTGATTTTATATTGTTACATACTGGCCTACATATAAGTGTATGTGCTATATATAAGTACACAATGTAATATATAAAAGATATTATTATATATACGTTTATATATAATTTAGTATGACACTATACATAATAATATAAAACTATATATGGAGCCATTTAAGAAATATTATATAATAGGTATTATATATGATTATATATTGACGCATATGAACCCATATATAACTTAGTATGGTTTCATATCTACAATATTTCATGATTTCTTTTATATATAACGATATAACGTTCTTTATAAAATCATCTATAATTATATATCATCCCACATTAACAATTTTTTCAAAGTGATTTTATATAAAAATATATGTACAAGGTCCTTTTAAAACCGTATTGTATTAAATGTGGTTCCATATTAAAAATGATTTTGAACTAGTTTTAGATTTAGTAATTACTAGGGATTGGCGCATGACACGATCGTGAGTGAAGTTATTCACAAGTGATCGTGAGTAATAATTACTATACCAAAGTAATTCGCCCGTGAGCGTGAGAATATATAATTCGTACGTGAGCGTGAGTAAGAATATATAACCAGTGCATGATTCGTGTGTGAGTTTATTTTTTGCATCAAATGTTTTTAGTAATTTTTACTGTTTTGCGTGAGAATTTTCTGATTGTGAGTAAGTTTTTAATATACTCATGTCTGCGTGAGTAAGACACGAAATGCTCGTGCGCGAGTAATTTGTTTTTGTTTAGGAGCGTGAGTCAAAATGGCTAACGCGCCCATAAAATTAACAATACTGAAGCTTTAATATGGAATTCTCTATACTATAACGCACACTTGACTGATCTCTTATATCTTGATTGTATATCACAATCCTATTTAGTTAAAAATTTCAGTGTTCTTAACCTTATTTTAAAATTACTAAAAACAAAGAAAAATTTGTTCATGTTTAATGCACTGTCATGGTAAATCTGGATAAAAGAAATGGAAGGTTTATCGAAATTTATAGGATATCCAGTAGACCTGGGGGTTAATCATTACATTTTGTATTTAATTACACATACAATTACACAATTACATGTAATTGTAATTGAAAAAAACTCAATTACAATTACAAATTATTTGTAATTGTAATTCAAAAAAGAACAAATTACTTGTAATTTGAAAAATGTCAATTACATTTTTTGGGAAAATAAATAATGACAAAAAGCACAAGTTAGGGGTAAGCCCAACATGACGTATTCTTTTTATACACATCCATGCCTATGCAACCTATCCCAGTCAGATTTTTATAAAAAATTTTAACAAAAAACACTTTTTAATTCTAAATGTAATTAAAATTTGTAATTGAAATCACTTTCAATTACAATTACTAGTAATTTGTAATTGAAAATTTTCAATTACAATTACTTGTAATTTTAATTACAAATTACAAGTAATTGTAATTGAAATTGAAATCCCTCAGGTCTGATCTCCAGATATTGTATATCTTTTTTTATTTAAAAATATAATTTTGTATATTGTTAGATATGGTCATATATATTATGGTAAAAATATAGGGTTAATATTTAGTTATAATTGTATCAAACTATGTCCACTTTTATAACATTTTATATAATTTTATACAAAAAGATATAATTTTATGTAATTGGATGAGGACAAAATTCGGATACAATTGTATCATATTGTATCGAATTGTATCAAATTGTACCAAATTGTATACAATTGTATACAATTCGATACAATATGATACAATAAGACGTTCTCATTTTTCGGATATAATTATATCTAATTACATAGAAGATTATATATAATTAAATATAACTTTATATGGCTCCATATCATTTTTTTTTACTTGGGTATTCCTTTATTACAAGAACTTTTGAGTTGTTTTTTATCTTCTTTTATATAATTGTATAATAGTAAAAAGTTACTAAAATACTTTTTTTTTAACAAATTTCTTATAAAAATTTTTTAGCATATTTTTTCTAGCACAAAAATCTGGCATTTTTACCTAAATAAATTTTGGCAACACTGATCGTCAGTAATGCCTAGGGCAGAAAAGTTCATGCACTAAAATTCGTGTTTTGTTTACATAGACCTAGATTCAATACTCTATTCGTCAATTTTGGCCAAAATGAGTTTTGGATGGCAAAGTCATTGTTGATGTTGTATCCGTCTATGATATCAATTTGGAAGCAAAATATCCATTCTTTGCACTTTTTAAACATTTTACATTTCTTTTTAAATTCAAAAGTCTATAAGTGTGTTTGCGTACCCGAAAATTTGTACAAATTCGTACAAATTTGTACAAGTTTTTACTGGAAGGTGTTTGTTTACACAATTACTCAGTAAGGAGAGAGGAAAAATAGAGGGTAAAGTACCAGAGAACTTACAAGTTTTTACTGGATGAATTTTTGCTAGTAAGAATTTGTAAGAAAAAAACATATGATTTAAAACATATAATTGAAGAAACAAAACATTTGTCTAAATATTTTTTAAATAACTTTTTGTAAAAATAAAAAATATTTAAATATAAGCTTATTTACGATGGAAGGAGTAAGTAAGTGATCATTTTATTAGGTTTTATTTATTACTCCAATAATTTGAATAGGTTTATTTCGCAATCAGCTATTTTAATAACTGTTGTCAATTTAGCTATTTTCTCGGCAAATCTAGCGATACTTCAACTCGTTTAGCGGGATAAAATATAATTTAGCTATTAGCGGGAAAACTAGCGATTTTTCTTTTTAAGACAGTCTTCACATTTTCTTAGCATTTTTTTACATTTATTTCCTTGACAGAATTTTTGAATCATTATTATTCAGCGATTTATCGGTAAATTTTTATGGAAAACAAAAGAGTTCGAAAAATTTGGCGATGTATCAATAATTTTTTAAGAAAGTTTTAAGAAGTTTGAAAAATATAGCTATTTTTGTGAAATTTTTCAACAGAACCTAAAAAGTTCGTGCAATTTAGGGATTTATCGCTATTTAATTTTTTTTATAATTTAGATATTTTCTAGTGATTTTTAAGTTTGACTTAGCGATATTTTTAGGGAAGAAGTTGGCAGCAGTATTTTACTAATTCTTACAATTTTTCTGTTTGCGTACATTTTTAGATATTTTTCTTTTTGAGAGTAAATTTTGCCTTACTCTCTGTAAATTTGTTACTGAGTAATTTTTACTGGACTTTACTGGAAAAGTACCCAAACACACCTTATATCAGAAAATAAATTTAAATTATTTGAATTGTATAAGGTACGTATACAAGTTTTTTTGAGCTTATCTTTTTTTGAGGTCTTGTTTTATACAGGGCACCAACAATTGTACAATTGCAAACCTGACTTTAAATTTCGATTCTACAGTAATAATTACCCAGTGTAGAAACGGTAATGACATATCATTATTTTTTGGACTACCAGTAATGACACCCACTTACCTTCTGTATTATTTTAAAACATATAATAATGAGTTACTGATAATGACTTATTTTTATCATTATTTCAAAAAGAAAATAATTTTTTAGATTTTTTTGAAAATTTTTTGAAATCTATTTTTAAACTCAATATTTTTTAAACACTGGTAAGGATATATGTAACCACATATTTTTTGATTTTTTGTATGTTGGCGAGTAAGCTTACTTTTGTGCAGCAGGTCAATTGTGTTTTTATCTATTAAATATTACATGTCGATATAGCTCAGATGGTAGAGCTGTTGACTGGCAATCTGTGGACCCAGGTTCGATTCCCGCACCAGCAAATTTTATTAAAAAAAAAAAAAAATACAATCGAAAATATTTTTTTTTATATAATTTATTTTTTAGAAAATCTATTTTTAGACGCATTATTTTTGTCAGTACTGGTAAGCACATAGGTAACGATATATTTTTTAATTTTTCGTATGCTGGTGTGTAACGACAACTCATTATTTTTCGCGACATCGCCATATAAAGGTAATAAGAAATGTAATAACAAAAGTAACTAGTTACCATTACCAAGTATGTAGTTACATAACCACATATCTGGTAATGATTTTCTACACTGGGTAATTCTATTTATAGCTGAGAAAATGCTTAATAAATTTGTGATTTTTCGCAATCCGTTAAAAGGTTATTGAGCTTCAAAATTTGATTTGTTTTAACTAAAAACATACATTTTTAAAATTAAAAAAACTGTAATCTAAATCATTCTGACGACCAGAAAAAGTGATTCTGTTTTAGAATCAAATGGCAGTTAGATTAACAAAATATACAGCTTCTTCTTTCTAGGATGAAGGACTTAAATTCAGCATTTTTAAACGAATTGAAGGACGTGAGGGAGTCGACATTTTTTGAAAAAAATTTCACCATAAATACTTTTTATTCACATAGATTTCAAAAAGTGTCGATATCGCAAAAACAAATATTTTTGTGCCATATATTTGTGAAAAATCTAAAACACGCGTTTTTTTATAAAAAGTGTAATATTCAAAAATGTTTGTTTAAATATTTAAAGTGGTATTCTCGCAATAAAATTCATTTTGGCGACAATAACTGTATAGTTTATATTTTTTTTTTCGTACACGTTAAAATAATCACAATGTAGCTATTTGGAAAAAAAACATATTTTTCAATCAAAAAACACTTTTTTATACCCTACACCTCTACGTGGATAGGATCAGTCCAAATTTGGAACTACCGATTTTCTCTTATTTTATCATTTTATATAAAATGTTGACACAAGTGCATTTTAACCTATTCAAATTTCGGATCTAAACACCAGTTGGCTTTTAACCGGTGCTGGTGTAGGGTATTATATAGTCCGCATGCCCGACTTTAACTTTTTTACTAGTTTTACTCTACAGTGAAGAATTGTACGCCTTATTATATCATATAATTTCAAATAATTAGCTATTAGCATAATCTATACAATTCAACACTTTGACTTGGAATAAAAAAATTAAAAATCAATTAAATTTTTTTTCTTGACAAAAGACTGACAAGTGCAATTTACATTTAGATGGTCATAATCGAACACCTCTTAACTGACATATTTACAATTTAAGATACGGACGCCAAATTACTTTTCTAATTTACGTTAATGAGATGTCAACTTATAACCATTGATAACTTGTTTACAGTATCCTAATGTTTGATCAATGCTTTAAGTCATATTATTAATTTGAATTTTTCAAAACTTAACAACAAAAAAACATTTTCAAAACTCATTAGTTTCGCATGCATTACATGATGAGAATTAAATGTATAAATAATATCAGCTATAGCAACAACGAGCATGTATTTTTAAGATAAACAATCAATAGTTTGATCGATCATTCAACCACAAACCATATAAATTAAATTGCTTCCGTTTTATATGAGTAGTTTTTTTTTAATTTTTTAGAAGGTATTAGATAATTATTAATACTATGTACGTTAAAACTATACAGTAGAGGAGAGCATTTAATCTCTTTACTTTGACATGCTAATACTAATACACCTGTAATAAGACCAGATTTGTTTTTTTTTGTAGTTTACATTTTTTTATTGTTTAACATTATGACTTGTAAGTTTATCCCAAGCTAAACATTTGAACGTTTTTATACTTTGCAAACAGAAAACGGACACGTCTCTCTAATTTGTATTTATGATTTTTCATGGTTTACAAAAATGAGTTGATCAAACTCATACAAATAGTGTAGAAAATTTAGTCACAATAGAAAAATGCGGTTATTTTTTATAAGAAAATCTTTAAAGTCTTCAAATAAATGAGAACATTTTTCATAGTGTAATAAAATGGTATAAAAATGTTTCCGAGGGTTTGAGCCAGAGTCCCCATTTCTCGGTTCTCGATATTCCAGGCAATAGCGGTTCTGTCCCCGGTTCGTATCTTATTCTCGGTTCTTGAAACAATCCCCGTGCTTGGGGTAATTCACGTATTTCCTGGAAATCTTTATAACGGGTATTTACATCAGGAAATTTGTTTATTTGAAATTTATCTTAATCGGGATAAGCATTAATGGCATTAAAGTACTTAAATGTGCTAAACTCTCAAAATTTAGTTAACAAATTGTGAAAAATTATTTGTTGTAGGCTTGCCTAAGGAAGTCCTCAGGGGACAACTTTTTCAGAATTTCTAGAAATATTTGTTGGGTTAAATTACAAACTCAATGAAAATTTCTTATGGTCGCGATTTGATAAAGAAAAGTCGGCGAATAATGACTTCTTTAAGTTTTTTTGAAAAAATTTGTTACTTTGCATATTTTTTACGCAAAATGATTATAGAATTGTAAGCTACACATAATTATCTTTCCGCAAAGGTATACAGGTTAAAAATCGGTTGCAAAGTATTTATGTTTTTTTAAAAATTTTGTTAGAAATCGATTATATTTTGTGTGAATATCCTTTTTCTGATTCTGAAACCCGTTTCTCGATATCTTGTGTCACATCTGAGATAGCCAGTATAAAATATAATCTACCTGCCACTTTTGGGCACGAAAATGAAAAAATGTAAATTGCATTAAAAAGAAAATAAATGGGCTTTTTATTTAAATTACTATTTTAATGACCTTGGAAGCCTGTAGTTAGGAATATCTAAATAAAACGTAAACTTTGTTCGTTTTTCTCCATAACTTTTTGACATATGATCAAACCAATAATAAGCTGATGACAAATTCGTCAGGTTATTAATGTGTCATATGAGAAAACTATTTATATTATGAGCCTTGGCCACTATAACACTTCTGATATTTCCACTAGAAAGTTTAACATTTTTGACCATAACGTTGCTTAGAATTTAGAAAATTGCAATTAACACGTACAAATTTTCGGGCAATGATTTAATAATAAATAAACAACCTCTCAAGCATCAACAACCTCTCAATCAACACTTGGTATTCAACTATTGAAGCGCATCATAATGTGATAACTACTTGTGAAAAGGAGAAAAACAATAGTATTAAGACAGGAAACATTTTAATTGAAAAATAAATTGCTCATGTATTAGTTAATTCTGGCTCTTCTGATTACAAACATACATTGTGTAGGCTGTGACTGATAAAACTTCAATTAGCCACACTCATCGCTATGCTGACCGTGGTGTATCTTGTTAAGAGGTGATGCTACGGTAGAGGGCTGCCGGTTCGATCCCCGGTCATAGCAAACACAAAAAAGTTTTTGTTTTTTTAGAGACAAATTAACAACTAAAATTACTTTGATCAATTGACACATAAACTAATCACTGACAAGTCTTTGGGTGAGACGAAACTGCGGAAATCTGGTGACTCCCTTGTCTCTGCTAAATTTTTCTATAAAAATGTTTTCTTCTTCTTTCTGTAAATCAGATTTAGCAACAAATTTTTGGTTTTTAATTTTTAAGCACCGTAAGTTATTTTTCACTTTGAACATTTTCACTCGAACCTTAAAGGCTTCAAACTGCAATTTGAATTATAAAAATTAACAATTTTTTAATTTTATAACAAAGACATACAATATACTTTACATGCATATGTGACAGCGCATAGAGAAAGGGACCTAAGGGTATAAAAATCAATTTTTTTTTTTTTTGTGGACAACATCTGAGCTTCTTATGAGACCGATTCCATGCTCTCCTGACCTTAGGTCCCTTTCTATCCTTAGGTCCCTTTCTATTTTGCGCGTCACATATATACTTTACATACTTTTCACGTGAAACTGATTGTCGCGAAAAATATTTTTTTTTTTATATGGAGTATAGCAGTTTTTTCACGTGAAATCGAAACAACTTACGGTGCTTTAGATTCAAAATATATTTAAATAGTTACTCTTGTATAACACTTAACTCTTTCACTACCCTTGTACACTACAGTGTACACTAGAGGCCAGTATGAATGTTTTGCAAGACATTCACCAAACATTTTCTTATACAACACCAAAATATTTTTTTTGTTTTCTGTTTTATTGTTTTAATGATATGAATTTTAACATCTTGTAAATAACCACAAATAAGTAAAATGGTCAATTTTTGTTATATTTAGTATTAAAAATCGTCAAAACTCTCATCAGCGCATGCAAGAGAATGTCTTGTAAGGCATTCATTTAGCCCTCTAGTGTACACATCTTTAAAAGATTAGGATCTTGGACTTCAAATAAAAATCAATATATGTGAACTTCTCCGAGAAAAGGGACCTAGTGTGTCAAAAAACGGGTTTGGACTTAAGAGTGGATTCTGGTACCTAAAAGGGTGTAAAATAAGATGAAATGAGTTAGTCGGCACCCAATCATAACTAACCATACCAAATCGCATCTCCCAACTGAAGGTGTGTTCAAAGTGATAATGCGTTATGAAACTTTAAATGCGTTCTTCTCAAAACTTCATTTTCACACACTAGTTCCCTTTTCTCGGAGAAGGTCAGTAAGCAGTTCAAAATGGCAATATGGTCGCGATATTATTAATGAAGTCTAATTTTTTTAATATATCATAATCTCCGTGAAAAGGGGGTTTTGGTGTTTCTCTCAAACTAATGAAGATAGATAATTGAAATTTGGCATATAACTTCGTTTTATGACGAGAAGAAAACCAGCCAAACGATTTTTGGCAACTCAAATGTTTAAGGGGCTCAGAAGTTTGAAAAAATCGATTTTCGAACGTCATTTTTGGTGGGTAGGAGGGGGAGGGGGCAAACTATATTTCATATTTTTTTTTAATTTGAGGACTCTTAACAAGAATCTGAAGTCAAAATAACAATACATCCGCAAACAAAAAGTCGGTAGTGAAAGGGTTAACTGTGAAATTCAGAAACAAATTTTATTTTTTCTGAAATTTTATAATACGTTATTTTTTAATTCTTAGGTGGTGTTTCTAGGTGACGTTTTCCGTTAGACGAAAGAAAATTCAAAAAAAAATACACTCATTCGTTTCACGATCAATAACGTGTACAGGATATCGGGTTTGGGGAATTCCCGTGAAAAGCGTGGCGGGAATTTCCGGGAAAATAATTTTTTGTCTCTAGACGATAACCGTAAATCATTTCCTAAAATTGCTGAATTGCCGTTACCAAAATAAATAAAATACCGTTACCAAAATAGCATTGCTATATTTTTAGCCCAAACAAAACTTTCATATCTTTCATACAAGCGAGAATAAAAAAAAATCCCGCACAAAATTCCCGTGATGGCGGGAATGAAAAATAAGCGGAATTCTCAAACACTCACTATACTACTCGATATTTATACCCTACACCACTAAGTGGACAGGGTATAATAAGTTTGTGTTGATGTTTGTAACACCAAAAAATATTGGTCCTAGACCCTCCTTTTAGTATACCGATCGACTCAGAACCACTTTTTGTTTCGATTTAACAATGTCCGTCTGACTGTCTGTCCATTCATTCTTGTGCGCACTCTACAGGACGCAAATCTTAAGATATTTTGATTAAATTTGGTACAACGACTTATGTCGGCCAAGGACGAAGCCTATTGATTTTGGTTAAAATCGGTCCATGTTTAGACCTAGTGCCCATATAAAGGTCCCCCCAAAATTGGATTGTTTACTCGCTGCAGGTCGCAAATACGTAGATATTTCAATGAAATTTGGTTCGCTAACGCACATGGTCACAAGGACCAAGCCTCGGATCGGTCCATATTTGGACCTATCGCCCATATGAGCTATATTTCCGATTTTCTGTTCTTTTGTCATTTTATAGAAATTTTCGACACAAGCCCAATTTAACCCATTCGAATTTCGGATCCAAACCTGAGTTGGCTTTTAATCAGACTGGTGTAGGATATTTTATAGTCGGCATGCCCGACTTTAACTCTTTTACTCGTTTTAATATGGAAACGCGATATTTTTAACGGTTTTTAAATTTGAAATTTCTTTTAATTTTTTATAAAAAAAAATTTTTTTTTACTTTTTAATTCTGTTTTTCTTCTAGCAGAGTTGTATTTTTATTAAATTGTTTAATTAATTGTTCTGGAAATATTGAGTAGTTACTTTTAAGTATCGAGAACTCGATAGAAAGCCAAATACTTGATACCCACTACTCATTCTTTTACCAACACTAAAGTACATCATAGGAAAGCGAAATGATATACAATATATTAAACATGTCCCTCTTTTAAATTTGCGAGGGCAGCTGTTTCATTTCAAAGAATTGAGAGGAAAATGCGATTTTTGCCATTGGTTGTTAGGGTAAAATTTGTTTACAGTTGAAAAGATTGAATCAATAAAAATGTATAGTCGAATGCTCCACTTAACACATTCTACTAATGTTAGGCTTTATTGTTTCCATTGGTCAAAAATTATCTCTGTATACTAAGTCAGTAAGTTAAATCCTAGGTGTATCTACTTTTAAAATAAAAGTATCGGAAGTACCCCTCTAAACCCTTACAATATCTTGTGTGCTCGTATGGCTTTGTAACAAAGTTTGTGCATCGTTGCCCAAAAAAGGTGTTAGATTGTTCTTAATACACTCTACACTTTCAAAATTCTATTGTACATGTAAGTTTATGTTCGTTGGTTTATTTTTTCCATCATGAGAATTAGAGCTAAATATTTAAATATTACAAGATCTTTTTAATGATTTGTTTCTTTCCAATAATATTTCGTTATATTTTTTATTTGTTGTGTACTCTTATAGCATATGTTGAAATATATTTTTAACACCCAAGTGTTAAATGGATGTGATGGCTTAAAAAAATTAAATAAATAGAAGTATGTCTTGAAAAGCTAAACGTAATATCACATCGTCGTCTTACTCGTAATCGTCGTGACGTGACGTTGTTATATACTCTAGTTACATTGAAAATTTTATTAGTAAACTCTTAGAAGAAGATGAGGAGACAGAAAACGACTAGCCAGCCAGCTAGCCATCCAGCCATCCAGCCAGCAGCAGACCCTAGTTTCTAGAGTAAACAAATAAGTCAATACGAATTGAAGCTAATGTATGTATTTATGTTTATTTCTCCTAGGGTTTCGTAATGTACGATATATTCAATTCGATTGTACGTGTGCAAATACAAATATTTAGTCGAAACGAATAAAAAAAGGTTTTCTGTTTCTGTAGCAGTTTCTTATTATTTATTTTAACTCTGTAGTTCATTAGCATCTTCATTTTTATGTAATTCGTCTTCGTCTGTATTTTATATCTGGATTCTGTGCTACTTTTTTATGCTAATATTTTATTTTATTTTTTAAATTTTTTTACAATCTTGGAGAGATTTTTGTGTTTATTACACAATGCAACAAAATGAATTTAGGCTCAATAGTTCCAAAATGAAGTAAAAGTATAGATAGCATCAGTCAAATGAAAACCGCCAAATAGTTTTGCGAAACGAGCTGCTATTTAATTTTTTCGCATTCTAAAATGTCTGTTTGTTGTAATGATGAACACGGCGCGAAGACGAAAAATTGGTTGCTGATTTTTATCTAGTCAGTTAAGTGTTAAACATTATCAAAATCGGTACAGCAGTTCAAAAGTTGTAAATGAAAATCTGAGGCACCTCTAAAATCTCCACACAATTTAAAAGTAAAATTTTTAAAAAGGAGAATTTCAATCTATGTGAAAATTATCAACTTATCTGTACACCGTGATCGCCCAGTGTAAAAAATCATTAGTTAATTATGAATAACATAACCCATTAACCCTCTAATGCCCAAGGCCACCAAAAGGCGGTCTTCAGATTTTAAATAGTTTTTAAGAATATTTTATTAAACAAGTTTTATTATATCCATAGAAAACTTAATTACGCACTTTTTTGCGTAAAAAAGTCTGAAGCATGTAAAGTGAAAATTTTGTAAATTTGGAAAATTAACATTTTAAAAAAGAAAAAAATATTTGAAAAATCGCCAAAAATACATTTACGATCTGGCGTACATTACCGATAATAACAAAGCTAGTTTAGAGTCTCTTATTGTAAAATCAGTTAAAAAAATTTTACAGGACTCACAGGATAACGCCAGGATACGTTTTACAAATATCTCTTTAACTGAAAAACTAGACAACAGATTTTCTTGAAATTAAACACAGATTATATACTTAGAGGTAGTAGTAAGCAGAACTAATTTCGTTTCTATTGATGTTTAGTGCCAAATTCTCTAAATTTCGTAATTTTCAAAAAGCGAAAATCGGCATAACTTTTGAAATAAAAACGGTACGTAATTTTATTTTATTGATAGTGTTATTTACAGCAAAAACTGAAACTAGTAGACTACTGGGTTTCAAGATACGTCTTCAACCTTTGTTGTGCTATATCGCCTAAATAAAGTGATAAATTAAAAGTTTAATATTTGTTCCATAGTAGATTCTGATCTTAAGTAGTTTTCGGCTAAATAATAATTTTTTTTTTATAAATGCAACTGTATTATAGCGATAGAGAGTATAAATATCTACCTTTTTTGTCTTTAAGCTTTTTTTGTAGAACGAACGATTTTCAAGCGAGGAGGATGTAAAATCAAGCTTTCGTAAACTTACTTTTTAAAACAGAAAAACCTAATTTTAAAATCGCCAAAAATATATTTATGACCTGGCATATATTATTAATATTAACAACAAAACTACCTTAGAGTCTCTAGACGCAAAGAAAAAACATGGTTACGATGACATTGTTACAGTAACTGACTGTAGTTTATTTAAAAAGTTATCCATACATTTATTTTTAAACGATTATACAGTTAAAATGAAAAAAAAATATATATTTTTAACTTTGTTTGTCTTTTATTTAAAAAATAAATTACATATAAATACGGATTTTCTGTTACAGTTAATATTTTCAGTAAATGAATGTTATTTTAGTTTGACTCAAGATCATAAATTAATATCACTTTCTGTTTAAATTATTTTCAAATCAAAGAAAGATGATACAATTTTTACAAGTAAATTACAAAGAATAAAAAAAAAACTTTTCCCCCCATTCAACGTTAATATTTTCATTTAAAATGATTTCTTAAAAAAAGAAAATCTTTGGATTTCAAAAAATGAAATAAACATCATTTATTCTTACGGATTTTGTAGTTAATTTTTTGGAAGTTAAAAAAAAAAAACAAATAAATGAAAAATCATTATTTTTTAAGGATTTTGTAGTTAGTCTATAATATTTAAAAATAAATGAAAAATTCTTTTGATTTAAATGAAAAGTTAGTAGACCAGTTTTCAAGTGATTTTTCATTTATTTTAAATTACATTTTCAGTTAATTGAAACTACAATCTATTTTGAGTGTATAATTTTAATTAAATGATCTTTGCCGAAGTTAAATTGAAAAAATTTTTAAAAATTAAAAATTGTTTTATACAAAAACCTGATGTCCCATTCCAGGTGCTCTCCACACACACAAAGTACATGTGCACACATACGTGTAAAGAAAATGTCAATGTTTGTATAAAAACAACACCCACCGCAGCCGCAGTCATTTAATTTGTTTTCTCTCATGCATTAAACACATAGACGACTGCAGCTACACGACTACACGACTACAAATGCTGCTGGCTGCAATTGTAGTCGTGTATTCAGCTACTTAATTTTTTTGAAAACGACAGCAACATGTAAACAGATAATCCTAAATATTTGACATTTTGATAAATATTAATCTTTTTTGGTTTGTGCTTCTAAAGTAATGGCTGAGGAATATTTTGTTAATTTTGTAAGATCCATTTTTTTTACAAAACATCACAATAAAGTTATTTTCAAATATAAATTAATGAAACCTTCAAACAATTGTAAAATATAAACAGCTGTTTCTTTAGTGTTCCCAAAACGGTGATTTTCTAGTCAGAACTAGCGATTTTATTTCGCCTCTAGCGGGAAAAATTGTCCTGTTTTACATATTTTGTTATATTGTCAACACTATTTTTGTTTTGTAGCCAACAAAAATAGAAATTATCCTAAGTTGACTACAGCGGCGAAAGTAGTCGTGTAGCCGTGTAGCTGTGTTGGTGTCAAAATAATCGTTTTCATATAAACGTGTGTATTTTATTTTTGATAGGCTGTAGTCGTGTAGCTGCAGTCGTCTATGTGTTTAATGCTTCATCGCTGGGGAATCCGCAGCGGCAGCAGTAAGGTTGTATCTCTACCAGTGTTGCCAACTCTTGAAGGCAGGATAGCACCGTGAGCATTGTGAAAACGGGTAAAAAGGGTAAAAATTTACCAAAAATGGGGAAAAATGCACGATATTAATTTTTTGAAAAATTTAAGTCAAGCATTGTGAAAACGGGTTAAAAGGGTAAAAATTTACCAAAAATGGGGCAAAAAAGCATGATATTAATTTTTTGAAAAATTTAAGTTACTTTAAAAAATCGTGTAAAAAAGGTTCAAAAAATTACCAAAAAAGGGGTAAAAAAGCACTAAACAAATGTTTTCAAATTTTGAAGTTAAAATATAATGAAGTTGCTATTTAAAATTGTACTACCAAAATTGTGACAAAATGTATTTTTTGTACAGTTCGTATTATTTTTTCAATTTTGACAGAAAATTCTAGAAAAATTGAAAAAACGAGAACAAATTCCAAAAATATAAACTGTAGAAAAAGCACTAAAAGCACTGCCAGAAATCTTAAAAAGCACTGTAAATATCCGCTTTTTTTAAACGGGTATTTGAAAAAAATCATCGGGTACGGGAAGGAAAAAGCGCCAAAAAATACCCGAAAAGCACTGAAATGGCAACACTGATCTCTTCTCTATGGCATTAGGGAACATAGCATTGTAGCCGTGATCATATAGCAACCATATCTATCTTTTCTCTCCGGGTACTTGTAAATGAGTTATTTTTGCTCGAGGATTGATTTGTTTTAAAATTAAGCACAGCTGATATACTAAGAGTAAGTAGGAAGCAAAATTAATTTCATTAAGATTTCTTGATGTTTAGTGTCAAATTCACAAAATTTAACAATTTTTAAAAAGCGAATATAGCCACAACTCTAAAATAACAACACCATATCAACAATTTACGGTATATAAAGATTGTCTCGAGTTATTTTTGAAAAATTCAAAGTAGGCTACCATTAAAATTTGAAAATCAAAATTTTTTAATTGAGTATAAAAATATTTGTCAAATTGTATGATAACAAAATTAATTTCGGTCTACCCAAAATACTTGTAAAGTAATGAATTCAGAAATATGATCGACAAATGGAAGGATAATACCAAAAGTTCAATACATTTCATCTCGAAAGACCTTAAAATTCCGCGAACTACCGTCAAAAATGTTTTAAACAAGTATTTTGAAATGTTTTCAATACAACTGAAGAAAACTTTAAGAACTAAAACCGGACCGTGTTGTCAAAATTTGGAAAAGAAAATAGTTGGATTTATACTCAAAAATCGCTGTGTCTGTAAGAGATAAAGCCAAAAATTGTAAAACAAACCATTGCATGCCAGCCAAGATGCAAAGAAGCGAACTTAAAAATGGATTACATGCCCGTTAAAAACGTAAGGCAGCAAAAGTGTCCGATTCCCAGAAAGAAACCATTAAAACAAAACCCAGAAAGTTGTATGATTTTTTGGATAAACAATTTGTGTGTATTGTAATGGACGATGATATATATCGTTAGCTGAAATGCAAAACCACGTAACTAACAAAAAATACAAAATCGGTTTTTTGATCGATTATGATGCATATCAACGAGGTCCACGTCTTCTCCAATTTTTACTGTCATATAATAAAAATTAGACATATTATTAGCGAAAATCGAAAGCACGTAACTACATAATTGTTGCTTGAAAATAGTAACTAACACATATTTATTTCTATTGAATTTTATTTATTCATAGTAGAATTTGAATTTTTATATTTCACTAGCGGATAGTGCTACTACGCTCCCCTCCCCTCGTAGTCCTATTTTCTCATAATTATAGTGATTAGGTATAGTTTGAAATTTTTACTTTGTTAATTATAATAATTTTTTTTTGGAGATCCCACAGTCAATATGATTCGTGTATTAGCGTATGATCCCCTGGAGTAATTTATTTTAAATTAAGTGCAACAGATGAGTTTAAGGAATTTCCACAAAGAATTGGAAACAATTTAAAAGCGTTTGAAACTTTGAAGTTGCATTTACAAAGAATAAAAATTTCAAGCAAAAAATGGCAACATCTTCAGGACCTTAAACCATTTCTTCCACCCGATTGTCATTATTATTACAATGAAATTCCATTTGAGAAGTAAAGGTTTAATTTTTTCTTTTATTTGTATTGTAGTTATTGTTGTTAATTATCTTTAGCTTTTGTAAATCATTTTTTATTTTCTTATTTAAAAAAAAAAAAAAATAATAAATATATAAAGCGATATATTAAATAACAAGAGAACAACTTCTTTTATTCTACATTTTATGAATGCAAAACAAAATTTTCTTTGAAACTTACAAAAACTTCATTATAGTTACGTGTTTTTGTTTAAGAAAATACGAGTTCAAAAGCGCGTAACTAACGTAACTCTTTGAAACATTAATAAATTATTACTTTTATTCCAGAAATGAATTAATCAGTCTATATTTAGAAAATCTGCGATATTTGATTACCAAAATTCCATTTGTTTTTCAATATATAACATTTTTTGTTTCTCCTGTAAAATAGTAAAAATGTTAGTTACGTGGTTTTGCATTTCAGCTAACGATATGTTAACACATTGCAAGGTGGCCAATTCTAAACTGCATTTATAGCAGAGGAACTGCCGGCTTCCCAAAGAACTATTTGCATAATGAAATTTGGTAAAAAATAAAGTTATTTTTCCATTACTATTGGCACAGTTGGGAAGAGTGCTTAAATAAAATACTAATATTTCGGCCTGACTTAGCAATGATGATCACAATACTGAATATGTTAAAAAAAAATACCTAAATCCACCAAATATGCCCCAGTGTAGCCCAATCGAAAGGTATTGGGTCATAATAAAAAGTAAACTGCGAAAAAGTGGAGCCGTCGCTCATAACAAAAAAGATTTTATCTAAAGTGGAAAGCGCCTCCAACAAAATAAATCAAAATACTCTCAGAACTCTTATGCAGAACATAAGAAAAAAAGTTTAAAAAGAACGAAAAACTATTTTTAGCATTGTAGTTTATAATAATAAATAAAAAAAATCATGCTTGCTTTTTTCACATAGAATTTTTCAAAAATAACTCGATACAATTTTTAACTTTATTTTGCTGATAGTGTTACTTTTAGTAAAAACCAAAATTATTTTATCATTGGATTTCTTGATTCCCCTTGAACCTTTATTGCCTATATAGCCTAAGAAAAGCGATAAATCGAAATTATTAAAATAAATAAAGTTAATATTTGTTCTATAGTTAGTTTTAAATGCCATATATTATCGCTATCAGAATAAAGAGCATTAGAGGATTAATTTTATGTGGGGCTGGCGTACAAAATTAATGGGTTACATTTATCCAACTTTTCAAAGCGCTTTGGCGGACTACTTTCAGCAATAGTTTACTTTCATTTCGCAATGAAATCACTAAGGCTCACGACAATTTCTCAAAATTTGTTGTACAGTGTTATTTATTATTTACAGTAGTGGACTAAAGTGGATATATATTTGAATATTTTTAAATCTGTATTAATAACTTTTGTTCAATTTGTGATATCCAAGTGTAGTTTTTCCAGTTTTTGAAGTGGCCAGGTCAGAGACCCGATTTGAATCCCATCGAGAATTGGTGGGCAATTGTCAAAAGAAGACTCTCCCAGTGCGAACGAGCACCGACCAACTTAGTAATCTTTGGTCAGGAGTTTCAGCGGAATGGGCTAATATTCCACCTCAAACTATTAAAAATCTCATGGAAAGCATTCCTTCTCGCATAAAATCTGTTTTAAAGAACAAAGGACTTTCGGCAAAATATTAAAGAAAGAGCTTGCCGAAAATTTCAAATATGAACAATACTGGATAAAAGCGGTCACAATTTGCAATTATTTTTTTCATTAACTTCTTAATGATATAGTCTACTCTATTTAGGTTTTTATTGAAGAAGAATGTTTTAGTTTTATGCTTTAAAAAAAATCATTTAAGTTTCTATAATAAAATAAAAATTATAACAAATTTCGAAAAATGTTGAATTAATGTATCCACTTTAGACCACTACTGTATGTATTCTACTTTTGAAAAACAACCAATTTGGTTTCCAAATGAACCATAAACATTGTATGTAGTTCCTATATACAATTCTGAAAAGCAAAAATTAGAATGCAGTTTTTGCAATGGTTTACATAATTGAAAATTAACATAATAAGTTTAAAGGAGGTTGCATACTTTAGGACATACAGGAAAAAAACATTTTTGAATATGTTTACACACAATTATAATATTTTTACAGGCTATTGAATAATTGACACATGTACCCAGGCAAATATTGTTTTTTGAATACTAATATTTTCCCACCTAAATATAACACTATTTTTGATTTTAACATAATTATAGTCCGGGAGCTGATGACATTTTGGTGCTAGTCATTTTAGTAAGGCTGATTTTCATTTATGTGACATATTTGGGATTGAACATAAACAAAACGGTCAACTGGTTCAATTGCGTTGCGTTGAGTTACTGCGTCCTCTAATACTACACCTACAAAAAAAAATTTGTTGTCCCAACCTAGTTTGGTTCCAACTGAATCGTTCGGTTGCTGCAACCCAAAAATCGGTTGTTTCAACCGTATTTCGGTTTCCATAACCCTATTTCAATTGGAACAACAGAAATAGGGTTGTGACAATCGAATTATCGGTTGCAGCAACCGAACAATTTGGTTGGAATAAGATTCGGTTCGGACAATTTTTTTGTAGGTGTAGTAAAAAAATTAAATTATTTTATTTTAGTAAGGCTGATCATTTGTATAGTAATACGAGGGGTACTATTTATATTTCGGCTATAGCAACTAATAACAAACATTTTCCCCTTGATGATCAATACACTTTTGCATTCGTTCAAACCATTTGTCATAGCAGTTTTTCCATTCCTCTTGAGACACCTCCAAAACATGGTTTTTGAACGCTTCAACTGCTTCTTCGGTGCTTGTAAATCGTTGACCACGCAGTTTACCTTTGATATTCGGGAACAAGAAGAAGTCATTGGGTGCCAAGTCAGACTGTATGCAGGATGAGTCATCAATTCGATGTTTTGATTGCTCAAAACGAGATGTGTGAAAGCTCGCATTGTCATGGTGGAGAATCATTTGTGTTTGGGGGTTGGTTTTACGAAGTTTTCCGAAGACTTCCGGCAAACAAATGGTCGTGTACCACTCAGAATTGACCGTCATAAGTTGTACAAGCGGAACAGTGGCCACATGACCCATTCGACCGAAGAAACAGGCGACCATTTGCTTCGCTGTGCTTCTTCCACGAACAACTTTTGTTGGATTTCGCTCGTCTTGGAATACCCACATGGTCGATTGCTGTTTTTTTTTTCCGGCTCATACGCATATATCCATGATTCGTCACCTGTCACGATTCTTTACACGTCTTTTGAAGCACCACTGTCAATCTTTTAATCATTCCCTTACACAAATCGACGCGAGTCTTTTTTTGAGCGATTGATAAATTATGGAGTATTCAAGCGGAACAGTGGCCACATGACCCATTCGACCGAAGAAACAGGCGACCATTTGCTTCGCTGTGCTTCTTCCACGAACAACTTTTGTTGGATTTCGCTCGTCTTGGAATACCCACACGGTCGATTGCTGTTTTGTTTCCGGCTCATACGCATATATCCATGAATCGTCACCTGTCACGATTCTATACACGTTTTTTGAAGCACCACGGTCGATCTTTTAATCATTCCCTTACACAAATCGACGCGAGCCTTTTTTTGAGCGATTGATAAATTATGGAGTATCCAACGAGGCAAATTTTTTTTACAACTAAATCGAATGTATTGAAGTGGAACTAATGTGCAAGGATGCCTCTATCTCACGATATGTCACAAGACGATCTTGCTTTATCAGTTCACGCGCTGCATCGATGTTTTGTGGCACTACAACCGATTTTGGACGACCTTAACGGAATTTGTCGGCGCCCGAACTACGACCACGATTGAATTGACTATACCAGCGATATACTGTCGTTTTTGATGCTGCTTTATCGCCATATAAAGAACTGAGTTCATCGACACATTCTTGTTGAGATAATCCACGCCCAAGTAAAAAAAAATGATATGGAGTCATATGAAGTTATATTTAATTATATATAATCTTTTACGTAATTAGATATAATTATATCCGAAAAATGAGAACGTCTTAGTGTATCATATTGTATCGAATTGTATACAATTGTATACAATTTGGTACAATTTGATACAATTTTATGCAATTCGATACAATTGTATCCGAATTTTGTCCTCATCCAATTATATCAAATTATATCTTTTTGTATAAAATTATATAAAATGTTATAAAAGTGGACATAGTGTGATACAATTATATCTAAATATTAACCTTATACTTTTTATCATATTATATAGAACCATATCTAATAATATACAAAAATTATTTTTTTAAATAAAAATTTTTTTTTAATTACTTGTAATTGTTCTTTTTTGAATTGCAATTACAAATAATATGTAATTGTAGATGAGTTTTTTTTCAATTACAATTACATGTAATTGTGTAATTGCATGTGTAATTAATTACAAAATGTAATGATTAACCCCAGGTCTGCTGGAGATCTTATAATTTTGATAAATCTTCCATTACTTTTATACAGATTTATCATGACAGTGCAATAATCATGAAAAAAATTTTCTTTTAATTTAGTAATTTTAAAATAAAGTTAACAACACTGAAATTAATAGGATTATGATATACAACCAAGATAAAAGAAATCAGTCAAGTGTACGTTATAGTATAGAGAATTTCATATTAAAGCTTCAGTGTTGTTAATGTTATGGGTGCGTAAGCCATTTTTGACTCATGCTCCTAAACAAAAACAAATTACTCACGCACGAGCATTTCGTTTCTTACTCTGCACACATGAGTATATTAAAAACTTACATTCAGAAAATTCTCACGCAAAACAGTAAAAATTACTAAAAACATATGATGCAAAAAATAAACTCACACACGATTCATGCACGGGTTATTCTTACTCACGCTCACACACGAATCACTTAAGTATAGTAATTATTACTCACGATCACATGTGAATAACGTGACTCACGAACATTTCGTGTCACGCGCCAATCCCTAGTAATTATTAAATTTAAAACTAGTTCAAAATCATTGATAACATGGAACAAAATATAATATAATACGGTTTTATATGGACCTTATATATTTTTATATAAAATCACTTTGAAAAAATTGCCTATGTGGGATGATATGTAATTATAGATGATTTTATAAAGAACGTTAGAAGTTATATATGGGTTCATATTCGTCAATATATAATCATAACTAACACAAATTATAAAATATTTTTTATATGGATCCACATAGTTTTATATTATTATGTATAGTGTCACACTAAATTATATATAAACGTATATGTAATTATATATTTTATATGTTACTTTATGTACTTATATATATATAATATATATATAAGTTCCCGTAGTTCCTATACGGAACATAGGGCCACATGTACTTATATATAGCACATACATATATATGTAGGTCAGTATGTAATAATATAAAATCACATATGTCTCCATATTAAAACCTTTGAGGAAAAAATATCTAATATATGACTATATAAAAGTATATATGCTTGAATTTAAAAGCATATGTGGCCATATGTAAATATAAGTTACTATATGCAATTACATAAAATAATATATGATTATATCAAAACTTTTTTACTCGGGCGTCGAAAGTTGTGAAAAATAATCCAGCGAAAACCTTCTCTTGCAATTTCCATATTTCGGCCAAATTGATTTTCTTAACTCACTGTAAACAAAACAAACAGCACTTGTACATCAAAACCTTGTGAGTATGTTTATGCTAAAAAATGTGAAATTTTATTATGCTGTTGCCAGATTTTAGCTATTGACATTAATGTTGCCAGTTCTCGAAATATAAATAGTAACCCTCGTAGATACCATTATAAAGTTATTAAAAATTATAGTCAGCTGCTTGGGCGCTGCTCCTTTATACGTCAGCTAACCATGTTAACATATTTAAAAAAAAAAATTACACAGTACAACACATGATTTTGGGACTCAATTCTGAGAATTGCACGTGAAAGTAGCCCCAAAAATAAGAACTTCTGCATCATTTGTTTTGTCAAGTTGGCTGCATTAAAAATTTAATGCCATACGATTAATGCAGCCAACTTGACAAAACGACAAGCTAATAATCTGAAACTTTATTAAAAATAAAAAAAATGTTTTTGGTGAAAAAAAATGTTTTTCTTTTTATGTTGTTTGACTGTTTTCTCTTAATTTCGTACAAAAATATTCTTAAAAAGCCATTACAATTTGAAACAATTTAATTGAAAAAAGAAACAAACAATTAATCCATCGAATGAAAGAACGATGGCCGAAAAGACCGAATAATGATAAACTAGTTCAAATCATGTAAAAGAGTGAATCGTTCAATTGAACTAGTTCGTTCATGAACGACACAGCTGTTTTATAAAGACGCGCAAATCCTTACCTAGTGTCTACAAATGAAATAAAATGTGCAATGAAATTTTAAAATAACAAACACAGCTACAACACAGCTAACAACAATTTTGTTATTGCTGTGTGTGTAATTTGCATAGCGACTAAAAACGGTCATTACTCAAAAATACTGTACAAAGGTGGTAAGACCGAAAGGGAGATAAAACTAAAACCAGAAAAAATTTATTTTTTTGTGAAAATCACTGTAAACTAGGATGCCCCCTTAAAATAGATTTGTCATTTAATATAATCAAAATTATTCAGATATGGAATTCTGACTTCATCGGATACCATTAACCCATTTTAGCCTGGAATCCAAAATGGCCCACAAATTTGATAAAAAGGCGAAAACTTCTTTTTTTAATTAATTTTAAAGATTTTTTAAAATGCCTAATTTGGAGATGCCGACTGCTAATTTTATAATATAAAAGTTTTTATTAAAGAAAAAAGAAAATATATTGGAAAAAATTATAATTTTTCCGAATTATAATTACAATTTTTCCGAATTATAATTATAATTCGGGTTTGTGTTTGGAGCGACTCCTTTCCAGAACATTTTAAAATTGCTTATTTTGTTTCCATAATTATCGGAAAACTATTACTTAAATTTGATTGGACTATAATTATCTTTACTTTTATTTAAAAAATCTTTAACTCTTAGTGGCCTGGGGACAAAAAAAGACCCATGAAACTTCATTTTAAATATGACTACAAAATTATAAATCCTTTAAATGGATCAAAAAAAATGTCCACTTGAAAAAAATTATTAACTTGATCCATATGGGGTCACTACTAATATAAAATATCAAAAACAATGCTATAATTAGTAAATATGTAACTAAATACACTGAAAATTCTATAAGTGTCTTCTACAGGAATACATTTCTACAGAATAGAGAAAAAAATAAAGAAATATTTTTAACTATGGAGACATACCCAGCAAAAAAAGAGATACCGAAGCAGTAGAAAAAGCACTACAGTTAATGATCTAGATGTACTTCTTTTTTAACATAAACACTAATGATTTTAACATTGAGTTGTCATAGGAGAGGAGTACTCCCACTTCAACATTTGCAGTACTTTTTGAACAAATGCAAATAAATCTCTTTTTCACCAATTAACAGTTCAAATAAAATTCTTCGGAAAAAAAAAATATTTTTTTTATTATACAAAAGCTAAGCTATTCTTTGATATGAAAGTTGACTGGCATAAAAACACCACCTGTTGTTGTTTTTGTTTTTTCTTTGATATTTTAAATGTTTAATAACGCTCCTAGACGAGAACAAAAAATTGTCATTGAGTTTGTAATTTAACTTAACAAATATTTCCAGAAATTCTAAAAACGTCGTCCCCTGACGATTTCCTTAGGCAAGAATGAAATCCGGATAGGGACATGCCTGCAGCGGATTATTTTTCACAATTTGTTAAATACGTTTGGGATTTTTAGCATATTTAATTCCTTTGATGCAATTAATGTATATCCCGATAAAATAAAATTAAAAAAAACACCACATTGTCATTGCGAGATATTGCGCATTATTCTGTTCAATAAATGTATATTTTAAACAAGTGCAAAAGGTTCACTGCTATTCATTATTGATTTCAGTATTATTTTCATAAGCGCATAAAAACCAATTTTTCATCATTTTTTTTTTTATGTATTTTTAAAAATTGGAAAATTAAAAAAATATTGAATTTAAACAAATTAATTATGAATATTAAAAAAAATAAAATAAAAAAGAAAAAAATATTGGTCCCTCCATCATCTGTTTAGAAATACCAAATGATACCAAAATCACTTTTTAGGCTTACTTTGAGAGCAATTATGCATTAGAAGCAATATTTAAGTGATTTGTTGGATGTTTTTTCAGAAGTAATTCTAAAAAAGCTGTAAAAATATACTAACGCATACTTTGGAAGCAATGAAAGAAGTGATTTTTTAAAGTTGTTTAGAACTGCTTCTAAAAAAGCAATAAAAATACACTAATGGATACTTGTGAAGCAGTGAAAGAAGTAGTATGTAAAACATTACTTACAATTTTTTTCCTGGGATAATGCTGCTGATATTTCCCAATATTTTGATTTTTCACTCCCCGGGATTTTAAATTATTAGTGTACCTTATATTTAAATGACAATGAAAATTATCATATGAAACAGATTTGAAATCTACATAAAAAATTTTCTCGAAAAACACGAACATTTATAATAGTGTGATTGAATGCATTTAGCAGACACAAAAATAAAACATTGTATAATTGACCAATTTAACAGCAATGATTAGACATAAAAAACACAAATTTTATTACATTTGAAAAACAGTGATATTGAAAAGTTTTCAAATACAAATGTATGTTATAGCACGAGTCAAAAAAAAGACTAGAAAACAACCACAACAACATATAAAATAAAGGCCAACTCGGTGATAGCACGGTAACATCGAAACAAGTAATAGTTGAAAGTACAACGAACGGATGCACATGCCAAATTGTGTAACAAAAAAAACGAAACACAAGTTGTGTTTAAGCCAGCTATTAACATTGAATAATGATAAAAATGTTAGAATACACTGATAACAAAAAATAATACAACACATGTACTCCAATGTACAATACATAATTGTCAATACAAGGCAAGAGATATTTAACACACACACATCACACAAATATAGAGCTATAGAAATATTGACTGAACGTAATAAATGAAGAGCAATAATATGATCATCAGTGATCAGTTAAGCATAGAAAAATAAACACATATATGTGACGACTAATGATTAAATGATGAGTATAGTGTTCATTTAGGCCAAAATTAAAATTTAAAAGTAACAGCGACATGTATGTATGTACTACATAAATATTTGTTGTAAATATACGGGTCAACAAGTGGCCAACAAAACGAATATGAAAATATATTTACAAAAAAAAACGTGTCATCAGTTTTCAAAAGTGCTTAGATCAAATGCGCTTGCACATTTTAACTTTAATTTTCCAAACCGGAAGTACGCCATGCCGGTTGTTGTCTAACACACGTTTGTTACAAAATTTGTATCTATCTCTATCTTTCTTATCATTATATTCCAAATACGATTTTTAATAAAAGTTACTTGACGCTAGAAAATTATTACGCGCAACTTTTTTTTTAATTTAAATGAGATACGTGGTCAAATTAAATTGTGTCAACTTAAAACAAAAGTTTAACAAACAACTATTATAAAATACGTATCTGCAATCTAGAGTAACTCCTAAAAGTAGGCTATTTATACCCTACACCACTACTTGGACAGGGTATAATAAGTTTGTGTTGATGTTTTTAACACTAAAAAAAATATCGAACCTAGACAAAACTTTGAATATACCGATCGATTCAGAATCACTTTTTGTTTCGATTTCACGATGTCTCCGTCTGTCTTGCTGTGGGCACGCTACATGTCTCAAATATTAAGACACTGATGAAATTTGGTACACCGCCTTATGTCGGCCCAAGTATTTGATTTTGGTTAAAATCAGTCCAAGTTTGGACCTAGTTCCCTTATTAAGGTCCCGCCAAAGTTGGCTTCCTCGCACGTTACGGGTCGGAAATACGAAAATATTTTAATGAAATTTGGTACTCTGATTCACATGGGCTCAAGGACAAAGCCTATCGATTTTATTTAGAATCGGTACATCTTTAGACCCAGTGTCCGTATAAAGTTAACCCAAATATAGTGGTGTAGGGTATAATATTTAGTATACAATTTTTTTTTTTTTTTGCAATTTTAATAATTTTATTTCAAAATCCATAAGTATATACATTTTTTAAAGCAAATTTTACGGGTAGAAAAAGAAGAAAACATTTTTATTAAAAAAATAATACCCTGACCACATAGTGGTGTAGGGTATAATTAACAGACACAAGGAATTCACCAGACTGCCGTAGTTTTGTCTCGTCAGTGGTTAGTTTAAGTGTCAATTGATCAAAGCATTTTTAATTTTTAAATTGTCTCTATATGAAAAAATTTTTGTGTATGCCATAACCGGGAATCAAACCGGCAACCCTCCACACAGCCTATTTCTCGTAGCACGACTTCTTAATGACATACACTACGGTCGGAACAGCAATGAATGCGGCTAATTGATGTTTTGCCAATCACAGCCTATACAATACATGTTTTGCAATTAGAATAGCCAGAATTAACTAATATATTTTCAATCCTATTTAATTTATTTTCCAGTTAGAATGTTTCCTATTTTTAATCCTATTGTTATCTCCTTTTCACAAGTACAATAATTATCACATTATAACGTGTATAAAGTAAAGCCTGGATTAGCCAGACGTAAAAGTAGCGCTTTACAATGCATTCAGTGAGTGATATGAGAACAGAACAACTCGTAATTCAATTTTTGTTTAGTATACATTATTTTTGCAAGGTTTCAAAAAAAAAAATCTTTTGTCGTGCGTTATATGTATCTTTGGTATTTATAGTCGGATCTTAAAGTATGATACATCGATGTTTTTATATCGAGGGTGCCAATGTTTTGCTCTAAGGGGCATTGAGTAACCTGTTCTAGTATTTACCCACCAGATCTCAGTTCCTACAATCCTAATGTCAGGAAATTACAGTTCGCAAAAACTCATTAAACTTTTGCAAAGGAAGTTTTGCCATAATTCCAGCAGAATTTTTTTTTTTTTTTCCGAACGTAGGAGTCGCCTTTTTATTTTTTTTTTTTTTTTTCATTGGATTTTTTCTTTATAGCAAAACATTGGTCTCCTTGAGGCAGAAAAAATCAATATATCACACTTAAGATCCGACTGTAAATGCCGAAGATATAACGAAAAATTAAAAAAGGCGACCCATACGTTCAGCAAAAACTAATTTTTTGAAATTGCCTTGCAAAAATACATTGTAGTCGAGGGTGTACCGCGCATTTTTTTTTTTTTTTTGTCTGTAGATGGTACACCCTAATATACATTGAACACATAAAAATTTAAATGTAGAGGGAAATCCTAATAACAATCGATTTTTCCTCTACGTTCACGACTCTCCCCTCCCACATTTTATTTGTTTTTATTAAGCATTGCTCGAAGAATTTTGAAAAAACGTTGTGATTCATTTTGTTAAAAATTTTTCTGAGGGAGTTGGTTCAATTGGCTTCAGAAAAGCTCATGTGTATGAAAAGTTATTTAGTTCTCATTAATGATTATATAGTTATCAGTAGGGTAAAGAATTTCATGCACTTAAAATTGGAAAATATGCGCCTAAAATATGCGGCTAAAAAAGGAAAATATGCATTAAAAATATAAGAAATATGCACTAAAAATTATTGTTTTTGCAAAAATAATGCACTTTAAAACTTAAAAATATATTTAAGCTAGTTATTTTGCAAACATGCACAGAACTCGAAGATTTTACATAGGTCAATAAGGTTTTTAAGAATGTTTATTTTGATTAAGTTCAAATATGATAACGTATAAATTTTTTAAATTTTTTTACAAAATAAAAAATGTTCCTAAAAATATGCATTAAAAACTAAAAAATATGCATTAAAAGTCAAAATATGCAAAGACGTGCATTTTTGGCAAAATATGCAAAATTATGCAACTACAAATCGATGTGATTTTGTTCTAAATTTGATGATTCGAATAAATATTTAGTCCATATTAGTTTTGGACTATCGAGAAAAAACATGCATTTGCATGAAATTTCTTGCCCTAGTTATCAGTACCTAAAGATTAATTTTGACTACAATCTTGTAAGCAAGTTATTTGTAAATTTCTTTGTTTTACTAAATTAAATTGTATTTTAAAAAGATTTTTGAATATGATGACGGAATATATTTATTTAGCACTTAATTTAACCTTCATTAAGTCGAGTCTTCTTCCTTTCGATGGTATACTCAAAATAATACGTCTGTTGGCTGCACAGAAAAATTTGTTACTTTAACAAAATTTATTCCTGTTTTTTAGCTTAAAATAAAATAAATAATAAATTTAACAAATCTAAATTTAAGTAAAAAATTTGTAAAACTATCCAAATTTAGGGTCGCGGGACCCTCCCCGGGCCTAGTTCATATCATGTGAGGATATTTTGTCCGTTCTGCTCTATCTCGCTTAGTTTTCGAGATTTGGGCCATTTTATGAAGTGGAAAATTTTTATTAAAAATGTCCGAGGGTCCAAGGCCCCGCCAAGGTCCACTTCTGGATAGAGATAACCCTTATACGGTTAGGTGTAGTCGAAATTTTCATAAATTTTTCTCTATCTCTCTTAGTTTTCGAGATATGAGCCATTTTAAACAATCGGGAGGGAACGAAATAGCGTCATCTTTAAATCTTCGGATACATTTGTGGCGCCATCTACTGGGCAATAACAGTAACATGAAAATATTATGTCTTAACAATAAATTTTGTAAAATTTAACCAATGGGTTCTTAAAAATTAGTTTTAAATAATTTTGAAAATTAACACTCGAAATTAGTTAAAGTACTGAAGATTTTTAGTATTGTGTTAAATGAAGATAACTAAAATCTATGCTTAAATCAGTGTTTCAACTAAAAATTTGTTAAAAATCAGTCAAATCGATTTGCAACCGGTTTGACAGATTTTTCTATTATTTTAAGTGTATCATTTATTAAAGGAAATTATGAATACAGACTGTTCGCTAAACAAACTTTATCACATTGGCATTAATTATAAATGCTTTAATTTTTTATCAACATTTAAAAAATCAACATAAACAAACTTTTGTCTAACTTTTTTTTACCAATTTCGATTAATTGCATTAAATTATTCATTATTTGAAATATGGGCATTCAAAATTAATCGAAAAATTATATGACAAAAATGTTCGATTGATGATTAATCGATTGAATATTACTATATTATTTACATTGCAGACATAATCTTGATTAACTCATGGACACACTGTTCCTTTTTCAAACCATTACTTTTAAATGACTATATTTTTTACTGGATAAAGATAAAAACTATAAAGTAGTTCGATTTATTGTATGCAATCGTTAATAAAAAATTATAGAAAATTTGTAGCCAGAGTTGCCAAATATTTATTTTGAAAAATCAACTTTTTATCAATTGTTGATGGAACTTTTTTCAATAATTATTTAAAAATATAAAAAAGTTTAACTTTTATATTTGTGCTGAAAATTATGTTATATCATCAATTGTATATAATTTATGTAAATATGTTCGATTAATTTTAATTAAAAGTCAGTAAAGTCAGCAAAAAATGTTGCTGTTTCAGCAAATTTTTTTTATCTTCTTATCTCCTCTTTGTCACCTTTTTCACAAATCTTGCCACACTGACGTATGGTTTTTACGTACAAGTACAGGCAATTTGTGTATATGGGAGACGGACTACCAGCAGGGCAAAAAAAAATCTAAAGTAGAATGTTTATTTGTCTGTTTCATCACTCCTGAGAATAAATTATCATATAGATACAATCTGACAATAAAATATAAACAATAATACAATTTAATTGAAAATCACTGATGAAGCCTGTCCATAAAAAAGGGCAGAAACTAGATCTAGTCTGATTTGCAAATTAATAATGTGTCTATAACTTTGAAAAAATGTTTATTCTTCTTCTTAATCTCAAACCTACTTAACGGTTTTATTTTTGCTATAGTTATTTTGCTAGCACTTAGCAAAAAACTCTGCTAATTTTAGCAGTGTTTTCTGCAAGGTAATTTTTAACTAATTTTTAGTAGCTTTGACTGCTATTTTTATAGGTTTATTTCTTTAAGTGCACCTTTTGGGGAATTCACTTAAATTAAGATTATCTGTTGCTTTTTATCTGAGAATTTTTTCAAATCATGTTATAAAATTTTTAAAACCAATTTTTTATTTGTCAAAGTCAATATCTTTTCAAGCGTAACATTTTTAAACTTTAGAAAATTATAGTTCCCCATGCATTCACTTTATTTTACAATGGAAAACTACATGGATAATGTAATAATTGCAATTAAATGACAATAAAACAATCTTTTAACTTAAAATTACAAATATGACATGCACATGCAAAAAAAATAAAGTTTACAAAAATAATATGTCCACTAACGTATTTAATAAGTACGTAGGTTTTACATGAGTTTTCATATTTTCATTTTTAACATTGTAAAACTTGGTCAACCTCTAACAATAGAAAATAAACAACTGCCAGAAATTGTGGCAACTTAGTTAGAAAATTTAAAAAAAAACAACGACTACACAAGCTTGTTAGGGTCTAAATAATTTTGAGAACAGTTTAAACAAAACAAGTTTCAGTTTAATAATTATTTAATAATCAAGAAAACAATAGAAATTTTCGCTTTCAAAAAAAATAAAAAATTAAGGAGTGCAACGCGTAAAATTATAGATTTAAAAAAAATAAATTTAGCGTTGGATATGAAAATGATTAATTCTAAAATTCAAAACTTTTTAATTGGTTAAGGCTCCATGGCTTAATGGCTGATTTGATGGCTTTATTCAGACCATCCGCCTAAAGTTAATTTAGAATAATCTAACATGCTTTTTTCACAAGAGAACCAAATCTCTCTCTCTCTCTGTATTTGTGTTTTTCACAAAAATGTTTTAACGAATTCGCCTGATTCTTTTTATAAAAACAGGCAGTAAAATTCAATTCTGGCTAAGAAAAATAGTCTGCGTGAACATAGTTCAATGTCAGTCAAATATACTTAAACACATACTGACATAATTATAATCAAATGAAACGTAAATTTATGTTGACTAATATTTTTCAAAGAAACAGAATGAGTTTATGTTACAAATTTGAAAAAATTTTGAGAAAAATTAAAAAATTCAGATATTATTGAAAATATTTCGCCGCAATTTTAATAATATAATATAATTTTAACTATATAATACCCTACACCAGTGTGATTTAAAGCCAACTAATGTTTGGATCCGAAATTTGAATGGGTTAAAACAGACTTGTGTCAAAATTTTAATTTTTTTAAACCATAATATAAGCATGCATACATAAAAAATCGATCAAGAAATAGATCACTTAAAATTATTTTCGCCCTCAAAGTCTTTAAAAAATGTTTTTTCACAATAACTTCCGATTTTGAGGGTGTTTTAAAGACTCTGAAAATGGGTAACTGATCTTTTCAACCAGACCTACAACCTAAAAGTCAAATATCACTGTCAAGTAGACCACCCATGAAATGTATGAGATTTTCAAAAGTGCTTTTTTTGTTCGCTCCACCGGCAGTTTCCGATAGATTGGGCATAAAAAATAATATGTGTATCAAAATTGGATCTCTCGGGGGCATACAGGCTAGTCAGTTTGAACTTTTGACCCTAAAAATTACCTAAAAACACTTCAAAGCTTTTTTGCGCCATAACTTATAAATTTGACGTTTTTTCAAAATACACTAAGGCATTTTTATGTAGAATAAGAAGACAAACAGTTCCTTCATACTATACTTCTACCTAAGTAAGTAAGGAAAAAGTCAAAATTTGTGTGAAGACTTCATTTTAAACAACCCTCGTTAAAATTTCGACAGAGCCACTTAAGATTGGTTTTCATTATATTGTGTAAAAATATATATAGTTTTCATAAAATAATTACATTTTTAACAAATATCGGTTATTCCGTGACAAATTTACCAAAATTTGACTTTGAAGTGTCGGTTTATTATACATATATGTTGTATGGAAACCCTTGGTAACAAGATTTGGATACTAATTTTTTGAGGTTTGAAAAAAAAGCATAAGCAAAAAATGGGGGAGGTGGGGTGGGGACAAATGGCTGCTCATCGGGGTCAAAGGTGGTGGTGAAGGGTTAAAAATCCACAAAAGGCACCACAACTTCCCCGGAGTCTCCCCTAGAGCGGTAAAATGTAAGACCGACCCCCATTGATTTGCATTTTTAAGCATTTTTTCCGAACATACCTATCCCTCTGTAAGAGGGCTCCCATACAAACTTTTATAAAATTTACTCTCACCGCTTTAACTATCGTAAGGGTGCCCCTAGAGAAGTCAAATCTATGGCTGACACCCAATATTTTTTTAGTTTCAACATTTTCTGGGAACATATCTACCCTCTATATTTAACCCTTAAGGCGGTCCCCATACAATTTTTTTATAATTTTTTTTTATGAAATCAGAACTTACCAGTCCCATGGTGCCTCCTAGAGGGGTGGAATGTAAGATCGACCCCCATTAAATTTTCCCCTCAAACATTTCTTCCGAACATACCTAGCCCCTATCTCTAATCCGTACGAGGGCTCCCATACAAATATGACATTTTTATAAAATTTTCTCCCACCGCTCTAACTGTCCCAAGGGTGCTCGTAGAGGAGTCAAATGTATGACAGACCCCCAATATTTTTTGAACCACAATATTTTATCGGAATATATCTACCCTCTATCTTCAACCCTTAAAGCGGTCCCCATACAAATTTTTTAAACATGGTGCCTCCTAGAGGGGTGGAATGTAAGATCGACCACCATTAAATTTTCCCCTCAAACATTTCTTCCGAACATACCTAGCCCCTATCTCTAATCCGTACGAGGGCTCCCATACAAATGACACTTTTATAAAATTTACTCTCACCGCTTTAACTATCGTAAGGGTGCCCCTAGAGAAGTCAAATCTATGGCTGACCCCCAATATTTTTTTAGTTTCAACATTTTCTGTGAACATATCTACCCTCTATATTTAACCCTTAAGGCGGTCCCCATACAATTTTTTTATTTTTTTATAATTTTTTTTTTATGAAATCAGAACTTACCAGTCCCGTGGTGCCTCCTAGAGGGGTGGAATGTAAGATCGACCCCCATTAAATTTTCCCCTCAAACATTTCTTCCGAACATACCTAGCCCCTATCTCTAATCCGTACGAGGGCTCCCATACAAATATGACATTTTTTCAAATTTGCTCCCACCGCTCTAACTGTCCCAAGGGTTCAATTTTCAATGAATACAAACAATGCTTCCAATGAATTGCATACAAGCAAACTTAACTTATTAACTCAGTGGCACGTAGCAACTAGTAAAAGAGAGTATTTCTTATAAACATACCAGTACATTTTTTAATATATCTCAAAAAGTAGGAGGCATTCCACTCTGAAATTTTTAGGATGTTTAGAACACATATGTGGCATTTTGTGCAAAAAATATAAAAATTTTAAAAAATGGGTTTTTTTCAAAAAATAAATTTTAATTTTTTTTTTTTTTAAAAATTTTAAAAATTTAAAAAAAAAATAATAAATTTCTTAAACCTAAAAACTTCACTAATCCCACGCAAAAAGAATTTTTTCAATATCTTGCTCACAACAAGAGTTATGAAATTTTAAGTGTAGTGCCTACCCTACAATTTTCAGTATTTCAAAGCTGCAGGGTTGCCACAGTTTTCGAAAACAAAAAAATTAAAAATCGTTTTGTGAACATACATACATACACTACTACACACATTCACCAAGTTTTATCAAAATCGGACACTACCGAAAAAATGTTCGTTGAAATAAAATGGAATTGCTCAATACTTAGACCAAAGATTAGTATGAAGAGAGTGTTTGTCCTCTCATTCTGCATAAAAAGACTTATATGGTATTTTTTCGGAAAACCGCAAATTTAGGAGTTATGGCGCAAAAAAGCTTTGAACTGTTTTTAGGTAATTTTTAGGGTCAAAAGTCAAAACTGACTGGCCTATATGCGCCCGAGAGATCCAATTTTTGTACACATATTATTTTTTATGCCCAATCTATCGGAAACTGCCGGTGGAGCGAACAAAAAAATACTTTTGCAAATTTGGGTGGTCTACTGTCAAGAAACTGTCTGCTGCAATAAAAAATGTGTGGAAAATGTATTGTTAAAATTTTTAGCTGTGCAAACCTTATTAAACATAATTGCAAGGTTTATGTAGTTAAATTGCAACCTACTGACCTAAATTCATATAAACTAATGTTAAGATCTGTGATAAGTATGTATAAAAATTATACATTAAAAATTTGTTTTGGACATGTCATAGAGCAGTCTTATATACCCGTGTAAAAATGCTGAGATATAATTATATTTAATTATATGTAGTCATATCTTAACATGTCTAAGAAAAGAGATATGACTATATCTGATTACATATGGATCCAGATATGGCTACATCTGAGCATAAGTGGATCCAGATATCGTTATATCTAAGCATTATGAAATTTTTATGGTTTGATGTTATCATATATGAATATATAAACTGAAAACTAATTAGGTTGTTCAAACAAGTACATTCATACATGAAAAACAAATATTTTGCAGAAAATAAAAACTGCAATAGCCGGAAGATTAAGGCAATAGAAAATGTCCCGTTAGAAATTATTGCGTGTTTAGAAAATCCAGCAGCCGAAAAAATTTCCACAAAGAGTAATTAGGTTTTACGGTGCAGTATTCCCGCTTTCAAATTAAACTACAAATTATAGTTCCTCAAGGATTAACTGCATCTGCATCGATCGCACTGCTACGTATATATTTCATTTCCATATGTTGTAGAAAGAATAAAACTAAGAGTCAAGTTCTTTCAGCTAATTTCATATTTTGGTTATAAAAATTGGGAAAAGACATTCGGTCATTTTTAATTTTTTCAGTTGTTTACATATTTGTTCCCAAGTAGGCATAAGAAAATCGGGAATTAAACGAAAAGTATTTCACCAGTCTGATAAATACAAATTTCTTTCAACTTCAAAAGTCTTTCATGTTCCCTTTTTCACTTTCACTGAGGTATAAAAAAAATATACAAGCCTCACCAACATCCCAGAGGTCGCCTCGCAATGCCTTCTTTGGTAGATATTAAAGCAATTAAAAAGGAATGATAAATACCTGATTTCAAATCTTACATGCCTTACCGCTAGATTTAAAAGAAATGTTAATATATGTATTTGTAATAAATTTCAAATATCGTTGATTTAGTTTTTTTTTGGGAAAATAATGCTTTATAAAATACCATTCGTCCTCTTTGTAGAAAATTTATTCATTGTTATTTAAATTTCTTTTTTTATTATATTTGCATTCTAATATTAATATTTCAAACAAAAAAAAAAAAACACAAATAAGTAAAACAATGGATTTCATTAAGAAATACAGGATGTCCTAAAATTACCGAAGGGGTTTGAATTTCTTATAACTTTTATTATAATTTTTTTTTATTTTTTTCAGTATTTTGTAAAGAAGACTTGGGGAATTTAAAATAGAACAGTACACAATTGAACAACGTTCCCAAATCGTTGAACTTTATTTCGCAAATCAACGGTCCATTGTTTTGACTCAGCGTGCATATCGTCGTTATTTTAATGTGCGGTTTAGACCCTCAGAATCAACAATAAACCGTCTGCTTGCAAATTTTCGACAAGGGGCAGTAAGGAACCTTTCTGGTGCCGGCAGATAACGAACGGTGCACACGGATGACAATATTGTACGGGTATAGGAGAGTATTCCGGAAGATGGAGAAACATCAACCAGGAGACGTTCGACACAGCTTGGCCTCTCACGAGGGTCGCTGCAGAGAATTTTGCATACAAAATTCAGCTTGTGCAAGAATGAAACCGACAGTTTACCAGCAACGACTTGATTACGGAATTTATTTCCGGCAAGCGATTTTAATTGGCCTCCTCGTTCACCGGATTTAACCGCTTCAGACTGTTTCCTTTGAGGTTATTTGAAGGGAAAAGTCTATATTAATAAGCCTACAACCATCCAGCAATTAAAAAAGAATATTCGCGATGAAATCAACAACATAACACCCGAAGATTTGCGAAAGGTTATGGAAAATGTTTTGGAAAGAGCACGAATATGCGAAGCAGAAAATGGCCACCACTTGCGAGATATAATTTTTCATAATTAAATTAAAAATATTCTCCATTAATATACTTAGGTTGTTCATAAGGGGTGTAGCTATCTGTTGTATCGTTGTATCGTCCTAACAAAAAACAGAGTTGTTAAAATTTTTATTTGTGTTTCTATTCAGTTTTCTATCTGTTAGCACACTCAAACATAGGACACTAAACATACGTAAAAATGTTGTATCGTGCTATTCTCAAATGCTGTATTTTTTCAATTTAATTTTTAACAACTCTGTTTTTTGTTAGGACGATACAACGATACAACAAATAGTACACCCCTTGTGAAACCCCTTACTGTATTTAAAAAAAATAATAATAATTCTGTCTTAAATAAAAAATTATAATGAACTCAAACCCCTTCGGTAATTTTGGGCCAGCCTGTACTACAATATTATATTTAGAACTTTATATGGAGTCATATATGATTCATATATGCCAGATATATTTGAATAGACTCAAACTGCGGATCTGAGCCTCATATATACATAATTATGTATGATCATATTTGAAATTTTGTTCATTGTATTTTTTTTTATTATTACATTAATCTGATAAATAAAAAAAAAAATATTTGCTAAAAAAAGACGACTGCTTATTTTAGAAGGCTACATTTTTATGACCATTTAAAAACTCCAAAAAAAACTTGGAAGATTTAAAATTTGTTTGTAACGTTTTTAGTCCATTAATATTCAGCTAAATCTTTATTGAGTTTGGCAGGATAAACTGTTATATTCATTAAACTAAAATTTAACTCATATACAACTTAAAGTTTCTATTATTTTTGCTGTTCTTGCCTTACTAATATTTAGCAAGAAAAACCAGCTAATTTTATCATAATTTCTAACCAATTTTTAGTAGCTTTATGAAAAAAACACAGACTTTCAATTAGTGTAAGATTTTTCGGTCATATGTAGGGATTGCAAAATCCCGCACTTTTTGATTTCCCGGGAAAGCGGGAAATTTATTTTGAATTCCCGGGATTCCGCAAGCGAAGTAAATTAGAAAATATTTTATAATAATTAAAAAAATTTTACAAACAAAATGTCTTAAATACCTCAAATTTTCAGGATTTTTGATAAGGTCAGGCCGTAAGTGGTTTTTCTTAGAATTTCTTGGAATTTCAGTGGGAAAGAATTATTTTTATATTAGAAATTATATAAGTTTAATTATATATTTTTAAAAATTTAATAAAATAAAACAAATTTTTAGACCAAAAAATTTGTCGGTCAAAAAATAAAATAAATACAAAAATTAATATAGAAAACAATTTTATCAAATTGGAAAATTTTTTAAAAATTTTCGAAACAAATTTTAACTTGAAAACTTTTAAAAATCAATGGAAAAATTTGTCCTCAATTTTGTACAGAATGATTGCGATTCAAATTTTTGTATTACAAACTCTATTTAAAAGAGTGTTTTTTTTTTTAATATGTAAGTTGGATCTAGTACACAAATTAATCAGTGTCTTCGTTTACCCGAAAATCTTACTAATTTTACTACAATTGGAAAGTTTTGTTTACTTTTTGAATTTTTCAGTAGTGGTAAAAGTAGCAAATTGTAGTAAGTAAACGAACAAACCTAATGTTTTACTATTTCCAAAACGTTGGAAAAATTTTGCATATGAAAATTTTAAATAATTAACTTTATTATTTTAAATTTCATATTTTGAAATCCCGTGATTCTCGACCCAAATTTCCGGGAATGCGGAAACGGAATAATCTTAATTTCCCGGGAGTGCCGGGACGGGAAATCCCGGGATGCATTCCCTAGTCATATGATAAAAATCTTAAAATGTTTGTAATTTTCTTTAATGCAAAAGTTTTGCACAACTCTTCAACGTTTTAAATTTTTTTTTTCACTTACACAAATGTTTCATTTTCCAACTTACTTCCGTTCCATTGCCAAAAGGAATTTTTCGCAAAAAAGACATTATGCAAAAAAAATATAAAATGTAACTTTAATGCGATGACATAAATTTGAAAAAGTAAATATTTTACTCAAAAACATTTATCGTACAATACATGCACCGACCTTCATTTAATTACTAATTGTAAAGTATTTGTTAGAATCATGTGCGATAGGGTGTCCCGATAAAAATAAAATTTGAAATATTACCACACAAAAAATGGGTATTAATGACCTGATTATGGGAAAAATCATGATTTAATTATAAAAGGTTTGCTAGACTAAATTGACAAAGTTCGAAACAATAATATTTACGAATTTACGAAATATAAGAAAATAAAATTCGGCAAAAATGACTCAACTGGTAACAGGAACTGGTAGCAGCGAAAATTGGGTTAACCGGAGGCAGCAAGCTACAGAATATAGTTTTAATTTCCCGTATTCAACTCATTAGTAAATATCGTTTGACTGCTATTACTTCAATCAATTCAGCAGAAAGCAATTCAACGGGACACGATTATGTGTGAGTATTAAAAATTAACGGCCTGTTTACCTAAAAAGAAACGAAAACTAAACGAACGATAGGGAAACGAACGATAACGTAGGTATTTTGGTTTATGTATCACGATTTCTTATTTTCGTCTAGACTTACGTACACAGAAAAAACAGTAGGCACGAACAATGGGAATTTGTAAGCAATCACATTTTCTTTTAAATTGGAATTTTATTCCCAACAATTTTTTTGTTTGAAATATTTGTAACCCGTTTGAAAATTGTTATATTTCATATAAAAGTTGTTTAAAAATAAAAATTCAAAGTTTTTTAAAAAGTTTTTTTTTTTGTATTTACAAATTTGGTATGAGAAAGGTGTATAAAAATTTAATTAGAATTTTGTAAATTCTTTCTGTGTATGTTACGTTATATGTCATTTGGGTTAATTAAATAAAAGGATTGCCAAAAAACTTTTCTCAAATTATTTAAAGCTTTCATGAAAATTTTTTTGAAAATATTAATCGATGTTAACCCTTTTTTTGCTTTGACAAACCCACTTAAATAAACAAACAAATATAAATACGAAAAAATAGAAACTAAAAAATAATAAATTTTGTAAAACTTTTAATAAATAAATTCGATTACCGTTTAGAGTGAATAATTCACGGGTTTAATTATTTACAAAATGAAAGTGATAATATTAAGAAAATTGTATTAATATTGGGATTAATATGGAACAAAACGTGAGTGTTTCTCTATTGTTTAAATATAATATAAAAATTATAAATGTTCTCTTCACTAATATCTTGTTGGTATATTTCCAATTGCATTCGATATTGGTAACAAAAAATCTCAAAAGATTGAGTATTGTTCATTGTTTTCTTTATAACGAAAGCAAATTAGTTATCGTCTGATTTTGACTTAACTTACAATTTGCTTCGTTATATATGAACCAAAATATAAACGGAAATTTTCTATGATTACGTTATCGTTCGGTAAAAAATGTAAATCATTATACATGAACCGAAAAATGTGATCGTTCGTAATTTACACGAAAATTTCGTTTTGTTCGTAATATATAAACAGGCCGTAAAACTAGGAAAAAAAATTAAATGAAATAGAGTTTTATTTTCATTATATGCACAATAGATACATTTGTTCATTAATATATGTTCACAAGATACTTAGTTTGTACACTAATAGAAAAAAGTCTGTAAAATTTGTTGTTAAAGCTACTAAAAATTAGTTGAAAATTACCTTGCAAAAAAATTTCTGAAACCAGCAGATTTTTTTGCTAAATATTAGTAAGATAGGAACAGCAAATATAAAACTGTGAAATATACAAAATTTAAGTTACACTTGAATTAAATTTTAGTCAATAGAAAATAACAATTTACCCTGCTACAAAATTTGTTAAATAATTAGTAGACTAAAAAGCCACAAAAAAATTTAATTTTCAAAGTTATTTTTTATTTAATTGTTTTAAAGCGAAATCAGCAGCCTATTTTTTAGCTAATATTTATAATTTTTCTTCATTTCAGCAGTATGGACTGTTGTTTGCGTTCAACCAACGAGTATAGAATCTCAAGAAGATGCATGCGTCTCTTCCTCTGTTAACTGGCTCTGGCAGAGATTTGAAGAAGTTTTATTAGAAGGTGATAGGATGAGTGTTATGGTTAAATTTGAATAAATATTTGAAGTTGTTTCAATAAATATGCATAATATGAAAAAATATAATAACAATTTTTTTTTGCTTATTTTGCCAGAGTAAATTGTCACTTTCAAACTAAAATTGAACTCAAATTTTGTATACTCAACAGTTTAGTTTAGCTTATTATCTCATTAATATTTAGCATAAAAAATCTGCCAATTTAAGCAGTTTATTCTGCAGGGTTATTATACACAACACCACTACGTGGACAGGGTATAATAAGTTTGTGCTGGTGTTTGTAACACAAAAAATATTGGACCTTTTATTATACCAAGCGACTGAGAATCACTTTCGATTTAGTGATGCGCGACCGTACGTCTGTCTGTTCTATTATCAAAATATTTAGACGTTAATGGGTTAAAAAATGTCGAAATCAGAAAATCGATTGTAAAAAGTTATTAACCAAATTCAACAAAAAATAATAGCAAAAAATATTCGTTTTGCTAAGTTAAATAGCAACAATTTTAACAAAAATTTGAATTTGAACTAAAAATTACGTTTAAAATTCTTGGATTACTAATGGTAATTTTTCTACCAATTTTCTTCTGTGATGAAGTTAATTCTATTTACAATTATAGTCGTATAAAAATAATAGTTTGTAAATACAATTAATTTGTTTGTTAATATGACAAAATTTTAATTTAAAATGGGCCAACAAAACTATCTGTGTAAAGTAAGAGTTCAGCATAGGCGTACCTATACCATTTTTCTGGGGTGGGCAATGGCCCCATTTATGTTTAGCTATTTATTTGCCCATTATCACACCCTTAACCTAAAAAAAAACTTTCGATTTTTTCATACAAAAAAAGACTTTTAAAGATAACCCCCTCCCTTTTGATATAATGTTTTTTATAGAAAACTCCGAAAAATGCATCCTTTTTTCTGAAGAAAACCTCGTGCAGGGAATGCTATATGCTCAGAATAGTATAAAATTTTGATATTTGATGGAGAAAAGAAATCTAAGATCAACCTATCTCATATTTTCTTCCACCACTGACGAACCTATTCTTACCCCATATTTTGACCACTCTTATAGCCAGAACTAAGATCGAATTTTTAAACAACATTTCCTATTTAAGAAATATTCAAGAAAAAATCGATATTAATTCTGGCTGTAAAACTGACCCTTAGATTCCAACAAATTATCTTCCTATGAAACTAGAAGACATTTTCCCAATCAAAAACACAGGATTAACTGATATTAAAAAAAAAAAATAATCGTAGAACAAGAATTATAGACAGATTTTTAATAAATTCTGGGGTGGGCAAAAAGCAGTCAAGGGTGGTCTTTACCCACCCCAGACCGGCCTAAGTCCGCCAATGGACTTCACTAAATTTCGCTGTGTTCAAAAGCCAAAAGTCCTTATATCTTTTAAATAAAAGTGTAAAATTTTTATTTTCTGAATTTAAATTACACCCATTATTTTTTAAGCAGTAGTTACCGGAATTCACTCGTAAACTTTTACGACTTAGTAGCTTGAATTGGCTAACGAAACGAAATTTAAATAATAACACCTGTTGTTTATTTTCGTGCCAAGTATATAACGTAAATTTCGTTTGAGGGTTAACTATTTTATCTAATGTGTAATTAAATTTTATGTTTAAAAATTTTGTCATATTGAAGTGTAGTTAAAAAAATCGGTTGTAGGGTAAAACATATTTAATTTCTAAGTACAAAATTTTTTTATTTGTTAATTCTCCAGAAATTTTCATACAAATACATTTAGCTAATATTTTTAGTTTAAAAGAAAAAAAAACTCGAATTAAAAAAAATATATATTTAAACTTACCTTATGTTAATATTGTATGTGTAATATTGTATGTTAAATTTGTATCGTTTCTTATCTTTATTACAACAATGTGTAACTTCCGCTAGCAAACAAGTTTAAATAAATATTTAAATTTGAATTAGAAGAAATTCCCTGGTAATATTTTAAATTTTCAACACGTTTTGTAAAACACAAATTCAGGTCAAAATTAAATGTAAAAAATAAAACTAATTTAATTTGCAACCAATTTTTTTACAATTTTTATGCAGGTTTGATATGAAATAGTTAAATTTATACAAATGAATGTAATCCAGTTAGTGATCCCCCTTTTATACCCATGCTCCAAATAACAATAACGAAAAAGTAATATGAACAGATACATAAATTTCTAACATCCCCACCCTCCAGGTGATAATTTTAATGCGGTAACACAATATGGAAAAGTACAAAACTGTACCAGTTAGAAAAAAAAGAAGAGATAAGATCAATCAATACCTAGAGATAATACTCCTGTAGAGTAGAATAGGAGGACATAATTTGCATTTAAATATAATAAATGTTACAACAAATGTGATAAACAGAATAGAGACATTCATTAGGGTGGTATTCAGTGATAATAAAATGTTTTTTTTTTTATCAAATTAGTGATAACATAAAATAGAAATGGGGGCACATGTGGCGTAACACAAGTAAAAAAATATTTATAAAAAATAAAGTGAAACAATTATTATATGGTAATAATGATTCCTACTTTAAATTGTGTCGAGTTGTTAACAATTTGTCACCAACTCGCTTAGTTTTCGACTTATGTCATTTTTTAAATGTTCTTTTATATTGTTGGCGCCAAGGCCCCATCAAAATTGGAATACAATGAAATAGTGCCGTCTTTAGAACTTCAAATATACTGTTGGCGCCATCTACCCTATAATAGCAGACATGAAGACATATTTTTGTAAAAATATTGCCTAAAATTTAACAAATGATCTCTTAAAAATTTGTTAGATATCGTCGGATGAAATGCAAAAAACGTTCTTGACTAATATGAGTATGATTCATATGGCTAAACTACATGCCTTCATACAATTTTGAACTTCTATGATCAATACGATAATAGCGGTTTTATAAAACAAAATCGAGTATAAAATGTTATTAAATTCTCACATTTTTTTGGTTGGTTGTCCTCTAAAAATTTTAAATGGAGTTGAGTGATTTTGAAGCACTGTATTGATGTATAAATTTCTCTACAAAGTTTTATCGATCTTTAATCGAAACTACACTCAGGGACCTTCTGCATTTAGAAAATTTGTTAGTTGCTCAAGTGAGTTTTCTTATTTTAAATGAAAATAACATTCATTTGCAGAAGAAATATAAATTTTAACTGCATTCGTAAGTCATTAAAAAAACAAAATATACGAAAAATCGTAACATTCATGTTATTCAGTCATTTTGTTTTTTAAAAAAATAAACCAAAAAAATTGTTAGAATATTGTTCTACCTCAAGTCCAAAATCCAATACGATATTGTCATATTGATTTTTCATACGTTATGTTATGTTTCGGTTTGTGTTTTCCAATCATTATTTTCTTATTGCAGACAACTGATGAATGGGACGATGTCCAGGAAACAATTGTATTATCTATCATTAAAATGGTCAACCTTTTTTAAACAACAAATAAAATCTAATATGACAGTGGTTTTGACCAATTTATGGTGCATTTTATTAACGATTAAAAAGCATGGATGGTAACCGAAACGATGCGGTTATCGGTAAGGGTAACGTTATTTTAGATTATTTCGATAACGGTATTTTAAGGGTAACGCTATTTCATTTATTTCGGTATCGGTATTTTAAGGATAACGGGTTTTTAGTTATTTCTGTAACGGTATTTTAAGGACAACGGTTTTTTGATTGTTTCGGTAACGGTATTTTAAGGATAACGGTAGTCGGTTATTTCGATGTATCCCGCATTTTTTTTTACAAAAAGCAAATGAGATTAAATACAGAACCAATTTATCAACTTAATTTACGCAAAATGCACAATAACCACGTGCAATTACCAAAAGCGGAAAATTAAAAATATAGGTAACGGTATTATAAGGGTATTGATATATTATTTATTTCGGTATTTGTATTTTAAGGATAACGGTATTTCAGTTATCTCGGTAACGGTATTTTTTTTTTTTTTTTTTTTTTTTTTTAAGAGAAGCAACACTCAGGAAATTCTTCCTATTAATTAACGTGTTGCTTCCTTTGGAAAGGGGATAGAGAAGAAGTGAAAGGTGGTGAAAGATTAAGGGCTTCAAATATGGCAACACTGTAATTGCGCGCGATATTGAATTTTAGAACAGTTGTTGCGCGCCATCTGACGGTGAGTTGGCGAACTTTGTTGAAGCTTTTTATTTTAGTTCATAGCCCTGTTATATTATTTTACTTCGGTGGGGTTAAGTGCTATGGGAACACCGAAGGAGGACGCTGCGATATGTATGAGGGATAGAAAAAACTCATACATATTACTATTTTTCATAAATTGATGTTGCCTTGGTTGGGGCTCGAACCCGCAACCTCACGTGTAACAGTCCAACGCGCTAACCATTACACCACAGCGCCCACGAATTTTAGGGGTAACGGTAGTCATTTGAAAGGGTTTTGAATCGATAACGGTATTTTAGCGATCAATGCTGTCAAAAACAGAAGAAAATGTGAGTTGAATTTATGAAATGTTAGTGATCCTGTTTTCAAGTGAAATTTAATTTGTTTTTAAATACATTTGCAGCGGTCTTTACATACAAAATATTTTAAGGGTATCAGTCTTATCAAAGAGGGTAAAAGCTAGAGTTCCCAAACCAAAAAGTACCCTCTTTGGTTCCCTTAAAGTTTATAGAGCTTATGCATAATAATTTTGAAAACCTTATAACATATTTATAAAATGAATTTTGTATGAAAAATTTGTTTTATAAGTCACTTATAAATTTTAAAATTGATTATGCATATCGTCGGCTTGCCTGCAAGTAGTGCTATGTGTTTTTCAATAGATTTAATATTTTATTGACATCATATGCCTTAATGATGATTTTAGTAAATGAGGTCGTGAATAATTAAGGCATATGATGACAATAAAATATCTTAAAAGGATGTTTTTTTAACAAGTTTTTCGCTCTCCTGAAAATCTATAAAAAAAACACATAGCACTACTTGCAGGCAAGCCGACGATATATGGATAGTGATCCTGTTAATTCCCGTAAAGAATAAGAGAAACAAAAGGAAAACGAAAAAGTTAACAGTGCTTTTTTTATTGTTTCTGATTACACTGCATGACACTCAAAAAATTAATGAAGATCTGACCATAAGTTCTATATATTTCGGACATGCTGATTACAATGGCGTACAGATTTTTCGCTAAATGTCTTTAAAGTTTGGCGGTTGTTCATTCAGTTTTTTATATAAAAATTTTTTCAAATTCAATTAATATGAACTTTCTGTGTTAAAATGTAAGCACAGGACCTGTGGCCATATTTACGATATAAATGCGATGTGTTAATCTTGATGTTTAAACCATTACTTAGCGTTTCATATAGGTTTTTATGGTTTTTTGCTATTTCAGCGACTTCAGTCGCTGAATGTACAATCGACCTCTATAAATGTAATGAATGAGTAAGGAAGCAATTAAAAGGAAAATATTTCAATAAAAAAATGTATTCATCTATAGCGGCCTATACGTTAAAATCGCGACTTTTCAAAAATTTTATATGACCGTGGTATTTGATAACGCTGTTAAATATTGTTTACAAGTTTTGTTAATATTTTAATTATTTTTACAAATTTAAAACAGCTGAATTATAAACAACTAGTGATTTGACAGTTTTACCATTTTACCCGAAGAAAAAGTACGGGTAACTTGTGGTAAAAAGAGAAACCAATTATTCTCTCATTAACGCTGTCATTTACCCAATTTTCAACAATAGAAACGCTTTTTGTAACGTACGTGGAACAAACCTAATATTGTGCAAGTCACTTGTAACGCTATATACGAGATCTATGTAATCTATAACCCTAACTAATAATTGCCATCACGAATCAGTAACAATTGACATGTTGTGTTTATATCAAGGTTGGTTAGCGAAACGAATAACGGATAGGTTATCGAATTTCGTTTGTTTCGCTAACGGTAAAAGTAACGGTAATTAAAACTGTTTCGGTAACGGTATACCGTTATCGAAATTGCAATACAGGTACAGTTGTGGACACGAATTTAAGTCAATTCACGTTTTTTCTAATTTTATTGTTGTTGCCTTTATTTTTAAAGATCAAACTAGTGGCTAAATTCGCCACGAAAGGCAAGGAGATGGTTCAGAAAATTGTACAGAATTTTAAGGTAATGTTTGTTTTTTCTCTTTGTCACTTGTTTTAAGTGGGCGTGGCTTTTAACGAAAAATTAGCGATATCAATCTTTTATCAAATTACATAGTAAATATTAGGCAGTACTGATCGGTTCTGTGCAAACTGTATATTTTTGGAAATCCTAAAAAATTTCCTTAAGTCTTGCATTATTTTTACCTACAAAGAGTCGCCAGTCTTAAAATTGCAGAACTTTAAACATGACCAAATTTTTATTTGTTTTTAGCGATTTCTAATTAAGTTAACAGCACTGAAATTTTAAATTGAATAGTTTTGTGCTTTTCTTACCACAATATAAGAAATCAGTCAAGATTTTTTTACGTTATAGTAAAAAGCATTTCATGTTAAAATTTCAGTGTTGTTTACTTTCTTTTAAAATCGCTAAAAACAAAGAAAATTTTGGTCACGTTTAAAGTGCTGCAATTTTAAGTCTGGTGACTATTTGTAGATAAAAATAATGCAAGACTTAAGAAAATTTTATAGGATTTCCAAACAGTTTGTACAGAACCGATCAGTGCTGCCTAATTTTACTATGTAATTTCATAAAAGGTTGATAACGCTAATTTTTCTTTAAAAGCCACGCCCACTTAAAACAAGTGACAAAATGAAAAAACAAACATTACGTTAAAATACTGTACAATTTTCTGAACCATCTCCTTGCCTTTCGTAGCGAATTGAGCCACTATTTTGAACTTTAAAAATAAAGTCAACAACAATAAAATTAGAAAAAACTTGAATTGACTTAAATTCGTGTCCACAACTGTACGTACCGGTATTATAAATTATGTTAAAAACAAGTAAAACCGTAACATATATTTCATTTAACGTGTTAAAAATGCTTTAAATTCAATACTGGTAGTTTTAATAACTGAAATTATTATCGATAAATTTTTTTGTAGAAAAAAAACTGAAGATTATTACAAAAAGAGTTAAAAAATTTGCATTTTTATATAAATTAATAAATACAGGTAAAATACCGGTAACTACCTATAAAAATAACAGTATCGATAACGATAACGGTATTTGGGAAAATTTTGAGAAGTATTGGTAACGGTAACGGTATTCAATTTGAAACATTATTTTAGCGATAACGGTATTATAACGATAACGGTAACCAACCTTGGTTTATATTGTAACTATGTACAGTTATGATCAAAATATTCGAACGAACGGATAACCTCTCGAAAAAGTTTAACCAAATACGAGTAATTCCCTAATTACTTAACGACCATTTTTTATGATAAGTAAACACATGTTTGTAAAGATGGTAAAAATATAGGATTTTTTTGGTTGGTGTGTGCAATAAAAATAAATACAAAAAAAAAAAATAAACAAAGACTACAAATGAACACTGGGAAAATAAACCAAAAACAGTCAATAATAATGATAAAACTTATAATTCTATATAGAGAAAAACAAATAGAAGAACCGAAAATAAAAAACACCAGACACACATTAAACGACTGATTAAAGCGGGCAGGGCGGCAAAAATATGCATTCCTTAATTTAATCGAAAATAAATTAAATGTTTTGCTTTAATCCATATAAGCGCCGTGGAATTTTTTTAAAACAAAGTTTGCAGAATATTTAGAATATTGGATATATTGGCAAGTAAGGCTGAAACATTGATGAAGGAATAACTACCGAACGAGTTAAGATATTTTCAATTTTATATTTTTCTATAAATAAAATTCTCTACATACATATATAAAAAGCTAAGAAATTGTTAATTATTTTTGACATTATAATCTTTGGTAATTTCGTGTTATTTAAAAAAAAAAAAACTAACTGCTGCTTCATCTAGAGAAAAGATTGTTTGGAATTCGCACAAAACCGATGAAATTTATTTGTTGAACTTTTTTTTTTTAATTATCTACACTGCATATTATGACTACAGCCAAAGCTTCTACACGCAGGAAAAAGACGTTTTTGCATATGTTTAGAGGTAATTATATATATGTTTACAAACTACCACATATGTATTTGGAGTATGCTTCCAATTACATTGTTTTTATATTACTACTATACATATATTGCCCGGTAAACATTGGTTTGTTTGTAAATAAGTCATATTTTGGCATTTAAAAATACATATTTTTGCATTTTTAACTTTATAATAATAGGCGTGTTCGTTTACTTACTACAAGTTTTACTACAATTGGAAAGTTTTGTTTACTTTTTGTATTGAATTTTTCCAGCTGTAGTAAAAGTAGTAACTTGTAGTAAGTAGTAAGAATTTCGAGTAAATGAACACACTGATTATTTATGGGATAGAATTAAACATATATTTGGAAAAACGGCGAATTCATATTCTTGATACATATAGAGTTGTATGTTGTAGTTGGCAATAATCGTTTAGTGTAGCTGGACTGCATCCAGTCAGAAAATTTAGCGGTATTTTTCCTTCTATTTATTAATTTTGTTGTGAAAAATGTGAAAAGATAAAATAAATTAGTATAAATAAAACATAAAATGGTGTTAAAAATTAAAAAAAAACGTATTTAATTTTGTAAATCAAAGTATTAGCTTATTATAACAGTATTTTATTTGTTAATAAAAATAAATAGAAATAAACGAAGAGATTGTAGTTATTGTTTTTCAATGAAAGATTTGTATTAGATGTAACATTCAATGTGATTTATAATATATTTAGTTATTAAATAAAAAGTCCAAACCCCCACCATGGTCCATTTTTGGATAGAGATAACCCCTTTTGCTTGCATGGTTAGGGGTAGTCGAAATTTTCGTCAACTTTGCTCTATCTCTCTTAGTTTTCGAGATACGGGCCATTTAAAATAATCGGCGGGAAAGAAATAGCGCAATCTTCAAAACTTCGAATATATTGGTGGCGCCATCAACCGGGCAATAACAGAAACGTGAAAATATTATATTTTAACAATAAATTGTGTAAAATTTAACGAATGGGTTCTTAAAAATTAGTTATAAATAGTTTTGAAAATTAACACTCAAAATTAGTTAAAGTACTGAGGGTTTTTCGTATACCCGAGTAAAAATAGTGATATAGGAAATTATATAATTTAATATGGACTAATATGTTTATATATAGTCAAGTGCATTTTGCTATTTATTTTCAAACATTGTTTAAACAATCCATAAAAGAAATAAAAATAATTGAAAAGTCTATTAACACAATTATCAATTTTTAACTGACAAAACGTCCTTCATATTTGAAAGTTTTTTTTGTTGGAATTTTCAAAACACTACACCATACACAAAAACACACGTTCATATTTTTATTGGCTATGTTTGTGTGTATGAGTAAAGAATTTCTTGTAATTTGAATTGAAATAATTTTGTATATAAACAAACTATTTTAACAAAAAAAGAAAACCGAAAATATTTGAATTTTTTGTTTTAAAACAGAAAACAACGAAATTATTTAAATTATTTTTTCTAAAAATAGAAATCTAAAAATAGAATATTTGACTGAAAATAACAAGTCCTACAGACGATACATATTTTTTTCTAGTTTGTTTTTTATTGATTGATAAAAAAGTTAAACAATATGTTTCAATGTATTTTAATCAAGGTTGGCTACCGAAACGAATAACGGTAAGGGTAACGGTACCGGTATTGAATTTTGTTTGTTTCGGTAACGATAAAGGTAACGGTATTTAAGAGTGTTTCGGTAACGGCATACCGTTATCGAAACAGCAATACCGGTACGTACCGGTATTAAAAATTATATTAAAAACATAAAACAAGTAAAAATATAGCATATATTTAATTTTAAGTCTTAAAAATACAGATTATGAACTATAAATTCAATGCTGCTAGTTTTAATAAGTAAAATTGTTATCTACAAATTTAAAAAAAAAAAACTAAAGGTAATAAAATAAAAAAGTTAAAAAATTGGCAGTTTTTATATAAATTAATAAATACCGGTAAAATACCGGTAACTACATATAAAAATAACGGTAACGATAACGGTATTTGCAATTTTTTAGAGGTATTGGTAACGGTAACGGTATTCAATTTGAAACGGTATTTTAGCGATAACGGTATTATAACGATAACGGTAACCAACCTTGATTTTAATTGATTGTTCAATTGAAAACATACTTTACCTATTACTTTTTAAATAAACCTCAATCGGTTATGGAAAATATATTGTGAGTGTACGAAAGGGGTGTTAAATTCTCAAATTTTATGTAGTAGCACCACTCAATCGATGCGTATTGATGAGCTGATTACGGGAAAATAATAATATATTTTTTTGCAACATTGGGCCCAAAAGTTGTCAGTTACAAGTTTTTGCTAGAATGATTTTAGTCTACGTCTGCAATTCGAATATTTGTTGACAGCTTTAAAGTACAACAGGTTAATTTAGAAAAAAAAATTTTAATTTGAATTTGTACCAAATGGATCCCGGTAGTACCACCCCAGCAAAAATGTGGAAGCAGTAAAAACGTTTACTGCGTCCTTACTGCTACTTTTACGGCTTCTAAAAATGTATAGCTTCGTAAACAGCACTAATGAAAGGCCTAAGTTGATTAATTGTTTACATCGCTTTCTGCTGTGTTTTTTTAAAAAGGCATGAAATGAGCAAAACATTTTGATTGCTTAAATATTTTTGCGGTTCTTATATCAAAATTTTTTAAAATGCGGAAAAAATTTATTTTAATGAGAAGAAGAGGTTTTACTAGTGTTTCCAATTATTCGACATAGGCGGTTAACCGGTTAATGCATTTTTCGAAAAATCACTAAAATGGATTAACCGGTTATTCGGGTCGGTTATTCGGGAAAATTGGCGGTTAATCGATTAATCGTTTAATGCTAAATTAATGTATTTCATTAACTTTTTATTAATTAGAACACAAAAAGCTGACTCTTTTCATTAAATATTAACGTCATATATGAATACTATGTATTTAATAAAAAAGTTTTCATATTCGAAGGTTGAAAAGTTTCGGGATCTGAGATTTTTTAAAAAAAGGTCTGTAAAAATGTTGCTAAATCTACTAAAATTTCGTTGATGATGGCAGAAAGAACTGCTGAAACTAACAAAATATTAGTAAGTTAAGAACAACAAACCTAAAACTGTTACATATCGATTACTTAACGTAGATTTTTTATTTAGAAAAAAATTTAAAAATCTGAAAAGCTTAGGTACAAAATTTCTTTGAATGTGATTTTTAATCAATACTGACACTATAAAATTTAATATTGCATTTAACTTTTTCAGACCCAACTAGCTTGCAAAAATGTATTCATTTTATAACTTTAAGGTAAAATGGTACTAAAACTATTAAAATTTCCTGGTGTCAATTCATATTTTCTGAAATATAATTTAGCTAAAAGTATAACTGAAATTTTTTATCTAAATAAACCTATTAGTATTGAAAATATTTATAATTTTAAGAGAAAACCTCACATCTCACAATCGTGTATGCTGGGTCTGAAGGGTTAAAGAAATGCTATACCTAAAGTTTTTAAAATTTTAATAAGATTCTTCCTACAGCTACAATTTTCATTAAAGGCATCGATAAAAAAATTTGAGTTCTCTTTGAGATTAATTTCAGTTAATTGAGAATACCAATTTACTTTGTTTCTCAGTATCTTTTTCGTTACTAAAGGCCATTAACAGTAAAAAAATAACCTAAAGTTTGAGCGTACTTACTCTGAGAAAATTTTATCGGACGAGCTGTAAACAAAATTTTCAATAAGCTAATGAAGTTTTCTTCAAAAAGTAAAAGCCAAATTTATTATATAATTTTCTATAATGTGAGTCAGCGCACCAAATTTCATTAAAATATCTTAATATTAGCGATCTGCAGTTTGTAACCAAGCCAATTTTGGGGGGACCCTTATATGGGAACTAGGTCTAAACATGGACCGATGTTCACCAAAATCAATAGGCTTCGTCCTTGGGCCAAAATAGGTCTGTGTACCAAATTTCATCAAAATATCTTAATATTTGCGACCTGCAGCGTATAAACAATATAATTTAGGGGGGACCCTTATATGGGCACTAGGTCTAAACATGGACCGATGTTCACCAACATCAATAGGCTTCGTCCTTGGGCCGACATAAGTCGGTGTACCAAATTTCATCAAAATATCTTAATATTTGGGACCTGCAGTTTGTAACCAAGCCAATTTTGGGGGACCCTTATATGGGCACTAGGTTTAAACATGGACCGATGTTCACCAAAATCAATAGGTTTCGGCCTAGGGCCAACGTAGGTCTGTGTACCAAATTTCATCAAAATATCTTAATATTTGCGACCTGCAGCGTATAAACAATATAATTTTAGTAGGACCCTTATATGGGCACTAGGTCTAAACATGGACCGATGTTCACCAAAATCAATAGGCTTCGTCCTTGGGCCGACATAAGTCGGTGTACCATATTTCATCAAAATATCTTAATATTTGCGACCTGCAGCGTATAAACAATATAATTTTGGTAGGACCCTTATATGGGCACTAGGTCTAAACATGGACCGATGTTCACCAAAATCAATAGGCGTCGTCCTTGGGCCGACATAAGTCGGTGTACCAAGTTTCATCAAAATATCTTAATATTTGCGACCTGTAGAGTGCGCACAAGAATGCATGGACAGAGAGACAGACAGACATCGTTAAATCGAAATAAAAAAAAATTCTGAGCCGATCGGTATACTATAAGGTATACTACAAAATCTTTCATTACCAAATAAGTGGTTTATAATAGAAATTCATAGCTCCGCACAACTTATTTTTTGGCGTCTAAACTCATTATTTTTGTTTGGCGTGGTCGTTTTTATAAGTAGTCACGCTTACCCGCTCGCTTATGAAAAAATGAGAAATAAGTAGTTATGAGATTTTGAATAATAAGTGGTTACACACATGCCTACAAAAAGTTGAATTATAAGTGGTTATCCGATTGCTTACTTCATTCTTAAAAATAAGGAGTTAAGCAAATACTATTAGCTTAAGGAAATACATTCAGAAACATTTAAGTTTTCTCTAGTGTGTAATTTTAGGACTCGTCATAAAAATTTAAACATAAAACATATTTACATATAATAAATAAAAATGTATAAAATTTAACTGTGTAAAAAGTACTTATTTAAACTATTACGAGTAAGTCATTATTTTATATTTAGAAACAATGAATACAATAGGCCGTTATTAGGAAGTCATTATTTTATATTATAAAATAATGCAAAAGGTAATAAAATATAATTTTTGGTAATGCAGATAGTAATGAGGTGTCATTACCAATATTTTGCTGGGAAAGTAGGTTAGTTTCCCTTCAAAAACTTTAGCGGTTTTTTCTAATCACTTGGATTTAATAAATCCAAAAAGTATTTCTAAAAGTGCTCAACAGATGGGGTTAGATTTTTCCTATTTTAAAAAAATTTTGTCCGACACTTCTTTCACCATAATATTTAATACCGAATTCGATGATGAAGGATTCTACTTTAACTTTTAATTTATAATTATATTTTACATAAAACAGCGATAAACAGTCTGCCTTTTCAGTTTTATCACTTCAATTTATATTTTTACACAATTGAAAAATTCCATTGCAATATTTAATATTCACTAATTGGATTTAATTAAATTACTTACTGTAGAGTGAAAAATTGTCCTTTCTCTTTGAGCTATTTCTCCATGTCCAAGATGAAAAATATGTATTTGGTGAGGTGTAGTTTTTTTTCTAAACATATTTCATAAAAAAATTTAAGAAAAACCTTTTATTTGTTAGTTTTTCAATTTTTTTATTTCTCTTTTAATTTTTATTCGTATTTTTTTCTGACATTAAATTAATAGGCTTTCATATATTTGTGCTTTTATTGTGGATTTATTAAATCCAGCTTTTTTTTTAGATTTAATAAATCCATTTTTTGTATAAAAAATCGATTTCCAGGTGATTAACCCTCTAACCGGCAAGCCCGCCTCCAGGCGGGGTATATTAAATTGACCAGAAATGCGCCAAAGGGGTATTTTATAATAAGAAATTATGCTTTTTCAACAGAAAACAAAATTTGTAAAATTTTTTGTGAAGAATTTTTTTGTATACAATGCACGGTTTGGAAGCGAGAAAGTGTCAAAGATAAAATTTCGTAAAATTTCAAAAATTAAATATTTTAAAACAACCAAAAGTTTCAAAAATCTTAAAAACATATTTAAATTGACTAAAACAATTGATAGTGACCATGAAGTAAGATTGGAGCTTAAGCTATTCAAAAAGTTCCTTACTTTGGTCCAAGGACGCACAGGATTCCATAAGGATACCTTTAAAGGACATCGCCTTAACTTCAAAACGAATGGACGGATTTTTCTGAAATTTGGTAAAAAGAATATATTTGGTATAGGTAGCTAAGCTTATAAGTTTGAATAATATATATTGAAGTTTTGGTGCGTTTTCGCTCAATTTCGCATTTTTCGAAAAACGAAAATCGCTACAACTTCTTAAGTAACAGCACAAAAAATGTAATTTTTTTATTGTAATTACATCTTGGTAAGAGAAATAATTTGTGCCTAAACCTAGTAATTTTTATGCGCTAGATTTCGAGATTCACCCTTAAACTATTTTGGCCCATATCGCATAAAATAGGCAACGAAAAAAAATTTTGTAGAAGAACTTATTGTTTATTTTTCGTGAGAAACACATGGTATAAATTTTATTGCAAAAAAGCTTAGGCCGGTTAGAGGGTTAAATTTGTAAAAATAATTAAAATATTAAGAAAACTTGTAGACAATAATTAATATCGTTAACAAATACCACGTTCTAACCTTATATGTACTGTATATTTTGAATAAAATAAAAACAAAAAAAAAATATTTATGTACAATTTAATAAGTTTTAATGGGGGATTTAGTAATTGGGATTATCAAGGCAATTTCCTGCAGTTTTCATCACTAAAGCATATTTTCGGTCTAACAAAAATTTTAAATTGTGTTTATTGAATTGAAAATAGCTTGCTTTTAAGCCCTACGCCTACTTTTAGTGCAGTACTATTTTTTGCAGTTGTCATTTTTCGATTTCTCCAGGGGTGCCAAATTTGTTTAAGTAAAAAATTTGAAATTGCCATAACTTTTGATTTCGTCGTGCGATTTTTTAAGAATAATTTTTTTTTGTAGGGAAACTAACGTACTTTATTTTTTGTGTTTGTATTTTTTGTCAAATATTTATTGTAGCAGTTGTTTTTTTCAAGAGTTTCCTAATGGCCCCTAATTTTTTTAAACAAAAAACTTTAAATGGTCATAATTTTTAAGTTCGTCTGCCGATTTTTTAAAAAATGCTTTTGGTTTTAATCATAAATATAGTATATTCAACGCCTATACTCACTTTTTGTGGAGCATTTTTTTTTGTCAATAGGTACCTAATTCTAGACCAACAGTGTTATAAAAAATATTGTACAAATTCTGTTGAAAAATTAGCAAAATAGCAAAACTTTCTGACCTTTTAAAATTTTTCGCTAAATATTATAACCCGGTAACCCAAAACAACGCAAAAAATATTTTAAAAAAAATATTTTAAAAAAATATTTTTGATCCATTTAATAGCTGTATTTTGTCCCATGCCTATCAACGTTAAGTATTTAAAGCAAATCTACCCTAAACCGATTGTAGTAAAAAAATTTTTAAAGAGGTTATGTTTATAATTTTTCCGTTATAATCGAAGGTACGTTAGCAAAAGTTTTTAGGACGTATCGCGAATTAGTTACGTTAGATGTGAAAATGTATAAACGTTGAGTTTTCAACGTTGATAATTATCCGTGTTGAAAGTTAACGTGCATACAAAAAGTAATGTGTTAGTTTTCGTCTGAAACGCGTTTTTATGCACTTTGAGTTTTTTTATGAGTTAACGGATATAGTTAAGTCGAAAACACAGCTAATGTTATATTTTTCCGAAAATTATGAAAGGTGTTATTCTGTAAATTTTATAGTGAGGCGTTTTTGGCCAAAAGTATAAAAATTATCACTATATGGATCATGTTACATAAAATAATTGTTCTTATCAAGTTGAAATTTTTTGTAACAATTTAAAAGCTTTACAATCTTGTAGGCATACACTCAGAAAAGTTCTGCAGTTACTATATGACAGTTATTTGTGTAGTAATGCGGTTGTAGTTATTTTAACTACAATTGCTGTTATACTACGTTCACAGTACGATTGTTAAACACGTTTATGTAAAAGTTAAACATATCAGTTCACACTTAAAAATGAAGTGTTTAAGTTAAACATCTCGAACAGATGTTCCTTAACAATTGTAAAAAAAAACAAAAATTTTACAAAATTTCCCAAAAAGTAGTTTTTTCTTCGCCCGGAGGCAATAATTAATAATTTTTGGCATTATCCAACGTTATAATTGCTATAAAAAGTGAAATAACATTATCCGCCCCAGTCGGAAACAAGATTTTTCAATTTTTAGTTAAGGGACAACTTCATGGCTGTTTTTGGATTTTTCGTTCACCGGAGGCAAAGTTTAATTAATTGTTTTGTTCATCTATCACTTTAATAAGAAAAAACCAAATTTTAACTGGTTTTTATTTAAATTTAGTTTATTTTATTCAATTTTAATTTTTTTATTTTTCTTGTGTCTTCTTCTGCTTCAAACTTGTCATTCAAGACCAATTGATATCAATTTTATCGTGTTTAACAACGTGTTTAAAAATTAAACACGATAATTTATCGTGTTTAAGGGTAGGAAAAATGTACTGTAAAACATCTCACTTAAACATGTTTAACGCTTAAACGTCAAATCCACTTAAACACGTATATGTGAACGCCGTATTAATTTACTTAGAGAAAAATTTTTAAATGTTTTTCACAGTTATTTAAAAAAAACTACAAAAAACCACTACATTGTAGTAACATTTATTTTATGAAGTTGTTTTGAATTTTGTTACAAATAAAGGGGTTTTCAATAAGAGCACTACAAAAGTAAAAAAGTTTAAATAAAACTAAAATGGTTTTGGATATCAATGAAATTCTTTATTCCTGTGAAAGTACGTTCGATGCCATTATGTATGGAAATCGATCTCTTTTGCATGGCCACCACGGGCACGCTTGCAGAAGTCCAGACGCTGAAACCAATTTTCGACGGTTTTTAAGCATAAATCGGCCGATACTGCTGCAATTTCACGTTCGATATTCGTACGAAGTTCATCAATTGTCGCTGGCTTAATGGCATAGACCATAGATTTGACGTAGCCCCACGCTCAATTGTTGATCTGCTAGGACCATTATGACGACCATAAATTGGACGTAGCGCTCTTAACGTTGAGGCCACTGACTCCGAATTTCCGTAGTAAATTTTAATAATTTCGACTCGTTGTTGGCTCGTATATCTTTCCATCATGAAATGGCAAACCTTACTGAAGAGCAATGTCAAAAAAGCGGCAAGAAATATGGCGTCGTTTGCTGTCCCTGTCTTTCTACTTTTGTAGCGTCCCTGTTGAACAACCCTTTACTTAAATTTTCAAGTATGTATGTGTGTACGAAGCAGAAAAAAAATAATATGGCGCTTGTTTAGAAATTTGTAGTAAAAGAATATGAAAAGAACATGTTATCTGTTGTATCTTTAGTTATAAAACAACGCTTAAGAGTGAAGAGGCATAATAAGAAAAAAGGTTATTTTATTAAATAATTAAAATAATAAGGTAAGTTTAATAATAAAGAATATATATTTATGGGAATATTAAAAAATATTGTATTTATTTTCTTTCAGCTCTTTAATATATTCATCACTTTCTACCTGGAGAAAAAAAGGAAGTCCAACAAACAATATTTCATCCCTCACAGACGGACATCTAGAACAATATCTTAATAGTGAACAATAAAAGTGATAAGTGTAAATTTTCTTTTCTCAAAATTAAATTTATTTGAGAATAAAATTAAGAGTATTTACATAAATTTGTTTTTATTAAATTAATAAATTTTACAATAATTTTTGTTTATGTTATTTTAACTACATTTGCAGTTGTTTATACAGTTTTACAATAATTTGCTTGTATGTTGTTTTAATTGCATTTGTAGTTGTTTTTACTACATTTGTCAGTTGATTTTTAACAGTTAAAAATAACTTCATATTGCAGTTGATTTAAATGCAAATGTAGAATACACATTTTTAACTTCAAATGCAGTTATTTTAATAGTCATTTGCAGTTGATTTTAGCTACATAATTCCCTGAGTGTAATTAATATTAAGTTTCATGGGCCTTTTTTGTCCCCAGGCTACTTTTTAGGATACTCAATGCTATAAAGTAAATACTCAATACTTTTAGGATTGTATTTTTCCACACAAATACGTAATTTTACCATTATGCTGCCCATATATATATATATTTTTTTTTTTTTTTTTTTTGTTTAAAAGAGAAGCAACACTCAGGAAATTCTTCCTACTAATTAACGTGTTGCTTCCTTTGGAAATGGGATAGAGAAGAAGTGCAAGTTGGTGAAAGATGAAGGGCTTCAAATATGGCAACACTGTAATTGCGCGAGATGTTGAATTTTGGAACAGTTGTTGCGCGCCATCTGATGGGAAGTTGGCGAACTTTGTTGAAGCTTTTAGTTCATAGCCCTGTTATATTATTTTACTTCGGTGGGGTTAAGTGCTATGGGAACACCGAAGGAGGACGCTGCGATATGTATGAGGGATAGAAAAAACTCATACATATTACTATTTTTCATAAATTGATGTTGCCTTGGTTGGGGCTCGAACCCGCAACCTCACGTGTAACAGTCCAACGCGCTAACCATTACACCACAGCGCCCACAAAAGATAAAAAGTGTTGGTAAATTATACATTAAGAACATTGAGTAGGGAACAAAAAATATCAAAAAATTTTGTAAACACGAATTGCACGATGTCAACACGCACACACACACAAACACATTGACAAAAAATGGGCATTTTTTCACGAATGTTCCTTTATGTATGGGCCGCTTTTTTTTTTTTTTTTTTTGTTGGACCAACACTCAGGGGATGCCCCCTATTAACGCAGTGCATTGTGTTGGTATTAGGAAAATAGGTTATGGGGAGGAGGAAAGAGGGAGTAGTGTTTGTGAATATTTGATTTGAATTTCTCTATATTGTAAGTAACAGGGATGACTTCTGCGGGGAGTTTATTCCACATACGGCTGGTGCGACTGATAAACGAATTCTCTCTGTAATGCGTTGTGCGTTCCACTGGACAATCGACTACAAACGGATGTGCTCTACTTGATAGGCGAGTATTACGAATAAAAACTCGGGCTCTGGGGATAAGTTCACTTATCTCAGCAGAAGACTTCCCATGGTAATATCGATAGAACAGAGTCACAGAACCCACATTCCGACGATGCTCCAATGAGTCAATAGAGCTGGATACTCTACTTTCATTGATAAGCGCCGACGCCCTCCCTTGCACACGGTCCAAAAGCTCCAAAATAGACTTCGAAGCTCCTGCCCATATATGGGAGTTGTATTCAATTTTCGGTCGGATATAGGTGGTATAAATATTGAGTAAATCGGATGGAGTGAAGTACTTCTTGCACCGACGTAGAAAACCTAGACACTTGAATGCTTCTTTCGACACTTGGAAAACATGCTTATTCCAACGGACGTCACATTAAATCTTCATGCCCAGAACATCAAGAGTATCCGATTCCTCAATATCGATATCACCCATATTTACAGATGGCAGTGTTGACCCCACAGCCCTATGGGTCAACATACAACATTGGGTCTTGCGTGCATTAAAGTCGACCTTATTCACACGACCGCACTCTGAGATTGTAGAAAGGTCACGATTGAGTGTGTCATTCATAATTTGCCTTTTGCCCCCAATCTCCTCAAGGCTTGGCCTACTATTGAAGGAAAATGAATGACAAATGTTGCTGTCATCTGCAAAAGAGTAGATAGGGTTGAAAGTTTGACCAAGAAGGTCGTTGAGAAAGATAAGAAATAGGGAAGGAGAAAGAACAGAACCCTGCGGTACCTCTGAATTCAGCTGAAACTCGTCGGATGAGATCCCATCTATAACAACACGACTAGTGCGATCTCTGAGAAAGCTCGAAATAAAACGAGCGAAGTCATTACCCACACCAAAAGCAATAGGCTTTGATACAAGCGCCCCGTGCCATACACGATCAAAGGCCTTTGAAATATCCAGAGCAACCACTTGACTCTCACCAAAACGGTGGATGGACCGGCTGCAACGCTCCGAGAGGAACGCTAACAAGTCTCCCGTAGAACGATTTCTACGGAAGCCATACTGTCGGTCATTAAGAAGTGAGTTATATATTTGTTCCTTTTACTCCTGCAAGGAGCATAGGGCCGCTGAAGTGAAGTGAAGTGAAGTGAGTTAGACTCTAGATAATTCACAAGATGGTAATTAACCATACTCTCCATCGCCTTAGAGAGCGCAGAGCATATTGCGATCGGGCGGTAATTATACAGAAACATACACACTGTTTTTTATAAAAAAAAATTAAATGGATTTATATGAAGGAAAAAAGTATTGAGTGGTATCGAGTACTCAATTAAAAAGTATCGAGTAGCCAAAAGTAACTACGAAGTTATATTTTGGTGTGTTGTACACTTTCATTTGCAGAGTACCGATTCCGAATGGTTTGTGAAGCTGTGAAGCGGTAAAAAATATTTTTCACTCATTTAAAAGTAATGATAACAAATGACAGTTTTTATCACTTCACCGCTTGCAAACTATTCAGAATTGGTACCCAGATTACCCAAGTTAATTGTATGTAATAAAAAAATTAGTGAATAGCCCAGCAAAACCTTGGTAATATGTTGGTATTACAGAACACATTACCTGGTAATACCATACCCCTTACCAATGCATTATTTCATAACTAAAATGTAATGTCTTACGTATAATGTGCTGCATAACTACTGGGTAGTAATAGCAACTTATTACCAATGATATATTTACACACCTCAAAGAAAAGAGTTACTTGTAATACACAACATGAGTTCTAAATAATAGCAGCGACTTATTACAGATCGGATATTTTAAAACCGTAAAATAAGGAGTTACTTTTAATGTGATACGTGATCACTTAATAGAAATAGCCACTTATTACCGATGGTGTATTCAAATACCTCAAAATAAGGAGTTATTTGTAATGCGATACATGAGTGTTATTTTCTATTTAAAATATTCGATACAAATAATTTATATGTTTTATAAAGGGTGTTTTTTTAAGCCCGATAGAACTTGAAATTGTAAAAAATAACACAAAAAATTAAATTGTAATCAAAATTTTTTTTTTATTGGAAAGATCAATACGTGACATTAACATTTGAAAATGATTTCGGGCATATGGGCACCGCGGCTGTTCTTGACGAAGCGCATTCTGGACGTCCAATTTTGGGCCACTTTTTCGAGCACTGCTGGCCGTATGTCACGAATAACACGAACAATGCTGTCCTCCAAGGCATCAATTGTTGCTGGTTTATCAGCATAAACCAGTGAATTCACGAATGGCACGTAGCGCCATCCTGTTGAAACCACATCTCCTCCGGATCAATGTCATCCATATTTTCAAACAAAAAATCATTGATCATGGTGCGGTAACGATCTCCATTGACCGTAACGCGAGCTCCGGCCTCATTTTTGAAGAAATAAGGTCCGATGATGCCACCAGCGTGAAAACCGCACCAAACGGTGCATTTTTCTGGATGTAATGGAGTCTGTAGGGTCTCTTGTGGATTGGTCTCACTCCATATGCGGCAATTTTGCTTATTAACAAACCCGTTAAGCCAAAAATGCGCCTCATCGCTGAACACAATTTTGCGTCTATAAGTTGCGCGAATCGACGACTGATTTTCAAAGTAAATTTGGATAATTTCGTAGCGTTGTTCAAGCGTGAGTCTATTCATGATGATTTGTCAGAGTATACTGAAACAAATAAAAAAAAATGTTTCATCAAAATTTAATTTTTTGTGTTACTTTTTACAATTTAAAGTTCTATCTAGCTTAAAAAAACACCCTTTACATATTGACTGAAATATCTTTTATGTTTTTTGTTAACTTTGTATTAATCTGAGTAAATATTAATTAAATATGAATATGCTTCGTTTTAACATATATAAAAAACCAACACGATAACGTCTTATTTTAATTTTTTTTGTAAGAAGTATATATTTTTATACAGTAAGCGCATAATTTTAATGTGTTATTTCAGACCTGTTTGTAACACATTTTTTTGGCCTTACTTTAAGCTGTTATGTAAGTAGTATTGTGCTAAGTATCGGTTATGTAAGTGGTTACGTAACTCCTAACATGTAACATTAAAGTAACATGTTCTTATATTGTTACCTAGCCCTCTTTTGGAAAGTACATACCTCCAATGACATGCCCTTGTTAAAATAATAGCTGTTGGAATAGCAAAGTAAGAGGTTACATACCTTAATTTCTTCTTACAAACCTTATTACCAGGTAATAGAAAGTTTTGCTGGGAGATATAACACATAACTGAATCTTATAATACACAAGAGAACTTAGTGTCTACTTATGTTGGTTTGACAAAGAATATGAATTTATAATTTTAACAACGGCATTGAGAACTTATACTTAACTTTTATGAACCCGGATAACGCTATATAAAAAAATTACAAAGTTGACTTCGATATTTTTACACTAGGTTTTCCTTTGCGTGTGTAAACTTTGTTTAAAACATTCAAATTTTATTAAACTTTTGGCAAAATAAGCAATTTTCGAAAAACGTCCTGGAAAGGTGTCGCCCCAAACACAAATTTGTGGGTCATTTTGGGTTCCAGGCTAAATTGGGTTAATGATATCCGAAAATCAGAATTCCATATCTGTTTCATTTTGACTATAGGTTGGTTTTTTAACAAGTCAAAAACAAAACAAAATGTAAGGTGAATTTAATGAATTGTTAATGGTTCTGTTTCCAAATGAAATTTTGTTTTTAAATACAAAATATTTTAAGTGTGAAATTTTGTGGAACACTATTTTAATTTATTGAAAAATTTCGTTGGCCAATTTCCAACAAAACTTCATTGATTTAATGTAAAAACTCACTACTATTATACTTACTCAATATTGTAAAAATTGTACCCGCGGTAACGACGTCGAACAGACCTATTATGTAGTAGACACACAAATTTTTAAAGCTAGAAAATAACATTTGTCACTTCTCCTCTTCAAAAATAAAAGCAATGGTTAAGTTCGCTTTCATTTCATCTAAACGATGTGCATTTTTACTTTTTTAATGTATTTTAGAGCTTGACGTAAAAAAGTCTCCAGGACACTATAAAATATTGGGAAAAATGATTAAAGAACTTCCCGAATGTGCAGTTAGAACACTGATGTTTATATTTAACGCCATAAATAGATTAGGGCACTTTCCCCTAAACTGGAAACAATCACAAATAATTATGATCCCAAAACCCGGCAAAAACATTACGCAAACATCATCATATAGACCAATCAGCCTGCTGTCAATATTATCAAAAGTGTATGAAAAAATACTCCTTAATATTATTATACCTTATACTAACGATCATGGTATTATACCTCAGCATCAGTTCGGTTTTCGAAAAAGCCATAGTACAATAGAACAAGTGCATCGAATTGTCAACATTATAAGGGAAACATTTGAATCAAAACTTTACTGTTCAGCTCTATTTATCGATATCTCTCAAGCGTTCGATAAAGTTTGGCACAAAGGACTTATTTGGAAAGTTACCCACACTTTACCACAAAATACTCACAAGATTCTCGAAAATTACTTGTCGAACCGCTCTTTTGTAATCAAGGTGAAAGAAAACTTCTCAAGTACGCGATTAATAAGTGCAGGCATCCAAATCCCCTAGCCCGCAGCATACTTTCTAGCGATGGTCACATGCGTCTGAAGAGAAAAGACACGCTAGACCTGGCATTGGAATGATGTATAATAAAATCTAAAATCGTTTAGTTGGAAACTGGCATTGGTGTGGTACAATTAGTATAAGGTAGTATTTAAGATTTGAAAACTTATTGTTATTTTCTTTAAGAGAAAGATTCAATAAATACAAATATATTAAAAAAACAAAAAAAAAATATATGGTTCGGCCCTTTATAATATATAAAAACCACAATATAGCCCACGGTGACAAATGCCTGCCTACCTGAACTATGTATATGCAAGCCGGCATATGTCGTTGCATTTTTATCAAAATGTAAATATTTATATTAAATATTTGATTTTTTCTTTTATTTTCTCATTTTAGTTAAGGACCTGACAATTACTCATACTTGCTACAAAAATACATGGGAAACAGAAACACATTTTCCTTACTTTGCTTTCGTTAAGACCATTTTCGTAATACATAAACCAGTGCTAAGTTAAATTTTAGAAGTTCTTTTGAATTGTAAAATCCAAAACTAATGAATTTTTTATGAGTGTTATTGTGTTCGGTTTAAGATCAATTATCAAAAGTTCCAAATGAAATTTACAATTATTTTTACAGCAAAACTTTTTCTCTATTTGTAGTAAAAGCAATTGTCAATTAATTCCGTTACCCTTTCACTACCGACTTTTTGTTTCCAGATGTATCGTTATTTTGACTTCAGATTCTTGTTAAGGGTCTAAATTATAAAAAGTATGTAACATATTTTGCCGCCTCCCTCTCCTACCCAACAAAAATGACGTTCGAAAATCGGTTTTTTCAAACTTCTGAGCCCCGTTTTACCTCTTAAGCATTGGAGTAGCCAAAAATCCTTTGGCTGATTTTCTTCCCATCATAAAACGAAGCTATATGCTAAATTTCAATTATCTATCTTCATTAGTTTAGGAGAAACGCCAAAACCCCCTTTTCACGGAGATTATGAAATCTTCAAAAAATTAGACTTCATTAACAAATATCGCGACCATATTGCCATGTTGAACTGCTTATACATAAAATGATTTTTATTTGAAGTCCAAGATCGTAATAAACGTATTTGTTAAAACTATAAAGTTTTTTTTGCACTATTAAATTTTATATATTCTTTTAAAGATATGTACACTGTAGTGTACAAGGGTAGTGAAAGAGTTAAACCATTCGTAAGAATTTATTCATAAGCTTCATTCCCAAAGCTTTAATAGGAATTAAATGAATTCCCAAATTGAATCATTCAAATCGCATGTTCATTCAACATTTTACTAACTGAATGAAGAAATTGTATTATCATTAACTTAGTGCAGTTTGAAACTAATAGGCCATTCACATGAACGAGATTACTAATCTCCTCGTTTTTGGTTCTTTATTCTGTTGCCATATACGTCAAAAAATTATATTATGTGGTAATAGAATAAAGAACAAAAATGAGAAGATTTAGTTATCTCGTTCATATGAAAGGTCTATTACACATAATCAAAACCAAAGCACACAAGCTATAACAAAGCATACAAAACTATTTATGTTGGATGAATTTTAAACGTTTTTCATTTGTATTATGCTAATATTTCATCATATAATTGCAAATTTGAATTTTTCATTTGACTAAATGAATTAAAAAACATAATTTTTCATTCACCTTTTTACTAATTGAATTTAGGTAAATTTAATTTCATTCAATTAGAATTCAATGAAAAGAGAATGAAAATATAATTTAAATTTATTTAGTTAAACTTTCGAATTAATTCCATAAAAATGGAATGAAAATACGAAATTTAACCCAAATTTCATTAATTTCTAAAAAGTGAATTAAAGAATTAATTCTTTTAAACCTTTGTTGTGTAGTTGTATATTACCTAGCACTTAATGTTCCCTTTACTTTTTTCTGAGTGTAGGAATTCGCGTAATATTTATTTAAACAATATTTACTGGCATATATTAAAGAACTTACCGTTTTTGAAGTACGTCCACTATTGGCGCCACCGCTTGCTGTATTGGCACCACTGGCACTACCTCCTCCAGTGTCGCTAATTTGATTTTGTAATGTTTCAATTTGTTTACGTAATGCTAGAATCTGCAAAAAGGTGTAAATGACAAATATACATAAGTATTTACTTAAACATAAATTGCGTAACTATTAAAGACACAAGATAAACTGAAAAAATATATAAACAAACCCATGAAGTAACGGTTGAGAAAAGATTGTACTATTTTTATATTTTAGCTGTTATTTGTCGTTATACATTTTAATACGAACCAGGCAATAGTTACCATATGGTAACACAAAAACTGTCAATGGTTTAAAGTCCAAGAAGTAATATTTTCATAAAATATTTAAAACGTTATTCTATTTTGTATATACCCGCGTTAACCCCATTTTCACGATGTCCCGTAAGCTACTAACTGGGACTTCAACTGACACATTTGTTATTGTTTCCCATGTAAAATTTAAATGTTGATTAAATTTAAACTGTATATTTAGTAATCGGACCTTGGATGTTACTGTTCGAAAATTAACTCTGACCGAATATGGGTTAGTACCACAACTTTTGTGTTTTATTCACAAAGCCTAAAATCAGATATCTAAAGAAATAATTCAATCATCACACTCACATAAGTTTTCTGAAAATGACAGTTAAAACAAAGGTATATGCAGTTAAAAAGGCAACAAAGGTATTTACCTCTAAAACAACTAAAACTTTTAGTTGTGCAATTAAAATAACTACCAATGTCGTAAAATTACCCAGTGTAGAAACGGTAATGACGTATCATTATTTTTTGGACTACCAGTAATGACACCCACTTACCTTCTGCATTATTTTAAAACATATAATAATGAGTTACTGATAATGACTTATTTTTATCATTATTTCAAATAGAAAATAATTTTCTATATTTTTTTGAAAATTTTTTGAAATCTATTTTTAGACTCAATATTTTTTAAACACTGGTAAGGATATATGTAACCAAATATTTTTTGATTTTTTGTTTGTTGGCGAGTAAGCTTACTTGTGTGCAGCAGGTCAATTATGTTTTTATCTATTAAATATTACATGTCGATATAGCTCAGATGGTAGAGCTATTGACTGGCAATCTGTAGACCCAGGTTCGATTCCCACACCAGCAAATTTTATTTAAACAAAAATACAATAAAAAATATTTTTTTTTATATAATTTATTTTTTTGAAAATCTATTTTTAGACTCCTTATTTTTGTCAGTACTGGTAAGCACATAGGTAACGATATATTTTTTGATTTTTCGTATGATGGTGTGTAACCATAACTCATTATTTTTCACGACATCGCCATATAAATGTAATAAGAAATGTAATAACAAAAGTAACTACCCTACGGGAAATTTTAACAAACTGTCACCGAACTGGCCCCTTTATATGGAATAGACTGGTCACTTTTACATGGCGTTGTCATTTCCACCTCCTATGACAACGCCATGTAAAAGTGACCAGTCTATTCCATATAAAGGGGCCAGTTCGGTGACAGTTTGTTAAAATTTCCCGTAGGGTAGTTACCATTACCAAGTATGTACACTCAAAAAAAAAGTCAGTGAAGTCAGCAAAAAATGTTGCTGTGTCAGCAAATTTTTAGTCAGGAGCGTGCTTGCAAAAAAGTTGGTAATTTCAGCAAAAGGTTTGCTGAAAATCAGCGAGCTGATTTTTACCAAAAAAAATAGTAATCTTCAGCAAAAGTTTTGCTAACACTTAGTCAACTGCAAATGAAAAAAATCCTTGTTAAAATCACTAAACTTTTTGCTGAATATTAGTAGACTGAAAAAAACTCGAAAAACCTGTAGCGAAATTTTACTTTAGAGCAATTCCATACACTCACAATATTTTATCCTTAAAAACAACCTAAAATACATATTAAATTAATTGAAAACACTATTAAAAAAAGGACTACTGATTTTTCATTATATTCAAACCATTTTGCCATTTATTTTCAAACATTGTTTAAACAATCCAGAAAAGAAATAAAAATAATTAAAAAGTCTATTAAAACAATCATCAATTTTTTAACTGACAAAACGTAAAAAAAAACGATTTTGTGGTTTGTTTTTTCATATTTGAAAGTTTTTTTTTTGTTTCGATTTTCAAAACACTACAACCATACACAACAGACACGTTCATATTTTTATTGGCTATGTTTGTGTGTATGAGTAAAGAATTTCTTGTAATTTGAATTGAAATAATTTTGTATATAAACAAACTATTTTAACAAAAAAGAAAACCGAAAATATTTGAATTTTTTGTTTTAAAACAGAAAACAACGAAATTATTTAAATAATTTTTTATAAAAATAGAAATCTAAAAATAGATTATTTGACTGAAAATAACAACTCCTACAGACGATACCTATTTTTTCTTGTTTGTTTTTTATTGGTTGACAAAAAAAGTTAAACAATATGTTTCAATGTATTTTAATTGATTCTTCAATTGAAAACAAACTTTACCTATTACTTTTTAAATAAACCTCAATCGGTTATGGAAAATATATTGTGAGTGTATGAAAGCGATCACCTTTTGGACGACCCCTCGATTGCCCAGCAACAAATAATGTACCTACATATTTTTTTTTTTTTTTTTTATAGTGACTGGTTTAGTGGTGGTGTACACCACTGTAATGTGACAAAATTGAAGAATTCTTCATAAGGGACCTAATTGAAACTACTAAAGCGATCGCAACGAGTGATAGCTCGTTGGAAAGGTATTGAATCAGGCTTTAATTGAAAAATAAAATTTTCCTAATTTTTCTCAGAAATTTACCTTTTTTCCCATGAAAATTAAATTTTCCGATTTTCCACAGAAGCTCCTAAATTTTCCGGCTAATTTTTTTTTTTTTTTTGATTCCTCATAATTTTTGCTTTAAGAATCAGCAATAAAAAAATGGGCCCCGACTCCTTGTTTGGACAGGAGAGGAGCATTTAAGAGACCACCTTGTTCTCATTGTTTTTATATTTTTTATAATTGAATTATTTGTAATTATTTAACATTATTTTATTTTATTATTAAAAATACATTTTAAAAATTATTTTACAGTTAAAAATACATTTATGAAGAAAAAATCTTTCTTATTTTGCTGCTTATACTTAATTACAATATTTATTAAAAATTTCAATTGTATTGGCATCATTATAAAATTAAAGTAACTTTAAATTTAGCACGTCGGCAGACGAAGAGTACCGCTTTACATTAATTGACATATCAGAAATATTTGGTATGAAGCAATGAAACTTTTGCGTTCCAGTTATAGTTTTGACATTATTATATCTGTTTTGAATTCGTCGCTCCATGGCATGGTGTTCTTTTTGAGTGCATAAAACTGTGTTAATGGCAATTTCCTTGCTTTGAATCCACGAAAACAAATGTTGTACATTTAAGATCTGGTCAGTATATGGCCTTTGCAAACTTGCCTTAGTCGCCATGCGTTTTAGGGCCACTCGACCTTGCAGTTTTGTTCTTCTTCAATTATGCAAAGATTGTAAAAATTTTTTTTATTCTTGTACTGAGAAGCCGCGCCGTCTGAGAAAAACGTTACTTTGTCCATTGCATCGAATTTCGATCTTAAGAATTCAAACAGTTTCATTTGAAATAAATAAACGGATACATAATTATGAGCTAAACTCTCCGCGACAACAACAAGGCTTACGGTCTATAGTTCGTTATCTTCGTTTTTGAAATAAATGCAAAAAGGATGCACCGTGCACTGGTCGTTTGCCCAGTGATAAGCCTGAATTTCATCCTGAACGAGAAAAGTGTAATTCTCGGCAAAGTCGCTTATCACAATGAATTCATTTTGGGCTAATTTCTCCTTACTTTCCTTTAGAAATTTCGACTGCATCTCGGATATGAAATGGTGCGCCTTCAGTTCATTCAACTTGAATCCGAATTCCTCGATGAATTCCGGAATCTGCTTTACCACGGTCTCAAGGGAACATCTGCCGCTGCTAATTATCCACTGTTTGAAATGCACCTCCTGAATTAACAGCTGTTCAAACTTTTCCGCCAAATATTGCTCTAGCTCGTCAATCTTCGGACAATTGTCGCATTTGGACAGATGACAATTTTCCGTGGGGTATGCGCACAACGACTTCGACAGGAGGTCCCTATATGTTTCAATTTCACCGTGAAATACTTTCAATTTCTTGCATGGAAAGAACATTAATTTGATGTTTTGATGAAACATGCAAACGCAGACTGAATGCGTTCCGTGCCTGTCTAATGCCAGCACGCATTCTTTTGGTCGTAGGATGGCAAACTTAGAAAATCCCACTTTTTCTGCTGGGTATTTCTCTTTGAACTGATGGTATGCTTCGGATAGATTACATAATAATAATCTGCGCTGCTTGTGTACTTTTTCTCCATCTTCACGTGTGATAACATAGTCACGTGTACCTGGGCAGGCGCGGCTGTTGTCATCATTACAGTAAAAATCTTGAATCAATTTCACCGTTGCTTCGCTGAGGGTCCTTGAGCCAAATTTCTTGGTGGGAGTCGCCAATATGCCCTTCTGTCGAACTAATTCTTTGCTTCTTCTCGCGATGTAAAAAGATGTTTGAAACTGTTCAGAAATCTTGCGTATAGACCATGATTGAGGCAGCACAGATAAAATGAGATATTTCTCCGGAAAAGTGGTCGCTAAATTGAATTTTCTTTTCAACTGCTCAATCATTTGTTTGCCGTCATCAACGTCATCTGCTTGACTGCATTCGTTATCAGAGCCTTCATCAAATATTGTCGCGATTGCACTCATAACCTTGCCTTTTTTCTCTTTCCTGTATTTTTCACTTCGCAACTTTCTTTTTGTAATAGGCGATTCACCTAAAGTGGTAATAGCCTCATTCAAAGGACTCAAAGACATATTGACCATCGGAATGTCTGCCTCACTATCAGATGAAACATTTTGTTCAATTGTCATTTCACTCTCGGATTGTGGTTGCATTTGTTTCAATGCATTTGCTTGTTGAGACAAATCGATTTTACACTTGGGGCAAATGAATTCTGCTTCTTCACCGTATTGTATATTTAATTCATTCATGTATGGCTTCGAAACACCAGTTAATTTTAATACTTTTATCTTTTTCGAACGATGTCCACTCTTGTTAAACGGATTGCAGCAAAATTTATTCATTTTACTTTAAATTGCCTTTACAGCTTCACTCTTTACTTTACAAAAAAAACACTTTAACACTTTCACGTTTAGTATTCAACTAAAATTTGACTCAGAGTGTGTGAAGTATTTATATTTATTTTTTGGTAAAAAATAGGTAAAAAAAATAAGCGATATTTGCTTTTCTTTAATAGGAAAATTTGCGTGAACTACTGGTCATAAAATGTTTTTTAAAGAGGGACTTAATTGGTTACTGCCAATAAGCCGACCACAGGTCATAAAATGTTTTGTAAATTTTTTAAATTACCAGGTAATAAATATTTCGCCATATTTATGGAAAATCCGTGTTTTATGACTTGTTTCTGCACGTGTCATTTTAGGCGAAATATTTATTACCTGGTAATTTAAAAAATTTACAAAACATTTTATGACCTGTAGCCTCAGTCGGGTTTGGTGTGCCATTACATGCCACTGCTGCTATTATCCATGGATTTATGGCCGATCTTGTGAAGGCAGGCAGACCATATTCACTACACACTCAACTTGGGGCTCTTAAAAAAAATTGATTTTTTCTTCATAAATGTATTTTTAACTGTAAAATAATTTTTAAAATGTATTTTTAATAATAAAATAAAATAATATTAAATAATTACAAAAATTATAAAAAATATAAAAACAATGAGAACAAGGTGGTCTCTTAAATGCTCCTCTCCAAACAAGGAGTCGGGCCCATTTTTTTATTGCTGATTCTTAAAGCAAAAATTATGAGGAATCCAAAAAAAAAAATTAGCCGGAAAATTTAGGAGCTTCTGTGGAAAATCGGAAAATTTAATTTTCATGGGAAAATTTAATTTTCATGGGAAAAAAGGTAAATTTCTGAGAATTTAAAGCCTGATTCAATTTAACATTAAAGCCTGATTCAATACCTTTCCAACGAGATATCACTCGTTGCGATCGCTTTAGTAGTTTTTTTTTTTAAACAACTTTCAATGAGGTCCCTTATGAAGAATTCTTCAATTTTGTCACATTACAGTGGTGTACACCACCACTAAACCAGTCACTATAAAAAAAAAAAAATATGTAGGTACATTATTTTTTGCTGGGCAATCGATTGAGACTATTTATTTTAAAATCGGAGAGGGGTCGTCCAAAAATTTGCCAATTTTGATCGTTTTCATATGGAATTGCTCTTTAGTTAATTTATTTGCTGAAAATTTAAATATAGAATATGTGTAGAGCTGTTTTCATTTTTTTGTCATTTCCGTTTCCAGACAAGCTGCGACATATACATCTAGTCTATCTGGTTGTCGTCCACACTATGAATGCTGTTATCAGCACAATTTTTGTAGCAAAATAAATTAGTAAAACATTAGTTCAAAATTAGTTTAGTGCTAAAAAAATATAACTAAAATTTTTGCTGAAAACGGAATTTTAGCAAAAAAATTGCTGAAAACTAGTACACTTGATATACAAGACGTTTTACTAATTTTTCTACTAACTTATTTTTTTGAGTGTAGTGTTAATAAAAGATTGAACAGTGATTCAAAGTGAGTAAATATGTATATTCCAGCAAATTCCGGCATTCCATTTAGGTCAATTTTTAATTTTTATTCTTTTATCAAATAAAAAAGTTAGTGCTTAATTTTTTCAAAAAAATCATTCTGTAACTTTTATAAAAAGTTTTAAAAGAAAACTCAAAAAACAACAGAAATTTATAGAGTAAAATATAAAAATTGAAAAAATTAAAACCTTTGCCAAACTTTGTAATTTTTTTGTGCAATACGATTTATAAAATATATTGCATTATATATATGAAATATTATAAATTAATAAATTTGGGTGGTGACTTTTTAAGAAATATAACAGTTATTTTGGGTCTCTGAAAAAAAATTGTTTTGTAAGAATTACAAATAAAAACATACAAATATAATTCGAAAACAAAAAATTTTAAAAAATAAAAGGAAACTGTAGAAAAAGTGTATTTAAAAACAAAACAAAGAAAACATCGTTCAGCAGAGTAAGTACCCAGTCAGAAAAATAGAAACGGGAAAGTTATGGCAAAGCACTTTAACAGGTGGTACACGTACTGACAAAAAGTGATTTCCCATTCCCAAAATGATAACATCATTAGACAAAAGGACCGGCTGTTCAAAAAGCGACGGAAAAGCACTGGAGAAACAACAAAAAAACAAATTTTTGAACGTTGGCAAAACGCTGGCAAAACCAATAAATAGGTGGTCTGGAAATATATTTTCCAAAATAAAATTTAAAAAAAGTTCATATGTATTTTTTTTGTCCTGTCGTGATTTAAACCCAGGCCGTCTGATTAGCAGACGATTGCTCTACCCACTGAGCTAACGATACATACAATATTTGATAGCTACCCAGTCAGAAATCGCCAGTGGTACAAAAAATCAAGCACTGGCATACCACTGGGTAACCACGTTATTAAAAATAAATGACTGGCAGAACACTCATTTGGGACGCTTTGCCAGCGTTTGCGAAAAGCGTTTTACCAGTATTTTTTTACAAAAATTTCGGTGGTTTATAAAAAAAACCACTGGCAAAGAATTGGCTTAGAGTGATATGCCAAGGTTTGCAACCAGTGGTTATCCAGTGCTACCTAGCCAATGCTACCAGGCGTACAAAAATCCATTCACTGGAAAACCAATGATTTTATAAAAATGCTGACGCTTCGTTAAAAAATGTTTGTAGTCGGAAGGTTCCGAGTTCAAATCCGGTTGCAAGCAAAAATTTTTTTTTGGATTTTTTTAATTTAAAATTTTTTTTGTTTTATAAAATCAATTTTTTTGTTTGTGGGAAAGCTCCTTCAAGACCAACTTTTTTTTGCCCTCCCAACACTGGCATACTAGTTACTAAAAATAGTTTGCCAGTACTAGCATTTTGGCACAGCCAGTAGTTGTCCAGCTATTATCACTCATTTATGTATTTAGCCATTAAATATTATATGTCTCGTTAGCTCAGTGGGTAGAGCAATCGTCTGCCAATCTGACGGCCTGGGTTCAAATCACGGCAGGACCAAAAAAAATACATATGAACTTTTTTTTAATTTTATTTTGGAAAATATATTTCCAGACCACCTATTTATTGGTTTTGCCAGCGTTTTGCCAACGTTTAAAAATTTTGTTCCTCCAGTGCTTTTCCGGCGCTTTTTGAACAGCCGGTCCTTTTGTCTAATGATGTTATCATTTTGGGAATGGGAAAGCACTTTTTGCCAGTACTTATACCACCTGTTAAAGTGCTTTACCACCGCTTTCCCGTTTGTATTTTTCTGACTGGGTAAACACATAAATGAGTGATAATTGTTGGACAACTACTGGCTGTGCGAAAAAGCTAGCACTGGCAAACAGTTTTTTGGAACTAATATTCGAGCGTTGGGAGAGCAAAAAAAAAGTTGGTCTTAAAGGAGCTTTTCTACAAACAAAAAATTGATTTTATAGAACAAAAAAAATTTTTAATTAAAAAAATCCAAAAAAAAATGTTTGCTTGCAACCGGATTTGAACTCGGAACCTCCTGACTACAAACCTTTTTTAACGAAGCGTCATCATTTTCATAAAATTATTGCTCTACCAGTGAATTGGTTTTTGTACCACTGGTAGCATTGGCTAGGTAGCACTGGATAACCATTGATTGCAAACCTTGGCATATCACTCTTAGACCCTTCGTTGCCAGTGGCTTTTTTTATAAACCACCGAAATTTTTGTAAAACAAAAAAACGCTTTTTGCAAGCGCTGGCAAAGCGTCCCAAATGAGTGCTCTCCCAGTCATTTATTTTCAACACCATGGTTACCCAGTGGTATGCCAGTGCTTAATTTTTTGTGCCACTGGCGATTTCTGATTGGGTAATCACAAAGCGGTACAGTGTTGCCATATAGCCAGTTTTAACTGTTTTTAATTTAAGAATTAAAAAATTACAATGAAACTTTCATATTGTAAAAAATTAGGTACAAATCGAAACATAAATAAATTTAAAAATGATGCCAATATAATGCTACATAATATGCTTACTGGAAAAACAAAACATTTTTATAACAAATTTCATCAAAAGTTAGCACGGAATAAAATTAGCTAAACCATATCTGACGCGTCATAGATCCGACGGACATTTTTTAGCTGAACTTTTTAGATCATTTTCAAATGAAGGATAATTTAGAATTTTTTTTTTTTTAATTTTTAAAACAATATCTCATCAAAAAAGAACGAAAGCGATTTTTAATTTTTTTTAAATAAATGTTTGCTAATTCTGGATAACAATTTACTACTATTTTTTCAATTATGATCAAGGACAATTCAAAAAAGAGTAATTTTTTTACGGGGTTTTACACACGTCAAACAATTTCCGACATAACAATACTCAATCAAATGAAAGGTAATTTTATGTGGAATGCATAAAGAATAATTTGAAGTACAACATTGACCAGTAAAGTATTCTATCCTAAGTCAGGGGTTAATAAAAAAAGATTCACATCTCGGAAGGGTGATACCAAACCAAAATTCTTAAAAAAGTTTTATTAGGAGGCTGTGCAAAAAGTCGATTACTATAAATGCCAAAGGCAATTTAATTATTCAAATCTCGATATTTTTAAAATTGAGACCCTAGGATAATATTTTAGTCCCAGGATACTTCGGGATCCAAGAATTTCTTCTGAATTTTAAATTTTTTTCGAAAAACAGTTTTTCTATAAAGAAACAGTTTTTTTTACAGTTTTTCCAAAAAAATATATGGTAACACTGTTTAGAATATAGAAACTTTTTTAAAAATACATCGAGTTTATATGTCATGTTGATATATAAAAAAAAACGGGAAGCTCTTTTTGTGGTTATTGATAAAAAAAATTAAGGAAATATTTCAATTTTGCATTAAACGATTAATCGAATAATCGCCAATTTTCTCGATTAACCGACCCGAATAACCGGTTAATGTATTTTAGTGATTTTTCGAATAAATCACTAACCGGTTAACCGCCTATGTCGAATAATTGGAAACACTAGTTTTTGCTAAGTCTAAATTCAGTATTATATACAATAATATCTAATATAAAATTCATTCTTTTCCATTACGAAAATTCCAAGAAAAACCACCTGAGCTTTTTCATGATCATGAAAATTTGAGGCCTTTAAGACATTTTCTTTATAAAAATTGTTAACTTATAAAATATTTTCTAATTTATTTCCCTTGCGGGATCCCGGGATTTTGCATTCCCTAGTTGCAATTGAAACGAGTAAAAAGGTTAAAGTCGGGCATGCCGACTATACAATACCCTACACCAGTCTGGTTAAAAGCGAACTAATGTTTAGATCCGAAATTCGAATGGGTTAAAATGGGACTTGTGTCAAAATTTTCTATAGTGTGAGTGAGCGAACCAAACTTCATTAAAATATCTTAATATTTGCGACCTGCAGTTTGTAACCAAGCCAATTTTGGGGGGACCCTTATATGGGCACTAGGTCTAAACATGGACCGGTGTTAACCAAAATCAATAGGTTTCGTCCTTGGGCTGATATAGGTCGGTGTACCAAGTTTCATCAAAATATCTTAATATATGCGACCTGCAACGTATAAACAATATAATTTTGGGGGGACCCTTATATGGGCACTAGGTCTAAACATGGACCGATTTAAACCAAAATCAATAGGCTTCTTCCTTGGGCCAATTTTTGCTTAATATTTGCGACCTGCAGCGTATAAAAAATATAATTTTGGTAGGACCCTTATATGGGCACTAGGTCTAAACATGGACCGATGTTCACCAAAATCAATAGGCATCGTCCTGGGGCCGATATAAGTCGGTGTACCAAGTTTCATCAAAATATCTTAATATTTGCGACTTGTAGAATGCATTGACAGACAGACAGACAGACAGACGGACGGACAGACAGACAGACGGACATCGTTAAATCGAAATAATAAAAAATTCTGAGTCGATTGTTATACTATAAGGTGGGTCTGAGACCAATATTTTTTTGGTGTTACAAACATCAGCACAAACTTATAATACCCTGACCACATAGTGGTGTAGGGTATAAAAATCGAAGGAAACAAATGCTATTTAAATCCATTTAATGATTCGTCATTTTGGATTTAAAATTCAATTTAAAAACTGAATTAATGAAAAGATTCAACGTGTGTGCTGTTTGGACACCATTGGCGGGATTATAACGGAACTTTCAATGCAATTACATATATCAGCCTCCATAAACCTAACAGATTTTCAGTGGGATATAGTGCTAACTTTGCTCCGGCGAGTGAAAGTAAAATCGTACAAAGTACAAAAATAATACAAAAACGACTCGGTTGGATCCGCAAATATTTTTGACGAATTACATTTTTAGCAAAAAGTATTAAATTAAGAATCATTCTTAAAACTAGCGAAATTAAGCAAAAACAACTAAAATTTCGGATCATATCCAGTTAAATAGAAAAATTCATGTATTTCTCCAGTAATAATAATACTAATAATGAATCCGAAAATACTTAAAATGGTACAGCGAAGGTATGGCGCAATGTGTTATATGTACTACACATCTACTGTTTCAGCATGAATGCTAAACTAAATTAATATAAATGTTATCTTGCCAATAAAATTCTTCGTAAAAATTTAAATTAGTTCTTATATAAAAACTTAAATAATAATACATACAATAGATGTATCCATATAGTATAAAGTTTTGTTCTTTATTAAAGGTATATATAAATGTATGTATTATACTGTAGATATTTTTCCAAAAATATGTCAAAGCCGCATCTTTTGCCTCAATAAATAACCAATGGAAAATGTGTCAAAATCTTTATATAGTTCGATCACAAAGAACGCATCAAATCAAATAATTCAAAAAAAATGTTTGCATAAACAAAAAGTAAAAATCGAAATTTCTATCTATACTAGATATGTTTTGAGTGTTTGTCGACGTCATTGGCGTTGCATGCATCAATCCACTTACCTCAATTTCCTTTTCTGAACATAATTTATCCAAATCTTCTTTATCTTTTTGTGTATCGGCTAATAAATCTATAGCCGTTTTATTGTCAACTGTTGGTGTTGCACCACGATACTCAGTATCGCCTGGACCAGCAGTTTCTTCAAGAATTTCTTGGGCCAATGTTGTTAATTGACCCTTAACAGTATTAAGTGTATTATTTAACCAAGACATAATAGAAACATTAACACTATGCACTTTCACTTGCAGTTATTGTTAAGTGTAATTTTTTCATTAAATTTTAATACATTAACTGTAGAACTTTTCTTTTTTTTTAAAGATGATGACAACTTGGCAAAATAAAAAAATTTCGTCTTGTATTTATTATGATTTTGTTGTTTTTATTGTTGTTGGTTAACTGTCAAAAACAGCTGTTAAAGAACGGTTGATTTTTGAAAGCAAGGAAAAAACAGGCCAGTAATGTATAGTTGTAAAAGTATTGAGTATTCCGGTACTGAGTACTCAATACTGACTGTTTTTTTTTAGTACTCAATACTAAAACGGTACTACTCAATACTTTTAAAGATGCAATTTTCCGTAGAAATGTGCATTTTTCGTATAAAAATACAACTCTAAAAATAGTACTCTAAAAATACAGCTCTGAAAATACAACTCTTTGTGAAGCAAAGAAATTTGTAACGAATTTTTGGGAAAAATTATTTAATTCATTTATTTAAAATGTTTTAAATTAATTAAAATGTGAGTAACAATAGTTATTTAACACGTGTATGTGAATTGTTATAATTTTTCCTAATAAATACGAATTCATAACATTTTTATTTTTGAATTAAAAAAAACCGTTAAAAGTATTGAGTAGTATCGAGTACTCAATTGAAAAGTATTGAGTAGTATTGAGTACTCAAAAAATACCGAAATTTCACAACTCTACAGTAATGAGAGTACAGTGTTGCACCGCTCATAAAAAACGCTCAAACTTAAAAAAATTTTAATTTGAAGATCCTGAAACTTCCCCGATTTTGATTTTTAAGCGAAAAATACACGAAGGAACACTCGTGAAAAAATTCCCAGTTTTTTCGAATGTAAATTTCTGCATTTTAATGTTCGTGTTGACATTCGTGCAATTCGTGTTACCAAAATTTGTTGATATTTTTTGTTCCCTACTCAATGTTCCTTCATGTATTCTCCGCTTTAGAAATGTCATCTTTTGAAAGCCTTAATATTTTTATAAAAAAAACATCCATTTTCAGTCAAATCCGTTAAGATTTCCCACAGATTCAGGTTAATATATCCAAATTTGAAGAAGGAATTCACTATTTACGGTGGGTCTCATACTGTAGGTTTAACTATAAACAAAAGAAAATGTCAAAAAATGTAGACATAACAAAAAAGCAGGGGTATGGCATCACCAAATAAATAAGTTTTGAAAAAATCGTTATCACTAGAGGGCACTTTGTAAAAAAATTGACAATTTTCTTTTTTTATTTAAATTTAAATAATAAAAAACAACAAAGGAAAAAATATAAACAAATATTTCAAATTTTATTATTTGAATATATTCCGCGTTTGTTTTTTCCTTATTTTGAGCACTTTTCAGCAGTTTTCGAGTTTTTAAACATAGGCTCATCTGATACTAAACTGATATTAAATAGTTGCTCAGGTAATACTAAAGGGGGGATTATGGGACCGTAAACGTAAATGTGATGTAACTGTACCGTGCCGTAGCTAAAAAGTACACTTATAGATTATCGTAAACGACATTACTATTTAGCATCTATTTCATGTGGTTTTATATTTTATTCTAAATTTTTCCATTTATTTGTTAATTTTTATTCCTTATTTGTTGTTTGAATCATTTTTCTTTATTCATTTCATATTTTTTCCGACTAAAATCAGTCAGCTGTTTCGATGCCGGATAGAAAATTCTGATTTCAACAGAATGATCCGGCAAGTTCGTTTACATTTACGTGTAAGTAACCATTCGTATACATTTCTTCTTGTGGTATCGAAACAGCTGTATCTGTAACGAATCACATTTTCAAAACTATTTTTTAATTGATAACATAGCTGCTATCTTCAATTACTTTTATTTGAATTTTACAGAAAAAATTAAATAATTTTTAGTTTTTATTTGTTTCAAAAAAATTACAATTATTTTTAAATTAATTGAACGTTTTCAAATAAAAATATTAATTACCTTAATATTTATTTGGTATGAGTTAGAAATAAATATTTTTTTAATTGTTATTTTTATTTGAGCACAACTCAAACACTTTTTTTTAATTGAAACATCTTTTTATAAAATTTCAATTAAAATTTATTTCTTTAAAAATTTTATTATTAAATTAAAATATTTTAATTTGTAAAAATATAAAACAAAATTTTCTAATAAATATTTCATTTGCCTTCAAACAAAATAAAAATATATTTTTTTCAAATCTAAATCGAATAAAATATTTTGAAATTTTATTTGAACCAAAATCTAATAAAATAAAAAAATATTTTCCTCAAATTTTGTTCAAATAAAATTTTATTTTGCTAACGAAATGTATCAAATAAAAATTTATTTCAACATAAAATGTATCTAATAAAAATTTATTTCAATATAAAATGTATCAAATAAAAATTTATTTCAACATAAAATGTATCAATTAAAAATTTTGCTCAACTTTTTTTAAAATAGAAATGTTTCAATTAGATCTGTTGTTAGGTTTTTTTTTATTCTTTTTAAAAAGTATAGCTTTTTTATGTAATGTACATGTGGGAAAATATACGGAACCGTACGATTCCGTGTAACTCAGGATTTAAACCATCTTAATAACAATATATGTGGCCTTCTCCGAGAAAAGGGACCTAGTGTGTCAAAAAACGGGTTTCGATAAAAATGAGAAAAACATTAAAATTATATTTTTAATTTAACTTTCACACACTAGGTCCCTTTTCTCGGAGAAGGCCACATATAATATTTTTGATGGTATCAGCATTTTCGGGGCAACGAATTTAATCAGGCGTACATCTTAAATTTTAATATTTTGTGCTCTACTCAATTAAAAACCACCCTAATTTGCCCTAATTTTGCTTGTAACTTTTAAAAGTTTTTCAACTCTTTTGGGTATAACTTTTTCAGCACAAAAGAAAATCGCCTAAACCCTTTAGCGGATAATAACTGTGATGTTAGAAAATCTAACACTTGTGGAAAAAAATAGGTGCCATCAATTAGGAACAAATGGTACGTCTCTAAAATATGTAACTATGTTTTTTGAATAATGAGCAATTTCAGAGATTTTGAATTTTTGCGCTTTCAGCATCAATGTAATTGAAAAAAAGCATCAATGTAAATAAAAAAAACGAGGTCAAATTGATTAGTGTGCCTTCAGTAATAAAGAAGATTTTACAATAATAATCTCTTCATGTCTATGAACTTAAAATTTCATTTTTTTTGAAGGGCACATCCGCAGTTCGAGAAATAATTAGTTGCAGTCCTGCGTAATCGGTATATATCAGTAATACTATTATTGTGTGTAAGTGCTAAATGGATCGTGCTATTATTTTGTTATCCAGAGCCATTTTAGGTTAAATTTTGTAGCTTTTCATAGATTTCTGTAGCTAAAACGGATGTAGGCACGAAACGGATAATCCGATCATTTTATTACTTACACATAACAATAGCTCTGTTCCACGTACGTTACCGCGGGTACCCGCGGGAACCCAATCTTACCAAAAAGCGTTTCTATTGTTAAAAATTGGGTAAATGAGAGCGTTGATGAGAGTATAATTTGTTTCTCTTTTTACCAGAAGTTACCCGTACTTTTTTTGCGGGTAAAATGGTAAAACTATCAAATCACTAGTTTTTTATAAATCAGCTGTTTTAAATTTGTAAAAATAATTAAAATATTAACAAAACTTGTAAACAATAATAAATATCGTTAACAAATACCACGTTATAACATTTTTTCTTTATTCCCTTCGATATTTTATTCTTAAAAATAGCTTTTGTTTATATGAATAACTTTGACGTTAATTTTTGGGCTTGAAATGTGGTTTTGTGCGTTCCAGGTATTGTGAGCAATTTTACTATTTTTTGAGATAATTATTTGTTTACTCTCATTTTACCAGACTTAACCCAGAATTACGTGGAACAAACCTAATATTAGTGGCGATATACATACATATATGTGTCATATAACACTAGATTTACACGTTCAAGGATTTGTTTTCAAGTTGATTACACATACTGCTTGTCAAATTTAGTTGAACTTGAGTCTGTAACGTACACTAATAAAAAAATCCTGTACAAATAGGTCAAAATTGTGCTGGCGCAAATACATTATTTCCTGTTATTTTAGCAGAATTTTTACCTATTTGTACGGGCTTTTTTAGAGAAAATATCAGAACAATTAGTTCAATTTAATCAGAACGCGTTTAACATACTTTTGTGCTAACTTTTTTTTATGAGTGTAGCCTGCACGCAACTTAATAGTCAATTTTCTTTTCAAGATGACGTAACATTTTCATGATATTTCATGTCATTTCGTGGCTATAGCGAAATATTCTTATTCCATAAAACTTCATGCCTTCTATGTTATACATACAAAGATTTGTGAATCGCAACAAATTTTTTTTTGTTTAATCCACCGTGTTTTCTTGCGGCACAATATTTGTAAAAAGAAAAACAAATTTATTTACAAGAAATTTTATCAGCTGTTTAAAACTTGACCGTCAAGTTTTCTCCCGACTTGCAAGAAAAATTGATATCAAGTTGCAGTTCAATTTTTAAAAATGTGAGTGGGTTAGTAAAAAAGTTTGAGCGTATTGAAATTTAAAAGGCAAAATTTTCGGAAAAATAAAAAAAAAATTTTCCACTTGATAAAAATAATTATTTTGATTAACTTGATCCATATAGGGTTAATGTTATCACTTTTCCAAAAAAAAAATACTCACTAGCAAATTTACAGAATAACATTTATCAGATTTTTAGTAAATTGGGATATGCGAAAGGTGTTATCCTGTAAATTTCCTAGTGGGGCGTTTTTGGCCAAAAGTATAAAAATTAACCCCATATGGATCACGTTACACAAAATAATTATTTTTATCCAGTTGAGATTTTGTTTTATAAATTTAATGGCTTTACAATCTCCTAGTCATAATTAATATTAAGTTCCATGGGGCTAAATTTTTTTTAAAGAAATGAAAAAATAATTCAAATTTAACCAAATTTGAGTGCTGTTCTTCCGAAAACCGTGAAAATTTGATGAAAACATTAAAATTTTTAAAATTTTTGACAATATGAGCAATTTTTGTAAAATGTCCTGAAAAGCAGTCGCTCCAAACACAAACTCGAATTATCATTTTTCCAATTTATTTTTTTTCTTTAATATCAACTATTATGTGGTACAAATAGCAATCAACATCTCCAAATTAGGCATTTTAAAAAATGTTTAAAATTAATTTAAAAAAAAAAATACGTTTTTGCATTTTTATCAAATTCGTGGGTCATTTTGGATTCCAGGCTAAAGTGGATTAATGATATCCGATGAAGTCAAAATTCCATGTCTGAATCATTTTGACTATATTAAATGAATAAGTGGAATAAAAAATAATTTTTCGAATTTTGGTAATTTTTAATAGTAATACACTTTTTTCCAAAAGGGGCCATTTTCGTCCAAATTTCGGCACGGGTTAAAGGTTTCCAAAAAAAAACATCGATTTCTTCCATTTGGGACCATTTTCAATACAACTGGGGGGTGTAATGAACGAAAATCGACAAATCGCTATTTTAAGGGACAGTCTAATGTACATATATGTATATCCAATCCGTAACTTTAAGAACATTTTAAAACGCCATCTTATTTTTTCCTATTACTCACTTTTACACAAATTCACAAAATGGTTAAATACCTATAAAAATATAAAGCCAAGAAATTAACAAAAATTGTAAATTTTCTGGTTAAATTAAAAAAAATAATTGAAATATTTTGTATCAATTAAATCCTAGCAACAAAAGTAGTTGAAACATTTTTGTATCAATTAAAACATATATTCTAAATATTTCCGATTCAAATAAAACACAGCAACAAATCTATTTCATGTTTTTCTAGTTCAAATAAAAATATGAAATAAATTTATTAGAAATTTTCAGGTACAAATAAAAATTTTAGAAAAAATATTTTATTTTTAGGAAACTCAAATAAATAATTTAATTTATTATTTTATTTGCCGAATATTATTTTTATTAAAATTATTTAATTTTTATGAAACTAGAATAAAAAAATTTAGAATTTTATTTGAAAATAAAAAAATAAAATAAAAATAAAAAATATTTAATTTGTATTCGAACTATGTCAATTAAAATTATTATTTTTTTTATTTAAAAAAGATAAATTTAAAATAACAATAAAAATTTTACGTTTCATAATTATTTTTTTAAGGAACAGAATTTGATTGAAATTTCTTTTTATAAATATAAAATAGTTTAAATCTAATTGATATTTAACGAAAAAAAATACAATTACAAAAAAATTTATTTTTAATTGATACTTTTATTTCAAATAAACAGCTATGATTGATAAAAAGCTTACTTAAGGCACATGTACAGTTTTTATTTAGTTTTTTTTTTTGCTAAAATTGTTAATATATTTATCAAAATATTTGAAAAGTACACTCAAAAAAATCTGACAGTACTACCTGGTAGTTGTTTTGGTACACCGATAAAATTTCTCAGTTGCTTAGTTAAAGAATTTCTCAGTTAAAACAGAAAAATTTTAAATTAACTGAAGTAATCGTTATCAACTAACATTTCAGTTAGAAATAAATGTAAATAAAAATTTAAATATGTCAAATATTTAAAAAAAAAATACATAAAATTTAAACAAAATTTCATTCTTAATTTTCTTGATTTTGGTAGTAAAAGAACACAAAGGCACAATAAGAATAATCGCTTAGTGAAACCCCATGAAATTGGGACACGCCGTGTAAAAATAAGTCGGGAATAATAAATATCTGAAGATAAGTTTGATTTTTATTTAAAGAAAAATTTTTAATATTTTACTTTTTAGAGGAAAGGAAGAAATATAAAGATAAAAAGGAGTTGCACTTAACACAATCGAAGACGTATTAACAGAAGCCGTACTATTGTACAATAATTAGAACTTGTGTGGCTGTTCGTACAAAATATAATTAAGATTAAAGGAGGATTTTTCTCCAATGTATTATTGTCATATTATTTTGTTACTAAAATGTTATTAAAAAGTTAAATCTGTTTTGGAAAACTCTTTTAATTGGTAAAAATTGCAGTAAATTTCGATATTTTTTTTAAATACTTGGTTACTAATTACTATATGGAAAACTTTTTAAATTTCAACTAAAATATCGTTCTTATTAACTAAATTCGAGGTGACATAATTTTCAACTGACAATTTAGTTATCTACAATTAATTTTTTCAACTGGTACTCAGTAAGGGGTATTTCACCTGAGAATCAGTTAAAAATTTAGTAAACAGTAACTGATAAATTTTTTCGGTGTAGTAAGCAGTAGTTGTTTTCAACTGTAATTATATTTTTTTTCTATGGAAAAATGCAAAACAACTGCTTTGGCAGTTATTTGAGGAAAAAACTAACGAAAGTGCTGTTATTTCGTAACAGTCTTTTAAAGCAGTTATTTCTAATATAATAAACAACTACCAAAACAGTATTTCTCCAGTAAACAGTTATTTTTGTTAGTTATTTAAGAAATAAAAAATTTCGCTGATTTTTTTTTAATTCTTGTTTAGTTTATATTTATTATTAATATATTCTTACCCCTAAATTCATAAATGCTATGTAAAGTTATAGCAGGTTTACAAAACGTCATTTTCATACAAAATTTGTTCAATAAACCTCCTATAATTTTACAAAGCATTTATGAATTTAGGGGTTAGTTTGCAAATAAAAATCAGAAAAGAATATCCCCAATGCATAAAAACGTAACGACTGGAGAAATGTTTGGAATTTCTACTTCACATTTTTTATAATCGAATGAAAAAAAATATTTTTTTATTAAAATATATTTTTATAATATCAAAAAATTGTAATAAAACAGTAGTTTTTTTACATATTTTGTCAGTTGTTTTAAAATGTTTGTATTAAAAACTTGTCAGTTAATTTTACGATATTGTTAGTTATTTTGTATGAATTTGATAGTTATTTTTCAATATTTATAAAAAAAAACTAAATTTTTAGTTGTTTTAAAGGTAAATCGTCGCCTCATTATTGGTTTGACCCATACGTCAACCAACTTGTTATCGAGAAAAATGATAAAGATTTACGTTTTGTCATTTTTGTATGCAAAATGGACAGGGAGATCAAATTCGATTCTGTATATCTCATATCATACGAGATATCGAGAAACGGATTTCGGAATTAAAAAGAGGATATTTATTTACATTATATTTAATCCATTCATCTCAATTTTTGCAAAAATGATCAGTAGGTCAAACCAATAAATAAACCGACAAAATACCTTTGTCGCTTATATACCCCACTCATTAAAAAATTGAGGGCTTGTCCCTATCTCATGTAGTTATAGTGGTATTAAGAACCATAAGTACAGATAAAATTACAAACAATACTTTATTTTTTCAAATGACAGAAAAAGAGTAAAGCTACTATATTAAACTATGCATGCATACACATTTGTTTTAACTGCCATTTTCAGTAGATGCTGGAAAATGTTAGTCTTCTCCCCTCTGTCTTTGGGTTCCCCCAAGGATACCATCCTTGTATAGTTTAGAATAGGTGTATCGATATAAGAAGCATTTTTGATATTTAAATTGCACGAGAAAACTTTTTCACATCATAAAAAAACTGTCATCGAAAATCTATTTAAGATTTTTATTCATATTTGTTTTTTTTTACTTTTTATAGTGAATTTAGACCAGAGGTCGTTAAAGGCTTCATTAGTTTAATCGTAAAGTAAAAAAACGTATCTGTAATCAATTCAATGTGTTAAAATAATATAGAAATATATTTTTATCTTTTTTCTATGCGTTGAAACTGTTGTCAAGTAAAATCGTAAAAAAGTTCTGTTGAAAATAGAAATTTTCTATTTTATTACTTGACATTTAATTCTATGCACAAGAAAAAGATAAAAAATGCAATATTTTTATTTTTTATACTCTTTTTATTCATTATGAGAATGATACGTTACTTTTTTTACGATACTTCCAAACTAATTTGGGCTTAACACCTATGCCCATGGGCGCTCTCTCACACCTACATAAGCTCACACATAGAACAAAAAAATAATCAGTCGAATTCAAGATTTCAATGAAGTAGGTCGTCACATCGCTTGTTTGCTAGATTTTTACACTCTGCATAATGTTTATTGATACATTTTTTTGGTAATTTATTTTTAAGTTTTTTTGTTTTTATTTTTTTTATTTTTTGTGTTGTTGTTTTTTGATATTTGTTTTCGTAGTTGTTGTTTGCTTTTAAATTTTTATTTTATGTTCCCATTATAAACATTTAAAATTTTCGAATTATTATACAAACGTTCTTTGTCAGTGTCTCAATGCAATGTGAGAGGGTGCAACTCACTCATACAAACACAAAATAAGGTTGTTTATCTTTGCCGATCCCTGATTTAGACTGAGCAAAAACTACCTGGTAGGGTATTAAAAACAAGCAAAAACTAGTTTTGTACAAAAACTAGGTAGTTTTTGCTCAGTCGTAAATTTTAAAACGTTTTATTTGTTTTTTCCTCAATAAAAAAAAATTACTTGTGTACAAATGAATTAATTTTTCTTGATGGATATTTTGTTTTCATCAATTTTTTTATTTTTTCTTTTCTTTTCTAAAACAAAATTTAAAAAATATCCGTACTGATATTTTCAGGAAAGTTGAGAATTATTTTTATTTTTGTACTGAGGAAAAAACAAAAAAAAAACGTTTTTTTTGTATTGAGGAAAAATCAAAATAAAACGTTTTAAAACTTTTTTTTTTATTTTTGTAAAAATTCTTATAACAACATTCATATAGACACATTTCTGCATCCAATGATATACCTTTGCGTTATTAAAAAGAAATAAAAATTTCCGCCGAAAAGACTTTTACAAAGCATGATAGGCTGAATAATTTTGTGCAAAAGACAAACTGAGGTCATAAAAGCCATAGGATTTGTGAGCAACTAACCACAAAAACTGCACTTAAAAAATTTAAAAACAATGGCGGAACGCGAAAAAAGGCTTTATGGTACAAAAATTTAAGTTTGATATTTAATCAGCGATTAACATTCTGCAAGCAAATATATTGATTCAAAACTATTCCTTTTTGCAAAATTTTTTGTCGTGATTTTTTGTTTTTGCAATCTAACTAGCTAATTTTGGTATAGGATATATGTATTATAGTCCCTAGATTATGGATTTTAAAGAACCCCACTTAAAAAATTGCAAACTAATGTCGGGAATTCCCGGGAAAAGTTTGCCGGGAATTCCCGGGAAAATAATATATTTTTCCCGGGAAAACGGGAAATTTTAAAAATATTAAATTTTTTAAATTGTTTTTGTTTCGAATAGGATTTTTTAATTTTAGTCATAAAAAAAATTTTAAATACCAAAACAAAAATGTCATTCTTAAAATCTTTTAAAAGGGAATACATTTATTTGACACACAAATAAAATCTTTGCCAAGTAATAAGGAGCATTTCAACTAATAAAGATTTTTCGCATAACTTATTCAAAATTTAAGTAGTAAAACCTAAAAACTTGGTAAAATGTTTAAAAGAAATATGAAAAAAAAGCTTTGTTTCTTACAAATAATCGCCCTTACTATCTAAATTTTTCAAATGTATAATTTAGGTAAAGTCGACTTTAGTTAAAATATTGGGTGGCAGTATACCTTGACTTGGTTTATTTTTGGAGCATTCTGATTGGTTAATTTATTTTCAACCAATCAAAATATTTGAAAATATTTTTGTAAGGTTTTCATACACAAAATGAACAAAACCGTTTGATTACAAATAAAGTCGACTTTAAATTTAAAATACGCCTTATATTAAGGGTCAATAATTTTATAAGTAACGTTTTCATTAATAAATGTGAAAAGAAAAGACTAATGGTTAACGGTGGTTAATAATTTGGTCATCCGACATCTAAATTTGGTTCACAAAAAAAAAAAAAAATTGATGGTCATGCAACTTCTCTTGAAGAAAACAACAAGAATAACGTTTCAGCTAAAATTAGCAAAGTACCTGAAGAAAAAAGTGTAAGTTGAATAGGCATTAAAGGTAGGGCAAACATTTCCTGAAATGGTATCCAAATTAGCTGCAGTCAATCCGCACCATAATTAGATCTTCGTTTATTCGAGAAAGTTTTTATAATAAAAACCTGGCATTGCAAAAAAATGAAACCGATGTAAAGAACCTTATATTAAATTACTACAATCATGTAAAAGATATCATGATAAAAGAAATATCGAGCTATATTTCTAACAATAGGAGATTTACTATAATCTTAGATGAATGGACAAGAATATCAAAAAAGAGATATTTGAACATATGTATAAACGGAAATAATTCATTTTATAACCTGGGGTTTGTTGCGGATGACGACGGTAACTTGGAGGAATAAGGCACGAGGTTCTGAAACGAGGGGGCAACACCGTCCCGACCAACCATCAACGTGGATGATTAGCAACGTTGAAAACTCAACGGTATAGATCTCCGCCTAGAACATAACTTCACAGCAGTATTTCCTGAAAAGTTTTGGTGACATAGCTTCGAGTATACCGCAACTAGTATGAGCAGCTGTAAGTTAGGTGTTTTTATACTTCAAGCGGTTAAACGTAGATTTTTTTTTGAATACTTAACGTTGATAGGTATGAACGAAAATACGGCTAAAGACATGTGGAATTACTTCAGTCCATGTAAAATTTGAGGTAAAGATTCCAAACCGTTCTCCAATTAGTATGCTTTTGGGCGTTGGATATACAATGGAAGTTTCTGATTTGCATGTGCCAACTAGGAATATATCCATAATAAACTTAACGAGGTCATCTAGGTATCATCCCTATGGACAATTTCAAGGGAATTAAAGTTGAATACAAGTTCAAGTCCAGCCCTGTTTTACAGTTTCAAGGCTTGAATACAACTTTAATTACATTTTTATTTCAATAGCATACTCCGGCAAAAGGGAGACAAAAATTCAGGTTTCAAATAGTTTTGTTAAATATACAAATGCTAGAATTTGAAATGGACTTTACTTCAAGCAAAACCTAAAGCACTTGGATTTTTAAAACCGATGTGCTTTTTGGGAAAGCTTGCTAGAGGACAAAATCAACAATAGTTCTTTGGAAATAGATGTGTGGGGATTTGGGGTCATCGTGGAAAATTTATTGGACGCAATGGATGACCATGGTTGGGAGGGCAAATGTGGGGGATATTGACACCTCGTCCTCCCTCTGGAATGTTCATTTTTTTTGGTGGTTTTTTTTTAGTTTTTTTTGTGAAATTTTAATTGTTTGTGTCCCTGGGCTGTAGTGGTGGGTTGGAACTCGACCCTAGGTGGATGCTACGCGAGCTAGCTGGCAACACCACTGCAGTGCCATTGGGGGCACATAACAGGTTGGTTTATATATCAGGAAGATGTAATGCTGATGAAATAAGAATTGTAGAAATAAGACTAGAAGAGTTTTATTTGTCTTTGGAAAATAACATTGTGGCCACCATATCTAATGGGCCAAGTGTGATGAAACGGTTTGTTTCCGACAGTCCAGTAGTAGGTGCCTGCTGGAATCATGCAATTCATTTGGCAGTGCTGCGAGTAATTTATGTGAAATCAAATGTTCAACATTCTGATATTTTTACTTTGAAATCTCACTACATAGACTGCATTTGTACTGAAATAGTGTTTTTTTTTAACAAAAATTACTTATATAGGTGGTTTTCATTAACAATTTTGTTTAAAAATATTTCCCGGGAATCCCGGGAATCAAATTTTTTCATTCCCGTTTCCCGGGAAATAAAAAAGTCCGGGAAATCCCAAACCCTAGTCGGAACGCGAAAAAAAACTTTATGGTACAAAAAATGAATTAAAAATTCTTATCAGAAATTTACATTCTGCAAATTTTTTTCGCGAATTTTTTTTGCAAACTAACCACCAAACTTTGACATGAGAATATTGGTATTATAGTCCCAAGATAATGAATTTTAAAAATCCGCACTTAAAAAATTGCAAAAAAAAATCGCGGAACGCGAAAAAAAGCTTTTTGGTACAAAAAATAAATTAAACGAGTAAAAAGGTTAAAGTCAGTCATGCCCACTATACAATACCCTACACCAGTCTGGTTAAAAGCCAACTAATGTTTGGATCCGAAATTCGAATGGGTTAATTGGGCTTGTGTCAAAATTTTCTATAATGTGAGTCAGCGCACCAAATTTCATTAAAATATCTTAATATTTGCGACCTGCAGTTTGTAACCAAGCCAATTTTGGGGGGGACCCTTATATGGGCACTAGGTCTAAACATGGACCGGTGTTAACCAAAATCAATAGGCTTCGTCCTTGGGCTGACATAGGTCTGTGTACCAAACTTCATCAAAATATCTTAATATTTGCGACCTGTAGAGTGCGCACAAGACAGACGGACGGACGGACAGACGGACATCGTTAAATCGAAATAAAAAAAATTCTGAGCCGATCGGTATACTATAAGGTGGGTCTAGGACCAATATTTTTTGGTGTTACAAACATCAGCACAAACTTATAATACCCTGACCACGTAGTGGTGTAGGGTATAAAAACTCAGTCAGCGATTTACATTCTGCAAACGAATATGTTGATGCAGAAATATTCCTTTTTGCAAAATTTATTTTTCGCGAAATTTTTTGCGTACAAACTACCAAACTTTGGCATAAGATATGGGTATCATAGTCCCAAATTTATGAATTTTAAAAAACCGCATTCAAAATTTTTTAAACTTAATCAGCGATTAACATTCTGCTATACATATGTTACATACATATGTATATTGATGCAAAACTATTCCTTTTTGTAAAATTTTTTTTCCCAATTTTTTTTGTTTTTGCAATCTAACCAGATAATTTTGGTATAGGATATAGGTATTATAGTCCCTAGGTTGTGAATTAAAAAAACACCGCGCTTAAAAATTTGCAAAATAATGGCGGAACGCGAAAAAAAAAGCTTTATGGTACAAAAAATAAATTAAAAAACTCAGTCAGCGATTTACATTCTTCAAATCAATATGTTGATGGAAAAATTTTCCATTTTGCTAAATTTTTTTTCGCGAAACTTTTTGCATACTAACCACCAAACTTCGGCATAAGATATGGGAATTATTGTCCTAACCCGATTAAAAAAGATGATATAGTGACATATCTAATTTGATGAAATACAATAACTAATCACGTACAATTTAATCCGAAAAATGGTGAATACAATTGTATCTACGTGGATCAAATTGGATTTAATTACTTTAAATTATATACAATTTAATCCGAATTTTGACCAGACATTATTGTATGAAATAATATCTTAATATTTAAAATTTGATGCAATTAGGTCCAGTTGTATAAACATTTTCGTATTTCTGTTTTTATTAAATATTGTACTGAAAAACAATGGGGAATTCACGTAAAGTTTCGTGTATCGTGTGAACTAAGCAAATCTAATAAGTTTGCGAGTCTTGATGTAAAACTGCATACATAAAAAGTATCTACACATTAATCAGTACTTATACGAGCTATAGTATACTTTAAGAATAATCCATAAAATAAAAAATTCTAAATAAAATGAAATTTCAAATAATTTCCATAAATCATTACTGGATTTTTCACTAAAGGTGAGATTTTCATTTTGAAAGTGAGAAAAGTTCAAATGAAGCTTTTATTTTTGGGCTTTCACTTAAAAAAAATGAGAATAATGTCATAAAATAATCGTTTGAAAATGTTTTAAATTTGTAAATAGTGTATGTATGAATAAATAACCACATTTCACTAATAGGGGGAATTTTTATTAGGTGTTTAAGTTATTTATTACACAATTTTAGTCTGCTTGCGGGTAGACAATTTTTTTGTTTTAATTTTCATAGGATATTTTGATATCCTTCAAGTCTATGGATAAATTTGGTGGTACGTCATTCCTAAACCAAAATAATTACTTCGAAGAATTGGCTAACTTTTATTAATATGACCCAATATTAAATTTAAAAATAAAAGAATTTGTTGTTTCGATGTAAATTTATAACGTTTTAAATGAAAATGAATTTCAATTTGAATTTACTAACGGTTGGTCTCATACTTCAGGTTTAAACTTTAGTTAATAGTTAACCCAAAAAATTGTTGTTGTTTTGTGTACATTTTTTTGACATTTTCTTTTGTTTATAGTTAAGTTAAAGTTAAACCTGCAGTATGAGACCCACCGTAAGATATTAAGAGTTTATTTAAAGCAAGACTATAACATAAATTATATAGGGGAAATAAATGTTTCTTTTTTAAATCAATAGACTTGTTTTGTTACTATATATATGTGGTACGAAATCCCATATAAAGTGTTAACTCTTTTAACATAATATTTTCAACGTCGATAATGTATATGTCAGATAATTTCACTCAAATTTTATACAAAAGTATTTTGCCAGTTTTCGTGTTCATGTTTTTTTTTTAAATCACTTGAATTTTATATCAAAATTTGTTTTTGTAAAAGAATATTTTCCAATAAAATCCATTGATTTCGATAAAATATTAAATTAAACATGAAACTGGGCTATTTTTGGTCTTAAAATTTCAATTCCATGGGCGAGATCTTATTAAATATGACAACATATGTAAAAAGATATATTTAGATATTGGGTCATATAAAATTTGTTCGAAAGACGAAATTTATGTCTTATTATATATAGTGCCATACAAAGCAATATATAACGAGACATAATTGTATTAAATAATATAAAATAATGTATAACCCGTTTTACTCGGGAAGGTTAAAAATTTTAAAAAACCGCACTCAAAAAATTGCAAAATATTGGCGGAATGCGAAAAAAGCCTTTATGATACAAAAAAATAGTAAGAAACCTAATCAGCAATTTATATTCTGCAAAAGAATACATTAATGGAAAAAATTTTTTTTGCAAATTTTTTTTGGCAATTTTTTTTTTGCGAACTAATTACAAAACTTTGGTATGAGATATGGGTATTATGGCCCCCAGGTTATAAATTTTAAAAATCTGCACTTAAAAAATTGCGAATTAATAGCGGAATGCGAAAAAGGTTTCATGGTGCAAAAATTTAATTAGAAAACTTATACAGCGATTTCATTCCAAAAATGAATAATATTAGTGCAAAATGCTGCTCAATTGGCAAACATTTTAGCAAAAAAAAAAAAAATATTTGCAATATATGTTTGTATGTATATACCGCTCAACAGTTCACTCCAGGGTATTATATGATTTTCTACAGATTTGAAACCAAAAATCAGAATAGTATCTCCACCATAAAAATAAAACAAAAATTTTAGAATTCTATTCATATTTTTGTACTTAGTACAAAGATGAAAAACAAAAAAAAAACGTTTTTTAAAAAAAGTTTTATTTTTTTTATCAATTTTTTTATCTTTGATATTTATACCTAAAGATATTTTTGGAATTTCAACTTGAGGGATATTTTTGTTTTAAAGTACATTTGAAATTTTTTGTTTTCAATTGAGAAATAAAAACATTTTGAACTTTAGTGATATTTATTTTTGATAAAAACAAAAAAAAAACGTTTTCTGGTGCCTGCAAATAAACTTAAAAAATATGTTTAAATATGTATAAATAAATATTTTATATGAGAAATGAAGCTTGAAGATGAATTAAATTTTCCTTTATATATAATTAGGTCGAATGCACAATATTTAATAAAGAACTTTAAATTATTGAAATGTATTTAGGCCGCAGAAAAGGACTTTAAAGGACTTTAATTCCCGAAATCTAAAATATTGTACATCGATAACAAATCTGTGGCCTTTTCACAAAAGAACTTACTTTTTACTAAAAAAAATATGTAAGAGACTTATTTCAGGAGACTGTTTTTTCTTACACTTCAAAATTTTTGTGCTCATTTTTGGAGATCAAGGTAGATTTTATAAACTTCTATAATCTCTTAAAAAATGTATATAAGTGTTAATTCTAGTAAAAAAAGTTTCTTTAAACAATTTTTTGACAAAACTAAGTCGATTTAATTTTAAATTAACGTATTTTATTTATTTTCAAATTCAGAATAACTAGAATATTGTTTACATTTTCATCAAATTAATGTAAAACCTACATTATTATATTTTTATCGATGAATCAACATTTTTCAAATTAATAACAATTTTGTTAAAATTTAAAAAATAGAAATCCATTATTTTAATAGTTCGTCTTCTAGACATAACTTTACTCTCTAATAAGGTCTAGCTTGGGAACCAAAACCTAAACCTACTCCACGCATAGTATGTGTAACCTGACGTGCTACTTCATATTGATGTTCCATTGTGGTGAACATGGCTTCACGCGACTTAACATCGGTGCTATTTGAGGGAGAGGTTACTGATGAGGTTGGAGATTTCTTTTCACTTTCGTTAGGTGATGTAGAAGATTCAGCTCCTCCGCCACTTTTAATACCCATTAAACGCATAAACTTTGATGCTACTTTGCCATCCTGATCTTGTGAAAACTGTGCATGACCCCATTTGGATGCAGAATCTTCGACTTTCTTTGCACCCCATATTAGTTTACGCTTTTGCATTTGTTCTACATATTTGTTTGGATTAATAACATTCGGATTATAATAACTGGGTAGCTGCACTGCAGCAATAGAAGCAGTTGAGCCTGTGGCTGTATTAATAGGTAGAACTGTTACAACATTACCGTGTTTGACTGCTGTTTCACTAAGAGGCAGGGATAATAGAGCTTCAAAATTACGTGCTGTAGGTTTCGTTTTTGTCTCTGTTACTTGTGTTTCTGTTTCCGGACGGGTTTCTACAACACGTTCTCCTATTCCTCCAATTCCTAAGCTACCTCTTTGTGAATTATTATGAGATGTTTTTTCACTTTCAATTATTTTTTCAACAGAATTAGATCTTGAAACTGGTGACCGAGATCTTGAATAATATTTACGATCACGTTTTGAATAATAATCATCCTTATCATATTTGTTAGTACTGTTGCGTGATGATGCTGCAGGGGAAGGTGAAGCAGAACGTCTAGGGCGATAACTACTGGGACGATCTTCATTGTAGGAACGTTTGGTACTGGTACGTCTGTCATCAGTAATGCGACGATCTGATTTGCTATCATCATAGTTGTGTTTATCATTGAAATCTCTTCGTCTGTCATCAAAATTAGAACCACTACCACTACTGCGTCTATCATCATTTAATTTTCTGTCATCACTTATTCGTTCATCATATTGTTTTCTATCATAACGTGGTTTGGAAGTATTAAAACGTTCCTTATTATAATTTGATGGTGGTTTTCTATCGTCATAACGATTAAAACGTTTTTCATCTTTATGATAATCACTATCACGTTTAACATCTCTTTTAGCATCTCTGTAACGTTTATGATCATCATGCTGAAATTGAAAAAAAAAATAAAATGTTCAGCCATTTTCAATCAAAGTAGAGTTTCAAATAATATAAATTGGGATAATTTTTTATTCAGATTCAGATAATGAAATATATCGTCACCTAAAATGCAAAAGTGCGTAACAAAAAATAAATTCAAAATAAAGTTAATTGTGATGCAGTAGACTAAACCACATGTCCCTACAAAATTTTAAACTTATAGACGGGGACCGTAACGGTTATTACTTTTATCATAAAGGTCAGATAAAAAAGTTATTTTTTAGCTTTCATTTTTTTGCCCAAAACTAAGTTATTTCATGAATTTTCCAAGTACTTATGTAGTAGCTAGGGAATGCATCCCGGGATTTCCCGGGAAATTAAGCTTTTTCAGTTCCCGCATTCCCGGGAATTTGGACCGGGCATCCCGGGATTTCAAACAATTCAGTTTAAAATGATAAAGTTAATTATTTCAAATTTTCTTATCCAAAATTTTCCAACATTTGAAAATAGTAAACATTTTACATTAGGCTTATTCGTTTACTTACTAAAATTTTCTACTTTTGCCACAACTGGAAAAAATTAAAAAGTAATCAAAACAACTATTGGGTGAAAGTAGTAAGATTTTCGAGTAAACGAACACACTGATTAGTTTGTGTTCTTGATCAAACTTTTTTAGTTCCTTTTAGTGCCGCTCAAATAGTGTTTGTATAAAAAATTTTGAATCGCACTTATTTTGCACAGAAATAAAGACAAATTGTCCATTTTTAAAAATTTTCAAGTAAGTTAAAATTTGTTCCCATCATTTTTAAAATTTTTTCCAATTTTCTAAAATTATTTTCTATATTAATTATAAAAATATTTTGACGGACAATTTTTTTAGACTAAAAATTAGTTTTAGGTTATTCAATTTTTAAAAATATATACAGTGCACGCTCGATAACGTGAACACTCCAAAACGTGAACACCCCAAAACGTGAACAATTTTTTTTGTACATTGACTACTCTAAAACGTGAACAAAGCAAGAAAGCTCTATAACGTGAACAATAGACATTTCAACGCTTCAGAGGTTGAAAATTGTTTTTTGCATTGACACCACTCTAAAACGTGAACAAAGCAAGAAAGCTCTATAACTTGAACAATAGACGTTTCATAGTTAGCTTTGATTTCAAATACATACATAATTCTGTTTCTTGGGAGTCCCCTAATAGGAAGTTATTTGGCTTTTCGTTTGTAAATGTAACACACAAATCATTTTAGTCGCAATTTTGGCTTTGTACTGCGCGTTTCGCCTTATATTCGCTGCGTATAAAAAACCTGTGTGCTTGACATTAAAACAAAAAGCAGAAATTCTCGAGTTTTTGAAGAAAGGATCAAAGGTCAAGTGTGTAATATATTATATGTATATAATAAAACAATCTATTTCTAAGATATTTATTTCTGTTGCGCACAAACGAATGTACAAATAAACAATAAAATATGAACTTAAATGTGTATATGTGCTTATATTCTTTATACGTATTTGGCATTCGAAAACGTGAACACTTTTGTTAACGTGAACTCCCTTGGTTTTAATTAGTTCACGTTATCGAGCGTGCACTGTAATTAGACTTATATAAAGTAATTTTCTAGATTTTTTGAAAATTTTTTGAAATCTATTTTTAGAATCAATATTTTTTAAACACTGGTAGGGATATATGTAACCACATATTTTTTGATTTTTTGTATGTTGACTAGTAAGCTTACTTGTGTGCAGCAGGTCAATTATGTTTTTATCCATTAAATATTACATGTCGATATAGTTCAGATGGTAGCCCAGCAAAATATTGGTAATGGCACCTCATTGCTGTCTGCATTACCAATAATGATATATTATTACCTTTTGCATTATTTTGTAATATAAAATAATGACTTCCTAATAACGGCCCATTGCAGTCATTGCTTTTAAATATCAAATAATGACTTACTCGCAATATTTTAAATAAGTACTTTTTACAAAGTTAAATTTTATACATTTTTATTTATTATATGCAAATATGTTTTGTGTTAAAATTTTTATGACGAGTTCTAAAATTACACACTAGCAAAAACTTTAATTCCTCTCAATGTATTTCCTGAAGATAGATTTTTTTTAAAATAAAATTTGCTGGTGCGGGAATCGAACCTGGGTCTACAGATTACCAGTCAATAGCACTACCATCTGAGCTATATGGACATGTAATATTTAACAGATAAAAACATAATTGACCTGCTGCACACAAGTAAGCTTACTCGCCAACATACAAAAAATCAAAAAATATGTGGTTACATATATCCTTACCAGTGTTGAAAAAATATTGAGTCTAAAAATAGATTTCAAAAATTTAAAAAAAAAACTAGAAATTACTTTCTATTTAAAATAATGATAAAAATAAGTCATTTTCAGTAACTCATTATTATATGTTTTAAAATAATGCAGAAGGTAAGTGGGTGTCATTACTGGTAGTTCAAAAAATAATGATATGTCATTACCATTTCTTCAATGGGATCTTTAACATTTTTTTTAAAGGTAGCTTTCAGAAATATAGCCTCCCGACTTAAAGGCCGGCTTCCGCATACACCGTTATCGGCGCCGAAAACGAAAACTTCGTTTCAGTTGGGAGCGTTGCGGCGTAAAACAGAAACTGTAACGAAATTAGTGCGTTCTATTTTTTTGTTGCCATTGTGAAGTAGATAAGATCATGAAAACCACAGATTAATTAATACACAGATGTGTTACCAATGACAGGTGTCAAAGAAGTATTCTCGAAATAACAATATAAAATCTCCGTAAATTTTATATTGCGCATTTTTTTTTTTGTATATATCTGTCTCTCTTTAGACTATTATCCTCTATCTTTTGTGTTTTTCTTAAATTTTTGCATTTCATTTTGCTAATTTGTATAATATAAACAAAGTGGTATTGAAACTCAAGAAAGAAAATTATTATAAATTAACTACACTCATGGAAACAAATCTGTAAAAACAGCAGAAAAAGCACATAAAATATAATTAAAAATGATGCTGCAGAAAAAACTGTTAAATACGCAATTTTTTTGTTAAATACTAGTAAAATAAGAACAGCAAAAATAAAACTGTTAAATTCAAAGAATTTTAGATATATTTAAGTTAACTTTTAGTTAATTTAAAATGTCATATTTTACTGTAATATCTGCAGAAAATTTTGCTAAATATTAGTAGACTACAAATAGCAAAAACAATTTATAGAGATTTTGTTTTTTGTTATTTAAGCTAAATTTAGTTGAATGCAATATCCTGTTAAATTAACAGAAATATTTGTTCAAAAAATTGTAAACTGCTGTTTTCAAAAGGCTTGATTTTTATTTGCATTTAAAAAACTTCAAAAATTTGTTCGTGATTTTTTAGGCTACTAAGTATTCAGCAAGATTTTTTGCTGATTTTAGCAGGTTAATTTGTTATTTTCTATTAACAAATGTTATGAGGTAATACAACTAAAATTCTGTATATTTAAAGATTTTTTTTTTTTTTGCTGTTCCTATATAACTAATATATATATCAAAAATGATCTGCTAAATTTAGCATTTTTTTCTGCAGTATCTTTTTTAAAACCAATTTTTAGTAGTTTTATAAAATTTTTACATACTTTTTTCTATTGTAGTCTTGTTTTGGGTGCAAAGAGCAAGCACCGAAAAAACCTACTTGAAGTTGTTTTCGTTCCGTTGCCAAATCTCTAGTTTTTCGTTGCTGATCGCCGCCGTTACGTTCCTAATTTCACTGCATAACACTCAAAAAATTAATGGAGATCTGACCATCAGTTCTATATATTTCGGACATGCTGATTATAATGGCGTACTTTATTTTTCGATCAATGGTACAGATTTTTCGATAAACGTCTTTAAAGTTTGGCGGTTGTCCGTTCATTTTTTAAATAAAAAATTTTTCAAATTCAATTAATATGAATTTTTTTGTGTTAAACTGTAAGCACAGGACCTGTGGCTATATTTACGATATAAATGTGATGTGCTAATCTTGATATTTAAACCACCACTTAGCGTTTTAAAGGGTTGCTCAACAGGGACGCTACAAAAGTAGAAAGACAGGGACAGCAAACGACTCCATATTTCTTGCCACTCTTTTGACATTTCTCTTCAGTAAGGTTTGCCATTTCATGATGGAAAGATATACGAGCCAACGAGTCGAAATTATTAAAATTTACTACCGAAATTCGGAGTCAGTGGCCTCAACGTTAAGAGCGCTACGTCCAATTTATGGTCGTCATAATCGTGCTAGCAGATCAACAATTGAGCGTGCGGCTACGTCAAATCTATGGTCTATGCCAACAAGCCAGCGACGATTGATGAACTTCGTACGAATATCGAACGTGAAATTGCAGCAGTATCGGCCGATTTATGGTTGAAAACCGTCGAAAATTGGGTTCAGCGTCTGGACTTCTGCAAGCATACCCATGGTGGCCATGCAAAAGAGATCGATTTCCATACATAATGGCATCGAACGTACTTTCACAGGAATAAAGAATTTCATTGATATCCAAAACCGTTTTTGTTTTATTTAAACTTTTTTACTTTTCTAGCGCTCTTATTGAAAAACCCTATATATATAGGTTTTTATGCTTTTTTTGCTATTTCAGCGACTTTATTCGCCGAATGTACAATCGACCTCAATAAATGTAATGCCTTAGTAAGGGAGCAATTAAAAGGAAAATATTTCAATAAAAAAAATGTATTCATCTATAGCGGCCTATACGTTAAAATCGCGAAATTTTTACTAAGCTTAGTATCGTACTAAAGACATTTTAGTATCTTAAAATGAATGGAATGGACAACCGCCAAATTTTAAAGACATTTAGCGAAAAATCTGTACCATTGATCGAAAAATAAAGTACGCCATTGTAATCTGCATGTCCAAAATATATAGAAATGATGGTCAGAGCTCTATTAATTTTTAAAAGTCAAGATTTTGTTATGCAGTGTTTTCGTCGCCGATTTCGGCAATGAACTTTTTTCCGGCGTAAATGTATAGAATTTCGTTTTCGGCGCCGATTACGGTGGAGTAGGGGTACGCTCTTTGGTTGATTTGACATGAAATTACCCATATACCGATTTTCGTTACATTCTAACGATTATTTTAGCCTTTATGTAATTTTCGAGTTCAGGGGAATTTTGGACATTTTCTTATCCTTGTTCAGAAATCAAATAAATTTAGCATGCACAATGTATCTACGCATTTAAGATATGTATGTACCAATTTTCGTCAGATTCCAATAATTTTTGTAGCTTTTATTGTATTTTTCACTTCCAGGATATATGGCAGGTAGGCGTATCCTTTCTGTGAATTTGACAAAATTTTGTATTTTAATAATTCTTAGTATTATATTAAAGTGTACCAAATTTAATTTACGTACGACAACTCCTTTTTCTGGCCATTCACTATATGAATTGATGGCACTGTCGGTCGGGAGCATTATGGGTCCGTACTTCTTCGAAAACGAGTATGCAATTTCTATACCTTCAACGGAGCGCGCTACCAATCGATAACCAATTTCTTATGTCGAAAATTGGACAAATGGATGCGAACGAAATGTGGTTCCAACAGTACGGCGCTATGTCAATATAACCCTGGAACTCAACTTAACTCGTGCCATTGGTCAAATTCATTCTAATCTATACGTAAGATTCATCGCAAATTGGACTTCTCATATTCGACACATAATGTAATGGATAGGCCTGCATAATTAAATGTTAACATCTACCCAACCCTATTAAAAAACCCTTTATATAAAAAAAATCGAATTTCATTTTAAAAATTTTCCCAATTTCATATAGAAGCTCTAAAATGTTTTCAATTACCTTTTTATAATCATGTTTATGTCCATTATCATAATCGCGATTAGTATCTCGATAACTCCTTGCATCTCTATTGTCTCTCTTCTCGCGATGATCTCTACTAAACTTTCCAGCGCGTTTATCGGTTTTATATTTATCCTGTAAAAGAAATGTTAGTTCAAAAATACTAAACGTATTAATAACTCCACTTTAAAAAATTGTTTTTATTGCTTTAAACATAATTAACAGTGGCTAAAAAACTAAGCTAAACCTTTTTTGTTTTGTAATTCTATTAGTAAATATTAACCAAACAAAAAAATATAAAAATTTAGTTTTACTCCTTTACCTTTTTTTTAAAAAAAGTCTAATTTAATTTTAAAGTATTTTTTTTATAATAATATAAATTGCTGTAAAAGAATTTAAATACATTTTGTTTGTTATTAGTTATTAAATTTAATTATACTCACGTTTATGAGCCGCTTTTATTTTCAAAGACTCCTACTAGTCAGTGTCTGTGTTTTTTATAGCATTTTAAAATAGGGACGTAGAGGAGTTGGTCAGGAATTAATAGAGCCTGCTACTTTTCGGCTTTTATTTGAATTAAATTCTTTTTCAATCATATTTTAAATCATTCAATAGAGTAGTGATGTTGTTACAACTTTTTTATGGTGATCGTAGTAGTTTTTTGGAAACTTTTTTAGGTTGAGTTTTTGTTTTGTTTTAAAAACTTTAGGTTTTTGTTTATACAATAATAATAACAAAAGTGGATATTTAATTAATAATGTAAAAATGAGTAAAACTAAATAAAAAACAACAATAAAATAAACTATCTCAAATATATACCTAAAAAACAAAGTGACTGAGTACAAATACTTTACGATTGACAGAATTCAATCTTAGAGACAAAGAACACGGCCAATGCCTTGATTCATAAGTAAAAAATTACAACTGCACAAAAAATGCACGAGTTTCCTTAAAGGAAAAAAAATTATACACTAGATGTTAGTCGTTAGTTTTAACTTATGAATATGAATGTAAAAATATTATCTAAGCTAATTTGTAGTTAATCAACAACTTCTTTTTTTTTAATAAAAAATCAATAATAAAAAATAGCTAATCTAAACTGAATTGGGGCGATAAAGAAAATATTTCTTCGTAAGTAAAAACCAACGACCATATAGACTAAAGACAAACCACCCTCCTCAACTGCAGTTAAAAAGTCTCTTTAATTTTAACTGGTTTTAAGAGAAACAGTTTTTAGTGTTTTTTTAACGCGTATTTTTTAATATTAATAAGCAAAATTTTGTGCTAATTATACAAAACTAATGCAGAGAACATATTAAACAATATAAGTGCACTTTACAATTTAATTAAAATTGCTTAAAAACAATAAAAATATTTAATTAAAAACACCAAATTTTTCATGTTTTTTGTTATTCTACACTGAAACTCTCTTAAAACCAGTTCAGTTTTTCAGATGAGGGCCGTGGATCAGTGATGGTATTTGAGAATTTTCGTTTGGTGCCTCAATGATGCCAAAAAAGTGCCAAAAATGCTTTAAAAGTGCCAAAAAAAAATTAAGCAACATTTAATGTTTAAAAAATATGTTTAGCTTTTATTTCAAATATTTATACATTTAGTTACTTTAACCCTTAAATGCATGGTGTAGCCATTTGGTAACATACCAGTTTCTTAATAAAAAACGCCACTTGATGCATAAAACTCAATTTTTGGGCATTGAGGCCCTTTCTGCACAAAGTGCTCTTATAAACTATAACTCAGATTTTTTAAACAGTTATAGGAAAAATCTTGGTTTTGCTTCGTATGTTTGAGAAAAATCTAAAACACGCGTTTTTTTTTACAAAAAGTGCAATATTCAAAAATATTTGTTTAAATATTTAAAGTGGTATTCTCGCAATAAAATTAATTTTGGCAACAATAAATGTATAATTAATATTTCATATATATTTTTTTGTTTCATTTTTTTCATACACGTTAAAATAATCACAATTTAGCTATTTGGCAATTTTTTTGATATTTTTCTTGAAATGTACACGCCTTTAGAAATCATATATAAAAAAATGGTTAAAATTGTAGAGATCATGCAGTTAAGGGTTAAGTAAAAAGACAAAAAAAAAGGCGGGCAACTTATCTAAAAAGTAATCCGAGTTTAACATTACCTACCACAAATATTTTCATATAAAAATGCCATTCTTAACTATAGTAAAGCATTAAAATTACGTTATTTTAAGATAAGTTAGCAGGTCCAAGACTTTCAAAAAATTTTACAATTAAATTTGACAATACAATAGAATCAAAGTTTTTCGAATTTTATCCCCTTTGCTTTTATTTTTAAATATCAAAATAATGATTAAATTGTCCCCGAAAAACTGGAAGGTGGTCCAAAAAATTGTAGATATTTTTAGTGTAGCATTTGTTTTTTAATTTTGCTACCCCTTCTTAATAGGCGTGGCTTTTAATTAAAAACCAGCGATATCGACCTTTTATCAAATCATATAGAAATTTTCGTAAAAAGTGCCAAAATTCTATGGAGAGTGCCAAGGTGCCATTGAACATTCAATAGTGCCACAAATGGCACTTTTGTGCCACTTTTACCAACAGTGCCGTGGATAGTGCCTGGTAAATACTAAAGACTGGGCAACGAATGCACAAATTTCCGTTATGCAAATTTGTGTGTAAAAAAGTTTTGCAATGTTAGTATGTAGTTAGTTTAAACTTATAAATAACCTAACTAGTCTTTGAAAAAATATGCCATAAAATTAAAAAATTACACACAAAGCCTGTGTTTTTTAAGTTTTATGGCATAATCTATAGCATTTAAAGACACTAGCTAGATTACCGATATTGGACAATATATATTCGAAAAGAATTTTATAATATTGTGATATAATAGTCAAAAATCTAATACTCTTCAAAATCGTTTATAATGATTTAATGAAAAAATATCAGCAATAAAATCGTAAACCCCATCTTTTTATCTTGGTTGAATTATAACCCAATAAACACTAAAAAATTATAAATTCAAGTGCTGTAAAAAATGCTTGAATTCAGCTTTATTTTATGTGTTTTTTTCCAGTGAAAATCCAGTTCATACAAATTGAAATAATTTGTTTTTCTATTCTTGTCAATATTGAAAAAATAAACAGTCTAAAAATAATTTTTTTATATGGAGATTTAAAAGGAATCTGAATTTCTTCCTTGGATTCTAATAAATATGTAAGTAATTGATATTTCTTTGAGCCTAAACTTTATTATAATGTTATTCCTTTCTCATTAGCTAAGAAAAGCACTACAACATTTGACGCTGTCTGAAAAAGGAATGAGAAACTCCAAAAAATTGGTTTCCGTCGACTCAAGATATTGGATATGGGCATTTCCATCATGTCGAACGGGACCGTCGAACACCTTTAAAGTGAAAAAAAGTCAAAATTAAACGGATTTTTATTTTGACAATAGGCTTTACTTATATCTTTTTTTTAATAGCCCTACAATTGGTGCTGAGGTTGATTTTTAGCAATTTTTTGTTTTCAAGATAATTGTAAAAAACCAAGGCATTCGCACGGGACAAAAACAGAAGTGGTTTTCGCGGCTAACAATTAAAATGCCGATTTCAGCGAAACCTGAAGCAATATTTCAATGTGACTAATTTTACACTGTTGTGCATTGATGTCTTTTAAAAATGGTTGTAATTTTACTCAGAAACGATTCGTATTATTTTTTAAATTTAATTTTATTCACTGTCGCACGGGACATTTTTTTCCATCATGAGATTTATGTTGTTTCTGTTGCTCTTTTTACGAAATTATATATAAACAAGCTTAGTAAAAATGTTTTTAAATCGACAGAAGTATTCAAGGTATTTATTTGAATATAATAACCAAAAACAAACTTAAAAGAAATATGTAGTATGTATTAATCCAGCAAAATTGTCGGATGGAAAGAACCCATTGTAGAACAACTTGTACGTGTATGCAACCTGTTCTAATTTATGTTCTATCATCGGTGATTTTTGTTTGAGTTTGTCCCAAAAGCAACAGGTTCTTTTCCTCCAAACTAGAACAGGTTACTTTGGAACCGGTTCTAGAACCAGTTATAGAACTGGTTCCGCAACAGTGAAACCTTCCATTTTGATTCCCAGGAATCAGTTCTAGAACCTGTTCCACGTAACCGGTGGTAAAAATACCTGTTCTAGAACAGATTCAGAGGCAATCAGTTCAAAAAACTTTTGCTTAGAAGTATTTATTTATATGAAAATAAAAAATACAGTTTTTTTTTAGAATAGGCAGTCATAGCTGCTTTTACTTCTTGACCATGGTGCATGCCAATTTAAAAAAAAAATTTAAAGTATGTATTTACATACATAAATCATATACATAAGAAAAAAAATTTTTAATTTTTAAATTTCACACTTACGATGTCGCACGTGACCAACTGTGTATAAGTACCAAGATCACAATTCTTCTTATTTTTCAGGTAGGTTTTTTTTATTTTAATTGTATAAAAAATCTCTGTTTGTAATCAATATTTGATGAGGTTTCTGCGTGTACTTTCGACGCACTGATAACAAATGTTGTTTTTCAATGTCGCACGGGACATCGAAATATGCGAAAATGCAAATCAAAAACTTACAGTTATTTTCAATCGCATTGTTTCTTATGCATTCTTTTATGACTCTTTGTACCTTTAGAAATATTTTAGAAAGCAAAAGTCAATGCATAACGTCTCTGTTTAAAAACTTTTATCAAAACAAAATGTGCAATAGAAATATCCAAATAGGAAAAGATGCGCTTGTGCGATTTTGCATTCGAATACCTCGAAATGGGTTATGAATAAATGCGAAATCTTTTTCATTATTTAAATTTGATTGTTTCCCTATGAAAATATGATAAAACAAAGTGTTTTCAAGAACTTTTAATATTTTAGTCTCGGTGGACCTTTCGGTGGAAATGCCCATATTAAACGTTAATGTATGGATATTAAACGTTAATATTGGATATTAAACGTTAATGTATGTATGACAAAATAATTTTATAACTGCAAATAAATTGCACCAAATACTACAATTTCGTGTTTTAATTGGCTTGATTTGAGCTTGAAAATAGGGCTTGAATTCAAGGGTTTTTAATGTGTTGTTTGAACTTGAATTGGACTGTAATTCAAGGGTAGAATTCAATCATATTTACACTGTTATGTTCGACTGGAATTCCAGTGTCCCTTTTGCTGGAGTATGCTAATGAATTATGGTGTAAATCAAGTACAAATCAAGGCTTGAAATTGGAAAAAGTGACTGGAATTACGCTTGCTTTCAACTTTAATTCCAGCAAAATTGTTTATTGGGAAAGGTTTGCTACATAAAAGTTTTTCCACTTGCCCTAATCCATTTTGACAAATTTCGAAACAATGATTTACGAACATGTAAAAGGTAATACGAAAATAAAATTCGGCATAAATGACTCATGCACACATTATGGCCCTTACTATAAATAAGAGTATGTATTTCGAGGAAAACTATTCCAAAATAGACGAAGTAATCTTCACTCCGAAAATAGAATCGGAATTGATTTGGAGGAGTTATAAATTTATTTCAAGATGCCTATGGAGTAATATAAGATTAAGATATGGAAAAACGTTTCTGTATATTTTTGCCAAAAGCAAATGATTTTTATCATCCTAAAAAACATCCAATTAAAGCATTCATTGCGAAAAAGTACCAACCAATTTTAATTTCAGATGAAAAATTATATAAAATTTTTCAAGTTCTTTAAATAGCTCTATGGAGCTGTTTTGGAATTACTATAAGATTCTGGAAACCGATATAGAACTCATGTATAATTAGTTCTAAATCACTAGTTCCCAAAAAACTCTTTAGATGTAGATAAAATGCAAAATATATGTAATTGTTCTAGAAAACAAAATATATGTATGTATCTACTCTCTGAGAAGTAGTTTTAGAACTATTAATTTTATAACGGGTTGCAACAATTTTATTGGGTTATATCTTTAATATTTTTTTCAAATTTATAAATATTTTTAAAAATTTTTTCATTTTTGAAGAATGGATTCTATTCTGAATGAAGTCCCTAGAAATATCTATCCATTTCCATCTAAATCGATTGAATTGATTTTTAAACATTTGCAAAGATTTCATTCTGTGGAATTCATTCGATCGAATTCACTTTTAAGGATTTGGGGATTCATTAAATCATTCGATTTTGTATCATTTGATTGAGCAATATGGGAACGACATTCAATTTTCCTCATTCGATACAAAAAATTTGTAAAATAACAATTATTTTATTACAGTAAAACTAACGATTTCTTACAAGTAAAGGAAGAGCAGAAAAAAACATATTTTATTCACAGTTAAAAGTATACATTTGTATGATTTTTTAGTTCAAACAATTCCTAAACTTGCGCAAAAAGCTGAAATTTCTAAAGTTATGCAAAATATTGATTAGGTACTTGAAAAAGTTCGAACTGTGAATGCCAATAAAATTACTGTCTAAAATCATACCCTTTATTGAAATTGAAATGTTGAAATTATTGACACTTTTTTATTCTATTTTATGTATTCCAGTATTATACCACTGTGTGGGAACATTTAAGCTGCTTTTTTTTGGCATGACCTAACTGTTAATTCCAATATTGTTTTTTGTAGCGTTTGTAAAAAAATATTAAATTCCTTTAATAAAAACTAATAATGAAGTTGTTTTTTTCCAAAATTTTGAATTGAATGTCATTCCCAAACTACTGAATCGAATGAACAAGAAATCGATTGAGTTCCCAAAAGATTAAATTCATCATTCAATCGAATGATGAAAATATGATTGAAGTATTGAAAATAGAATGAGAGATTGAAGTCTTTAGAAGCTCTAAGACAAAATTATCGGAAACATTCCATTACTAACTTTCTAACGATGAATAACTTTAATTGATTAACTAATATTGAAAACCTTAAAAAAATCAATAATAAATGCAGATTTTTAAAATTATAAATGAATATTTTTCGATTTTATATTTTTGTGTAGCATATCAACTAATTTTTTTTCAGGTAGCGTATTGTTTTTTTTTTTTTGCCTAAATTATGTAAAATCTGGTTACATTTTAATTATTTCTGTTTAATAAAGTTTTCATATATAATGCGAAAAAAACGAAAAACTATTTTTTCCTACATATTTATTTATATTTAGCCTGATACGGTAGTAGTTTTTAGTCGAAATTTTCAACTACATACAAAATGGTTGTAAATCTATTGAAGTTATGTTTTTATCGAAATTTTTGCAAATTCAACTTACTCTCAAATTCGACTATGACAACCGTAATAAGACCAATTGTGAATGAAGAAAACATTGATACCAATACAAAATGTGATAGTATAAAAACCAGAGGCTATTAAATATATCAATAAGACACAGTACTTAATCTTCTGGCCAGTAGTGAGGGCAAAACTTAATATTACCTATTCAGTATCAGTTCAACTTATATTTGAAAACACAAAAATTGTTGAAAATATTAAAATGAAAAAAAAAACAAGCGCTAAATCTTTTCGAATAACAAAACTTGAGTTTTTATTTTTTGTAAGCTCCTGTTTTTATTTAATTTAAAAAAATTAGTCCCGTGTAAAAATGTTTAGGTGAGTTGATCTAACTAGATCTGAATATATCCAGTTATATCGACACAAAAAAAAAAACTTTTATTGATGCTCAACTCCTCCATCTCATTCAGCCGTGAAAAAAACAACCCTTTAGAAAAACATGTAAGTCCACACAATGTAATCGATTTCGTGAACTTCACATTGTGTGCACTTACGGTATGGGATACTTGTATATAACAATTGTATATGAAACTAAAAATATTTGAAATTTTTCGAAGTATGTTGGCTTGTTGGACATTACACACAAGTATCTCCAAGTACTTTCAAACCCAATACACAAGCTACTAGAGTTTGCTGTTCGGTTTTATTCGAAACCAAAACCGCGGTTTTTCAAGACTTAAAACCGAAAACCGACAAAAATAAGTTGGTTTTTAATAAATACTTTAACCACTTAAAATAATTAAATTGCATTCCAGTGTACAATTAGCATCCGAAAAGACTCATAACAGTCGTAAACCTTATTAAATCATAGCTACATGACGGTGTATTTCTTCACTGGTGAAGCGTCTTTCCGAGCGCACTTTTATGTCTCACAAAAGACTCCGAATTATGAGCATTATTGGAAAATTTTGAATTTTCTGAGCCATTATGAGTCATTTATGAATTATTTTTGAGACTTTTGTGAGCAATGAAAACTTTTTTAAACATTTTGAATATACCCAAAGTTTGAGTACCCTGAAATTGATCATATTTTAGAGTCTTTTTTCAGTCATAATTTCTGAGCTCTCAGAAAAACGTTAGCTGGAATATTATTGAATTTCGATAATGGCTCATTTTCCATTTTCTACATTAAATATTACTTTAAAGAATTTTTTTTGTTATTACGGATAACACAAACTGAGTCTTATAATTTTAGAAAAAAATACACCAAAAAGTCAAGTGATTTGAGATGTTGAGTTTTATATATTCAATTCAGATTTTCACAGCATATTTTTCAAAGCGTAGTCCACAAAATTTTTAAAATTTTACCTTTATGTTTTTTCAACCAAATTGCTAAAATTTAAATTTAAACTCTTGAAAAATATAGCTTTAGTTGCCTACAAAAGAATACAAAAATTTAATTTATAACGAGCTTCCGCGTCTTTTTTTTTTTTTCTTCTCCCACCAAGGTCTTGAAATGGCGTTATTGCCTTTATTCGAGTGAGAAATTTAATCGAATTTTAATAAATATCTTGAACGAGTTAAAATACGTATTTAATTTTTATACATAATTATTTTAAATCAATTCCATTAATGCCACAAGAAAACCGAAAAATAACCGAAACCGCAGTTTTCAAATTTTTCGGTTTTTAGCAAACTCTACAAGCTGCCTTACTTTACCCAGTTTATGGCCGCATTGTAATGGCCCACGGCATGTAAGTTAGACAAAATTTTTGGAAAATTTCAGATATTTTTAGTTTAATATACAATTGTTATATACAAGTATCCCATATCGTAAGTACACACATTGTGTGGACTTACACGTTTTTCTAAAGGGCAATTTGAAAAGCAAACTTTTCAAAAACATCAAATAAAAAAAACTTCAAAAATAAATATTAAATTGAAAAAAAAATTGATAAAAGTCATTTGATCAAATTATATATGGCACAATTTTCGGATCAGATTGTATCTAATTTTATAAGATTTTATCAGTACTGATAAAATCTGGTCCAATTACATACATCCATTACTCTGATCAAATTAAATTTTATTATATATTGTATCAGATCTAATTGTATTTGATAGCAAATCAATTTTTTACAATGGGGTGTCAATTTACTGAACAAAGTGCCAGTTAGTGATAGCGATGTCGATATAACTTAGTTTTTTTGTGATGCCATACCCCTTTTAAAAAGGGCTTAGATCGAATGTCATTTTAAACGTAAACATTTAAAATCGAATCGAATAAAACTTTTAAACGGAGAAATTGCAGAACATAGCCGTATGCTTTAAAAACCTATACTTTTTTAATTTTGTTAATTCATGATCTGTAGTGTCCGGCCCAACAGTTCGGCCAAAAAGTGACTTTTGGTCGATTTTTTAGTATTTAGAGGCATTATTGTTAGTATTTAGGCATTATTATATTATTATACGGGGAAAATGTTTGGTGTGACAATTTAATGCGAATTTGAGTCTCAAATTTAAGAAACTCTCCTAATTTAGCTCTAAAGTTAACTGTTCGGCCGCCGAACTTTTTCCAATTTGGCCAAAATTTGAATTTGTTATCTTTGGACTTTTCCTTAAATTTGACACAAAAATTGATTCCAATCGGCCCAACAAATATTTTTTCATAAGCAAAATTTGTCCATAATGCTTTAACAAACCGAATACCGACCAAAAACATTTTTTGGCCGAACTGTTCGGTCGGATACCAATGATTTGAGACCAATGTACAAACAAGCAAAAAATGTGGCATTGAAAAACTCCAAGTGGTCTTATCCTTATACATAATAGAAAGTGACCAATGATTGTCTTAAACAAATCTGTGGAATTTTGACAAAACAATTTAAACTGATTAAAGTTTTTCAAAAGGATTTTTCGATTTTTTTTTGTCCAAGTTTATACCCTTTTTTAAAGTGATTATAAAAGTTTATTATATAGTTTATTATATATTATACCAGCTTCCTTAATTTCCTAAAAAAAATGCAAGCACAAAGTTGGATTTTAACTTGAAGACTTAAATTTTTCTTCTTTTTTAAATAAAGTTTTTGGCAAAAGTCCACAGATACAATATATTGTATGAGATTAAAAATCATTTCTAAAAATGTTTAAAAATCTAAATTTGTTTATGTGATAAATGTATGGTATATTTTCATTAATTTAAATACAAACAAAATTTAGTTAGTTTTGTATTTAAATTAGTATGAACAATTATTGTCTCAAATAATAAGATCCAGACAATACAAATATGTGAGTTTTTGGCAGAACAATTTAAATCGATTTAAATATCCCAGCCAGCAATTTCGGAGCGCTCATAAATAAGATTCTTAAATGGCTCATAGAAATGATTGTTTTTTTGAAAATACTCTTTTTTTCAGAAAACAATCCAAAAAGTTGTCTCTACAATCTAAAAAGCTGTCTCAAATCGAGGGTTCATTTTTCGGACTCAAAGAAGATTCCAAAATTATTTAAATTTATGAAGAAAATTTCGATTTTATACGTTCTTTTTTCTGAGCCATTTCTGAGTACACGGAAGACGAACCACTTTCATAGGAAAAAGTGAAAAAATGTTTATGTTTTTGGAGCTCATTTCTGAGTCACTAATGATAATCTTTGTTTACTGGGATACTAAACTTCAAGACTTTTTTGGCCAGAATGAATACTTTTTGCACTAATTTTTTTAGTGGTTATAAAAAAAATATTAACTTCCTTTATTTCCTGAAAATGCAAACACAAAGTTGATACCCTAACTTAAAAGCCTTAACATTTTTTCTACAAAAAAAATTTTTTTTTTGTCAAAAGTCCACAGATATATTGTGTGGAATTAAAAAAATTTCTAAAAATTATTTAAATATCTAAATTTGTAGAAGAGTGAAAAATGGCTAGCATATTTTAAATTCAAATACATACAAGCTAAATCGTATTCCTACGTCTCCTAAAAAGCAACATTACTAGTTATTTTAAAAAACAACTAAAAACTATTATCACAAATAATTCATATAACAAAATACTTAAATATAAAATGTTATAGTTTAGGTGTAAAATATTATTACCTCATCATTGTAATTGCTTTTAAAACGTTCACCACCGGCGTCCCGGCTCCTACGATAGGGGGAGGCATCCCTGTCATGGCTTTTGCTTCTGGAGCGTTCATGACGACGTTTCAATGGTCTACCGCTATTATCAACAGCACTTCGTCCACCACTACCACGATCTCGTACAGCCTAAAGGAATTTGGCAACTATTCAGAAACAGCAAATTTGGTGTTATTTTAAGAGTACAAACTAATATTCTTAACAAGATGTTAATTGGGATTTTGAAAAGTTTTTTTTTTCGAAAAACTTAATCTTTTTAGCATATTTTTTTAAGAAATGTTTTATTTTTTTTAATATTAATCTAAAAATTACTTTTCTCTATACTAGGAGTGTTTCCCAGTTGTCAGCCATCTTATTTTTTCGTTTGCAATTTTTTTGTCTATTAACATTAACTTGTATAAAAAATTTATATTTACCACTTTGGAATATGGATAATCATCTTTCTCATCTTCACTGCTATAGTTCACAAGTCCTTCCATATTTTTTTGCAATAAATTATTTTTTCCTGCGATACAAAAATTCTGGCGATTCTGGCCTTCTGCGTAGAGTTGTAAAAGTATAGAGTATTCAGGTATTGAGTACTCAATATTAATAGTACTCAATACTTGTAAAGATGCAATTTTCCGTAGAAATGTGTATTTTTCGTATGAAAATACAACTCTAAAAATACAACTCTATTTGTGAAGCAAAAAAATTTCTAACGAATTTTTGGGAAAAATTCGCGAATCAAATCATCAAACAAATAATTCAATCGAATCAAAATTGAATCAATTGAAATGGTGAACGCGTTCAATTTTATAATTCGAACGGAAAAAAGTGAATTAATTCCTTTCTGAATTAATTCACCACTGAATTCGTTCAATTTCATTTACGTTTAGTGAACTAATAAAAAATAAAATTACGTTCAGTGAATTAAATAAAAATACGTTCACTGAATTAAAAAAAAAATATGTTCACTGAATTGAAAAATAAAATTACGTTCTGTGAATTATAAAAAATACTTTCAGTGAATTAAAAAAAATACGTTCACTGAATTGAAAAAAAAATACGTTCACTCAATTCAAATAACAAGAAACAACATATTTTAATAGCTTGTAGAGTTGTTAGTATTGTAAAAACGTATAAATTAAATATGTCATAGTCAAGCATCTACATTTTACGGGGAAGCATAAGTTTGAAAAATTAATACTTAATTTTATTTCAAATTCATCTATATCTGTAAAGTTTTTATTTTTAATAGTAAAAGGCTTTGTTTTTAAATCATGTAGGTTGATAAACTGTATCGGGTTTCTTTAACACTTAATATATATTACCAGCAAACGCTTTAAAATTGCCTAGTACTCGTATTACAAATTTTATTTCTAAATAGATTTTTTTCTTCCAGTGAACGGCAGAAAAACAAACTTTAAATTCAATGAACGTAATTTATGTTTTTCAGTTCAGTGAACGTATTTTTTTTTTCAATTCAGTGAATTATTTTTTTTTTAATTCAGTGAACTTATTTTTTTTTTTAATTCAGTGAACGTATTTTTTTTTAATTCAGTGAACGTAATTTACTTTTTTTTATTCACTGAACGAAAAGGAAATTGAAAGAATTCAGTGGTGAATTAATTCAGTAAGGAATTAATTCACTTTTTACTCCTGTCGATTTATAAAATTGAACGCGTTCACCAGTGAATTAATTCATTTAATTTAATAAAAAGAACTATAGCAATTGAATTCATTCGTAACAAAATAAATCGAATGAAAACAAATATGAATTCCAATCAATATTTGGTCCCAACAAACAATTCGTTCCGTTTACGCACCGTTTTTGATCCATCATAAGCGGAATTCAAATCCGTTTACGTACCGTTTTCTGGATCCGTAAACTGAACTCAATTAACATCGAAACTGATTCGAATCTGTTGAAAGTCCGTCAATGACGGACCGTTTACGGACCGATATGTCGTGTTAAAAACAGACAAGTCCGTTTAAAGTTCGTCAATGACGGACTGTTATGTCATGTAAAAAACGGACAAGGCCGTTGAAAGTCCGTCAATGCCGGACCGTTTCCGGACCATTATATCGTGCAATAAACGGAGTGAATCCGTTTTTAGAATGCCGTTTCTGGTCCGTCTCCACACCGTTTTTTTAAACAAAAACGGACTTGTATATCTCCTTAAATTGACCCTATTTTTATTAATAAGTAAAAGTTTTTACGTTTTTTTATAGATTTAATAAAAAGTGAATTTATTTTTTTTAATTTACACTATATTTACATTTGGTGCATCTTACATCTGTGTCTAGTATCAATTTACAAAAGCGGCCGACAATAAAATTCAATATCTACAAGAAAAAAAAACAATAAATTAGTTAAGGTTTAACTGATTGTAATCGCGATGGTGTTTTGCATACGGCACAAGTTCGCAAACTTTGCTATCAAAACAACTAAATGAGTCAGTAAAAATTTTTCAATTGCATTCGCTTGCAAGAAAACCATCTTTTAAACAATAATTTGAATATATCTTACCATCTGATGTATGCATATGGCTTGAAGTTGTTTGGTTTGTGGGGTGTTAGGACATATTCACGTTATTGCGAATTATTTTTCGTACTAATATTATTTTCTAGCAACTGAAGGGCTAAGCTGCATTTTTTTAAAAAATAATTTGAGAACTTTTTTCGAAAAACAAACTAACACCGATGAAGTCCATTTTTAACGTTAAGGAAACGGATGCGCCAAAACGGAGTTAAAACGTATTGTGTTCAAAATCTGATTATACGGTCCGTTAGGCTGCATTCACACCTAATTCTTAAACACGTGTTTACAAAAGTTCTAATAGAATAAAGAGCTAAAATACGTGTTTTAGCTAAACACGTGTTTTAGAATTAGGTGTGAATGCAGCCTTAATGTTCCGTACACGCACAAACATTGACGGATACGTGCATTCGGACGTTAATGTACCGTAAAAGCCGGATTTGTGAATCCGCACGTACCGGATAGTCCGGAAAAATGTTTCTTGGGGTACTTTGTGAATTAATTCTTCGAATTTTTAATACAGGATTGAGAAAATGAATTAAGGAATTAATTCTTCAAAGCTCTGGAATAAAGTCAGGATGTCAATCTGGCAACTCTAGAAATCAAAATTTTCAGAACACTTCCGTAACAAACGATGACAGCGGCATATTGGGGGTTTTTCAAGAAGAAGCATATGTGACAACACAAAATTTTGCAAATTCACGTAGTTGGAAAAAATTCCGGAAAATTAAATAAATTTGTTTAATATTAAATTTTAATAAATAAAGAACACAATGACTACTGGAAGTGTTCCTGCGGATGGTGTACGTGAAAAAGCCCTATTCGATTATCGTAAAAAATTATTGGAACACAAAGAGGTGGAATCGAGACTAAAAGAAAGTAAGTGATTAAAATTTTTAGAAAAAATAAAGTGTTTCATTTTACAAATCCAAACAGAACGTGAAGAAATCAAAGAGCTAACAAAGCAATATGATAAATCTGAAAATGATTTAAAGGCTTTACAGAGTGTGGGGCAAATTGTTGGCGAAGTCTTAAAACAGTTAACCGAAGACAAATGTAAGTAACCCTTAAGATATAAGTTTATTTTTTAATATTGTGTTTTATTTTCACAGTCATTGTCAAAGCTACTAACGGTCCTCGTTATGTGGTGGGTTGTCGCCGTCAATTAGACAAAACAAAATTAAAGTCTGGTACACGTGTAGCCTTGGATATGACTACTTTAACCATTATGCGCTATTTACCACGGGAAGTAGATCCTTTAGTTTACAATATGTCACATGAAGATCCTGGTGATGTTAAATACTCTGCAATTGGTGGTCTGTCAGAGCAAATTCGAGAATTGCGTGAAGTCATTGAATTGCCTTTGATGAATCCAGAACTTTTCCTGCGTGTTGGTATTACCCCACCCAAAGGTTGCCTTCTATATGGCCCTCCTGGTACCGGGAAAACACTTTTAGCACGTGCTGTTGCCTCTCAATTGGATGCTAATTTCTTAAAAGTTGTTTCTTCAGCCATTGTTGATAAGTATATTGGTGAATCTGCTCGCTTAATTCGTGAAATGTTTAACTATGCCCGTGACCATCAGCCATGTATTATTTTTATGGATGAAATTGATGCCATTGGTGGTAGACGTTTCTCAGAGGGTACTTCTGCTGATCGTGAGATACAGCGTACTCTTATGGAATTGTTAAACCAAATGGATGGTTTCGATGCTTTAGGTCAAGTTAAGATCATAATGGCAACAAATCGTCCTGACACTCTGGATCCTGCCCTATTGCGTCCTGGTCGCTTGGATCGTAAAATTGAAATTCCATTGCCCAATGAACAGGCACGGTACGTTTTAACTTTTAATGACTTTATTTCCATTTTTATCATGTATAAATTTTTGTAGTATGGAAATTTTGAAGATTCATGCTTCAAAAATTGCTAAACATGGTGAAATCGATTATGAAGCCTGCGTCAAACTATCCGATAATTTTAATGGTGCTGATTTGCGTAATGTTTGTACAGAAGCTGGTCTTTTTGCTATAAGGTAAGATTAATCAAAAATAAATTTTAAGTTTAGACACCTTCCTAAAAAAAAGAAGCTATTATACAGTGGTGGCCACGAATTTAACACAATTCAAGTTTTTTCTAATTTTATTGTTGCCTTTATTTTTAAAGATTAAAATAGTTGCTAAATTCGCCACGAAAGGCAAGGAGATGGTTCAGAAAATTGTACAAAATTTTAACGTAATGTTTGTTTTCTCATTTTGTCACTTGTTTTAAGTGGGCGTGGCTTTTAACGAAAAATTAGCGATATCAACCTTTTATCAAATTACATAGTAAAATTTAGGCAGTACTGATCGGTTCTGTACAAACTGTATATTTTTGGAAATCCTATAAAATTTCCTTAAGTCCTGCATTATTTTTATCTACAAATAGTGACCAGACTTAAAATTGCACCACTTTAAACATGACCAATTTTTCTTCGTTTTTAGCGATTTTAAAAGAAAGTTAACACTGAAATTTTAAAGTGAATGTTAAAATTTCAGTGTTAACTTTCTTTTAAAATCGCTAAAAACGAAGAAAAATTGGTCATGTTTAAAGTGGTGCAATTTTAAGTCTGGTCACTATTTGTAGATAAAAATAACGCAGGACTTAAGGAAATTTTATAGGATTTCCAAAAATATACAGTTTGTACAGAACCGATCAGTACTGCCTAAATTTTACTATGTAATTTGATAAAAGGTTGATGTCGCTAATTTTTTGTTAAAAGCCACGCCCACTTAAAACAAGTGACAAAATGAGAAAACAAACATTACGTTAAAATTCTGTACAATTTTCTGAACCATCTCCTGGCCTTTCGTGGCGAATTAAGCAACTATTTTAATCTTTAAAAATAAGGGCAACAACAATAAAATTAGAAAAAACTTGAATTGTGTTAAATTCGTGGCCACCACTGTATGTGATGGAAATCGATTGATCGATTACTAGTAACTAGTAGTAGTAATAACTAGACTAGACTAGTAACCAATTAATATTTTACAATATCCCACTCGGGATAATCTTAATTTACGGGGGATTTCTAGAAGACGTGCATCGTTCATCGAATGAGTGACTACATATATTTTGCATTGCATGTAGTTATTATATTTTCATTCGTTAAATGAAAAACGTCATCTAGAAACACGACCATAGAATGCGAATTCATTTTAATATAATATAACACATATGCTGATAAGAATAATACATAGGTGGCGCCACTAATAAAAAATCCATATGACTTTTAGAACTACCAACCTTCAGATGATAAAATAAATAAAAAATGATGTCAAAAATTGATGACAATTCGTTCATTAATGAACAAGCTACATCTGATTTAGTGACGCTACTTTTGCGATTTTGGAAACAATGGATTCAGAGCAATTCGATTTTTTTTTAAATTTGATTACAATTAAAAAAAATATATAATGCATTTTATTTTACATTACAAAAAAATAATAGAAATGCAAATCAAAATTCATTATTTCACTAATGTTAGTGATTTCAGCCCATTTCTAGTTGTAAGTTTAAGTGTAAAAATAATGTTATTTTATACTAAAACAGTAAATTTCCTCATCATTAAAATTTTTAGATCAGAAAACATTTTTTCCCATTTTTAATTAACTCTTGTTCACACTTTGTTTATGTCGTATATTAACTGTTGCCACGAAGCTATAATATTGTTAAACTTGAAAAAATTGTTTAAAAAAAATAATTTTGCGTTTTGTATGTATATTAAGGTTGACCTTATTTTGTCAACTTGCGATTTAAGGCCGCCCCCCCCCCCCCCCTCCCCCTAGAAATGTGCCTTTGGGTATAAAAATATACCATTAAAAAATTAAGGTGATCGGATAACGGGAACACGTGCCGCATAGGCCCTGAAATTTGAAATACGATTTACAAGGCGAATATCTTTTTTTTGGCTTTTTTTTGAAAATATTTGCTCTCAAATAACTGTATTTTTGAAAAATGTAATAAATAGAATCTAATCTAGACTGAATTATCTTTCTGGTAATGTAAAAAAATCCAAAATCGGTTGGAAAATATTATAGTAATTGCAATTTCCTCAGGCCATTGTAGGGTTAAAATGAGATAAATTATGAAAATCGTGAAAAATAAAATATTTTTTTCGAAAACTTACAGTGTTATACTCTAGTTTCATTTCTAAGATCCACAAATATTCAGGTATAAATTTTCGTCTCTCTTAGATTATAATAACTTAGTCCCAGGTATGGCCAAGATGGGATTTTTTTTTTTTAATTTGCAAAATTCTAGTTTGGAGTTTTGAAAATTTTGTTCAGCAAAATACAAGAAAAGGGGTCAACGCAATTATAAAAGAATTGGATGATATTTATTAATATATTAATAAACATGGTTATCTAAAATTTCTTCAAATCTCCGCCAGATCCAGCAAGAGTGTGATTAACAGGGGTTGGGTATCTTGCAATCCTTAGATTCTATGCTAGTTGATACCATGATCATATTATGACGGGGAGTGACCCTGAAGAGTGCGCCACTAAAAACTTTAACACAGGGAGGTTTTTCTCGTTTTTTGGCATCAACGTTTTTCTTAGCATTTCTGTCCAGAACTTTCTGAATTTTAACATACTTATTTTTACAAATAACTTTTTGTTCTATTAAAAGCGAATTGGTGGATTTTTGATGTTGTTTTGAATGTAAATTTGTTTAATTAAACTATAATTAAATTCAAAAGAGTTTTATGAATTGTTTTAAGCCCAACGATAATTTTAACTTTGCGCACAAAAGTTTGCGGACATTGCACACCCATTTCGAGGCCAGAAACGTTTGCACACCACCAACATAAAAAAGCACAGTTTGCATCGTCATAAAGAAATACTTTTGCCGAAAATTTTCTTAAAAGCCGCGTGACAACATAAATATTTTCTACTGAAATTTAATTAGATTCTTGTTTAACTTTATGAAAGAAATGATTTTTCTTTTCCCAGATTTTTATTTTAACCCTCAGAGTACATATCAAAAATATTTTCTAAGATGCAGGAACTTTTTCCAATTTCTCAGTCTGAGACAACACTAAATTTAATTTCTTTTATTTGGTAGAATAACCTAGCCTTTATGCCATATTTACTAAAAAACACTTGAAAAAACTATACATTTTTTAAAAATCATTTTTTTTTTTTTCAGAGCCGAACGTGAATACGTTATCCAAGAAGATTTTATGAAGGCTGTACGTAAAGTTTCCGATAATAAAAAATTGGAAAGCAAATTAGATTATAAACCCGTTTAAACAAAACTTTTTTATTTAAAAAAATAAAACTTTAAACATTAAAACATTTATCAAAGAAAAATTAAAAAAAAAAAACATTAATTTCATTGCAAATATTATGTGCGTTCCCGGGAACCCAAAACAGCCCAAACCACAGCAATTTACACGCAATTTTGAGTACGGGAACGCTTTTTGGGTAACCTCGGTAAAGTACGGGAACAGACATTGTTGTATATGTACTCATTTTTGTTTCTCTTCAATACGACGTTTTTTACGTTCTAAATATTCACTAACATTGTCGTATTTCTTTTTAAACCAAGCAGAAATATCTTCGGGTGTCCACGTGTATTCCTTAAATTGTGCTTCAATCATTTGTAACCAATTTAAAGGTGTTGCAGAACTTTTATCAGATATTTTAATTGTTAAATGATCATTTACCACACCAACAGCATATAGCCGATTTTGGGCATATGTTATATTGCAACAAATCATATTGGGGAAATTTAATACGTCTGTTAAAGAAAATTCCCATTGTTTATTTCCTGTTTGTTTTAATTCATAAATAGCAACACATTCATTGGGTTGATGCAGCAATACAGCAAATTCATATTTATCCGAATCTAATTTTCGCAATGTAAATTTTATACCAGGAGCTGGTAATTCTACGCTTTTTATTTCTTTACCGTCTTTAAAATTCCATAATCTTAATGATTTATCACCCGACACCGATATAAGAATATCTTCCTTTAAAAATTCCAAATTGCCCACAAATTCTTTATGACCCAAGCAATAGCTATGTATATCATAAGTTTCTGGGTAGTTTGTTACGCGTATTTTATCATCTCTATCACAAGTTATTATAAACTTTTCATCCGGTGACCATAAAATATCGTAAACAATACTTAAATGTCCCAACATCAATTTTGGCAATGCTTCATAATTGTCACAATCATATTCATAACAGTCTCCGGTTTTATCCGTAACCAGCAGCCGCTTTGAATCTCTACTGAATGCCAAAGCTGAGGACGCTCTTGCCAATGATCTTACCGACACAAGTTTAGCGTGTTCTGGCCTTAACTGATATAATAACAAAGCCTTTTGACCAGCTGTTGTTACGGCCAATAACTGTTGATTTGGTGCTAGTTTAACATTTTGTAGTGTTGCCTTTTCCTTAGTCAACTTCTGTTGTTTTGTTAACTCCTCTTCTTGTCCATCTTCCTCATTTTTGGAGTTTGTATTAAGTCCACATTTTGTAAGATCTTCTGGTAAAATGATTTCTTTAAAGATTTGCAAATCATTGGGATTAACAAATATTATACGTTTATTAAGTGCTATGACTAATTCTGGTTCAGTATAGAATATGGTAGTCATTTTTGATGAAATTTTAATAAACTGATATAAACAATAAATAAATTTATCATGGAAAAAAAAGTACCCACGTTATAGAAGCAGCGCTGCCAACTTTAACACTTTGTCCCTATTTTGACGATTTTTGAAAAAAAAAAATCATAAAATGACGTTGACGATTTTACAAAATTTAATGTATGAAAATTGACGATTTTCTATACGCAGAAAAAAAATAGGTGGAACTTTATCTAAGTGCTATGTAATTATACAACTACATATGTTCGAAGTAAGTTTTACAATTTTCTAGCAAAATATATGTAATTTTTCGGATATTTTTTTAAGCGGAGAATATATGAAGGAACATTGAGTAGGGAACAAAAAATATCAAAAAATTTTGATAACACGAATTGCAAGAATGTGAACATGACACATTAACATACACAGATGAACATTCGTAAAAATTGGGAATTTTTTTTACGAATTTTCCATCGTGTATTCTCCGCTTTAGAATCACTAGATCTGACGAGAAAATCGCTGTTATGGCAACAGTTTATTCTATAATTGTGGACGCACCTTTAAAGCTGCCTACACACTGGGGAACATTCGTGACAGAACATGTGTTTCTACTTTTTTTCATTTTTTATACAGATGATGCACACACGAGTCGTGACACGACAACGAAACATCATTTTTGTTCACATGAAATATGGGTGAAAGAAATCAAATTAATTAATTTGTTAATTGTTAGTTTTCCTTATGCTGCTGTTTTTTTTAGTTTTATTTTTTTAGTTATCACATTTTATGTCCCATAATTCTCGCAAATATATTCATTTATAAAATTAATGCGGTTTTCATTATTTATAATTGTCGTCATTCTCATTTTCTCAAATGCGTAATTGCAAAAGCATCAAAAAATATCAAAAAATTTTGTAAACACGAAGGTCAACATGACACAATGCTACACACTAAAAAACTATAGGTAATATTTCCTAAAATTACTATGTTTTACGGCAATTATTCTATAAAAATAGGTTATTTTAATGTTCGAAAAACTACCTACAATTTTAGGTAAATAGACATTTTTTATTGTTGTTTTACCTATTTTAAAATGGGAATTATATCGATGACTTTTAGGCAAATTTGTTATACAAAATACTAAAAACCTCTAAAATTTAAACCTCTAAATCTAAAATTTTGTTATAATAAAACGCAATTTATATTTTTATTGATCCAGACAATTTTGTAATGAAATAAACACATACATTTACATATTAAGGGATTCACGATGGTACATGTGCATATTTGCAATTTGCTATGCAAATTGTAACATATCGTGAGCGTCTTTTTTAAGATCAATTGCATCTTTGCTTTACCTATTGTCTTCAAATGCAATGAAATGTGCAAAAAATTTGAAAATAACACACAAAACAACAACAACGAAAATAATTTTTTCCTAAAAACATCGCGAAATCAAACTAAAAAATCACTAGAAAATAGCTGAAAATGGTAAAATATCGCTAGATTTGACGAGAAAATAGCTAAATTGGCAACAGTGATTTTGTTTCGTCAAAAGTAAAAATAAATCGTATTTTTGAGAAAATTTGTGAATCATAAAAATAATAATAAAATAATAAATAAAAAAAATTTTATGTTAATAAAAAATCACAAACAATTTTGTTATTTAATATCTTATTTTATAATTCAAATATGGCGGCTGATATGTTAAAAACAGATGTTTTGTTTTATTTGCAACTTAGCTTATATGCAAAGTGAATTTTGCTAAAGGTTTTTTTTATTGCAAATGAAGAAAAATAAAGCAAATTGCAAATACATACATTTTGTTGTTGTGTTGATGCAATCGTTGTTTTTTTGCAATCATTTGCAACGTTTGCATCGTTTGCAATACCCATCGTGAGTAACTTATTAACATAATTTTATTTCTGAGTAATGCATACCTTAATATAAAATTATGATCCATTTTTTGAAATTGTAATATTTTATGTCAGTTTAAGTAATTTTAAAGTAATCGCATATTGTGAATTTCTGAATTTTTGTAAAAATGTTAAAATGTCTCTATTACACTGCCTTATAATTGGAAAAATCCCTGAAGCCTGCGGGGCATAACTTTTTGAGTAAAGGATCTAGTTATTCATTACCATTAAAATGATTTCCTTGATATTATTCTTCGGTTGGTGGTAATAAATGTCGTAAAATTCTTTCTGACTACGTTATACCGGTTATTGGTATATCTCCGGGTGCACGTTATTTACAGTCGTGTCAGTCACTCATCATGGAATATATATATATTCGTTCCTTTTACTCCTGCAAGGTGCATAGGGCCTTGGAATTCTCATCATGGAATAGAAATGCATTATTAAAAAAATTTAAATTTGTAACTAAAATAATATTTTACCTTTTTATTCACATTTTTTCTATCATAATTTCATATGATTTTGCAATTAAAATGTTATTAATAAAATGGATTTGTTGTTGCAGAAAAAATATTTTGTGAGTTTACAAAAAGAAAATAATTTAATTGGCATTCTGTATTTCAAAATAATGTCAAAAAATTTTCGAAGAAGATTCCTACTTTCAATAGTAGAAATAGCATTGCCAATAGGTAAAATAGTAAAGTATGAATTACCTATTAGTATAGATAATGACACTATTTTTTTAAATTCAATTCAAAAATAGGCTACCAATGCCAGCTAAGGCCTTCCAGTATTTTTTTGTGTGTATACACATTTCAACATTCGTAAAAATTTGCCATGTGGAATGTTCCCTAGTGTGTAGGCAGCTTAATGACTGCATCTGAAGCATGGCAACTCTTAAAAACATCTGTACGAAAAAAAAACAACCGTATATATATTTAACCCTTAAACGAAAGCCTAAAGTAATAAAAACACGGAGTTTATAACACAGTTTGCTTTAAATATTCCAAATATGGAAACAAATCCAGTTTGGTGTATACTTGGATCTGGAGGACATACAGCCGAAATGTGTATAATACTACATGGATTACTGCAAAAAACTAAAGATCCCAACAATTACAAACCAATGAAGTTTTTAGTAGCAAATACAGACAAAACCTCCAAGGACAAAATACAATTTACCATGGATGAACTGAAACAACCAACAAATGAAGACGACTTTATCTACATACCACGAGCACGTGAGGTAGGCCAGAGTTGGTTTACGACCGTCTTTACATTCCTGTACGCACTGGTGTGGAGTTTTTGGTTGGTTTTCAAAGAAAAACCAAGATTGATATTGTGCAATGGACCGGGTACCTGTGTACCCTTCTGTATAGCAGGATTTCTATCCAAGCTAGCGAGAAGATCAAAAACAATACTTGTTTATGTGGAAAGTTTTTGTCGCGTCAATGAAATATCAATGTCGGGTCGTATTTTACTACCCTATTTGGATGTCATGATAGTACAATGGGAACCTTTAACGAAGATTGAATATTTGGGATGTAAGAAAATTAAATATTTTGGTAATATTTTGTAAACAGAGCTATATTTATTAAACACAAAAAGAAACAAATTCATATTTGAATAATTTTTAAGTAAAACTTAAAACCAAAAACAGTAAAATTAATAAAAAAAAAAATATATGTAATAAATTCAAGCCTCTCATTTTAAACAGCTCAATATCATTTGCTTAAGCAATTATCAAGATGGTCATTCATATGAGATTCTTCCACCTCAAGGGCACAAACAGGACACTGTCGTGTTGTTTTATAAAGATTACGTTGACGATAGAGACGTGTTCTTTCATCTTCAGAAGAAGAATTTAAATCTTGTGTAGCTGTGGTGGTAGTACTACCATTTGAACATCTTATACCCGATCTATTTAGAAATTCTGCTTCATCTTCATCCTCCTCATCCAAACTACTAGCCGAAGCAATTTGTGCTAAATCCGATTCAGAATAGCCAGCACTACGCAAAATATCTATTGTTGATTTTTTGGTAGGACGTGAACGTCTATTAGGTCTAGCCTCCTTCGATGTGGTGGCTAGCTTTTTCATAACTTTTTTCGATGGTAAAATTTTAATAGCAATTCCAGTACAGCCGTTTAAATGTTCTGCTAACTGAGTTCTAGTCATTTTTTCTAGACAAATTGGACATGTAATAATGTCATAACCTGCATCAAACTGATGACGTGATGATGATGGCATACAATCATTTTCTTTCTTGAAATCTTCCATCATTGTATCCTCACCAAAAAATTCGTCGATAATACTAGTATCGGCCAATTCGGCGGCCACGGTAAGATCTATATTATCATCATATTCATCATCGATTAGTTCAATATCATCATCACATAAATTTATAGATTCATCCATAATTTCTTGTTTAATCATAGTTTGCCTTTGATCTAAGGTCATATTTTTATTTATTTTCGGTTTTGTGACATTTTCATCATCATCCTCATCGGAGGAAAGTGTTATAATGTTATTGGGTTGTTCTTGCCACATGATATCATCATCAATAACAGTCCAATCTTTTTTGTTAGATTCCGAAGATGGAGTTTCATCACCAATATATACAACATTATCACCATTAGAAACACGCCTACGTTTAGAATCACCTAAAAGTAATCAATATAGGTAAGATAAAATTAAAATTGTTATGAAAAATATAATTTAGATCCTTTTTTTATCAATTTATCGATAGAATTTTTGTTGTTGCTGTAGCGGAGAAAAAATTATTGAATACCTGTGTTACTTAGCAGGCGAATCTCATGTTAAGTGGGTAAAAAGGCGGGGGAAAAGGGGATACACCGATTTTTTTAAGATTTTGCATATTTCTTCTAAAGCAATTATAGCTAATTGCGTATAAAACAAGGTTGGTTACCGTTATCGTTATAATATCGTTATCGCTAAAATACCGTTTCAATTTGAATACCGTTACCGTTATCGATACCTCTAAAAAAATTCCAAATACCGTTATCGTTACCGATACCGTTATTTTTATGGGTAGTTACCGGTATTTTACCGGTATTTATTATTTTATATAGAAATTACAAATTTTTTTAATTTTAATTTTATAATCTTGAGTTTTTTTTTACAAAAAAAATTTATAGATAATAATATTACTTATTAAAACTACCAGTATTGAATTTATAGCTTAATATCTGTATATTTTCATTACTTAAAATTAAAAATATGCCATGTTTTTACTTGTTTCTATATGTTTTTAACATAATTTTTAATACCGGTACGTACCGGTATTGCTGTTTCGATAACGGTATACCGTTACCGAAACAGTCTTAAATACCGTTGTTATAACCGTTACCTAAACAAACGAAATCCGATACCGTTACCGTTACCCTTACCGTTATTCGTTTCGGTAACCAACCTTGGTATAAAATGAAAGGTATTAAGAAAATATATCGCAGTGTACAATACATGCAAAACCATGTATGATTTTAAATTCTATTATTAAGAACCTATTATCATTTTATATTACAGAAAAATATCACCAATTCGGGTTCACCCCGGAAACGTGCCATTGGCCGATAAAAAAACGTGTTAAGTAATTTTGTTGTTTGTTACTTTACAAGATTATCAGAATCGGAGTGAACCACTTCGCCCAACTTACTTGTAAGTAGAAATTTTCTTTATTCGAAATTTTCATCTATAAACGAATTTTTTTTAATATCTTGTTTTTAAGCAATGGCCCTGCAATTCTCTCAATATTTTTTTTGGGAAAAAATATTATGTGTCTTCGAACAGGAACGAACTCCGACTGGTTAATCAGGGATGGAAAAGTCTCACTCAATCGGTCTCTCATACCAAAAAATGTTAGCTCGCTCTAACATATGTAAAAATGTAAGTAGCTAAAAAAAATAGCTTCCTCTTTGGCTCGTTAAAAAAAATTAAAATTAAATATTAGATATTAGCAGATATAGCCAGAAACTTAAATACAGCATTTCCAATAGCATTTCATAAACTATTAAAAAAAATTTAACTACACAAAGGACCCATATCTTATACCAAAGTATTGTGCTTAGATTGCAAACAAAAATTTTGCATCAATATATTCTTTTGCAGAATGTTATGTAATTTTCTGCACCACACAGCCTTTTTCGCATTGCGTCATTATTTTACAATTTTTTATGTGCGATTTTTTAAATTCATAATCCAAGGAACCATAACTTATACCAAAAATTGGTGGTTAGTTTGCAAAAAAGAAAATTGCGAGAAAAATTTTCAAAAACGAAAAATTTTGCATCTTATATTCGTTTGCAGAATGTTAATCGCTGATTAAGTTTCTTAATTCATTTTCTGGGGGCACAAAGCCTTTTTTCCCAGTCCGCAATTATTTTGGAATTTTTTAACTGCGGTTTATTTTAATTCATAATCCTATAGTCCATATCTTAGGTTGCGTTTACACTTGCATCGAAATCCCGAGATTTCGCTATTCAACACTCTCGAAAAACAATGAAGGAAAGCATATAAACGTTAAATTTTTATAAAATGTATTTATTAGAGCTAACTATGTGTGCTTTTTTAAAATTTGTACATTAATATGCTTTTCTTCATTGTTTTTTCAGAGTGGTGAATAGCGATATCTCGGGATTTCGATGCAAGTGTAAATGCAACCTTACATCAAAGTTTGGTGGTCAGTTTGCAAAAAAAAAAAATTGCGAAAAAAATTGGCTAAAAGGAAAATTTTTGCAACAACATATTCGTTTGCAGAATGTCAATCGCTGATTAGCTCTTTTAATTAATTTTCTGCACCATAAAATAAAGCCTTTTTCGAATTCCGCCGTTATTTTGCACATTTTTAAGTGCGTTTTTTTTTAAATATATAACCAAGGGACTCTAATACCAATTTATACAATAAAGTTTTCTTGTTGATTGCAAAAAAATCGTACTTGTTTACCGAATGTAAATCGCTGATTACGTTTTTTAATTAAATTTTAATACCATAGTCTTTTTTCGCATTCCGCTATTATTTTGCAATTCCTTAAGTGCGTTTTTTGACTGAACTTTACTTTATGAGGCAACCTTCAAAAAAAAAAAAAATATATGACCCCCTCTGGAATTAAAAAAGAAAAAAAATTTTTCTATATGGTGTTAAGGGACCCGCTAGGTGCAAAAAACCGAAACACACCCAAAATGGTAAGTGCGACGGCTCAAATTAAAGGAAAATTTCTCCCGATTTCAAAAATGCATCTGGTTTTATGATCCGTAAAGTGTGGCTCCCACTAGATCCATTTAAGACCCCCGGGAGTCTAAAATAATCACTTAATGTACTAATTATAAAGTATGGGTACTCAAATAAACGGAAATTTTCTTAAGAATTCAAACATGACAACAACGTACCAAAAAATGAAAAATTTTTCGACTGCGGCGCTTGTCCCGCAAAACATAAAAAACCACCAAAATTCATTAAATTTTAATACCAACTTTTACCGAAATAAAGCTTATGTACGCTATGTACCAAAAAATTAAAATTTTCGCCTGCGTCGCTATGTCCCACAATACACAAAATACCCCCAAACATTCATTAAATTTTAATTTTTTCCAAAAAAAAAAACACCAACTTTTACCAACTTATGTGCGCTATGTACCAAAAAATGAAAATTTTTTTGAAAAAATCCCGTGATTTTTTTAAAACTTTTTTCGCTTGCGACGCTGTGTCCTATTATCTACAAAAAAACCCCCTAAAATTCGTAAAATTTTCTATTCTAATTTCCCGAATTCTAATTTCCGGATCTTAAAACAAAATGCAGATTTGGAATCGTGACAAAATTTTCTTTAATTTGAGTCGTCACACGCGCCATTTTGGACGTGTTTCGGTTTTTCGGACCTAGCGGGTCCTGGGGGCCCCCTTAACACCAGTTGCAAAACAAATTTGCAAAACGGAAAATGTTTGCATCAATATATTTGCTTTCAGAATCTAAATCGCTGATTACGTTTTCTAATTAATTTTTATACCATAAAGTTTATAATCTAGGGCAGAGCTGGCAAAACTATGACACGCGTGTTTTGTCGAATATTTTCAAAAAATTTAAAGTTTATTGGAAGACCAGCAAAAAATTCAGTTAAATGTTAACTTTCCCTATGTTTGATTTTACTCTATAATGGTGCAGGAAATCAAAACCTACACTACTCACCGGTAGAGGGCGCTGCAATTTAGTATTACCTGAGCAACTATTTAGTATCAGTTTAGTATCAGCTGAGCCTATACTTAGAAACTCAAAAACTGCTTAAAATAAGGAAAAAACAAGCGCGGAATATATTCAAATGATAAAATTTGAGATATCCGTTTATTTTTTTGCTTTGTTGTTTGTTAATATTTAAATTTAAATAAAAAAAGAAAATAGTCAACTTTCTGAACAAAGTGCCATCTAGTTATAACAATATTTTTATAACTTATTTTTTGGTGATGCCATACCCCTGTAATGGTTAAAATTTTCATTGAGATTGTCAATCGCCTTTAAATTAAAAAGAGTTGAAATTTTTGGTAAAAAAATTCTGGGAAAATTTCTAAAATTCTAGATTAAAAGAAGTTTAAATGTTTCAATGAGAAATGTCTCATAATCGAAGAAATAAAAAGTGCCAGAAAATTGCACAAAAATGGTAAACAACTTGTAATAAAATTGGATTTAAAGAAGTAAGTTCCTTTCAGAAGGAAAATAGGTACTACGAAATGAAAAAAATGCTCAAAAGGAGTTTCATAATGAAATAATCTCCCCAAAGGAAAAAGTAAAATAATCTGCAATGAAATAATGTTAAAATAAATAGTAAAAAGATAATAATTTATTTAATTTATTGTTGGAATTTGAAATTGGGTGTTAATCGCGTTTCGCAGAACCATTTAATCTGAAATGGAAATTTCTCTGTTCAAATCCATAATGTTCGATTTTATTCTTTAATATGCAGATAAAATTCGCGCTATTTATTTTAACCAAATCAAATTTTAGCCTGCGGCACCTTTCTCAACTAGTTTTTACGTACCTAAATATTGTAATTGATGGTGCCGAAAAATTTGACTTTTCCACCAAAAAATGAAATAACTCCCCAAAAAAAAAAATAAAAATGCGGTAATGTCTAAACTATTTTAATTTTCTTTCATTGGGGATTTTTTGATAATGAAATAATCTCAATATTTAAAGATTAAATAAACCCCCAAAAATTATATAACCCTCAAACATTTCTACGTCATTTCTTCAATGTTATTTAATTTTTCCCTTTGGCAATTATTTCGTGGGGGTTATCCGTAGTTAAAAGAAATTGTCCAAATTTTCAAAAAGGGCTTTTAAAAGACAACTAAAATTAAGGTTGCACGCGAGAAACTTTTACAAAAAAAATTATCCGTTTCTGGCACGTAGCGAAAAAAGTCTTGCCACCACTGATCTAGGGAGTATAATGCCCATTTCATAAAACAAATTTTGGTGGTTAGTTGCAAAAAATTTGAAAAAAAAGAAAATTTTGACATTGATATACTCGTTTGCAGAATGTAAATCGCTTACAGACATAATACTTTTAATTAATTTTTTGAACCCCAAAGCTTCGCATACCGCCATTATTTTGCAATTTTTTACGTATTTTTTTTTATTCATAATCTAGGGCTATAATACTGTTGGAATAGTATAATTAGGGTTCCATTCTTGATTTTTATAATAACTAAATTATTATTTTCCAACCCTGGTTACAATCGATGTTTTGAGTCATACAAAGAGCGCACATAATCACCCTGCAAAAATTTGGAAGATATCTTCCAAGATATTAAAGCGATATCTTCTATTTTTCATTTGAATTGAAAATTGTATCTTTTGTCATAATTTTTATGATAATATTGCGGCAATATCACCTTTGTAGCATCTGGAAGATAAAGCAAATTTGTTTGAAATCTCTTGTCATTTTGGAAAAAATTAAAACTAAATTTGTACAAAAAGAACCAAAAGATATATAGGAAATAAACTCGTGAAAAGTCAAGATTAATTGCGAGGGAAAAATCGGCTAAGATAAAATCAAGATAATTTATAACTTGGTCATGTATGCAGATATTCTTTTTCAGGCTTAAATTTAATAATGAAAAAAGTAAATCGTTTATTTTGTACCCGGGAGTTTATTTAGCGATATCACCTTTTTATCTTCCATATGGGTTTTTGCTTTCTTATTGCCTGGAAGTATTGTTTTCGGATAAAAGTTGTTTCCGACGAAGGAAACTTCCAGAATACGAAATTGATATCGCCAGCAATAAATGTTTTCTTCCTGGCGATATGATTGGAGAATCTTCTTCGTATTGTCATGCTTGCTGGGTGATATTGGTTTGAGTATGTTCCTGTTGCAAGGCACATAATAGAATAAATGCTTTCTCAGTAATAGAGTCCCCCAATCTCTTTATTCTGTATACTCTTTGTAGTAATACATACTGAGGCTACTCCAGCCCAACAAAAAGAAAAAAAACTCCTAAAAACGGCTTTGTTTTGACCTTTTGCGATTCATTTTTAGTAATATTTTTTTAGAAATATCAAATTTTCTGTTAACAAAAAAAAAACTAAAATATCGCGAAAGACCAAAATAACGTTTTTTAAAACTTCTCATTAACACATGTCGGGTATAGCTGAAGCAGCGTCGATATCATTAATTTTAATTTTTTTTTTAATTTTGTGGTGTCGATTCTTTAAATCTGAAATTTTCTAAAAAAACTGTAAACTAATTTTAACAATGGCTTTAAACTCACCAGCTGGTTTATCATTGTCTAGTCTCTTTTCTCCAATGTCGGCACTCTTACCAAATCCACTAGTTTTGGAGCTTCCACCACCAAAACGTTTAGCCCAAATATCTCTTATATGTTTACGATCCACCTCTCCTTCAGGACTAGATGGCACAAAAGTATTACCTGCGCCATATGATGAAGACAACAATGGGGTACCATGGCCCCAATCATTTCGGTTAGGAGTTGTTGTTTTAACACCAGATACCGAACGACCAGAATTACCATTACCAGACCCTAAACGATCAAAATCTTTAAAGCTCATAACATTACGCAAATTCCCACCGGGAGGAACAATAGCACCCCGTGAAGACGAGGTACTACGATTACCCGGATTAGAAGAAGGTAAGCTGACATTAAAGGGGTCAGCAGATAATCCGGGATAGGAAGACGGTGGAAATGCCTTGGCTATCGAAGATGTGGTGGATGGTTTATTGGTAGTATTGGTGGTGGTGGCTGATTTAGTTTTAGGATTCATCAACATAGTACCCCCACCATTTGTCTTAACAGGTCCTGGAAGGAGAGATGGGATAGGTTATACGGATGGGGTTTTAGTTTATAGATTTCATAATAGAAAACGCACCTTTAAAGCCATTGTTAAAATTATTAAAACCATTAATGTTGGAGAGAGTTGAAGTTAAACCAGCTTTTGGTATAGCAGTGCTCTTAGTTTGTGGAGTAAAGAACTTACGTAAATCGGTTGAACCAGTAGCTGAAGCAGAGAGTTTCTTATTCTCCTTTGCTTTCCCTTTTGCAGCCTTGCCTGTATTCTTTTTCTCAGGTTCTTTTATCTTCATAAAAGTGCCACCACATGTCTGCATATGCTGTGGCCACCATTGATCATTCGGTCCGGGAGCACGATTTGAAGTTCTCTTAACATAACCAAAGAAAGGCGAACGGTCTTGGCATATACCATTACAACGCCACCAATGTTGTTTATACAACTCAACCTCATCATGGAATGTGTGGTAAACGGTTATGTTTGTACCAGCCACTTTATTAATGACACCCATGATTTTTTTAAAATTTGGACCATGACCACCGTTTCCCTCACGTATATTTAACACGAAGCAATAAGCATGTATCATTTCATGTAACATTGTCTCCACCAAATCTTTTCTTGGTCTCAAAACCAAGAGCGGTTGACTTAGACGGATTGTAATATCCATGCCATAACGATTCTTACGTGAATAACATATGCCAGCACAGCTATACATACGTTTGCTCCATTCCAGGGTAACACATTTTAAACGGCTTTGAAAAAATTTGCTATCAAATTGTCCAAATAATGCGACTATATCTGGGGTAGGATCTAATGTTTCCCACTGTGGATGAACTAGGTTTTGCGTGCGATTCAGAAAATCCTCATCTAAGTTAGAATGTGGATTACTTCGCTTTATCTGTAGGGGTTTTTTGGAGACAGTGAAATTTGTGGATGGTTTCCTAAAATCGACTTCTTCTATATCGCTGTCCCCTTCTCCATCGACGGCATTTAAACGGTTTTGCATTTCCAGTGCGTACAAATAATCAGCATCATGAGACATGTTTGGGTTTTATATATTTAATAGTTTTTCAAGTTTCATATATATATATATTTTATTGATTTAAATTTATCAGAAAATCACAACAAATAATTTTTTACAAGGAATTTGGCGCATTTGCCATCTGTTTATAAATAATTTTATACCACTGTGGAGGGTTGCCGCTAAAAACGATTCTCAATAATTTTGGGGCAGTGTTGCCATTTTTTTCATTATAATATTAGGTCCGTTCCTTTACGTTACCGCGGGAACCCGCGGGTTCCAAACTTACCCAAAAAGCGTTTCCGTACTGGAAAATTGGGTATATGAGAGCATTCAAGAGAGTGCATTTGTATTTCTCTTTTTACCAAAGTTACCCAAACTTTTTCTTCGGGTAACTTTGGTAAATTGTAAAACTAACAACTGATGCAATGATAACCAAAAACAACAATTGAAAAATTAAATTAAACAAATCAGTACCGGTGTTCTGTAACTATGTGAGAAGTTTCTCACATAAAAATTGCAACTCTGCCATATTTAAAACAGAGTGAGTATCATAATGTCAAATTTAGCAAGAGGTATGTAAAAAAAATTTACTTATATTCAGTTTGAAATTTTGTGACTCACCCTGTTTTAAATAGCGTAGACACATCGTAGAGTTGCAATTTTTATGTGAGTAACTTCTCACATAGTTACACAACACCGGTACAGTACGCAAAAGAAATGTGTTATTTATAATAATTAATTGAACAAAATCAATAAGAACTGTTAAGCTGCCTACACACTAGGGAACATGGTTGAGGGAACAAAAAATATCAAAAAATTTTGTAAACACGAAATGCACGCTCTCAACACTCACACACACACAAACGCACTCACACATTCACAAAAAATGTTCTCTTTTTTTAAGTATGTTCCCTAGTGTGTAGGCAGCTTTAAATGCAAATAAATATGTGTGTTTAGTCAATTTTTCAAAATAAAATTCTACGCATTTTCACATTTTTCTTTGAAATGCATTTTTGGGCTCGAAAAGTGGTTTTGTGCGTTCCTTTACTTTTGGGTAATTTTGTCATTTTGTGAGAGGATTTTTTGCTTTTTGCATTTTACCGAACTTTACCGAAAAATTAAAGGAACGCACTTAATAATTATCAGGGTTGGCAGGCAATACCGCTAAAATACCGTTATCGATTCAAAACCTTTTCAACTGACTACCGTTATTCTTAAAATACCGTTACCGAAATAACTGAAATACCGTTACCCCTAAAATACCGTTACAGTTGTTTTCAGTTTTCTGCTTTTGGTAATTGCAAGTGGGTATTGAGTATTTTTCGTATGTTACTTTAAGTTGGTAAATTGGTTTTGTTTTTAATCTCATTTTTTTTTGTAAAAAAAATTGCGGGATTCATCGAAATAACTGGCTACCGTTGTCCTTAAAATACCGTTACCGAAATAACTGAAATATCGCTAACATTAAAATACCGTTACCGAAATAATCAAAATACCGTTGACCTTAAAATACCGTTACCGAAATAACTAAAAAACGTTATCCTTAAAATACCGATACCGAAATAAATGAAATAGCGTTACCCTTAAAATACCGTTACCGAAATAATCTAAAATAGCGTTACCCTTACCGATAACTGCATCATTTCGGTTACCATCCATGAAAATAATCCATGATTATTTTCAACTGAATTTGCGACGAAACATATACACCCAAAAAATCTTTGCAAAGTAATTAGAAACATTTCAACTAATAAAGTTTTTTGGCATTTATATTGCGAAAATTGGAATCATTTTACCAAGTTCTTAGTTTTTTCTACTTAAATTTTGAATAATTTATTCGAAAAAACTTTAATATTTAAAATGCTCCTAATTACTTGGTAACGATTTTGTGTGTAAAAAGAGCTGTAAAACATTAATTTGAGAAATATGTATATCCAGTTTCTTATTTCAAGATTAAAACAAAAAAAAAAAATTCAATACAAATTTTGTGAAAAGGTGACACGGAGGAAATAAGATAAACAGAGAAAATCTGAAGTAGAATGTTTGTATATGTCTGTTTGATCACTTCTGAAATTATTCATATAGAGACAATCTGACAATAAAAATATAAACAATAATACAATTTAATGGAAGATCACTGATGAAGCCTGTCCATAAAAAGGCAGAAACTAGATCTAGTCTGATTTGCAAATTTAATGTGTTTATAACTTTTGAGGAGGGTTTATTCTTCTTAACCTTAAACCTACTAAAACAAATTTAAATACTTTATGCAAATTAGAAAAAATATATCTACATGAAAAAGTAGTATTTTTCTACTTATAAACATTGAAATTACTTGAAATTGTATCAAAAAATGTTTTACGCACAGAGCGAGTTTTAGGTTGCATAAAAGCGCTAAAATGCATCGCTGGTCTACACGACGATCACAAATTATACCAGATATGAATCAGCTGATTTGGGCAATATGGCCGACAGAAAATGAGCAAAACAAAACCCAAAAATTTAAGAAAAACACAAAAGATAAAGCACAATAATCTAAAAAGAGACAGATATATACAAAAAATGCGCAATACAACATGTATGGAGATTTTATATTTGTATCTCCCTCTTGACTTGACTTCAATGTAAACAAAACCATACGGTTCGAGAATACTTTTTTGACAACTGTCATTGGTTTCACATCTGGTATTAATCTGTGACGACGATATTCCACCGTCAGGGTTGCCATAACGCCGATTTTCTCGTCAGATCTAGTGATTTTATTTGCCCCTAGCGGGAAAAATTGTTCTGTAGCTATTAGCCAGTATATTAAGGAACATTGAGTAGGAAAAAAAAATTTCAAAAAATTTTGTATACACGAATTCACGATGTCAACACACAAAATAATGGGCATTTTTTCACGAATATTCCTTAATGTACGGGCCGCTTTAAAAATCGGTTTCGTGTTGAAAAATATTATAAAATTCGCTATTGATATTCTTTTATTATAAAAAACAACTTAAACGATTTTAATAAAAAAACTTTCTAAAAAATGCACATTTCAATAAAATATGGGTATGTAGTTTTTCAACGCACAACGCCCTCTATTGTGTATTTTAAATACTAATATTAATTAAAAGAAAATCGGAATTCATTATTTGAAGCTTCATCGTAACATTTTTCATTATTTAAAAGTTATAACACTTCTTATGAATATTTAATGGCTTTTTTGAGCAAAAACTCCTTTAATTAAGCTGGTTTCACACGACATGTATTTGTCATGTGACCTGTCACTTTAAGGACCCATATGTAATTCTGTATGTCTGTCAAAATGAGCAAATACATAAGGTTTATAATTTTTGCGTTCAAACGTATATGTGTATTTACGCCTGTCATTTGTTGATTTTAACAGCTTTTATAAAATTTATCCAGTTTTTACTTTGGTTTTTTTTGCCGACAGTTTCTTTTTTGTTTTGCCAAAAACAGCTGATTACATTTGGTTTGTCACGTCAAAATAGAACACGCTCTATTTAAAATATTGTCATATGACTTTTGCATATGGGTTTTACACATGCAATGTTTGAAAGGGTTCACACGGCATGTATAAATTTTACAATGTAAAAAGTGACAAGTCATATGACAAATACATGTCGTGTAAAACCAGCTTTACCATTTTTCAACCATTTTTCATATAGCGTTATCGCTAAATTTTTTAACTTTTTGTAAATGTAGTGATTTTCTAGCGATTTTTGGGTCTGATCTAGCCATTTATTTTGAAAATTTGTTGGCAACATTGTCCACCGTGTTGAATATATTTAATCACAGATTGATTTTAGCGATATTAATTTTGTTCATTTTATTTTTTTCGGCTTATTGGGCTGGTTCTGTGTTATCACTTTTTTCTGGAAAGCATATAAGGGAAATTTCCTACTTTAAAATATACGTAATACAAAATTATGTCTGCATTTTTGAAGGCTTCTAGATTAATTGGTTCGGCTGCCCAAACCCGTTTCTTTAGCTCAAAAATTAATGATGTTGTAATTGTTTCGGCTGCCCGTACACCCATGGGTAGTTTCCAATCGCAATTGGCTCCTATGTCTGCAACACAATTGGGTGCTGTGGCCATAGAAGCAGCTGTTCAACGTGCTGGCATTAGCAAGGAAGATGTACAAGAAGTGTACATGGGTAATGTAGTATCTGCTGGCTTAGGTCAAGCGCCTGCCAGACAAGCTGCTGTATTTGCTGGTTTGCCGAAAAATGTCTGTTGCACAACCATTAATAAGGTATGCTCTTCCGGTATGAAATCCGTTATGATCGCTAGTCAATCTCTGATGTTGGGTCAAGCTGAAATTGCTGTTGCCGGTGGTATGGAATCCATGTCGAATGTTCCCTATTACATGAAGAGAGGTCAGACTCCTTATGGCGGTGTCAATCTTATCGATGGTATTGTATTCGATGGTTTATGGGATGTTTATAATAAATTCCATATGGGGAATTGTGCTGAAAATACTGCAAAGAATATGGGTATTACGCGTCAAGAACAAGATGATTTTGCTATTAGTTCTTATAAACGTTCCGCTCAAGCATGGTCTGATAAGGTATTCGATGCAGAAATTGCTCCCGTAAAAATACAACAAAAGCGTAAACCCGAAGTTGTTGTCTCTGAAGATGAAGAATTTAAACGTGTCAATTTTGACAAGTTTGGTAAATTATCTACGGTATTCCAAAAGGAAAATGGCACAGTAACAGCTGGAAATTCGTCGACTTTAAATGATGGTGGTTCTGCAGTTGTTTTAATGACTGCCGACATGGCTTCTAAAATGAATTTAAAACCTTTGGCTCGTATTGTTGCCTTCCAAGATGCTGAAACTGATCCAATTGATTTTCCCATTGCACCCGCTTTAGCCGTTCCTAAACTTTTGGAAAAGGCCGGCATCAGGAAGGAAGATGTTGCTATGTTTGAAATTAATGAAGCCTTTTCATTGGTCGTTTTAGCCAATATTCGTAAAATGAATGTTGATCCCAATAAGGTAAATATTCATGGCGGTGCTGTTTCTTTGGGTCATCCTATTGGTATGTCTGGCAATCGTTTGATTACCCATTTGTCACATGCTTTGAAAACTGGAGAATACGGCTGTGCTTCCATTTGCAATGGTGGTGGTGGTGCCTCCTCAATATTACTGCAAAAATTGTAATTAGTAATTGTATCCTTTAAAAAAAAAACCCAGTTTGCATTTATAAAATTATTTTTTTTTCATATTTTTTCTAAATTCTACAAAATTATGTAATATTCTATTGTTGATAATTTTTTTAAAATAAATTTAAGAATATAAAGTTAATTATTCCATTTCATTTTTTGTTTCTTTCAGGGTTGGCAGGCAATACCGCTAAAATACCGTTATCGTTAAAATACCATTACCGAAATAACTGAAATACTGTTATCCTAATAATACCGTTACCGTTATTTTTAATTTTCTGTTTTTGGTAATTGCACGTGGTTATTAAGTACCTAATTTTGTAAAACACTTGGGTGAAGTGAAGGGAACTTTCAATGTAAATTGTTTTTATAACAAAAACAATTTCTATAGAAATAACGCAACACTTCACCGAAGTGTTTTAGAAAATTACCCCCTAAGTATTTTTCGTACATTAAGTTGGTAAATTGGTTTTGTTTTTAATCTCATTTGTTTTTTGTAAAAAACATTGCGGGATGCATCGAAATAACTGACTACCGTTATCATTAAAATACCGTTACCGAAATAACTCAAATACCTTTAACCTCAAAATACCGTTACCGAAATAATCAAAAAACCGTTATCCGTTACCGAAATAACTAAAAAACCGTTATCCTTAAAATACCAATACCGAAATAAATGAAATAGCGTTATCCTTGTAACACCGTTACCGAATTATTCTAAAATAGCGTTACCCTTACCGATAACCGCATCGTTTCGGTTAGCATCCATGGTTTCTTTTAAATTGTTTTTCAAATTCTACGGGCCGATTTCTCAATGTCGAGTTAAAATTTAGCCTACAGTTAAATTAAAATTTTGTATCAGAAACCATAACAAATGTGTCAGTCCCAGTTAATAGCTAACGGAACATGCAGTAATCGGGCCCTAAGCATTTATAATTATCTTGCTTAAAAGATGACATTTAATTTCTTATATACTTCTACTCATGGTACCCGGGTAGTATAAATGCGACTTAAATAGGCACATGAACAATCTTTTTGTCAATTGCTATCAAAATCGACTTAAATGTTCAACCTATGGCGTCACCAAAAAATAAGTTATAACAACATCGTTATCAATAGGTGGCGCTTTGTTCATTAAACTTACACTTTATTTTTATTCAAAATTTAAATAAAAACAAACAAAAAAGTTTAAAAAAATTAAGAAAATAAAATTTTATTAATCAAACATAATTAGCGCGTGTTTCCTTTTAATTTTGCGCTGTTTTCAACAAGTATTGCTTATGAAATATAAGCTCAGCTGATACTAAACGGATACTAAATGTTGCTCAGCTTAAGCTAAATTTCAGCGCCCCCTACCGGTAAGTAGTGTAAGTTTTGATTTCCTATCTCTATAATTAATGGTCTAAAACTCATTTTTTTGGATGTTCGTAGAGGTAGCTACATATGTATACTCTACGCAAAACGATGATAATATATATTATGTGCGTTCTCGTATGTTACCACGGGTACCCACGGGAACCCAAAACCGCCCAAACAACAATAATTTACACGCAATTTTGAGTACGGGAACGCCTTTGGGCTAGTTTGTGTAACTTCGGTAAAGTACGGGAACAGACATAATATCATGGTTTTGCCCTACATCGTACAATAAGATGTACAATACTCTTGCACAAGATATGGCACAACTGTTTTCTTTTATATAAAAAATGGCACAATATGACAAAATATTACAAAATATTTATATTTCACTTGTCATACTTGCGCAATAAGAATCACATCCGTTTTAATTTTTTACACTATATTGCACAATAGACCGTACCTCAAAAAAAAGTTCGCGTACACCCACGTACACCATCCAAACTAAATTATTTTTGCAAGGAGGTTTTAAAAATTTTTTTATTATATTTTTTCCCGAACGTAGGGGTTGCCATTTTACATTTTTCGATATATCTTTGGCATTTACAGTCGGATCTTAAAGTGTGATACATCGATATTTTTCTCTCGAGGGGACCAATGTTTTACTCTTAGGACCATTGCCCTCAAGTATCCCGTTCTAGTATTTACCTACTATATCTCAGTTGCTACCATCCTAATGTACCAACCTAATGTCAGAAAATTAAAGCTCGCAAAAAATCATTAAACTTTTGCTAAGGAAGTTTTTCGATAAACCCAGCAGATTTTTTTTTATTTTTTTGGTTGCCGATCGTAGGGTTCGCCTTTTAAATTTTTTTTGGATTTTTCCTTTATAATAAAACACTGGTCTCCTCGAGGCAGACAAATCTATATATCACACTTTAAAATCTGACTTTAAATGCCGAAGCTATAACGAAAAATTGAAAAATGCGATCCCTAGGTTCGGCAAAAAAACAAAATTTTTTTTTTGGAATTGCCTTGAAAAAAATACTTTATATTTGAAGGTGTACCGCGCAGTTTTTTTTTTGCCTGTAAGGTAAACCTTCCAATATGACATACACACTGACAATTTTTTTCATCATCCCTACTAAAAAAAATTATATGACTTTTGATATTATATATAATTATATCCGAAAAGTGAGAACAAGTAATTGTATCAAATAAGATCTTATTATGATCATATTAGATTTAATTTGACACAATTAGATCTAATTTGATGGAATAAGATATGGTTTGATACAATTTTATCGGGATTTTGTCCTCATCCAAATGTATCGAATATAATATAATCATAGCCAACTAGATATAATGGTATATAGTTCGATACAATTATACATAATTATATAAGGCATATGTAACTACATAAAGGTCTATATATAATTGGATATTGTAATATGTTGCACTATATATTGTGCAATATATAACAAGATTTCGTAAAATTTTATATAATTATATCTTGGTATATACACTCAGGGAATTATGTAGGTAAAATCAACTGCAAATGACAGTTAAAATAACAGAATTTGCACTTAAAAAGGTGTAGACTACATTTGCAGTTAAATTAACTGCAATATGAAGTTATTTTTAACTGTTAAAAATCAACTGACAAATGTAGTAAAAACAACTACAAATGCAATTGAAACAACATACATGCAAATTATTGTAAAACTGTACAAACAACTGCAAATGTAATTAAAAAACATAAATAAAAATTATTTTAAAAATTATTAATTTAATAAAAAACAAATTTATGTAAACACTCCTAACTTAATTTTATTCTATTTAAAATTGAGAAATCATAATTTACACTAATGTCACTTTCATTTTTCACTAGTAAGATATTGTTGTAGATGTCCGTCTGTGAGGGATGGCGTTGTTTGGCTTCCTGTTTTTCTCCAGGTAGAAAGAGATGAGAATATAAAAGAACTGAAAGAAAATAAATACAATAGTTTTTAATAATCCCGTAAATAAATTTATATTATAAAACTTACCTTATTATTTTAATAACTTAATAAAAAATATATAAACTTTTCCGTATTACGCGTCCTCACTCTTTGGCGTTGTTTTATGACTAAGACAAGAGAAAATTTCTAAACAAGCGCGTCATACACATGATTGCTTCGTGTGTGTACACACACACTTGAAAATATAAGTATTTGTAAAAAAAAATTCAAAATAACTGCATAAAATAAATGTTACTACAATGTGGTAGTTTTTGTAGTTAGTTTGAAAAAATAACTGTCAAAAACATTGAAATATTTTGCTCTAAGTAAATTAACTACAATTGTAGTTAAAATAACTACAACCGCATTACTACACAAATAACTGTCATGTAGTAACTGCAGAACTTTTCTGAGTGTATGTTCCAATATATAATTATACAAAATTTTATATGATAATATATGACTATATCAAAACTTGGGATACCAAAAGTTGTACATTTCAGTGCTCAAATTTGTCAAAAATGTGTCATGGCGGCCTTAGTAAATTGATTAAGACTACCCGTTACCCTGGTTCTAATCATATTGTGAGAAATTTTTTTATTGTTTTAATTATTTCTTTTTATAGATTATATTGCAAACTTTCTCTTCTTTATTTTTTATTTAGTTTCTATGACAGGCCCAGTTTTAAAATCAGAACTAAGAATGATTTACTTATGTAATCTTTAAGATGAAAATCGATCTTACAAAGAAAGACATCCAACGCGGACCGGCAGATCTTAATGGCTTCCGATATGTTGTAGAGGAGAAAAATTTAAAAGACACGTATTTTTTTAGCTGCCCAATCTCATATTTAAGGGTTAAAAAATAGGGTAAAAAATGTCCCAATTTTTGGTTTTTTCGGATTATTTCATATTTGTTCCAAAGTAACTATGGAAATTTTGGTATCGTACGAAAGGTATTTCAGTGGTCTATTTACCGGTGTATAAAATATGCTCAATGATAGTTATTTGTTTATGGCATAACACAAAACACCAAAATTTGAAGTGGTTTTGTATGGTGACGCATACATGGTTAAGGGTCAAATTTACATTAATTAATGCTTATAATATTTAAGTGAGGGGTGTTTCTGACTACTTAATATATGCAATATGGGTATCAAACTTTTTCTTTTTGAGAGTACATTCCTCTTATTTAAAAATAATTTCAAATTTCATAAATTTCAGACATATCTCCTAACAAAAAGTATGGAAAATTGATTTTTTCCCAAATATCTTTTTTGGTTGTTATACAATATGCAATATCTTTCTACATCAATAGGCTACATATAATTGGCAGTTACGTTTAAATTTGCACAAGCACTTGCATATTCGTTATTTCAAATTTATTTTTATCGGGATAAACAATAATTGCATTAAATGAATTAAATGTGCTAAAATCCCAAAACTTATTTGACAAATTGTGAAAAATAATCTGTTGCAGGCATGTCCCTATCCGGATTTCATTCTTGCCTAAGGAAATCGTCAGGGGACTCAATTTCTAGAATTTTTAGAAATCACAAACTCAATGAGAATTTCTTGTTCTCGTCTAGGAGCGTCATTTAACATTTAAGATATCAAAGAAAAAACAAAAACAACAAACAAATTTTACCACACTTTGCTTTGTCATCTTTCAAAATACTACTCTGTTGTTTTGAGAGATCTAGCAATGTAGTGACATCTATTTATGTATAACCAATAAACGAAAATCGTATGTTTTCTATAATTGGCAGTTACATTTTCTTTAAATTTTTTGTATTAAATATTTGTAGAAAAATACTACACTTCTCTAAATACTTATTTTCCATCTTGGACATGGAGAAATAACTGAAATAGAAATGGTAATTTATATTTCACGCTACTGTAAGTAATGCGAACAAGCACCGACCAACTTCGATGACCTTTGGTCAGGAGTTTCAGCGGAATGGGCTAATATTCCACCTCAAGCTATTAAAAATGTCGTGGAAAGCATTCCTTCTCGCATAAAATCTGTTTTAAAGAACAAAGGATTTTCGACAAAATATTAAAGAAAGAATTTGCCGAAAATTTCAAATATGAACAATACTGGATAAAAGCGGTCACAATTTGCAATTATTTTTTTCATTAACTTCTTAATGATATACTCTACTGTATTTAGGTTTTTATTGAAGAAGAATGTTTTAGTTTTATGCTTTAAAAAAAATTTCGAAAAATGTTGAATTAATGTATCCACTTTAGTCCACTACTGTATATCTATATATGGAACAATATATGATCATATATGGTGTATGGCTCAAATTTCATATATTGTTCCATATATGGACATATATGATCATATATGAGCATATATGATCATATAGGAATCCATATCTGATCATATACGATCCCATTTTTACTTGGGTTATTTTAGCTAAAAAACAGGCTCCTTTATAAGAAAAATCTGTTCTTAAAAAAAAATATTCATAAATACAAAAACAAAGATTGTCATGAGTTGATAACTCGTACCTAAAATTAGTTAAGAGCATGCCAAGCGGCTTTCCTATCATATATAACAGGTATGGGCACATAAATGGCTTGAAGGGCCAAATTTGGGATTTCACAATCTTACTGAGGGCCGCACCAATTAATACATTACTCGACAAAAATGAATTTTTTGTACAGCTAAAATCTTTTTTTGAGTATTTTGGTTTCCTAAGCCCGGATCTAAAGCCAAAAAAAGATCCGTTGAATAGCCTTCGAGTTGTGGGTCTGTCTTTTTTTATCCCCTTACCCAGGGAAATACTTTATGAGTTCAAATTGCAGAGAAGTACATCAAAATCTTTTATATTTTTATGACTTTTTATAATTTTGATTAAAATATATTTAAAAATATAGGTACATACTCAATAAATGTTTTTAAAATATGTTTCCCCTCTTAATAGGAATCTGAAGTCAAAAAACTTTACCGAATTAAACTTCAAAAATATAGTTTTCGTTATTTAAAAAAATTTAGTTTAACGTTTACCTTATGGATTTTGATCAATTGTTTCATTTATTGAAATATGTAACATGAATTACATGACAAACGGAATTTTAATACAAAATGTGAAAATATATAATTTTTATAGAAAATCTGAAATGAAATTTAAAACTCAGAGGTCTACATCATTTTCGTATCGAAAATTTATAATAAATATTAACCTCTCTATGCTCCTTGCAGGAGTAAAAGGAACAAATATATATATATATATATATATATATTGCATTAAATTAGGTCCATTCGATTACTGGATAATTTGTACAAATTTGTACAAATTTTTACTGGATGGCGTTCGTTAATACAAATACTCAGTAAACAGAAAGAAAAAAAGATAGAATAAAGTGACAGTTCTATAATGAGAGTTTCTAAGTCTTCTGCTTTTTCTTGCAAATTTTTACTGGATAAAATTTTGCCAGTAAGAATTTGCAAGCAGAAAAAAACATATGATTCGAAAACACATGTTCGTTTATTGAAAACAAAAAAAAAATATTTACAATTATGTTATTTTATGGAAATTCAAAGCAATGAAACTTTCAAAATTAAATATGGGAAATATAAGAAAACCTTCTAAAAAGTTTCTGCTTAAGATTTAACATCAAAAAATATCGTCTTCCATAGCAACCAGCTAAAATTTATTTGTATATTTGGTGTTGTAATCAGCTGTGTCTACAAACTTGCAAATTATTGCAAATTTTCTGTTCGCGTACATGTTTGGGAACATTTTATTTTGAGAGTAAATCTAGTCTTACTCTCTGTAAGTTTGTACTGAGTAATTCTTACTGGACTTGACTGAGAAAAGTTATCGAATGGACCTATTCTTAAATTTTGAAAATATAATCACACGACTGATAACCCAGTCAGAAAATTTGGATACTTTCGTCAGGGGTATGGCATCACCTAAAACAAAAGTTATAACGACATCGTTATCACTAGATGGCACTTTTTTCTTTTTTTATTTAAATTTAAATAATAAATAAAAAAGCAAAACAAAAAAAGGAATTCTCAACTTTTATTATTTGAATATATTTTGCGCTTAATTTTTTTCTTATTTTGCCCAGTTTTCAGCAATTTTCGAGTTTTTAAATATAGGCTCAGCTGATACTAAATAGTTGCTCAGGTGATACTAAATTACAGCGCCCCCTATAATTAATGGTCTCTGACTTTCGTGAGGGTTCTTATTCAGTAAGTCAAAAATTATTCAAACAAAAGACGCACTCTTTTGGATGCACCACTTTCATACAAGTGAAAGTTTAATAATATGTATATTTTGAGCACTTTTCGGATTCATTTTTGGTCTCGCTTGCTGGCTGGGAACTCTAGAAAAATTAAATTATGAAAACTTCATTCAAAAGTTTAATATCACATTAAAAAAATGGGATAAGGCGGAATTATTTGCTGTAACAGCAGGATAAAAATTCAAGGCGGCACAAGCCTTTAAAAAGCGGTATAATCCTGTCAAAAGTGAGATGGATGGTTGGTCAGATTAAGTACACTAATAGAAAACAGCCTGTAAAATGGTTTGCTAAAGCTGCTAAAAATTAGTTAAAAATTACCTTGCATAAAAAACTACTGATATAAACAGATTTTCTTTATATGCACTTAAATGGAAATATGCACTAAAAACCAAAAAATATGCATTAAAGATGCAAAAATAAAGCCTTAAAATCAAAAAATTCATCGATTTTCAAAAATTATATTTATTACTCGAGAGCGTTTGGTTAAAAATTAAATCCAATATAAATGTCTAAGTAGATGACAACTTGATGTTTTCCTTCTAGTAAAGTACCTACTGCGTTTAGGTTGGCAAATTCTTCCTTTTATTTATTTTTCATTAAATCTTTTCAAAAATATTCAATTTATTGAAAAATATGCAATAAAAATCATAAAATATGCAAAAATATCCACTTAAAAGCAAAATATGCATTTATAAAAAAATATGCAAAAACAAATCGATGCCATTTTGTTGCAAATTCTTTGATTCGGAAAATTATCATTTTTGGATTACAGCCTTGAACATTTCCTAAAATGAAAGGTTTTTTTAACACAAAATCATAAAAAATAAGAGACTCATAAATACTTGTACATCATATTGAGCCTTAAAGTATTAAGGTTTAAATAAAAAGAAGGAATTTTGCACTTAATATTCGTATGTAGGAGGCGAAAAAGCTTCAAAAAGCTTGCTGTTTTCTATATTATGTATATTTTTAAATTCTGACTTAAATTTTTTTAATTTAATTTAATTTTTTTTAATTTTGTTTAAAATTTAAAATTATTTTTTTTATTGTTTTAAAATGAATGAGGGGCCGCACGAAATTGGTTGACGGGACGCATGTGGCCTCTGGGGCCGCATTTGCCCATGTTTGATATATAAGTTATTTGACTCCTTTTATCACAAAACATGTATCAAATTCTGAATATATCGTCAGCAAAGGGTTGGCCACATGTGACCATCGGCATGATTTTTTATAGGTTTAAACATTTTTAGAGTGATATTCGGCTTAATTTTCGAAAAAACACATTTATTATCGCTAACATTACACAGAAAAAAGTATCACAAAATTTTAAGTAATTAAAAAAAATTGTTGGCTTTTTACTTAGATATCTAACAATTTTTTTATTAAATGTTTGTAAATTGTATCAAAAATATCAAAAAAAATAGCCTTAGAATTTTTTGAAACAAAAAAAAAAAACAAATCATTTATTTTTTGTTTTCAATTGCTCAAATGTTTGTAAATTGTAACAAAAATTTCAAAAAAGTAGTCTTACTTTATTTTTTTTTTGTCAATACGACAACATAAAGCGAAAAATTGTTTTAATATAACAAACTCGTTGTTGAATTTTCTTTTTTTATTTCTAACAAATACAAACAAGTTACAAAAAAAAAATTATTGTATTTACAAAACACATTGTTAAAAAAAAATTGATTTTATTTTTAACAAATTACAAAAAAGTTACAAAAAGGGATTTGTATATACAAATTCCATTGTTGGAGCCTTTTTAAAAATTTTTTTGTTTGTTTATGCAAAAAAGGTGTTTAACATTACAAACAGAATTTTGTAAATTTTTTCTGTGTATATACCACATATATATTACTCATACGCACCCATGCACAAATTTCCCAAATACGGTACAACTACATTTGTACCATTTCAATGAAAATTTTCTTGAAAACGAATCCGAACACATTTCCAATTTCTTTCTTACCAATACAAAATTATCTGGAAATTTTTTTAAAAATATTTAAAAAATAAAAAAACTAGGGTGTTTTCTGATAAATTGAGTTTTTCATAAAAACATAAAAACTACAAATTCAGAACTTGTTCTGAAAATTTTAATTTTTTTTCATTCAGAAAATAGCACGTGATAAACTATAGATTATGTTTAATTTTAGGCTCTTGACATATTTAAAAAATTTTAACAAATTGTTAACTAAAAACGCTTTTAAATTTTTTAAATTAAGTACGGATTCTATTTCCCGCTACACAGACGTATATATACCGAAAATTTGACACTGATACGACATATGTTTTACAGTAACGGGGCAGTTGGTGTGGAAAGCCATATGCAAAAACGTATATTATTCAATTTATGATGATTCGGTAAAAACGGGGAAAAAAATGTTTTAAATACGATTGCTAATATAAAAGTTTATACACTACTAATCAATTTTTAAATTCGTTGGGCTTTTATTAAAAACGGTTTTAGTTGCTTAACGAACGCTTCTAACAATGCATGCCAAAAAAAAAAAAATTAATAGAGATCTGGCCATCAGTTCTATATGTACATACCCAGGTAGAAAATTACAAAAGGGCCAGCGCTGGCAAAGCACCGAAATGGGTGGTATGAGTGCTTGTTAACAGCGCTTTCCCAACGCCCAAATGATAACACCGTTCCACGGTGGTGCCAATGCTTTACCAAGCCCTGGGAAAGCGCCCATAAACATAAAAATCAAATGTTTTGCCAACGCTCAAATAAAAACATTAAAGTGCTTTCCTGACACCCAAATGATAACACCGATATATTTAATGCTCTGCAAAGTATTGAGATAGTACCAAGAAACATAAAATTCAAGTGTTTTCCCTGCCACCAAATTATGAGCCCTCATCACTGAAGAATTTTAAATTACTCTAAAAATAGACGATTCTTAGAGTTATTGTATTGTGGAGTCAAAAATTATTTAAATATTCACTCTATTGGAGTTTCTTTTTCAAAAACAAAATAATGTTATAGAAAAACAAGTGCTGGGAATTCACCCTTTTAAAGCGTTGGGAAGGCGTCCAAATTTAGTGCTTTGCCAGTACTTCTTTTTGTAAGACCGCGGTCTACTTGCGCTTTGCCAGTGCTTCTTTTTTGTTACCACACATAATTTCCACCTGGGTATATTTCTGGCATGCTGATCACAATGGCGTACATTATATTTCGATCTAAGGTACAGATTTTCCGCGAAAAACTAAATGGAAAACTGCTAACCTTTAAAGGCATTTCGCGGAAAATCTCTACCTTAGATCAAAAAATAAAGTACGAAATTGAAATCAGTATTTCCGAAATATATTGAGTTGATGGTCAGAATTCTATTAATTTTTAAAAGTTAAAATTTTGTCATCCTGCGGAATTATAATTTCTGTTAATTTTAAAATAAGTCTTGCAACCATATACATTTTTTTGATAATAATTCTAACGCAAACACTGCAATCGATATCAAATTTAATAACATAATTGCCAAGAAAAATCCTAAAAGTTGTTTTAAATTAACCATCAATTCATTATTTATATTACTAGCAGCGCCTTTTTGTTTAGATACTTTGTAACCGTAATTTTTCCAAATTCTCCACCTTTCCAAAAGTCCAGCCTGATGACAACGTAATATCAATAGTTAAAACGCTCTATTAAATACGAATGTTTGGTAAAATAAAATCCAATTTGTTGATCGTTAACGTTAATGGGTAAAACTTCTAAAGCATTGCCAATATCCATTTCTGTTGCAGCATAGTAAAAGGCAAAATCTTCAATTGTCATAGCGGCAAAGTTTTCTTTCGGATAACGTTCTAAATAACGTAAAGGATCCATTTCGTTAGTGTTATTCAATGTTATCAACGGTAATGTCTTATCAATTATTTGTGGTACATACAATAGAAATTGTTGTGATAATTCGTTGCATATAGCCGTATAACCAGATGCACTCAAAGTATTTAAGCTGGCAGGAGGACATTTATAAAAATGTGTACGATAAAGATAAAAAAGTAATGATTGATATACTGAACGTAATATAAAAGTGCTTAAAATCCATGTCATAAAACGTATTCTTCGCGATGCTTTTACGGGAGCTCTAATTGTTGGCACTCCTATTAGTATCTCAAACATTTGAAAACAATTTAAAATATTTGTTTTAATATGATGTGAATTTATTACGGCTAGTGTGGCATAACTCAGCAACAACAAATACCACGTATATTTATCAAACGGAAATATTAGTATACCCAGTGATCCATATTGATCATGTTTCCGTAAAACAATGGCCACCAAGGGTAGATAATATGTAACAAAAGTCGGCGTAGCAATTTGATCTCGGGCAGCAGTCCGACGAAAATAACCAAAAGAGATATTTGTTTTACGATCTCGTAACTGTAAAAAATAAAGAAAAAACATTAGGGGTTTTCATATAAACTCGTATTCTACTCGTAAACGGTGTAATCCTGATAATACGAAGAAGATTCTCCTATCATATTGCCAGGAAGAAAACATTTATTGTCAGCAATATCAATTTCGTGTTGCGGAAGTTTCCTCCGTCGGGAACAATACTTGTAGGCAAGACGAAAGCAATGCCCCAGGAAAATAAATCGGCGATATCGCTAATTTATCACCTGGAAGATAAAAAGATGATATCGCCAAATAAACTCCCCGGTACAAAATAAACGATTTATTTTTTCATTATTAAATTTTAGCCTGAAAAAGAATATCTGCATACATAATCCATTTACCAACACATTAATTATCTTGATTTCGTTGTAGCCGATTTTTTCCGCGCACTAAATATTGATTTTTTCCAGGAATTTGTTTTTATGTATCTGTTGGTTGTTTTTGTACAAATTTTGTTTTCATTTTTTCCAAAATGACAAAAAATTTAAAAAAAAACTTCTTTATCTTCCGGATGATAAAAAGGTAATATTGCCGCAATATTATCATAAAAACTTATGACAAAAAACTCAATTTTTGAATTATTTTTTCGAAATATCACCGAATTATCTTCCAAATGATAAAAGGAAGACAATTTTAAAATACTACTATATTATTTTCATTCAAATGAAAGATAGAAGATATCGTTTTAATATTTTCTTGGAAGATATCTTCCAAATGCTTACAGGGATTTAATGTCAAACTCCATACATAAAAAGTATGGTTTTTTATACAAGGTTTGCAAGGAATTTACGAGTTTATGTGAAAACCCCTATTAAATTAATTAAATTTGCTAAAATTCTACACTCAAAAAAAAGTTAGTATAAAAATTTGTAAAACGTCTGGTATATCAAGTGTATTAGTTTTCAGCAATTTTTTTTGCTGAAATTCTGTTTTCAGCTAAAGTTTTAGTTATATTTTTTTTAGCACTAAACCACTTTTGAATTTCTCTACAAATTTTTTGACCTTTTTTTAGTCTACTAATATTCAGCAAAAAGTTTAGTGATTTTAGCAAAGATTTTTTTTCATTTGCAATCGACTAAGCGTTAGCAAAACTTTTGCTGATATTACTATTTTTGGTAAAATCAGCTCGCTGATTTTCAGCAAACACCTTTTGCTGAAATCACGCTCCTGACTAAAAATTTGCTGGCACAGAAACATTTTTTACTGGCTTTTTTTGAGTGGAAAACTTGTCTAAAAATTGTGAATATTACTAACTGTGTTTGTGCGGCAAGCTATCAATGTTATCATACGTGATTCCCATACAAATTTGACATTAACCAACGTTTAGTGTTAATTCTTAACGTTACTAATGTCAAATTTGTATGGGAATGACATAAGCCAACGTTGATAGCTTGCCGCACAAACACAGCTAATATGTCGTAGGCTTGTCCCTATCTGTATTTTAAACTTAATGAGAATTTCTTGTTCTCCTCTACGAGCGTTTTTAAACATTTTAAATATCATCACAATTTGCTTTGTCATCTTTCAAAATAATATTCTGTTTTATTGACAGATCTTGCAATGTAGTGACATGTATTTATGATTTAATTCTTTCTTCTTATACTGCATTTACACTTAACCAAAAATAAGTAGTTTTTGGAAACTACCTGTATTTGCTTGTCAAATTCTATAAAAATTTTTAATCAAAAACTAAAAGTTTTTAAAAACTACAAGTTTTTGGTTGCAGTGTAAAATGGGCTTTAATTTTGATATTGAAGGGTTTCGATATAAAAATGCTAACAAAGAGACTCTTCCAAGCGGAACTCCGATTTGGGTGCAATTCAAATATGTATTAGAGGATTAAAAATTAATGAACACATATTTTTTTGCGGCTCAATTTCATACCTAAGTCAAAGGGGAGAGGGAAAGGGAGGTCAAAATGGCGAAACACCCCCTAGGTTAAATCGAGTGACGTATAAAATATATAAATTTCGTTGCTGAAGTCATATATAGGGAAGAATTTTTGAACGGTCCATACTAAAAATATAAAATTAAAAACAAAATTTATTAAATTGTTTAAAATTATACCCTCAGCGAAGTGTGTAGGTAAAATGAACAAAAATTATTGTAGAAATGTAAAAACTACGGGTTTTTATTAATTATTAATTTAATAAAAACAAATTTATGTAAATACTAGGGATGTGCGCTTAATCGATTAATCACAATTCTGATTAATCAATTAATCGATTATTCATCAATTTTGATTAATCGAAAACATGATTAATCGATTAATCAGTTATTTCGATTATTCAAAATAATGATTAATTGATTAATCATGATTTTGATTAATCAAATTTATGAATAATTGAATAATATCTTGTTTTTCTCCGTTGACAACGCCTTTTAACGGCAGTTCAATATAGAAACATTAAATTTAGGAATGGAGTTGGTCAAGTCTGACCAGTGAGCAAACAATCTTTGTAATTCTCTTTATTTGGAGCTATATAAAGTATCGCCATAAAACAAGGATAAAATTTCCGTATTTTTTTATTTTTTTTAAATTTTTTTCAATATTAATGAAAATTATTCAAATTTTGATTAATCAAAATTCAAATTAATCGATTAATCATAATTCTGATTAATCAAATTTTCAATTAATCAATTAATTGATTTATCAAAGTTCTGATTAATCATACTGTTTGATTAATCGATTAATCGCACATCCCTAGTAAATACTTAATTTTATTCTCGAATAAATTTAAAATTGATAAAACAAAATCTACACTTAATATCCCTTTTATTGTTACTATTGAGATGTTGTTGTGCAGATATCTACTGCATGCGAGGGATGAAATATTGTTTGTTCGGCTTCTTTTTTTTCTACAGGTAGAAAGGTATTAAAGTATTAAAGAGCTGAAAGGAAATTAATACAATATTTTTTAATATTCCCGTTAATTTAAATATTTAATGAAATTATTTTATTATTATTATTTTTAATATTTAATAAAATGTGTAAAACACATATTCATATTCTTTCACTAGAAATTTCTAAACAAGCGCCATATTTTTTTATGTGGTTCGTACACACACACTTGAAAATAGAAGTATTTGTAATAAAATTCAAAACAACTGCATAAAATAAATGTTACTACAATTTAGTTTTTGTAATTTGTTTAAAAAAAATAACTGTCAAAAAATTTAATTGGTATTACTCGATGTCAATGCCAAAAAGTTTCGTTACAATTCAATGCCACTGAATTTTTTTCAATTGCCATTGATTAAACCATTGGTAATTAAATATACATCAATGCCTCAAAGCAAGAAAGAAGCAATGTACACTCATAAAAAAGCCCGTACAAACAGTTGAAAATTCTGCTAAAATAACAGAAAATAGTACCTACCTGTATTTGCGCCAGCAGAAATTTTAATGATGTTGAGAATTATGGTCTGCTAAATTTTAGCTAAAAAAGTTAGTTCAAATACAGTAATTTGGAAGAAATGCTATTTAATTGAAATGAAAATTACTCAGTTAAAATTAGCACATGTTTTCTGCTAAATATTAGTAGATTAAAAAAAGGTAAAAAATTCAATTAACATTAACAAATTTTGAAGAATGTTCGTTTAATAGAAATAAAAGTCCGTCAGTTGAAATCTACAAACATGCTGCTGAAATTACAATCACTTTTTATTATTGATTGAATAAAAACAAATTAATTTCAATATTTTTAATTTTATTTTCGAATGCATGCAATCTAAAAACACTATTTGCACTAAATACACTTTTATTTTCTTGCCAATATGTTTACCAGCGGAAAGTGTATTGTTTGTTTCCTTTTTTATCCTCTACACTTATAAAAAAAGTTAGTACAAAAGTCTGTTAAACGCGTTCTGCCTCAGATGAACTGATCTTTCTGTAATTTTGTCTTAAAATTTAGGATTGAGCTAATATTTTTGTAAATCCCATTTAGCATAACAATTACTTTCATCCGTATTTGAACTAACTTTGCATCCTAATTTTTAGTAATTTATGTTTCTTAATTTTACAAATTTTTCAACTAATTTAAACCACAATTATTTCCTAAAGTTTATATTTTTGTGTCTCTGCTATCAATATCACATAGAGATGGCGCTATATTTTCATAATTTTTTTATTGTATTATCACTAGTGTTTTTCTTTTCCCGGACTTTTTCATTTCCCGGGACAGCGGGATTTTTTTCGGAATTTCCCGGGATCCCGGGAATTCCCGCTCCTTAGAAAATATATAAATTCGACATATAATGTACTTGAAAAACTACTTTTTGGTTAAACACCGTTCGACAAAATTTCTCTTTTGGTTCTATCCATGAGAAAATGTTCTGAAAGGAGGGCTAAATATCCATGTCTTCCACTTTTTCCAGGTCAATTCTTTTAGCAATTTAAATCGTGAATTAGTATTTATGTAATATATTTATATGGAAGGCCGTCCTAATTAAAAAAAACTCTTAGTTATATATTAACTAAATATTAATTTCGCGGTTTAAGCTGTTAAACGAATTGATATAGAAAAGTGAAAGACACGGTTATATTATTTTGATCGCTTTTTTCAGGGTATATTGGAATTGTTAATAGGTGCAAACTTGTGTCGGACCAGTTTTATAGTCAGAACTAAAATCAATTTTTTGCTTAAAAATTTCTTATACATGAAATCCAAAAATTTCTATTTCTAGATATTTTGTTTTTTTCTATGCAGATTTTCAGAAGGATCCGTCTAGAATTAGTTTTATAAAAAAGTTTAAAAGTGAGCATTTTTCACAGAAATTTTTAGGCAAATTCGCGTAAATTGTTTTATAAAAGTAGACACTAAAATATTAAATAGTTTCATAACTTTAATTAGTTTTCTTGAATAGAAATTTTTTATGCCACAACTCCTTAAAAACAAATTATTTAATTTTCATATTTAGTTGCATTTTAAATTAGCATATAAAAAATTCAAAATAATTTGAAAAAGCAGCTGATGTATTTATTATTTTAAAAATTAATAATATTTAAAAAATATATTTAAAATAAAGGAATAGCAATTGAACTTTAAATGAAATTATTTGAAGTAAAAGAAACTCAAAATACTTATGTTAATTGAAAATACGAAAAAATTACTATCTTTTAACTTTAATCCCTAGTTTATTGGAGGTATTTGGAACTGAAATAATGATGTTGAAATGTTGTATAAGGCTGGTTTGCGCTATAAGATTTTCGGTACGATTTTACTTCAGTACACGTGCAAAAGATATAGGCAAGGTTGCAAAATCTTTCCGAGAATCTTGTAGTTTAAAACAGCCTATATAAATATTGCTTTATTTGAACAAATATCATCATCTTAAAGAAGAAAAAAAAACCCGAAGGACAAGTATTTTAGTTTGTAAATTTGGTAATTGCTAATATAATATTTTTCGGTTTAACTAAACCAAATTCAATTGGCATCCAAAAAAAATTTGGCTTAATTTAGTTTATTAAATTTTAAACCGTATTTTTTAATTTTAAATATTCTTTATTTAAATTAATTTAAAAAAATCAATGCTTTAAATTTAAATAAAGCTTCTAAAATTGCAATAAAACTAGCTAAAACTACTGTAAAAGACTAAAAAAAAATTCCGGGAAATCCCGCATAAAATTCCCGGGATTGCGGGATTCAAAAAAGGGAATTCCCGGGACATAAACCCTAATTGTCACTAAATGGCTTATATTTCGGCAACTAAGCGAGATTGAGCAAAATGGACAAAAATTCGATACTATGAACTTATCAATCATTATAAGGGCCTGTCTCGGGAGAGATCCATAGAGCCCAAAAACCAAGATTGTAAGCGACATTTTAGCAGAAATGTTCAGTTAAATCAGGTAATGTTTCTGTTGAATTTAGCTCAAATTTCTTAGCTAACTAGAATTGTAAATTTTGCATACCATAATTCTCAACTTCATTGAAAATTCTGCTGGCGCAAATACAGGTACTATTTCCTGTTATTTTAGCAGAATATTGAATTATTTGTATGTCCTTTTTTATGAGTGTACACTCAAAAAAATAAGTTAGTAGAAAAATTAGTAAAACGTCTTGTATATCAAGTGTACTAGTTTTCAGCAATTTTTTTGCTAAAATTCCGTTTTCAGCAAAAATTTTAGTTATATTTTTTTAGCACTAAACTAATTTTGAACTAATGTTTTACTAATTTATTTTGCTACAAAAATTGTGCTGATAACAGCATTCATAGTGTGGACGACAACCAGATAGACTAGATGTAGATGTCGCAGCTTGTCTGGAAACGGAAATGACAAAAAAAGGAAAACAACTCTACACATATTCTATATTTAAATTTTCAGCAAATAAATTAACTAAAGTAAAATTTCGCTACAAGTTTTTTGAGTTTTTTTTCAGTCTACTAATATTTAGCAAAAAGTTTAGTGATTTTAGCAAGTATTTTTTTCATTTGCAGTCGACTAAGTGTTAGCAAAACTTTTGCTGAAGATTACTATTTTTTTTTGGTAAAAATCAGCTCGCTGATTTTCAGCAAACCTTTTGCTGAAATTACCAACTTTTTTGCAAGCACGCTCCTGACTAAAAAGTTGCTGACACAGCAACATTTTTTGCTGACTTTACTGACTTTTTTTTTTGAGTGTACCTGCAGGTAAAATTTACACAAAAAAAAATTAGTAAAATCAGAAAAAGTTGTTAATTTAAACAAAAGGTGTTTGCTGAAAATAAGCGAGCTGATTTTTACCAAAAAATAGTAATCTCAGCAGAAGTTTTGCTAACACTTACGGTGGGTCTCATACTGTAGGTTTAACTTTAACTTAACTAAAAACAAAATAAAATGTCAAAAAAATATACACAAAATAACAATACATTTTTGGGTTAACTATTAACCTAAGTTTAAACCTGCTGTATAAGACCCACCGTTGGTCGATTGCAAATGAAAAAATCCTTGCTAAAATCACTAAACTTTTTGCTGAACGTTAGTAGACTGAAAAAACTCAAAAAAATTTGTATAGAAATTTTATTTTAGTTAATTTATTTGCTAAAAATTTAAATATATAAAATGTGTAGAGTTGTTCTTTTTTTGGTTTTTTATTTGGTCGCGTGCTACAGGTCGCAGATATAAAGATATATTTAATTAAAATGGGATACATATCAGAGAACTCCAAATCAACTTTTTTCTTGATTTAATCATACACTAAAATTCTTATTCACATTTTATCACTCAACAATATTCAATGTTGAATAAAATCACTATCATGCAGCTGAACGCGTAGTTCGGATCAGTTTGAGTCGTCTGTCGAACATGTTTTATTCACATTTAATCGCTCAAAGAAACTCACTGTTGAATAAAATCATACTGTTGAATAAAATCAAACTGATCGAACATTTGAACTCACATGAATAAATCAAAGTATTAGGCCCCCACACATTTGCAATATAATGGCACAGTATTTTTCTCGTTTTGCCACACACCATACAATAAATTGCAATATATGTATATGTAACAAAAGATCGCAACAATATTTAATGCAACAACAATATTTAACATAAACAGAGCAAAATTAAAATTGCACAGTGTTGCCAATAGATTACGCAATATTTCAAGTTGTCCAATAAAAATCAAAAGTGTTTTGATTCCGTACATAATATTGCTCAACCTTCAATTTAATACATACACGGTCAATATGCTTGCACCATTTGGAAAGTTGTACCATAATATTGCAAATGTATGGTCCGCTTTAGTTGTTTTATAAAAAAAAAAAAATAAAACCTTATTGTTTTTAAATGGGAATGTGTATGTGTGTTATTGTATGCCATGTTATTTTAGTATTTTTAAAAAATTTCAGTTTTATATTTTCCCAGCCAAAGTCGCCAGAGTTGCCACTTCATTACTGGCCTTTTAAAAAAAAAGGCAAAATCGGCTGCCACTGTACAGCCTTCATTAATTAGCGGAAAATAAAAATGTAAAGTGATTCTCAATCCCAGATAAATTCTCTTATCGTGGCCCGATTTTTATTTAAACAATTTTTTTTAACAAAGTTGCCACACAAACTTAAAAATTCCAAAAAAGGCAAAAAAAAAACAGATTTGCTAGGGGATATAAAATTTATTTGACAAAAATTCAAAAAATGGCCACGATAAGGACTAGAGTTTTTTGTTGCCTACGCAAGAAAAAAACCCGGATCGAAATCGGTTAACCCGCCTTTGCTGTACAGTGGCAGCCGATTTTGAACTCAGGGTTGTGGAAAAACGCGTTTAAAGTTTAAAATTAATTTTACGATAAGATATGAATAAAATTTATATCTCGCAGTTTTCTACATGTGCACCAAATTTAGGAAGAATCGGATAAAGAGTATTTTATATATTAACCCAAATATTCTTAAAAACGATGGTAGAGAATTTATTAGAATTCATTTCGGTAAAAAAATTTTATTTCGTACATTTTATAATTTGTTTTTTATTTTTTATATACATTGATTACTTTTATGGCTTATAAAAAGCCATCAGTACCTGCCTCATATACATAACGTGCCTTCGCCCACCATCGATGAATGGTCCTTGGATTTTCTTTAAAGACTGCGTTCAATTCTTGCATCTTTGGATGTAGTTTTTTTCCTTTTATTTTGCAGTATTATGCGAAATAAGATTTATAATAAAGACAATGAAAACTACACCAAAAAAATTCCTCAGTTACTGCCCAGTAGCAAATGGTCTAACTAGTTCTAAAAAGTACTAGGTTTTTGACTAGTAACTATTAAACTAGTTCTCAAAGTAACCATTTTGAACCAGTGACTGTAAAACAGATTAACTAAATTAAAATGCGAGATTTGAAATTCTCATTTTATTTACATTTGTATTTAATAAAACATCAGAGCTTGCAAATAAACACTCAAATTTTTTTTACTGTGTATCGATTTGAGGTGCAAATCAATTGGTACAGTTCTGGTACCAAAGAGTCACTCCGGGACTAGTTTGGTAAATTTCTCATAAGTACCCCAGCAAAATCTTTCATTACCAAATAAGTGGTTATATAATAGAAATTCATAGCTCCACACAACTTATTTTTTGGTGTCTAAACTCATTATTTTTGTTTGGCGTGGTCGTTTTTATAAGTAGTCACGCTTACACACTCGCTTACGAAAAAATGAGAAATAAGTATTTATGAGATTTTGAATAATAAGTGGTTACACACATGCTTACAAAAAGTTGAATTATATGTGGTTATCCCATTGCTTACTTGATTCTTCAAAATAAGGAGTTAAGCAAATACTATTAGCTTAAGGAAATACATTCAGAAAAATTCAAGTTTTCTCCAGTGTGTAATTTTAGGACTCGTCATAAAAATTTAAACATAAAACATATAATAAATAAAAATGTATAAAATTTAACTGTGTAAAAAGTACTTATTTAAACTATTACGAGTAAGCCATTATTTTATATTTAGAAACAATGAATACAATAGGCCGTTATTAGGAAGTCATTATTTTATATAATAAAATAATGCAAAAGGTAATGATATATCATTTTTGGTAATGCAGATAGTAATGAGGTGTCATTACCAATATTTTGCTGGGACCAGTACAGCTCCCTGTTTTTGGAAATTCTAGTTTTGTTTACATTTGTTATTAATAATATAGTCCGGGTTTGCGAATAAACACTAAAATTTTTTATTGTGATTAGAAATCATAAACACTAAATATTTTAGATTTCTTTTGGTAAATGGACCTAATTATCTCAGTAAGGAAATTATCGGTCTAATCTAGGTTTCATCAAACAAAAAGGCTTTGTTTTTTATCTATATAATTTATGTCTTTACTATCTGCAACAGTACTATTTCCAAAGAGTCACTTCGGAACTGGTTCCATAAGCGTCACATTAGTAAAAATTTTGCTCCCTATTTTTCGTCCCTAAATTGTAATTTTCAAACTAGTTATACAACTAGTACCAAAGCGGGAGTTTGGCGACAATTGTCCCCATCCCTATGACATCTGCATGTTAAATTCTACAGTTGGTTGTATGGAGAGGCGGTAGAACCCGTACTAGGTGCCTGGTTTAAATAATCTAGTACATAACTGGTTCAGAACTAGTACTTTTGGCTACTTCAACTGAGTCTCAGGTGAAATACCCCTTACTGAGCCTCAGTTGTTTAAATTAAAAATAACCAATTTTTCTAAATGAAAAATTAACTGAGATCTCAGTTGCTGGCAACCTAACTGTTAGTTAAAATAAATATAGAATTTTAGTAATAAACAACCAAAAGCCACCAAAAATAATAAAAAATTCCAGTAATTTTAAAATATTTATTTTATTGTAGGAAGAATTTAAATAAAACTGAATTGGTTTTGTAATTTTTGGTTATTGCCAGACGCCAATCGGTTCAATTTTTGGTCCACCACATGCACAATTTCTGTGAGATTCTTTTTATATTTAAAAAAAATTAAAACTTTTGTTATACACATACATTTAAATTACAGCGTAAAAATAAGTTTTTACCTTTTTTTTTGGAATATCCTTTTCAATTTTCAAATTTATTATTGGAAAATTTAGATGATATTGTCCGTAAGGCCAAATATGCGTTTTTGTTTTAAATCTCAAGTGAAAATTAAATGAACTTCAAATTTGTTTTCTTTTAATTTTCACAATTGTTTGACAACTTCAAATTCAATTATTTGTAAATACAGGGTAACAGAAAATAATTGTATTTAACCAATCTCAGTTAATTTCTTTTTTTTCGGTTTTAACTGAGAAATTCTCTAACTGAGTAACTAAAAAATTTTATCGGTGTAGTACACTTGATACACAATATGTTTTACTAATTTTTCTACTAACTTGTTTTTTTTGAGTGCACTTAAAATTAGACACAATCAAAATTTCATACACTCACAATATTTTATCCTTAAAAACGACCTAAAATACATATTAAATTAATTGAAAATACAATTAAAAAAAGGACTACTGATTTTTCATTATATTCAAACCATTTTGCTATTTATTTTCAAACATTGTTTAAACAATCCATAAAAGAAATAAAAATAATTGAAAAGTCTATTAAAACAATCATCAATTTTTAACTGACAAAACGTAAAAAAAACGAATTTGTGGTTTGTTTTTTCATATTTTTATTGGCTATGTTTGTGTGTATGAGTAAAGAATTTATTGTAATTTGAATTGAAATAATCTTGTATATAAACAAACTATTTTAACAAAAAAGAAAACCGAAAATAATTGAATTTTTTGTTTTAAAACGGAAAAATACGAAATTATTTAAATTACTTTTTTCTAAAAATAGAATATTTGACTGAAAATAACAACTCCTACAGACGATACATATTTTTTTCTAGTTTGTTTTTTATTGATTAATAAAAAAGTTAAACAATATGTTTAATGTATTTTAATTAAGTCTTCAATTGAAAAAAAAAACTTTACATATTACTTTTTAATAAACCTCAATCGGTTATGGAAAATATGTTGTGAGTGTACTAATTTTTTACCGATTTTTACCCATTAAAATTTCGGATCCAATTGTTAGTTGACTTTCAACCAGACGGGTGTGGGGTTTACCCGCTAAATTTGTTATGATGTTTTCCGGTTTGTGGATCCAATAACTTTAGTATACAGTTAAAACTTGTTGAAAAAAGTTAAGCTGCAATTACAGTTGTTTTTCTATAGAAAAATAGTACAAAACGAGAGCTATGAAAGTTATTTCAGAAAACAACTAAAAAGTACTGTAATTTCGTAACAGTTGTTTAAAGCAGTTATTCTTCATATCATAAGAAACAACTACCAAAACAGTATTTATTCAGTAAAAAGTTATGTTTGTTAGTCATTTAAAAATTAAAAAAATTCACTGATTTTTTTAAATTCTTATTAATTTTATATTTCTTAAATATTATTGATAATTGATATATTGTGTTCCCAATGCATAAAAACGTAATAACTGGAGAACGCCTTGGATTTTTTACTTCAAATTTCAAGTGCGATGAAGTAATTACATATTTTATTATAATCGAAAGAAAAATTAAATTATTATTTTTTTGTTAAAATATAGTTTTATAATATGAAAAAAAATTAGCAGCAGTTTTCACCTATTCTGTCAGTTGTTTTAAAATTTTTGTAGTAAAGATTTTTCAATTAATTTTACAACGTTGTTAGTTATTTTCAACAGTTAAAAATATCTACATAGGTATTTAGTTATTTTAAAGGTAAATACCTTTGTCGCCTGTTTAACTGCATATACCTTTGTATTAACTGTCATTTCCAGTAGATTCTACCGACAAACTATTTTGAGTGCATATATTTTTAAACTCTCAAAGTGCTTAAAATGCACTGTACTCTGGTTGGAAACTGAAGATGTAATCCAAGAATTTTTAAATTATTTTCCCGTCTTCAGTCTGTTAATACATATCAGTTGAATGATATTATTTACATTACCTTTATCGGGACGCCCTAATTTACATATATTCATTTGCGCTGCATACGAACTACTTTATTTATGAATGAATTTTGACTAAATGTTTTTTTGTTTAGATATACTCTGCACCTCATAGGACCTTCAATGTGTGACATAAATGCCCTTGGTAATTATATAAATGACGTTAATGGTGGGAACGGCCTGAAACAGAACGTTTAATTTTCCAGTTCTTTTTTTATAAAAAAAAAAAATACTAAAAACTCTGAATAAAATTCCAAGTCACTTCAATTTTTAATTTTCCCATTCTTTTTTTTATAAAAAAATATCATACTTAAAATTCTGAATAAAATTCCAAGTCACTTTAGTCACATTGTATGTGTTGTTGAACTTGCCACTATATAAAAGGTATTGGGGTATCATAGTGTTGATACCAACTTACTTTCTGCATTATTTTAAAACATACAATAATGAGTTACTTTTTCCAATATTTTATTATTATTTCAAATATAAGATTATGTTGTAGAGTTTTTGTTAGTTTTCATGAAAATCTATTTTTCTCAACATTTTTTCAACTCTAGTAATATACATATATGGGTCATTCCATCTCAAATCGACCAATGGTTGGCCTCTACACCTTTCGATTTAGATGAATTTTGGTCAGAACTTTAATTTCATCATATAAAGAAGTTTTGCCAAAGGAAAAAAATTACAAATTTCTTTTTCGAAAATTATGCAATATTTAAAATTTTAAAAATGTCATAATTTTTCTAATTTTTTGCTTTGTTACGAGGTTATTTTTTTAATATCTCGAAAACTATAATAGCAACAAAAATGGTTCTTAGCTCGTTTTAAAGAGGATATTTAGCCGTATTAAAAAAAATATTGAAAAATAAAAAAATTAAAAATTTTCAATTTTAAAATTTCAAAAATCCAAAAACTCAAAAAACTATTTTTTTTTCTCAATTTTTTTTTAAATGAAACCTCTAACTGATATCAAAAGATCCTGAAATTTTCAAGATATTTTTTTATCATCGTTTTTTTTTAAAAAAGATATGAATTTTTTAATTTTTTTATTCTCTTTTTTTAAGTTGAATCTTAATACAATAAAATTATACAAATGTCCAATTTTGAAATTTTGAGCAATAAACAACAAACTGAAGGCTTTAGAAGCACAGAAAAATTTTAAATCGAAATTACGCTTTTATTTTTCTGGTTATAGTTGAAAAACAAATAAGCTAAGAAATGGCACATACACATACACAGACACACACATGTATACATAAATGGAAGAGTGTGCCATTTCTTACCTTATTTGTTTTTCAACTATAACCAGAAAAATAAAAGCGTAATTTCGATTTAAAATTTTTTCTGTGCTTCTAAAGCCTTCAATTTGTTGTTTATTGCTCAAAATTTCAAAATTGGATATTTGTTTAATTTTATTGTATCCATCCTTTTGGCTTTAATTTGTATCGAAAATAAGCTCTATGTCGTATAAGCAGTGAAGCATCTTTTTGAAAAAAATGGTTCCAGAAAAATTCAGTTATGTTTAAAAAACACATACAATGTAACTAAAGCTTTACCCCTAAATTCATAAACGCTTTGTAAAATTATAGGAGGTTTATTGAACAAATTTTGTATGAAAACGAGTAAAAAGGTTAAAGTCGGGAATGCCGACTATACAATACCCTACACCAGTCTGGTTAAAAGCCAACTAATGTTTGGATCTGAAATTCGAATGGGTTAAAATGGGACTTGTGTCAAAATTTTTTATAATGTGAGTCAGCGAACCAAATTTCATTAAAATATCTTAATATTTGCGACCTGCAGTTTGTAACCAAGCCTATTTTGGGGGGACCCTTATATGGGCACTAGGTCTAAACATGGTCCAGTGTTAACCAAAATCAATAGGCTTCGTCCTTGGGCTGATATAAATCGGTGTACCAAATTTCATCAAAATATCTTAATATTTGCGACCTGCAGCGTATAAAAAATATAATTTTGGGGGAACCCTTATATGGGCACTAGGTCTAAACATGGACCGGTGTTAACCAAAATCAATAGGCTTCGTCCTTGGGCTGATATAGGTCGGTGTACCAAATTTCATCAAAATATCTTAATTTTTGCGACCTGCAGCGTATAAACAATATAATTTTGGTAGGACCCTTATATGGGCACTAGGTCTAAACATTGACTGATGTTCGCCAAAATTAATAGGCTTCGTCCTTGGGTCAACATAGGTCTGTGTACCAAATTTCATCAAAATATCTTAATATTTGCGACCTGCAGCGTATAAACAATATAATTTTGGGGGGGGGGGCCTTTATATGGGCACTAGGTCTAAACATGAACCGGTGTTAACCCAAATCAATAGGCTTCGTCCTTGGGCTGATATAAATCGGTGTACCAAATTTCATCAAAATATCTTAATATTTGCGACCTGCAGCTTATAAACAATATAATTTTGGAGGGACCCTTATATGGGCACTAGGTCTAAACATGGACCGGTGGTAACCAAACTCAATATGCTTCGGCCTTGGGCTGACATAGGTCGGTGTACCAAATTTCATCAAAATATCTTAATATTTGCGACCTGCAGCGTATAAACAATATAATTTTGGTAGGACCCTTCTATGGGCACTAGGTCTAAACATGGACCGATGTTCACCAAAATCAATAGGCTTCGTCCTTGGGCCAACATAGGTCTGCGTACCAAATTTCATCAAAATATCTTAATATTTGCGACCTGCAGCATATAAACAATATAATTTTGGGGGGACCCTTATATGGGCACTAGGTCTAAACATGGACCGACTTTAACCAAAATCAATAGGCTTCGTCCTTGGGCCGAGATAAGTCGGTGTACTAAGTTTCATCAAAATATTTTAATATTTGCGACCTGTAGAGTGCGCACAAAAATGCATGGACAGACAGACAGACGGACGGACGGACAGACAGACGGACATCGTTAAATCGAAATAAACAAAAATTCTGAGTCGATCGGTATACTATAAGGTGGGTCTGGGACCAATATTTTTTGGTGTTACAAATATCAGCACAAACTTATAATACCCTGACCACATAGTGGAGTAGGGTATAATGACGTTTTGTAAACCTGCTATAACTTTACAAAGCATTTATGAATTGAGGGGTTAGAGTTTAATAGGCGATAATTTTGAAACTACGTGGAGTTTCGTTTAGAAATTTTATTATAATATTTTTAGGAGATGTAAGTACTACCGATTTCTGGGAAAAAAATCAAAATATTAAAGGTATTAATTCAGGCGTTCCCCTTAACGAACAATTTATGTGTAGCCTAATATATTATTTACTTACATTTTCTAATGGTCCTTTAGATGCAGTCAGATCTGTTGAAATTTCTAATAACTCAACATCAATGGTAAAATTCATATTTCGACTTAAAGCCTCCATCATCATCATTTCAAAACCCACTATTTTATGTTTTGATTGTGTAGAATTCGGTTTGTATATAATAAACGGTGGTGTTTCCCAAGTATTCAATTTTACAGGACACAAATGAAAATTTTTTAATTTATCTGGAAACATTACACTGTTAACAAATCGATCACCAATAAATTGATTAATCATCACTGGATGAGTTTGAAAACATTTTCCATCTTGAAAAGGGAAGTAGGTATAGATGTTAACACCACCCAAGTTATTTTCTATCATAATATTACAATGTAACCAATAGTTGTTAAGACAATATCTAAAAATCTTGTCCATTTCCATCGACACTTCATCATCATCAGTTATTTGTAGGAAAATAAAATAGTACTCAATACTATCATATAGACTATTGTATTCTGCAATATTAGTTTTTTCTAAACTTTCAAAGGAGTCCACCATAATCATATTACAATAACGTTTTCCTGGTAAATATTGTTGCTTCTGTTTTTTATCCAATACCACCAAGTTGAGAGCCATAAATCCCAATGTAGTAAACAATTTGCCCATTATATCACTAAGCCGAACTTCCTCTTTATTTTCATTAGAAGATATTGTTATCACAAAAGTATTGGTGATGTTAATGAACACATTTTCTATAACAAATCGTAATGCATTAACCACAAGTATATTTAAATTTTCAGCTTGTATTATTGTATCGATTTTATGCGAGTATGCATTTGGAAATGTAGTTTCGTTCATGTTTTAATAGGATATTGAAAAATTTTTATTAACGTTATCCTTAAATAGTAAAAATTGCGTGTGAATAACGAGTAAACAAGTGGTAAACAAGTTTTGTATAAACTAATTACAATTTGTATTTTTGCACTGTCTGCATCAGAGTTTCTGAGGAGTATTTACACAGCGGATTCTGAATGATTCTAAATAAAATCAACAGGCTTTGTCCAAGAGCCCACATGAATCAGTGTACCAAATTGCATTATGATATCTTAATATTTGCGACATGCAGTGCGAACAAGCGAATTTTGGGAGGACCTAGTATATATGGGCACTAAACATTGATCGAGTGTAAAAGCAATAGGCTTCGTCATTGGGCGGATAAAAGTTAGCGTACAAAATTTCATCAAAATATCGTAATATTTGCGACCCGTAGCGTGCGCAAATATTACGTTTTGTTAAAGCGAAACAAAAAGTGATTAAGAGGCATTCGGTATACCATAAAGTGGACCTAGGTGTAATATTTTTTGGTGTTACAAACATCTGCACAAACTTATTACATCCTGTCTACGTAGCGGTGTAGGGTATAAAAAAGTGTAATGCGAGAGTAACTCAACATGCAGAGTAGGAGCTGTGAATTTGAAATTTGGGATATACATAAGTTTCTCCTTATGAGTAGAAATCCTATAAAGCAGGCTACTTGGCTAGAAACCTAAAAATTCAAATGTGTATTCCCTGGAGTTTGGGATAATTTACTGATAAGGTACCTTTCTGTAAGGTAATCTCTGCAACGAATCACTTTTTGATTCATTTGAGAGATGTCCGTCCGTCCGTTCGTCTGTCTGTAGGCCCATATACATACATATTCTTGTGTGCACTCTACAGGTTACAAATACTAAGATGTTTTGATAACAAAATTTTTAACATTTTATAGAAAAATTTTGACACAAGTCCATTTTAACCCATTTCAAATATTCGTTGGCTTTTAACCAGACTGGTGTAGGTATCATATAGTCGGCATGTCCGATATTAAATTTTTACTCGTTTTCACTGCATAAGTGTATGTAAAATGGAATACCTGTCAAAAGGAAATGGAACAACTGCTAAATGAATCACTTTCTTCATTACACCACAAACAAGTTCTCCATTCGTAAGGCTTTTTGAACAACATCCAAAGCTACAATAAATATATGCTAGCCAGAAGTTCTTTTTCATAAGTGATAAGATAATATTTTATATGGGGGTTGCAATGGAACGTGGTGGCATAGATATCAGAGGGTTGCGGGTTCGAATCCTGGCAGGTAAAAACAATTGTTTTTTAATTCCTTTATACAATTATTTACTTTTTGTTGTTTTTACATACATATATTTTCATATATTTAGTTAGAATTTTGCTATACCTCAAGACAAACAGAAAGCCCGAAAAAACAATTTTTGTATTTTTTAATGCAAAATTTAAAGTAGTTTTAAACAAATAGCATATCACGGCTAGTCCCATGCAAATACTGTTTTGTTGTGATGATAATTTCTTAACAAATATTGACAACGATCACACAAACATACATACAATATAATAGCACACTCAAAAAAAAGTCAGGAAAGTCAGCAAAAAATGTTACTGTGTCAGCAAATTTTTAGTCAGGAGCGTGCTTGCAAAAAAGTTGATAATTTCAGCAAAAAAAAATAGTAGTTTTGCTAACACTTAGTTGATTGTAAGTGAAAAAATCCTAAAAATCACTAAACTTTTTGCTCAATATTAGTAAACTGAAAAAAATTCAAAAAACTTGTAGCGAAATTTTACTTTAGTTAATTTATTTGCTGAACATTTAAATATAGAAATTGTGTAGAGTTGTTTTTCTTTTTTCTCATTTCCGTTTTTTGTACCTCATCCAGACAAGCTGCGACATCTACATCTTGTCTATCTGGTTGTCGTCCACGCTATAAATACATAATTTTTGCTACAAAAATTGTGTATTTATAGCGTGGTAAAACATTAGTTCAAAATTAGTTTAGCGCTAAAAAAATATAACTAAAACTTGAAAACGGAATTTCAGCAAAAAAATTGCTGAAAACTTCTAGTACACTTGATATACAAGACGTTTTACAAATTTTTCTACTAACTTATTTTTTTGAGTGCACTCAAAGTGTACTTTTATATAAAATACATGGATGGTAACCGAAACGATGCGGTTATTGGTAAGGGTAACTCTATTTTAGATTATTTCGGTTACGGTATTTTAATGGTAATGCTATTTCATTTATTTCGGTCTCGGTATTTTAAGGATAACGGTTTTTTAGTTATTTCGGTAACGCTATTTTAAGGATAACAGTTTTTTGATTATTTAAGTAACGGTATTTTAACGTTAGCGGTATTTCGGTTGTTTCGGTAACGGTATTTTAAGGATATCGGTAGTCAGTTTTTTCGATGCATCCCTCAATTTTTTTTTTTTTTTTGAAAAACAAACGAGATTAAAAACAGAACCAATTTACCAACTTGATGTACGAAAAATACTCAATAATCCAGTGCAATTCCCAAAAACAGAAAATTAAAAATTTCGGCAACGGTATTTTAGGGGTAGCGGTATTTCATTTATATCGGTAAGGGTATTTTAAGGATATCGATATATAATTTATTTCGGTATCGATATTTTAAGGATAACGGTATTTCAGTTATTTCGGTAACGGTATTTTAGGGGTAACGGTAGTCAGTTGAAAGGGTTTTGAATCGATAACGGTATTTTAGCGGTATTGCCTGCCAACCCTGATAAAATAGTTGGTGTTGTAAAAAGCAGGTTTGGCAGGCAATACCGCTAAAATACTGTTATCGATTCAAAACCCTTTCAACTGACTACCGTTAACCCTAAAATACCGTTACCGTTATTTTTAATTTTCTGCTTTTTGTAATTGCAAGTGGTTATTTAGTATTTTTCGTACATTAAGTTGATAAATTGATTTTGTTTTTATTATTTTTTGTAAAAAAATTAGAGGTATACATCGAAATAACTGACTACCGTTAACCCTAAAATACCGTTATTTTTAATTTTCTGCATTTTGTAATTGCGTGTGCTTATTTAGTATTTTTTGTATATTAAGTTGATAAATTGATTTTGTTTTTATTCTCGTTTGTTTTTTGTAAAAAATTTTGAGGTATACATCGAAATAACTGACTACCGTTAACCTTAAAATACCGTTACCGAAATAGTCAAAATACCGTTACCCCTAAATGACCGTTACCGAAATAACTAAAATACCGTTAACCTTAAAATACCGATACCGAAATAAATGAAATAGCGTTACCCTTAAAATACAGTTATGTTTTTCAGGGTTTTCTTGTAGATAGGCCTAATTACCTTCGGTTATATTTTGATATAAAAAATCGTAGATAGCTCTTTTATGATTAGTAAATTTTCTTTAAAATGTTATTAAAAGGAGATTTGCATTATTCTATATTTCTATATTATTGGAATACATATAGAAGAAGCCTCTTATTTGCAAAAAATTATAAAAAATTTGAATATTTTTCGAAAAATTAAAAAAAAAACAAATAATATTTTTGGCAATTTATTTATAGCCATAATCTAAATCACTGATTGTTATATGCCTTCGGATATATAACATATCCGATGGCAATTAGGGTATTTTTCGCATTCCGTGATTATTTTGCATTATTAGGGGCTATGCACTATTTTGTAGTACCCATATATTATACAAAATTTTTAGTTTAGTTTGATGCCAGCTGTATTTAATATGGTTTTGTCTTAACTCGCGTTACCAAAGCATTAAAAGTGCTATTGGGCGCCTTCGAATACATTTTTATACCCCACAATACCACTACGTGGAGAGGGTATTATAAGTTTGTGCTGATCTTTGTAACACCAAAAAATATTGGTCCTAGACCCACCTTATAGTATACCGATCGGCTAAGAATTTTTTTTATTTCGATTTAACGATGTCCGTCTGTCCGTCCGATCGTCCGTCCGTCCCTCGTCCGTCTGTCTGTCTCTCCATGCATTCTTGTGCGCATTTTGGTACACCGACTTACGTCGGCCCAAGGACAACGCCTATTGATTTTGGTTGAAATCGGTCCATGTTTAGACCTAGTGCCCATATAAGGGTACCCCCCAAAATTTTCTTTTTTACACGCTGCAGGTCGCAAATACGAAGATATTTCAATGCAATTTGGTACACAGACCTATGTCGGCCCAAGAACGGAGGCTATTGATTTTGGTTAAAATCGGTCTATGTTTAGACCTAGTGCCCATATAAGGGTACCCCCCAAAATGTCTTTTTTACACGCTGCAGGTCGCAAATACGAAGATATTTCAATGAAATTTGGTACACAGACCTATGTCGGCCCAAAAACGGATTGATTTTGGTTAAAATCGGTCCATGTTTAGACCTAGTGCTCATATAAGGGTCCCCCCAAAATTAGCTTGGTTACACGCTGCAGGTCGCAAATATGAATATATTTCAATGAAATTTGGTTCGCTGACTTACATGGTCCCAAGGAAAAAGCCTATTGATTGTAGATAGGATCGGTCCATATTTGGACCTATCGCCCATATGGGCTATATTTTCGATTTTCTCTTCTTTTATGATTCTATAGAAAATTTTGACACAAGTCCGTTTTAACCCATTCAAATTTCAGATCCAAACATTAGTTGGCTTTAAGTCAGCCTGGTGTAGGGTATTATATAGTCGGCATGCCCGACTTTAACCTTTTTACTCGTTTTTATACTGTCTTGTTACAAAATTCGTTAATTCACGCAATTCGGATGACGTTCAAATTTATTTTCGTATTTTTAAGAAACCGCTAATTTAAAAAGCTACAATATTATCATGTACATACATTGGTACAACAATTTCAAAATATTTTTCAATATTACGTAAAAACATATAAAAAACGAGTAAAAACATGGCATATTTTTAATTTTAAGTACTAAAAATACAGATTTTAAGCTATAAATTCAATGCTGGTAGTTTTAATAAGTAAACTTAACTATTATCTATAATTTTTTTTGTAAAAAACCACTTAATATTATAAAATAAAAAAGTTAAAAATAGTTATTTTTATATAAATTAATAAATACCGGTATTTATTAACGATAACGATATTTGGAAATTTGTTTAGAGGTATTGGTAATGGTATTCAATTTGATACGGTATTTTAGCGATAACTGTATTATAACGATAACGGTAACCAACCTTGAAAAAAACCAATTAGAAAAACTAGAAAACACGGGTATCTTACCAACCCATTTGTATGGGAGCAAACTTGTGTCGAACGGTGATATATGATAACTCAAAAATAATATTTTTGTAATTCCTTTTTTAATTTAAGGACCCTAAACAGGAGTCTGAAGTCAAAATGTCAGGGATGAAATGTTTCATACAGTACGATCCACTATTTTTCGGATAAAATTGTATTTTGGGAGATTCCCAAATCATTTTATTAATTTTTAAAAAATGAGGAAACGTTTTATTGTAGAAACGAATTAGTGTCGATTTTATACTTCATACTGAAATTGACGCCGGTTTTAATGGATGAAGAGTATTTAAGTATATATATTATTTTGCTTTGCGAATTAGTGTTTATTAGACTGGCCCTCCTTTTGCAATGAAATTTACAAGGGTAAAAAATTGGGTTTTTGGCGTTTTTTGAAAATACTGGCTATTAAATAACTATATTTCTTTAAAATGTCAATACAATGGTAATCTATACTGCATTACAATACCTTTCTAGCAAGGCATAAAAATCCAAAATCGGTTGGATAATATTTAATTGCAGTTCGTTCAGACTATTGTAGGATTAAAGTGGAATAAATTATCTACCTAATTTCTTAAAACACTTGTGTGAAGTGAAGGGAACATTCAAAAACAATTTATATAAAAACAACGCAACACTTCACCTTAGTGTATTAGAAAATAATCCCCTATGAAAATCGTAAAAAAATTAAATATTTTTTTCAAATCTTACAATGTTATACTCTCGTTTCATTTCCGAGATCTATAAATATTCAGATATAATTTTTTGTCTCCCTTGCCTTATGTTAACCTAGTCCCAGGTATGGTCAAAGATAATTTTTTGTTTTGTAAATTTGTAAAACTCTATTTTGAGTTTTTTAAAATTTTGTTCAACAAAATATAAGGAAAAGTTTTCAACGCATAGAATTTTTTTAACTACACCTCAGAGAATAATTCTACTGAAAATTACACGTACCCCTCTTTTAACATATCAGTGACGGCGTTTTAAATTTGAAAATTTTAAAGAAATGTGTGATTTTGACCAATAATTTAAATAATATTTAGTATTCATTTTTGTTTTTTTTTTTTATTTAGCTTTAACAAAACCACTTCCAATTTTTTTTATCTCAGATGAAAGATATTGTTTTCCGAAAATTTTTCAAAACTCTAACCCTTTCTCTACCAAGGTCAAAAGTGAAATTTTTTGAAAATTTTCGATTTTTCCTGAAACTATATCAAAACATTGTGTTGTTTCTTGCTTTATATTTTCTTTTAATTAAGCATTTTCCTTAAAAAAAAATAAAATTAACCTGGTTGAGAGCATGGGTCAGAATGACCTAATTTTTTTTAATCTTAAATAATGCTGGTTGGTTAAAAAATTTATTTAATTTCTTTACGATTTTCATAATTTATCCCGTTTTAACCCTACAATGGTCAGAGGAAATTACAATTACTTAAATATTTTCCAACCGATTTTGGATTTGTATACCCTAGAAAGTTAATTCAGTCTAGAAGGTTAATTCAGCCTGACATTTTTCAGAAATACTATTATTGAGAAGCCCGTATTTTCAAAAAACGCCAAAACAAGTTATTTTTCCCCTTGTAAATCATATTGCAAAATTTTGAAGGGACAAGAATAGCTCAAAAATTCTTCGATTGAGCCGAATTTTTTTGTGGATTAGTTTTTTCAGTAACAGAGCAACTTTTCAAACAAGGGCCAGTCTGGGGTTTATAAATAATGAAACGTTCTTAAATATGTAGTAATGCCGACGCTTAAAGGTTAATGTTAAATACAAAATCGCCCCTTATTTGTTTCGGTTGCCAACCATGTAAAAAATCCGATAAAATATTGTGTACTTTTAAATACTGAATTTTCCATTTGAGAAGCTCTGTACTAGATTAAGATTTGTTTACACTTTTTTTTTTGTAAAGTTCAGCAGTTAAGTGAAATATTTGTAAACATTTAATGGTGACAGAAATTAAGGACTGTTTTAATTAAAATTTTCAAACTTAAAAGAAAAACAAATGGATAGCATATACCTGATAATTTGTAATAGTAAGTACCTATACGATCAAAATGAATTTGTCGGCGTAATGCGAGTGTCAAATTGTTCATTGTAATCTATTATTGCACTCAGTTGACAATATACAAACAATGATATTTTTAAGTTTTTTGTTGTTATGTAAACATTTCCTGGAAGATGACATTCGAAATATCGGATAATAAATTGATTTTTATAATAAAACCAGACCTCGAGCATATTCATTTATCATATTGAACCTTTAGTTAGTGAAGACGGAGAAAATCCCAAAGTCCGGCTGAAGATCGGAATCGTACGAAAGCTTTAATGAGCTGAAGAAGTCGGTAAACATAATACAGAATTCGAAACATTATCGGGACTATGAACCTTATTCTGGGCTTTACGACCATTTTCTTCTGTTTCATCCCCCAGTGTAGGATAATTTAACTTTATTACCTTATCCAGTAATCCGAATATTTCTATAATCCGAATTAGCTCTGCAATCATTAAACCGATTTATCGAGAGTTTACTGTATGTTGTTCTAACAAATATATTAAGGGGTTCACAAAGTGATCTCAGTGTTGTATTATCTTCTAAAAACAGAGTTGTTAAAATTTTTATTTTACTTTAACAACGATTTTCTTTCTGTAGGGTTTTCTCTATTTTAGCACACAATTAACACAATATCCTTTTAGCTACTAACTAGGACTTTAACTGACACATTTGTTGTTGTTTACCTAATAAATTTTAAATTTAATTTAAGGTTAAATTTTAACGGGACATTGTGTTCTAAGGTATTGATCTCATATTCACAATGTCCCGTTAGCTACTAAATGGGAGTTAACTGAGACATTTTTTATTGTTTCCCATAAACAATTAATTTAATGAATGTCCAGTTAAAATTTAGCCAACAGTTAAATTGAAATTTTATATAACAACAACAAATATGTCAGTTTAAGTCCCAGTTAATAGCAAACTGAACATTCAGTAATCGAGCCTCGAACATAGCATACTACATGTATATCAAAATCTCATAGAAATGTAAACACTGGTGATTCGTAGAAATATATTAGGAGCACCGTGAAGCAAAATATAGTGAAAACCGTTGAAGAAAACCATTTTTCCAACTACACCTTTTACAACTGTAATTCAGAAAATATCAATTGAAATTCAGAATTTCCATTTGAAATTCAGAAAATATCAATTGAAATTCAGAATTTCAATTTGAAATTCAGAAAAGATCAATTGAATTTCAGAATTTCCATTTGAAATTCAGAAAATATCATTTGAAATTCAGAAAATATCAATTGAAATTCAGAAAATATCATTTGAAATTCAGAAAATATCAATTGAAATTCAGAAAATGTCAATTGAAATTCAGAACATATCAATTGAAATTCAGAAATCGTCATTTGAAATGCAGAAAATGTCAATTGAAATTCAGAAATTGTCATTTGAAATTCAGAAAATATCAATTGAAATTCAGAAAATATCATTTGAAATTTAGAAAATATCAATTGAAATTCAGAAAATATCATTTGAAATTCAGAAACCGTCCTTTGAAATTCAGAAAATATCAATTGAAATTCAGAAAAAATCATTTGAAATTCAGAAAATGTCAATTGAAATTCAGAAAATATCATTTGAAATTCAGAAAATATCAATTGAAATTCAGAAAATATCATTTGAAATTCAGAAAATGTCAATTGAAATTCAGAAAATTGATGTTTTCTGAATTTCAAATTGAAATTCTGAATTTCAATTGATGTTTTCTGAATTTCAAATGGAAATTCTGAATTTCAATTGATATTTTCTGAATTACAATTGCAAAAGGTGTAGTTGTTTTATTTAATATAAAATTATTACAGTCCTCAGTAAATACAAATATATTGTACATTTAGTTGACAAGGTTGCAAATATACAAACATTTACATCAAGGGTCACCAACCGCTTTGGTCAGCGTACCACAACATTCAGGAATAACCATTTGACAAGTAAAGGGTTGTTCAGAAGAATTTCATTGATATCCAAAACCGTTTTTGTTTTATTTAAACTTTTTTACTTTTGTAGCGCTCTTATTGAAAAACCCTTTATATATTTTTAAGATACATATTTGTGTTATTTTGGGTTTTCATGAATACTTTGAAGTTTTTTTTTTCATACTTTTTGAAACCACTTGCCAAGCCTTTGCTAACTTTGTTCCAAGTACGTTATCACGAGAAAAATATTTTACCAAAAAGTATTTCTATTATCAAAATTGGGTGTAAATTGTTGTTGTTACCACAAGTGGTAAGCGTAACCATTGGTTGGAGATCCCTGATCTATGTTATAACATTTCTTCGCACAATTAACGTACTCTAACAAGAAAAATACGCTAGTCAGAACTCTAAGATTTTAATTAAATTTGCATACATATGTAATAGAATAAAACTAAAAGACACGCACATCTTTTCATCGGCCGAAACTAAAAAATATCACATTTTAAATTTTTTGCAAAGCAACTATACCTTTATGGATATAAAAATTGCATTTTATTTATCTATCCAATTGTGGACTAAAAAAGTATAAAATTTTTTTTTAAACAAAAAAGTTTCAAAATTGCCGTAAAATTGCTACCTCCTAGACATAAAATTGGGTAAAATTTCATCACAATCTGAGATTCCGATTTTATGTATATGAAAACGTCCGAATAACCGTGATGACCTTCCGAATAATGAGCAATTTGTATAAAAAATTTTTTACGTTTTTGAAATTAAAGTTGCAGAAGGGACTAAAATTAGTGTATCAAATGTTCCTATTTTTCATATGATGTGTTCGTACTAGGGATGCCAATCTAGAAATCCCGAGCCCCGCAATTCCGGTATTATTCAATAAAAATGAGTCCCGAATCCCGGGATTCTTAAGCTGGAATCCCGGGATTTTCACAATTGCAAAAATATCTGGTAATTTTTCCAAAATTGTAACCCTGTTGATATTTTTGAACCGTTTTTGTTTAATATAATTTTATACAAATCTATATTGTGCAGTATTTCTTATTATATTTCGGAAATCATCAATTAAAATTCAGAATGAAAAGTTAAACAATTAAAAAATTCTGAAACTAATTTTAAATTCTAAAATTTAATTGCCCATTTTAAATTAAAATGATATAAGAATAGTGACTATAAAATTATTATCCAAATTGGAATGTGGTGCAATGATTTGCAGCCCCCATTCTGACGTGCATATTTCACGTATTGAGAGGATACAGAAAAGATTTATTAAATTCGCACTGCCACATTTGAATTATGTTGATCCGCTTCCTACGTACCAAGTTCGTTGTATGCAATTAATGGCAATATTGACTGCTCGGGTCTTTTGGAAAAGATTCCCTTCATTGTACCTTGTAGATCACTACGTCATAATGACTTATTTTATGAAGGTTTGCATCGTTTCAATTATATTTTAAATAGTCCTCTGATTAGAACTTTTGAAGATTATAATATGTTAAATTCAAAGCAAATCGTAGAATTCAATTTATCAAAAATATGCACTGAAAATATTATTACAGTAACTGACTGTAGTTTATTTAAAAATTTATCCGTACATTTATTTTTAAATGATTATTCAGTTAAAATCCAAAGAAATATATTTTTTAACTGTTTTTGTCGTTTATTTAAATAATAAATTACATAGAAATACGGATTTTCTGTTGCAGTTAGTATTTTCATTTAAAATGTTTTGTTAAAAAAAGAATTCCTTTTCGATTTCTAGGTCAGTTAAAAAAATTAAATAAACTAAATATCATTTATTCTTACGGATTTTTGTAGTTAATTTTTTTAAATTTAAAAAAACGAAATAAATGAAAAATCATTATTTTTTAAGGATTTTGTAGTTTATTTATTAACATTTAAAAGTAAATGAAAAGTTCTTTTGATTTAAATGAAAAGTCAGTAGACCGGTTTTCAAGTGATTTTTCATTTATTTTAAATTACATTTTCAGTTAATTTAAACTACAAACTATTTTGTGTGTGCTGTTATCTAATTTTGAAAATTAAAATGAAAAATGTATAATTATTATATTAAAGTAATTATAAGTACCCAGTCAGAAATCGCCAGTGGTACAAAAAATCAAGCACTGGCATACCACTGGGTAACCATGGTATTAAAAATAAATGACTGGCAGAACAATCATTTGGGACGCTTTGCCAGCGTTTGCGAAAAGCGTTTTACCAGTATTTTCTTTACAAAAATTTCGGTGGTTTATAAAAAAAACCACTGGCAAAGAATTGGCTTAGAGTGATATGCCAAGGTTTGCAACCAGTGGTTATCCAGTGCTACCTAGTCCAGTCACTGGAAAACCAATGATTTTATAAAAATGCTGACGCTTCGTTAAAAAATGTTTGTAGTCGGAAGGTTCCGAGTTCAAATCCGGTTGCAAGCAAAAAAATTTTTTGGGATTTTTTTTAATTAAGAATTTTTTTTGTTTTATAAAATCAATTTTTTTGTTTGTGGGAAAGCTCCTTCAAGACCAACTTTTTTTTTGCCCTCCAAACAATGGCATACTAGTTACTAAAAATTGTTTGCCAGTACTAGCATTTTGGCAAAGCCAGTAGTTGTCCAGCTATTATCACTCATTTATGTGTTTAGCCATTAAATATTATATGTCTCGTTAGCTCAGTGGGTAGAGCAATCGTCTGCCAATCTGACGGCCTGGGTTCAAATCACGGCAGGGTCAAAAAAATACATATGAACTTTTTTTTTAATTTTATTTTGGAAAATATATTTCTAGACCACCTATTTATTGGTTTTGCCAGCGTTTTGCCAACGTTTAAAATTTTTGTTCCTCCAGTGCTTTTCCGGCGCTTTTTGAACAGCCGGTCCTTTTGTCTAATGATGTTATCATTTTGGGAATGGGAAAGCACTTTTTGCCAATACTTGTACCACCTGTTAAAGTGCTTTGCCACCGCTTTCCTGTTTGTATTTTTCTGACTGGGTAATTAAGATATTCATAGTCTTCAAAGACCATTGTTCTATAGACTTTAAGAAATAAATAAACAAAGAAGTTTCTCTATTCTGATAAACAAAAATAGCATACGAGTAAAATATATCGAAATTAATTTTTTAGTTTTTTGAATTCTTTCGTTCTTTAGAAATAAACAGGAGTATGTAAAAAACGTATAAAATAGTTATACTTTACAGTGCTCATGCATAATAATTCGAAAACCTTATAACATGTTTATAAAATGAAATTTGTATGAAAAATTTGTTTTATAATTCACTTATAAATTTTAAGTGTTAAAACAATCACAATATATTTCCCATAACCGATTGAGGTTTATTTAAAAAGTAATAGGTAAAGTTTGTTTTCAATTGAAGAATCAATTAAAATACATTGAAACTAGGGAATCCATCCCGGGCTTCCCGGGAAATTAAGCATTTTTCAGTTCCCGCATTCCCGGGAATTTGGACCGGGAATCCCGGGATTTCAAAACTTGTAATTTAAAATAATGAAGTCAATTATTTAAAATTTTTTTATGCAAAATTTTTCAACCTTTTAAAAATAGTAAAAATTTTACATTACGCTTGTTTGCTCACTACAATTTGCTACCTTTACCACAACTGAAAAAATTCACAAAGTAACCAAAACAGCGATTGAGTAAAAGTAAGATTTTCGAGTAAAACATACTGATTTCATTTTGTACAGAATTAAAGAAAATTTGTCCATTAATTTTTAAAAATTTGCAAGTAAGTTAAAATTCGTTTCCAAAATTTTAAAAATTTTCTCCAATTTTCTAAAATTATTTTCTGTTTTAATTTTTTTTTATTTTTTTTTCTGCGGACAAGTTTTTTAGTCTAAACAGTTTATTAAATTTAAAATTTTTAAAAATATATAATTACACTTATATAATTTATAATATAAAATTTATTTATTCCCACTGCGAAAATTAAAAGAAAAACCACTTGAGCTTTTTCGCGATTATGAAAATTTGAGGTCTCTTTAAGATATTTTATTTATAAACATTTTTAAATTATTATAAAATATTTTCTAATTTATTTCCCGGGAATTCAACATAAATTTCCCGCTTTCCCGGGAAATCAAAAAGTGCGGGATTTTGCATTCCCTAATTGAAACATATCGTTTAACTATTTTATCAATCAATAAAAAACAAACCAGAAAAAAATATGTACCGTCTGTAGGAGTTATTTTTAGTCAAATACTCAATTTTTAGATTTCTATTTTTAGAAAAAAATAATTTAAATAATTTCATTAAAGTTATTCATTTAAAGTATTTACGCCTCGTATTTACTCGATTAATGTCAAAACTAGTTTACGAGCCCTCGTAAATATACGCTTATATTTTCATGTGTAAACTTTTTCGTATTTATACATACATTTGAATATTGTCAAAAATAAAATTATTTTTAATTTTTTTGTGTGTTGTTTTTTATTTTCTGTTTTATTTGTTTTTAAATAATACAAATTTAAAAAAATTTAGTGTTTTATTTATGAAAATATCGAAAAAGTGGCTGTAATGTGAATAGTTTTAAAAGGTGCATTCATTCAAATAAACAGGTAAAGTTATAAATATACGCGATTACAAAAATACACGTTTTACGAGGGCATAAATCCAGTTAGATGAATACCACTATTGTTTTCTGTTTAAAAACAAAAAATTCAAATATTTTCGGTTTTCTTTTTTGTTAAAATAGTTTGTTTATATATAAAATTATTTCAATTCTAATTATAAGAAATTCTTTACTCAACATAAAAACATAGCCAATAAAAATATGAACGTGTGTGTTTGTATATGGTGTAGTGTTTTGAAAATTAAACAACAAAAAAAACTTTCAAATATAAAAAAACAAACCACAAAATCGTTTTTTTTTTACTTTTTGTCAGTTAAAAATTGATGATTGTTTTAATAGACTTTTCAATTATTTTTTTTTCTTTTATGGATTGTTTAAACAATGTTTGAAAATAAATAGCAAAATGGTTTGAATATAATGACAAATCAGTAGTCCTTTTTTTAATTGTGTTTTCAATTAATTTAATTAATTTAATATGTATTTTAGGTTGTTTTTAAGGATAAAATATTGTGAGTGTACCCTATATATGACCCTATATTTATTTCTTTTACATAAATTTGAAGTTTTTCCACATTTTTTTAAATAAAAATTTCCCAAAATTGCAAAAAATTAACAAAATCTCGAAAAATCTCGATCCGTCCCGGGATCCCGTTTTTTTAATTTTAAAATACCGAATCCCGATTGGTATCCCTAGTGCATACTTCTGCAAATTTTGATGTCTATAGAACCGTAAGTTGTTTTTCACGTGGAAAAATTTCACTCGAATTTTAAATGCCTCAAATTGCAATTTAATTTAAACCAAGCACCCGATATTAATACTTTTAAAACGTTTTATTTTGTTTTTTCCTCAATAAAAAAAAATCACTTGTGTACAAATGAATTTATTTTTCTTGATGGATATTTTGTTTTCATCAATTTTTTTATTTTTTGTTTTCTTTTCGAAAACAAAATTTAAAAAATATCCGTACTGATATTTTCAGGAAAGTTGGGAATTATTTTTATTTTTGTATTGAGGAAAAAACAAAAAAAAAAAGTTTTATATTGTATTGAGGAAAAAACAAAATCAAATATTTTAAAACATTTTTTTTTTGTTTTTTCTGAATACAATTAGGTACATAATCCAATGATCTATACCTTTGCGTTATTAAAAAGGAATAAAAATTTCCGCCGAAAAGACTTCTACAAAGCATGATAGGCTGAATAATTTTGTGCAAAAGAGAAACTGTTGTCTTTTGCACATATGTATGTAGGATTTCTGAGCAACTAACCACAAAAACTGCACTTATAAAATTGAAAAATAATGGCGGAACGCGAAAAAAGGCTTTATGGTACAAAAAATTAATTTTGATATTTAATCAGCGATTAACATTCTGCAAGCAAATATATTGATGCAAAACTATTCCTTTTGCAATCTAACCAGCTAATTTTGGTATAGGATATATGTATTATAGTCCCTAGAAAAAAAGCTTTATGGTACAAAAAATATATTAAAAAACTCAGTCAGCGATTTACATTCTGCAAACGAATATGTTGATGGAAAAATTTTCCTTTTTGCAAAATTTTTATACAGCGATTTCATTCCGAAAATGAATAATATTAATGCAAAATACTAGTCAATTGGCAAACATTTTAGCAAAAAGAAATATATGCAATATATGTTTGTACCCTACGGGGAATGAGGAGTCAATTGCCATCTAGAAACCTATCCCGTGACCGGCCAACCGAAGGCATATTACTAAATTAGTACAAATATGAACAAAAGAAAATGAATTAATTTTCTAAGTATTTTCTGATCCGTTATTTTCACAGTTGCTTTTAAAAAACGACCGATACCGAAATAAAAAACAAAATTCGCGGCATATTTTTAAAAATATTTTTTATTTATTTTACTCTTTTATTTATTTTTAACTTTATTTTTTCACGATTTGCTTATTTTAGCTCTTATTTTAAATTTTTTTGCTAAGAAATTTTAAGTTTTGTATTTTCAACGTTTTTTTTATGTTAAAGCTGTTTTAGTTTTAACAATTGGTATTTCATTTAACTTTTCTTTGTAACTTAAGGGGAATTTTTAAAATTTTTATTTATATTATCAGAGGTTTTGATATAATTTTCTAATTTTTAATTGATTCTTTAATTTAATTATGGCCAACGCAAAAAACAAGTCAACTGCCATTAAGGGACCTATCCCATGACCGGTCAATCGGGTGCATACTCAAGGCACTTCCACCATATTTGTGTGTGTTAAAGTTGTTTTCTTTCTATTTTTTTCTTTTCCATGTTTTTTATTGGCTGCGTGTGTGTTTGTTTTTTCTTTTTCTTTTTTATTTAAACAGAAACGAAAAACATATAACTTAACCATCAGCCAGCCATCACGCATAAGCAACATTAGCTCAGACGGTAGAGCGTTTGCCTTACAAGCAGAAGGTTGTGTTATCGAGCCTTGCTTCAGCCCCAAGTAGATTATTTTTAATTCTTAATTTTTTATTAGTTTAATTGGAAAGCTATTTTTAGACACACCACCTTACTGCCACAATGTGTCTAAACTGTGGCAATTGGTCATTTCCAATGACAACGCCATGTTAAAGTGATATGTCTCTTTCAAACAAAAAGACCGATCAGCGACCGGTCTCCGCCCTCTTGGGACCTATCCTGCGTGTCATCTGGGACCGGTCCCTTTCCCCGTAGGGTATGTATATACCGCCCAACAGGGTATTATATGATTTTCTACAGATTTGAAACCAAAAACCAGAATAGTATCTCCACCATAAAAACAAAACAAAAATTTTAAAATTCTATTCATATTTTTGTACTTAGAACAAACGATGAAAAACAAAAAAAAAACGTTTTAAAACGTTTTAAAAAGTTTTATTTTTTCATCATTTTTTTTATCTTTGATATTTATACCTAAAGATATTTTTCGAATTTCAACAGTTACATGTTGAAGAAGCGGTAAGTAAACAAATCGTTCACTAGATTGTTGAGTAGCGGATTAGTAACAGTTGAGCGTCTGGTAAACGCACTCAATATCATTATTATTAGAGCCAATACGTTGCTTTTCCATTTTATATCTCTTTGTTTAATATGTATGATTTAATTTTACTGCTTCTTACAACTTTTTTTTCACAAAATCTCAAACAAGAATGGAGCTAACTTATCGATGATGCTTATAAAAAAATATACTGACCATCTTATAGTTAGCGAAACTATGTCAACGATTGTGCACATTATCTCCCTGAATTCGGATAATGATACGATTACAATCAAAAGAGAGGAACATGGTTATCAAAAAAAAAAACCGATTTAAACCAATATTACATGAAGTTATTAAAATGTTATAACAAATTTTGTAAAATACCACAATTTTGCATAATATAATTAAAAATTTTTGTAACTGATATTTTTAAAATGTTAGAAATTTAACATGGAAAAGTGAACGATAATCGACTATTTTTTTATAGAATCGCTAGCCTGATGTCTAAGTTGTGCAAATTAGCTTGCATAAATTAGTTTTAATAGAAATATTAAAAGTTTTATTATTTCAAACTACAAATAAACAATTATTTCAAACAAAAAAATTAACAAATTGATTTATCGATTTATTTAAAATTTGTACATAAGCGTGTTTCAAAATTATGTTCAAGCTTCAATTCAGGTATAACTAAAATTTCTAGGCCTTCAGGTTCATGCTTCATGACCTTTTTAAATTTCGATTTTCCGATTTACTCTAATTTTGAATTAGTTTTTCAAATGGATTTAGCAAATTAGTAAACTTGTGCATCATCAGTTTTTCAACCAATCATGGATAAATATATTTAAAAAGGTTTAAATCAAAAACACTTTTTCAACCACGTACATTTTGTCGATAATAATTCAAGCATAAAAATTATAACTGAAGTCAATTCTAAAAATAGCGTTACAAAGAAAAACCCCAAAAGTTGTTTCAAATTTATCATCAATTGATTATTATTTTTGCTAGAATAAGTAGAACGTCTTGTAACTTTGTTGGCATAATTTGTCCACTCTCGCCAACTTTCCAAAAGTCCACCTTGTTGAAAACGTAAAATAAAATCATTGAAACGATCAATTAAATACGAGTGTTTTGTGAAATAAACACCGACTTGTTGATCATTAACATTGATGGGTAAAACCTGTAAAGCATTTCCTTTATGCATTTCAGTAGCAACATAATAATAGGCAAAATCCAATATAGTCATAGCGGCTAAGTTTTCATTAGGATACCGTTCCAAATAGCGCAATGGCTCCATTTCATCCGGGTTGTCTAGTGCTATCAGTGGTAGTGTTTTATTGAGAATATGTGGAACATGTAGAACAAATTGTTCTGATAAAAATGTACAAACTGTTTTATAACCAGCTTCTGCTAAAGCATCTAATGTCAAGGGAGGAGATTTATAAAAATGTGTACGAAAGAGAAAGAAAAGTAATGACTGATAGATTGAACGTAATATAAATGCACTAAAAATCCATAATGCAAAACGTATTCTTCGTGATGTACTTTTTGGTACAAAGGGTGTAGGTACTCCCAGAAATACTTCCAAAATTTCAAAACTATTTAATACTTTATTCGATGATTTTCTCTGCAAGAAGTTTATTAAAAAGAGACTGCCATAACATAGACCCATTAAAGACCAGGTGCATTTATCAAAAGGAAATGTTAATATGCCAATTGATTCAAATCGTTCTTCTTTACGTAAAACTATCGCCACCAACGGTAGGTAGTAGGTTATAAAACTGGCTGTACCATATCCATCTCTTCCTGCCGTTCGTCGAAAATAACCAAACGATATATTTGTTTCACGATCTCTTAACTGAAAAGAAAAAAAAATATTTCACTTATTACTCTGAATTACAAAAAATTAAAACAAAAAGTTTAGTTTTCGAATTTTTATCATGAATTATAATATGAGCATGATTATTCAAGTTTAAGATCAATGGCTCATTGTTAATATTAACCACATGCAAAAAACTAACGTATGTAATAGTATATCGTGATATGAAAACAAAAAAGCCGTAAGTTACATTTAAAAAATTTTACAGGAGAAGCAAAAAACTTTTTAAAATTGTTTGCGCTTACACTTGGACTCTTTAGAATTTTGTTAATAAAATCGTCGTTTAGGCGTAAGAGTGTAAAATTTTGCAGGAATATGTATTTTAATACGGTGCATCATAATCGATCAAAAAGTTGATTTAAAATTTTTTTAACTTACGGCTTTTTTGATTTCATATGACGATATGTATAACCATGCTTGGTAAACATGATTTCGTACAGAAAAAGATATTTGTCATTAGCTTAGTTTAAATTCGACTCTTAATTTTTTATAGAAATTACCTAAAAATATAACTTTTTATTAGTACATTACATTTGGGGACCAAGCAGCGAGTGCTACATTGACCTTGAAGCGTATTAGCTAATCTGTTGATAATGACTTAAGCCACATTTACAATGATGGAGTACTCCACTCTGCAGAGGCTTTATGTCCAAAGAGTGCTAAGGACAATATGGTTGTGCTAACATAAGATGCTTTTAGTCTTAACGTTGCTGAATCGATGGATGTTGGGATTGCAACTGAGGATCTCTCGGGTCCAACTATAGGGACTAAAACTAACATCCCAACGGATTAGGAAGACGAACTTTTAAGTTCTCAGCTTAAAGATGCTGTAACAGAAGAAGTTTACGGCAAAAAGTCGAAACCAACGACTGAGAAAGTAAAGCTCTGCGGAACTGCTCGTAAACGCCTGATTATGTACCTGGATGAAGGAATTGTCCTAGAGACAGCGCGGAGACTTTGTCTGCTACCCATGCGTGAAGCCCGTAAGGAGGTCAAAGAACTCTCAGGTATCATAAAAAGGGTACAATCAGATGGCTCAACAGCACCTGATTTCGGACATCCTGCAAAAAGGATCGCTGAGATGGCTACAGATGGCACATCTCTAAAGGTTGGTCGTAGTACATTATCAAAGGCAGCCTTGTTAGCTCCAGTAAAACAGCTAAAAACGGCGTTGACATCTTATAAAAAAGCGGTTGCAAAGGCGAAGATTGGTGTCACTCCACCTAATTTCCCGGCAACTAGATGAACAGACGAACAACTGCACTCCATCCAAAGAGCTTTCCTTTACAAGATAGCGGAGCTAAGAAAGAGGACCATCAAGCCCTGCTTCTCGAGCTGCTACTTCAAGCCGGGATGGCTTAGTTTTGTGTGCCACGACAAAGACACAGCGCAGTGGCTGGAGACTCATGTCCCCACTTTAAAGCCATGGAGTGACGCTGTCTTGAAGGTGGTCGCGGAAGACGAAGTACCGAAGGCCTAAGTGTTCGTGGGATTATTTTCCTAAAAAAGAGGACACGTCCTATGATCTAATTCTTCAACTGGTTGAGGGCCAGAACTGTGAACTTTCGGTTGAGTACTGGAGGGTGTTGAACAGTGTCATTAAGGGTGATACAGTGGAGCTAGCCCTATCTATTGACCCGATCTCAGCTGACTTACTTAAGAATCACAGGGTGAACTTTGGGTATGGAAAGGGGCTAGTAAGACTTACCAGACAACAACAAGAGGCCGGGAGCTATATACCCAACCCAACCAGGTAAAGGCAGGCACCTCAGCAACTGCAGTTAATCGGCCAAACTTATGGCTCCCAGCAGGCGCAAAAAGTGGGAGAGAAACTCGGCAGAGGAAGTTGCTTTGCTGAACACTAATCGGGGCAGAATGGTGGCAAAGGGTGCTGCCAAGCATGCTCGTAAATGATGGCTGCCACTAATGGCAGAACACCGAAGCATCTCAGGTACTTACAAGTGAACCTTGACCATGACAAAGCTGCATCTGATGCTGCCAACTGAAGATTCACCGTCGACGCGCTGGATATAGTGTCCATTCAGGAGCCGTGGATGCACAATGGAGCCATTAAGGGGCTAAATGCGGACCATGGTAGGTTGATATAAGAATCCAAACATAGTCGGCCTAGATCGGCCAACCTAACATTTCTTTCAATTTCAGAGTTTATCTTAGGAGACTTGGTTACAATCTGGGCTAAAGTGCCTTCCTTGGCTGGGGAGCACGAGATGATGTTGGCCTCTAGGTATTTACCTGGCGACATTGACGCGGCACCAACCATTGAGGTCTCTGCCTTCGACTATTGCCGAGTGAGGGGTCTAAGTTGGATCCTCTGTTGTGACGCCAACGCACATCACACAACGTGGGGAAGTACCAGCATCAACAAACGAAATGAGTACCTGCTTGAATTTATTTGCAGTAATGGTATAAATATAGCAAATAGGGGTGACGAACTGAAGATTAGGAATGTTATTAGGTCAGAGGTCTTGGACCTCACTCTTACTAGTTCCAACCTTTCTTTCGTCATCTCTAACTGGTATGTATCCAATGAACTATCAATGTCTGATCATTAACACCCAGCCTTAAAATGTTGTTAGTGCATTGGATTCGTGCCATAAAGTTTCTGTAATTTCAAAGCATAGTTGGCCAGTAATTTCTTTTAATTATAACGGTAGCTGGCTACCACGGCTATATCAAAGCCGATATAAAATTTTACTACACAACGTTTTCTAAGTGGGGATTTCGAAACCCTGTGATTCCGTGATTGCATCCTAGGACCTCTGCAAAATATTGCAAAAAATACTTCAAAAACAAAGATTATTTTATAAATTAGAAGGGGTAAATTCATAAACGCTTTGTAAAATTATAGGAGGTTTATTGAACAAATTTTGTATGAAAATGCCGTTTTGTAAACCTGCTATAACTTTACAAAGCATTTATGAATTGAGGGGGAAGTCTTTAATTAAAATTTATTAATGGAATATAAAAAATCAGCTTGACATAATAGAAAATGGGAATATATACTCTTATAAACAAAAATAATGAAAATATTTTATAACTGTTCAGGAAATAAAAACTTTGTCTAGTTAAAAAATAAACTCTCATTTAAATGCTGGAAATCATCTCATGAAAAGTCTCAATTTTGAGGACTTTTCAGATTCAGGGAAAGTTTTTCGTAAAATTGTTTTAAAACGTTCTAAGTGAGTGATGTTCTATATAAAACCAACCAAACCAATCGAAATATTGACTAACCCAAATTTTTTATACATTTTGAACGGCTTAAGTCAAGGGAGTTACTGTGGTATAATTTTATAGGATGTGAAGTCGTTATTTAAGTACTATAAATATACAAATGATCACAATTTTCAAGGTTTAATTTAATGAAATCTGGGATTTAAATCGACATGTCTCGAAAAATGGTTTCTTTAAAATTTATGAAAAAATATACATATGTTGTTCCTGAATACTTTATATTCGTCTTTGCCAAATCTCATAAAGGTAATCTCGTCGTCCCCTGATGATTTCCTTAGGCAAGAATGAAATCCGGATAGGGACATGCCTACAACGGATTATTTTTCACAATTTGTTAAATATGTTTGGGATTTTAGCATATTAATTCATTTAATGTAATCTTACCAAATCTTAATGTAATGTTATCCAACAAAAGTTGTTCGCTATCAAAGCACTTCGAAACAAATGGTCGCCTGTTTTTTTAGAAAAATTGGTCATGTGGCCACAGTGGCGTTAGAACAACCTAGAAGAGTTAATTCTGAATGGTACACCACCATTTGTCTGCCAGAAGTGTTCGGAGAAACCCCCAAAACCCCCCAAAAAACGGATAATTCTTTACCATGACAACGCGAGCACTCACACATCGGCTTAAAAAAGTGTCTTTCTGAGCACTCAAAAGATTGAAAAAATGGGTCATCCGGCTTGCATCCCTGACTTGGCACCCAATGACTTTTTCTTGTTCCTCCCCATCAAAGATAAACTACGTACACAATGATTTTCGCCAGCAAAAACGCCGTAGATACATTCAAAAATAATGTTTTGGAGGTGTCTCTCGCGGAAAGGAAAAAGTGCTATGACAATTGGTTCGAACGCATACAAGTAGAACATTTTGAAAAACAAAGACATTTTCAACAACAAATTTCTGTTTTTTTTATTGTTAGGTTCAAAATACAAATAGTTACCCCCAACAATGTATTGAAATTTCATCAAAATAGTAGTGTTTGATTTGAAGTAATTTAATTGTTAGATACTAACTAATTATTCTTTTAAAAAACTTTTTAATCTTAAGCCTAAACCAGATAAACGCAGTGCCGACAGTCTTATACCGCAGTATGACGTTTTGTCGACAAACTAGGTTTTTATATTTTCTTTATTTGTCACTGCCGAGAAATTAGAAAATTTTCTAAATAAACAAGAGCTGTCTTCAAACAAAATCCAACAATATATTTTTAAAAAGAGTGAATAGTTTTCGCGAAATTTAAGAAACAAATTTGACAGCACTGCTACAGTTCACTGGCACTGTGAGTATCTGGATTGGGCCTTAGATATTTATCTCACCAAAAAAGATTTTGCTATAATTCCTATTAAAAATCTTTTTCCATTTTCTTATAAAATGCCTTTAGATTACGGTGACCATTCGTACTGATTTGATCAGTACATGTACTGATTTTTGGTTACGTGTACTGATGAACAAATCATGTACTGATTTGTACTGATTTTTTTTAAATTTGTACTGATTGTACTGATTTTAAGCATTTAAAACAATACAATATTTTTTTTTTTATAATAAGAAAAATCAAAATAAAATTCAAATACAATTGAATCCCCGTTAAATCGAAATTTTTGTCTAAAGTGAACGAATTAATCTTTTAACGAAATGAAGTGAATTCAATCAATTGAACGTGTTCAATTGCAATAATGATTTAAGAATTAATTTATTTGTAGTAGTTCTTTTTACCAAATCAAATGAAAATTCACTGAAGAATGCCTCCGTTTCTTATAAATCGAAAAAGTAACTCACTCAATTTATAAACCATTCAGTGTGAACGGAACATTTCCTTCAACCGTTCAGTGATTAAAAAAAAATCTTAAGTGAATTGGATAAATATTTCTAGCATTTAGTGGTTTAAAATCAATTTTTTACTGTTGTGTTAATAAAATAAAAAACTATTTCGGTTTCAACAATAGAAAATCAGTTGATGATACAACAAATATTAAAGGAAATGTCAACATAAGCTGAAAATTTTTCTTAGAAAATATCCTTTAAATCTGAATGTTTTTATGTGGGTATTTCGGAAAGAAAAATGCCTAGAATCTGAGGGTTATTTGATAGAAAAAAGTTCACAAAAAAATATTTTTATTTACCCAGCGTGTTTATGTAGGAAAAAGTAGCCAGAATTTAGCAACGAGAAAACAGATTTGCTGCGACGGCCAATCGATTGGGTCGTTGTGGTAATCTAATATGCCGTTTGACTCTACATATAATTAGTTTAGACAATGTGATTTGTTTGTGATAGCAGAAATTCGCTAGCCTGAATACAAATTCGGTAGGAGTAACCGAAAATTTTTGCAGCAATTTAACATTCGATTGACAACAAATTTATTTGCCAGCATAAATATTTTTTTCTTTTGTTGTGATTCTATTTTAAACAATTTGTACTGATTTCAAGTCAGAAAGAAATGGTCACCCTACTTTAGATACTTATTGAATAACTCTGTGATTTTAATAATTTTTCTTAAAGAAAAACTCTTAGGGCAAGTTTTATAATCAGATTTGTTTCTTAAATATTTCTTAAGTAAGAATTTCTTATTTAACAAATGTTGTTCGTTACCCTACCGATAAGTAGTGTAAGTTCTGATTTCCTATCTTTATAATTAATAGTCTCTGATTTTAGTATTTTTTATTTCATAAAATATTAAAAACAACAAAAGCTAACAAATGAATTATGGGCTTGTTAGCAAAGGTAGAGCAGGGCACACAAGATTATTGCTCCATTTCGTGTTCCGGCGAAACAGTACGAAAACAGCTTTGGGGACCCTAAATGTTTAATGTCAGATAAGTAAGGATAGTCGTTTTTTTACAAGTATATAGTTATTAGGCTGGGTCGATTTGTGGGGAGGCAAAAAAATCGCCCATGGCTCAGGGAAAATCGTATTCTAGGGATCAAAATAAGAAACTTTGCCGAAGGAACCATACCTCTAAAACGAATTCTACTACCCCCAACTGTTGACTTTTGTCCCGTAGGGTCAAGTTTTGAAAAATCCCACTTTGACCCATTTAGAGTGCCCCAATCGAGTCCAAATGTATGACCGACCCCCACTAACTTTGGAGGGCCGATCCACCCATGCCAGTGGAACACCCCCTGGAACTCCCCTGGGGGGTTCCCCATACAAACATTTTAAAAAATCACCATTTTTGGCACTTTATTTTATTATTTTTTATTTATTTTATTTATTTTTATTATTTTATTTATTTTTTCTCTTTAGAAATTTATTTAGTCAGAACATATGTAAATGAAAAAATTAATTTAACTTAGTAATAGAAAAGAAAATAAAAAAAATTACTGTTTGAAGTCTTTTTTGCTTTCAAGTCTGGGCATTTTTTCTTTTCTATTACTAAGTTAAATTAATTTTTTCATTTACATATGTTCTGACTAAATAAATTTCTAAAGAGAAAAAATAAATAAAATAATAAAAATAAATAAAATAAATAAAAAATAATAAAATAAAGTTACAAAAATGGTGATTTTTTAAAATGTTTGTATGGGGAACCCCCCAGGGGAGTTCCAGGGGGTGTGCCACTGGCATGGGTGGATCGGCCCTCCAAAGTTAGTGGGGGTCGGTCATACATTTGGACTCGATTGGGGCACTCTAAATGGGTCAAAGTGGGATTTTTCAAAACTTGACCCTACGGGACAAAAGTCAACAGTTGGGGGTAGTAGAATTCGTTTTAGAGGTATGGTTCCTTCGGCAAAGTTTCTTATTTTGATCCCTAGAATACGATTTTCACTGAGGCATGGGCGATTATTAAATCGACCCGCCCTAATAGTTATAGATATAGATATAAAATTAGAAAAAAACAAACCTTTTAAAACAATTGTATAAAATATACATCCCTTGATACTTCATATACATCCCTGGATACTACAAAATTTGGGAAAAGTTATATTTTCATATTTTCAATAAAAAACTTTTAAGTTTTGATAAATTTGTTCTATAGAAAAATTCTGCAATTATGTTTATCAGAGCTGCTATTTTTTGAACAGTATTCTTTAGTTAAGTAAAAAAAATAAAAAAAATACAATTTTTCTTTGTCTTTTTTATATCTGTGCAGTTACAGCGGCTTTTTCACAAACGTTTAACCGAAACTCGGGTTTTGAAAGGGTCTATTTTCGTTTGCCCGAAAAAATAGGTTTCAGAAACTCATTTTTTAAATTTTGTTTAATTATTAAGCTTCTTCGTTTACTTACTAGAAGTTACTAGTTTTACTACAGCTGGAAAAATTCAATACAAAAAGTAAACTAAACTTTTCAATTGTAGTAAAATTCGAATAAACAAATACATTGATTTTAACACTCGTATTCACTTACGTGCTCTAATGGTCCTCTAGAATAGTTTGTTAAATCAAGCGAGTGGACTTCGATGGTAAAATTCATAAAACTAGCTAAAGCATTCATCATCATCATTTCAAATCCAGATGTTTCATGTTGTGGAAATCTAAAATTTGGTTTATACATAACAAATGGCGGTACTTCCCAGATGCTCAATTTCAAAGGGCATAAATGAAAATTTTTCAATTTATCTGGAAACATTACTGTGTTCTCAAATCGATTTTCTATAAACTTGTTAATCAATATTGGATGAATTTGAGAACATTGCTCACTTTGAAATGGAAAATATGTGTAAATGTAAATATCTCCTTTAGAATTTTGGATCAGTATATTACAATGTATCCAGTAGTTATCAAAGCAATATTGAAAAATCTTTTCCATTTCCTGCGGTATACGATCATCCGTGTTTTGTAGGATTATAAAATAATATTCCAAACTATCATATTTGCGATTATAGTCAGCAATATTTGCCTTTTCTAGACTCTTATATGAATCAATAAATATCATATTACAGAAACTTTTTCCCGGTACATACATGTGGCTTAATTTTTCATTCAATACTACTAGATTTATGGCCATAAATCCCCATGTTGTATATAATTTACTCATAAGATCGTAAAACCAAAATTCTGCTGTACTCTCGCGGGTTGATATTGTAATTGTAAAGCTGTTGCTGATATTAATAAATACATTTTGTATTATAAATCGTAATGCATTTACAACAAGTAAATTCACTTTATCCGGTTGTGGTATTGCATCAACACGCCGTAAATATGCGTCTTCAAATTTTGTTAAATTCATGCTACTATAGACTATTAAAAAATCCATTCGGTCTTTGTCCTTAAATAGTAATAATATTTTGGGAATAATGAGCAAAAAATCAAAGTTTGTTTTATTTTATTTGATTATGTACTAATTAAAATGTGTATCAAGGCATTATCTAGATTAATACTTATTTGCTAACTTTGGGTCTCATACCGCTTTGGGTCTCTAACTTATAGTTAAACCAAAAAATTGTTGTTGTTTAGTATACAATATTTTGAAGTTTTCTTTTGTATAATAGTTACATATATTAAAGTTAAACCTACAGTATGAGACCCACCGTAAAGGTTTTATTTATTTTGCCTTTGTTGGGCAAGCAATAATGAGTTGTACTTAATATTTGTATGTTAAGCATAGTATGGTGTTTTTCCCGTGAAAAAATTTCACTCGAACTTTAAAGGCCTCACATCGTAATTTTTAAATATATAATTACATCAAATACAAAACGTTCATTTTTAACAAATCTACACTCTAAAAAATGCTTGCAAATTTACTATTATAATGTATTAAAATTTTTATGTTATATAATAATAATGCGTAATTTTAGATATCAAATGTGTGAAATTCTTGTATATACTCATACATTTTTGTTTGCAAAAGCCTACATAAAATACTTATTTTTTAATTTAAAATAATTTTTTAAATTGTTAAAGACCCTGTGTGATTTATACCCTATAAACAATTTCACTGGAATTTAAGTTAAAATCAAGTTAAATTTCTTCCCTGTTATCCAGTTTCAAGGCTTGAATACAAATTTTATTACATTTTATTTCAATAGCATACTCCAGCAAAAGGGTAACAAACATTCAAGTTTTAAATATTTTTGTTAAATATACAAATGCTAGAATTTGAAATCTACTTTACTTCAAGCTAAATTTAAAGCATTTGCAGTTTTAAAACCTATGTGCTTATTGGGATATTTTGAATTCAAATAAAAATACTTTAAAATATGACCCTTTAGCAAAATGTGCAACTCCTCACAATGTAATTGATTTCGTGTACTTCATATTGTGTGTACTTACGATATGGGATACTTGTGTACAAAAATTGTAATGAAACTTAAAACATTTGAAATTTTCTAACAATTTTGTCTAACATACTTAAGAAGTATATTGGATTACAATGCGGCCATACCCTGGGTAAAGTAAGCCAGCTGGTATGTATTAGGGATGCCAAACGGGAAATCCCGAATCCCGAAATCCCTGGATTTTCGGGATTGGCAAAATCCCGAATCCCGGGATTATTTCTCAAAAATCCCGGGATTTTCTTATTTTTTAATATTAATATGAACGCAAATAAACAAAGTGAGCAATTTTAGATTACCTACATTTTTTCTTGAATTTTCTCATATTGACAAGAAATTGATGCCAAGATATTGGTAAAATTATAAATTAAGTAGATTATTCGAGTAAACTATGCAAAGACTTTGCAGAAAAATTTGACATTTTGGTAAACAATATTAAGTTTTTGAGTAATTCATGCGAAAAATCAAGTTTGTTTCTTATTTTATCGATTTATTCTTCCAAGCGAAATTCGATTTCTGAAACCTAATTTTGGCTGGGACTGTAATTTTGAATTCTTCCATGAAAACATTTGATGAAGATAACTAAATAACTTTGTTGCTGTAATTACACGATTACACGTGGTTAAGGTTATCGCAACGAATCTGTTTTAAAATCTGCTTAAAAAATACTGGGCGCAAGTGTACTTAATGATGGTTTCATATATTATCCCAGCCAGAAAAATACAAACGGGAAAGCGATGGCAAGGTATTTTAACAGGTGGTACAGGTACTGACAAAAATTTCTTTCCCATTTCCAATATGATAACGTCAATAAACAAAAAGACCGGCAGTTCAAAAAGCGCCGGAAAAGTACTAGAGAAACACAATTTTTAACTTTGGAAAAACGCTGCCAAAACCAATAAATAGGTGGTTTGGAATTATATTTTCCAAAATAAAATTTAAAAAAAGTTTATATGTATCTTTTTTTGGCCCTGCCGTGATGTTTTGTAATTCAAATACTGGCAAAACGATTTTTGCAAACGCTGGCAAAGCGTCCCAAATGAGTGTTCTGCCAGTCATTTATTTTTAACATCGCGGTTACCCAGTGGTATGCAGGTACTTGATTTTTTGTACCACTGTCAATTTCTGACTGAGATGTTTCAATATTCATAAAATGTACCACATTATTAACAACTATTAAATAATTATAAAACGCTTTATTCTCTAAAAAAAATTAGTTACATAACATAAAAATTTTTACAAATAAAGGAAAATTTAAATCCCGAAATCCCGAAAAATACCGAAATCCCGTAAAATCCCGGGATCCCGAAAAATCTTGTAGTCCCGAAAATCCCGGAATCCCGAAATCGGGATCCCGGGATTTCATACAAAATCCCGAATCCCGGGATTTTCAAATATCAATCCCGATTGGCATCCCTAGTATGTATAGTTAAAAAGCACTCGGCGATCCTAGTAAGTACATACAAGTATCTACGAGTACTTTTAAACCCTACGCACAAGGTGGCTTACTTTACTCAGGATATGGGTATACTTGTGTGTGTTTACGAAGTATTGTGTCATTTAGGTTGCGTTTACACTTGCATCGAAATCCCGCGATTTCGCTATTCACCACTCTCGAAAAACAATGAAGGAAAGCATATAAATGTGCAATTTTTAATAAAACACATAGTTAGCTATAATAAATACATTTTCTAAAAATTTAAAGTTTATATGCTTTCCTTCATTGTTTTTTGAGAGTGGTGAATAGCGAAATCTCGGGATTTCGATGCAAGTGTAAACGCAACCTTAAGTTAAACACAATTTTTGGAAAATTTCAAATATTTTAAGTTTCATATATAATTATTAGGGCAAGGAATTTCATGCAAATGCATGTTTTTTCTCGATAGTCCAAAACAAATGAAGCCTAAATACTAATCCGAATCATCAAATTTAGAACAAAATGGCATCGATTTGTAGTTGCATATTTTGACAAAAATGCATGTTTTTGCATATTTTGGCTTTAAATGCATATTTAGTGCGTTTTTAATGCATATTTTTTGCTTTTTAATGCATATTTGTGCATATTTTTAGTTTTTAGGAACATTTTATAAGATGTCAAAATATATAAAAATTGATACTTTTTTGTATTTTATTTAATCAAAATATTTCCTTTTTTTCCATTATTTTTAAAAATAAAATTTCTTAAAAACCTTATTGACCTATGGATAAGCTTGGAGTTCTCTGTCTATTTGCAAAATAACTAACTTACATATATTTTTATATTTTAAAATGCGTTATTTTTTGCAAAAATAATAATTTTTAGTGCATGTTTTTTATGTTTTTAATGCAAATTTTTCTTTTTTAGCCGTATTTTTTAGGCGCATATTCTCGATTTTTAAGTGCATGAAATTCCTTGCCCTAATAATTATTATACACAAGTATTCCATATCGTAAGTACACACAATGTAAAGTATACGAAATCGATTATATTGTGTGGACTTACACGATTTTCTAAAGGGGAGTTTTATTTAAAAAACGGGTAAAAAGATTAAAGTCGGGCATGCCGACTATACAATACCCTATAACAGTCTGGTTAAAAGCCAACTAATGTTTGGATCCGAAATTCGAATGGGTTAAAATGAGGCTTGTGTCAAAATTTTATATAATGTCAGCGCACCAAATTTCATTCAAATATCTTAATATTTGCGACCTGCAGTTTGTAACCAAGCCAATTTTTGTGGGACCCTTATATGGGCACTAGGTCTAAACATGGACCGATTGTTCTGTGTACCAAATTTCATCAAAATATCTTAATATTTGCGACCTGCAGCGTATAAAAAGTATAATTTTGGTAGGACCCTTATATGGGCACTAGGTCTAAACATGGACCGATGTTCACCAAAATCAATAGGCTGCGTTATTGGGCTAACATTGGTCTGTGTACCAAATTTCGTAAATATCTTAATATTTACGACCTGCAGCGTATAAACAATATAATTTTGGTAGGACCCTTATATGGGCACTAGGTCTAAACATGGACCGATGTTCACCAAAATCAAACTTGTTCGTCCTTGGTCCAACATAGGTCTGCGTACCAAATTTCATCAAAATATCTTAATATTTGCGACCTGTAGAGTGCGCACAAGATTGCATGGACAGACAGACAGACGGACGGACAGACGGACATCGTTAAATCGAAATAAAAAAAAATTCTGAGCCGATCGGTATACTATAAGGTGGGTCTACGACCAATATTTTTTGGTGTTACAAACATCAGCACAAACTTATAATACCCTGACCACATAGTGGTGTAGGGTATAACAAACAATAACAGTTTTTTTGTGATTTTTTTCCTTCATCCAAAATAAACTGTTCAAAATAAAATTTAAACGCCTAGAAACAGACAGATGGAGCCGTAAAAGTATATTCTCGTTCTTAAAAAGTTACCTACCTCAATAGACAGTGATAAACTGGAAACTAATCTACATATTCCAACAAGGTTTAGCAGCTTATGCCGGGCTAATTGTGATTGTTGTTTTAAAATTAAATATAAACATTGTTGCTTGATTTTTATATTACGAGTATCATAAAAAAACAACTTTTATAAATAATTTTCATATAAAAATCAACAACTAACAGAAATATAAAGATTAAAAACAAAAAGTCCCAAAAATAAAAATGTTTGCAAAATCGTATGATTTTAGCATGGAATATAATTTAATAAATATTTTATTTTTTTATGTAGGGGAAGTGCGACACACTTGATCCCGAAAAATTTTATGCCAAATATCTTCTAAACTATAATACGGGGGTGAAGAAATCTTTAAAAGGATCAAGTGTGTCGCACTTCTCCTACTATATTTGATGAAATTTCTTATCTAATTTTTTTTTAGAAAAATAACAAATAATTTTATACCCCACACCACTACATGTACTCTAGACCGTACCAAAAAAAAAGTTCACTGTACATCGACGACTCTAAAATATTTTTGCAAGGAGGTTCCAAAATAAATTTTTTTTGCTTTGGGATTTACAGTCCAATCTTAAAGTATGATACATCAATGTTTTAGTCTCGAGGGGACCAATCCTTTTGCAATAGTAATTCAGAAAATATCAATTGAAATTCAGAAAATATCAATTGAAATTCAGAATTTCCATTTGAAATTCAGAAAACATCAATTGAAAATTAGATTTTCCATTTGAAATTCGGAAAATATCAAATGAAATTCCGAAACCGTCATTTGAAATTCAGAAAATATCATTTGAAATTCAGAAAATATCAATTATTATTCAGAAAACATCAATTGAAATTCATAAAATATCAATTGAAATTCGGAAAATATGAATTGAAATACAGAAACCGTCATTTGAAATTCAGAAAATATCAATTGAAATTCAGAAAATATCATTTGAAATTCAGAAAATGTCAATTGAAATTCAGAAAACATCATTTGAAATTCAGAAAATATCATTTGAAATTCGGAAAATATCAATTGATATTCAGAAAACATCAATAGAAATTCAGAAAATATCAATTGAAATTCAGAAATCGTCATTAAAAATTCAGAAAATATCAATAGAATTTCAGAAACCGTCATTTGAATTTTAATTGATATTTTCTGAATTTCAAATGATATTTTCTGAATTTCAATTGATATTTTCTAAATTTCAAATGATTTTTACTGAATTTCAATTGATATTTTCTGAATTTCAAATGACGATTTCTGAATTTCAATTGATATTTTCTGAATTTCAAATGACGATTTCTGAATTTCAATTGATATTTTCTGAATTTCAAATGATATTTTCTGAATTTTAATTGATATTTTCTGAATTTCAAATGATATTTTCTGAATTTCAATTGATATTTTCTGAATTTCAAATGATATTTTCGGAATTTCAAATGGAAATTCTGAATTTCAATTAATCTTTTCTGAATTTTAAATGGAAATTCTGAATTTCAATTGATATTTTCTGAATTTCAAATGGAAATTCTGAATTTCAATTGATATTTTCTGAATTACAGTTGCAAAAGGTGTAGTATCTACCCACCAGATCTCAGAAAATTCAAGATCGCAAAAAATCATTAAACTTTTGCTAACGAAGTTTTTCGATAATTCCAGCAGAAAATTATTTTATTTTTTTTTTTGTTGCCGAACGTAGGGGTTGCCTTTTTTAATTTTTTTTACGGCAACCAAAATATAAAAAAAAATTTTTACTGGATTAATCGAAAAACTGCCTTAGCAAAAGTTTAATGATTGGTTGCGAGCTTTAATTTTCTGATATTAGGGTCGTACATTAGGGTAGTAGCAACTGAGATCTGGTGGGTAACTACTAGAACGGGTTACTTGAGATCAATGACCCTTAGAGCAAAACACTAGTCTCGAGAGAAAAACATCGAGGTATCATACTTTAAGATCCGACTGTAAATGCCAAAGATATAAGGAAAAATGTAAATTGGCGACCCCTACGTTCGGCAAAAATTTTTTTTTTTAAACCTCCTTGCAAAAGTACTTCATATTGGAGGGTGTACGGCGCACTTTTTTTTGCCTGTAAGGTGGTACGCTCTAGTGTACACTGTTGTTAAATTCTGTTGAAATTTACCCAATTTATGGTACACTCAGAAAAGTTATTTGTATAGTAATGCGGTTATAGTTATTTTAACTGCAATTGAAATTGTTTTACCTTGGGAAGAAAATTTAAACGTTTTCGACAGTTATTTTTTAAGCAACCCACAAAAACTACCGCATTTTCGTTATAGTTAGTGTTTGCCCCTCGTTCAAATATTCCACACATACAAAATATATGGTAAGAAATTTATAAAATAAAAAAATAATAAGGTGAGTTTTATAATAGAAAATTATATTTATTTCCGTTAATATTATAAAATATTGTATATCTTTTCCTTCAGCTTTTATATTTTTTTCTCAAATATACCTGCAGAAAAAAGAAAGCCAAACAAATATTTTTCCCTCGCAGGCAGACACCTAAATTAATTTTTAGTACGTATTTTATTAATAATAATTTTATGTTAGCGTGCCTTAAAGACAATTTTTTTTAAATTCGCTTTTTATTTAAAGTACAGTTTTTATATAGTAAAAGCCTTCACCCAGTCACCACAAATAAATAATTCTGCACACAAAAGGGTTTAAAATAAATAAATAAATATTTGATCACTTTTTCTCATGAAAGTGGATTGTTAGTAATGAATCCATAATAAATTGCAATATACGTGTGTATGTTAAGATAATTTGGTAAAGTGGGAACTTAGGTAGATAGACCCGTAAGTAGTTTTGTTCATTTGTGTTTTGAATGAAAATAAATAACGTAAAGCAGGGTTGTTAGCGTGCCTTAAAGTTTTTTTTTAATTCCAGTTTATGTAAAGGTAGACCTGGCAATTCAAGTAAATTCACAAATTCAGTTGGAAAATTTACTGCGTCAGTTTCTTCCACCGGTGCTTCGTTACATGAAGTTTAAATATCGGAATATATAAGTTCCATTCCTTTTCTAAGGTTTTTTCTCTTTTAGAAAATTTGTTTAACTTTTTGGAGAGTATGTTTCAATGCTACATAAGTTTCATATTCCGTGGATAGTGTTTGAACAGGTAATTCCCTCTTCCAATCCATTTGCATTGTCTATAATTTCAATTCCACTCGTTCAACGTTTATATCCATTTCAGTCCACTTGTGTAGTGTTTCAATTCCACTCGTTTCCTATTTAGTTTCTTAATTTTAGTGTTTCATATACACTTGTTCTTTATGTTTTAGGTTTCTAGCTAAAGACGCAGACGTTAAGGGAGGGGGGTGGGGCAATTTTCCCCTTTTGAACCACCATTTTTACCACGTTCCTGTCCAAAGTCCTAGAAATGCCTTGTCGATAAGTTAGCCCGTACTCCAAGGAAAACATATTATATATTACAGGTTTCTAGCCGAAGGGTTCGGTTAGGCCATCAAGGAGGAGAATTATTCCGTTTTTACCCCTCCCGGTAGGAATTTCCAAAAATTCCGTCTTAGAGGACGTCTGCGTTGGAGGAGGAACCTACTACATACATAATTTTAGGTCTCTATATCCAGCAGTTTGGCTAGGCCGTCAAGGGGGAAGTTTTTTCCCTTTTCACCCCTCTCGGTATGAATTTCCAAAAATACCATCTTAGGAGACGTCAACGTTGGAGAAGGAACCCAAATACCGATTTTAAGCTCCCTTGTTCCAGCAGTTTGGCCAGGCCGTTAAGGGGGAGACTTCTCCTGTTTTTGACCCTACCTGTAGAAATTTCCAAAAATCTCATCTTAGCGGATGTCTACAATAGAGGAGGAACTTTAATACCAAATTTTAACTTCCTACCTCCAGCGGTTTGGGCAGGCCTTTAAGCGGCACTTTTCGCTTCATTAATCCCCATTTTTGCGATGTCCTTGTCCAAAAAGCACCTTCCCGGTAAGTGAGCCCATACTCCAAGTAACATATGTATTACATTTCAGGTTTCTAGCCAACTTTTACTATTTGTGCCCCTCTCGGTAGGAATTTCCGAAAATCCATCGACAGGGAATTTCAGCTTCCTAGCTCCAGCAGCTTGAGCAGGCTGTGAAGGGGGACACTTTTTCTTTTTTTGTCCCTCCCGGTTGGAATTAGGCTGGAAGAGGAACCTAAGTACCGAATTTCAGCTTCCTAGTTCCAGCAGTTTGGACAGGTCGTTAAGGGGCAACTTTCCCTTTTTGAGCCCCCATTTTATAACGACCCTGTCCAAAATTCAAAAAAGTATCTTTCTAATAAGTTAGCCCTTACTCCAGGGACCCACATTTTAAGCTTCAGGTTTCTAGCCGAAGGGGTTTTTACAGGCCCCCAAGGTGAGGCTTTTCTTCTTTTTGCCCTCCCTTTAGGAATTTACAAAAATTCCATCTTCGCGGCTATCTGCGATGGATGAGGAACATTCATACCAAATTTCAACTGCATTGCCTAAGCGGTTTGGGCAGGCCGTTAGTGGGGACATTTTTCCCTTTCAACCACCATTTTTACTATGTTCCTGTTCCAAAATAGAAAAATTACGTTGCCGGTGAGTTAGTCCTACACCAAGGAATACATATTTAAAACTTTAGGTTGGCCAAAAGGGATTGGGCAAGCCGTCAGGAGGAGACTTTTACCTTATTTCCCCTCCCGATAGGAATTTCAAAAATTCCGTCTAAGCGGACGTCTACACAGAAGGAGGAACTCACATACCGAGTTTCCTTTTGGGATATCCTGTAGGGAATTCCAAAAATACAAACTTAGTCGATGTCTACTACACTGGAGGAACCTTTATACCAAATTTCAACGTCTTACCTCCAGTGGTTTGGGCAGGCACTTTTCCAATTTGTGAGACTGTTTATGGGGAGACTTTTCCCCTTTTTGCCCGTTCCGGTAGGAATTTCCAAAAATCCCGTCTTAGCGCACGTCTATGCCGAATATCAAGAAACCTTGTTTTAGTGGAGATATCCGTGGGGGGAGGAAAAAAAGTAGTTTTTTTGAAATTATATATTATTTTAAATGGTACTTTTTGGAAAAACGAAATTTTTTGGAAAAAGATACTTTGTTGTTACAAAGTACTTTATTTGTACTTTTTTTGGAAAAGGTATTTTTTTTAAAAAGGTGTTTTTTTTTGGAAAAATATATGTTTTTTGGAAAAGGTACTTTTTTTGGAAAAAGGTACTTTTTTTGGAAAAGGTACTTTTTTGGAAAAAGGTACTTTTTTCGGGAAAAGGTACTTTTTTTGGAAAAAGGTACTTTTTTTGGAAAAAGGTACTTTTTTTTGAAAAAAGGTACTTTTTTTGAAAAAAGGTACTTTTTTTGGAAAAAGGTACTTTTTTTGGAAAAAGGTACTTTTTTTGGAAAACGGTACTTTTTTTTGGAAAAGGGTACTTTTTTTTGGAAAAGGGTACTTTTTTTTGGAAAAGGGTACTTTTTTTGGAAAAAGGTACTTTTTTTGGAAAAAGGTACTTTTTTTTGGAAAAAGGTACTTTTTTTTTGAAAAAGGAACTTTTTTTGGAAAAAGGATTTTTTTTTGGAAAATGGTACTTTTTTTTGGAAAAACGTACTTTTTTTGGAAAAAGGTACTTTTATTGGAAAAAGGTACTTTTTTTTGGAAAAAGGTACTTTTTTTGGAAAAAGGTACTTTTTTTGGAAAAAGGTACTTTTTTTGGAAAAAGGTACTTTTTTTGGAAAAAGGTACTTTTTTTGGAAAAAGGTACTTTTTTTGGGAAAAGGTACTTTTTTGGAAAAAGGTACTTTTTTTGTCCCCTTTTTGCCCCTCCCGATAAGAATTTCCAAAAATGCCGTCTCAACGGACGTCTACACCGGTCGAGGAACCTACATACCAAATTTCAACTTCATAGCTCCAGCAGTTGGAGCAGGCCGTCAAGGGGGAGACTTCTTCCCCTTTTTGCCCGTCCCTGTACAAATTTCCAAGCCTCCCGTCTTGGTGGATGTCTACGATAGTGTTGGAACCGTTATACCAAATTTCAACTTCCTACCTCCAGCGGTTTGGGCAGGCCGTCAAGGGGGGCCTTTTTCCCCTTTTTAACCCCCATTTTTACAACGTCCCTGTCCAAAATTCCAGAAAGTACTTTCCAGAAAAGTTAGCCCATACTCCAAGGAACACATATCTTAAATTTCAGCTTTCTAGCCAAAGGGGTTTTGGCAGGCCGCCAAGGGGGAGACTTTTCCCCTTTTAGCCCGTTCCGGTAGGAATTTCCAAAAATCCCGTCTTAGCGGACGTCTACGCCGAAAGAGGAACCTACATACCAAATTTCAACTTCCTAGCTTCAGCGGTTTGGGCTGGGCGATGTTGAGTCAGTCAGTCAGTCAGTCAATCAGTCAGTCACGTTATTCTTTTATATATAGAGATATTTACCAACTTTGTGCGTAAGAATTTTATTTAACAAAATAATACCAATTTTACGCATAATATGTTGTTTATTTGTAAACACATAATGTCTAAAATTTTTTCCGTGAGTATTATTGTGTATGGGAGTGTGTACAAAGAAAGTTTACGCATTTTTTGTTTATATTTACCGAATTTTCGTAAAATTAAACAATACTTTACCAATTTTATACCAGTAAATTTACAAACATTTTTTAGAGTGTACAGGATATAATATTTATGTTTGTACTGATGTTTGTAATTCCAAAAAATATTGCACCAATACCCACATTTTAGTATGCCAGTCGACTCAGAATCACTTTTTAATTTGATTTAACCATTCTGTCGGAAAATATAAAAATATTTCGATGAAATTTGGTAAACCGTCTTATATCGGGCGTGGACGAATCCAATTGATTTTGGTTAGAACCCAGTGTAGAAAATCATTACAAGATATGTGGTTATATAACTAGATACTTGGTAATGGTAACTAGTTACATTTCATATCGCGCAAAATAATGAGTTATGGTTACACACCAGCATAAGAAAAATCAAAAAAATATATCGCTACCTATGTGTTTACCAGTATTGACAAAAATAATGAGTCTAAAAATAGGTTTTCAAAAAAATAAGTTTAAAAAAAATATTTTTTTATTATATTTTTTTTTTTTATAAAATTTGCTTGTGCGGGAATTGAACCTGGGACTCCAGATTATCAGTCAATAGCTCTACCATCTGAGCTATCTCCACATGTAATATAGAAAAAAATATAATTGACCTGCTGCGCACAAGTCAGCTTACCTGCCAACATACAAAACATCAAAAAATATATGATTACATATATACTATACCAGTGTTGAAAAAATATTGAGTCTAAAAATAGATTTCAAAAAAATTTACAAAAAAATCTTGAACAATACTTTATGCTGGAAATGATAAAAATAATGCATTGCCATTATTTTTTATTTTGAAATAATGGAACAAAAACTAGCTATTAGTAACTCAATATTATATGTTCTAAAATAATGCAGAAAGTAAGTCGGTGTCATTGCTGGTAGTTTCTACAGTAGGAATCGATCCATATTTAGACCTAGTTCAAACATAAAGGTTCTCCAAAACTTTGGCTTCATTTTCAATTAACTACAATTGATCTCAAATATAACCAGAATTCTGTAAATTTCACAGTTTTATTTTTGCTGTTCTTATATTTATAGTATTTAGCAAATAAATCTTTTAATTTCAACATATTTTCTGAAAGGTTATTTTTAACTAGTTTTTATTAGCTTTTTCTGCTATTTTTACAGATTTATTTCTATGAGTGTACGGTATTTATCCCCCTTAAAGCACCGTAAGTTGTTTGAATTTCACATGAAAAAACTGTTATACTTCATATAAAAAAAATAATATTTTAGGACAATGAGTTTTACGTTGTACACTTTGTTTTCACGCAAATTTAATATACAAGACTATTATTTTTCCTGTGAAAAAGTGGCATTTTGTGTTTATTTAGATTGTGGCTTTCTAATTACATAAAAATAAAATTCATTTTCAGAATTTAAATTACTATTTAAGGCCTTTAAAGTTTGAGGGAAAATTTTCCACGTGAAAAACAACTTACGCACCGTAAGTTGTTTTTAAACTTAAAAATAAATAAATCAACAACATTTATTTAGTTTTTATTTAAAGTTTTTATATGAGTGTTTCCAACAATAAAGTTCGAACTTAAGCTTTATATTAAAGTTTCACTTAACCATAAACTAGTAGTTTTTAAATTCCATACAAATTTTAAATCAAAAACTTAAAATTTTTGATAACTACTAGTTTTTGGTTGTAGTGTAAATTGAGCTTTAATTAAATGTTTTGTGCCTTTCAGTTTACGCTTTAGGACAATCTGAAATTACGTTTTCTACTGCATATAAAGTGCGTTCCCGTACGTACCCAAAGTTACCGAAATTTATCCAAAAGCGTTCCCGTACTCGAAAATTAGGTAAATGAGAGCGCTCAAGAGAATGTATTTGTGTTCCTCTTTTTCTAAAACTTACCCATACTTTTTCTTCGGGTAACTTTTCGTAACTTATAAAACGAACAGCTGATGCAAAGATAAATAAAAAACAATTGTGAAAATAAATTCAAAATTTTTATTAAATAAATACGCAATAGAAACTTATTTTGTTATAAAGGCACATTTACCATAGATTACATAGATCTTTCACTCTTTGACATTCGCTGTCAGTGCACGTATCTCATGAGTATGTGTTGGACATACGTCCTGAATTAATTCCTTACTGAATTAATTCATCATTGAATTCGTTAAGTTTCAGTTTTCATTCATTGAATTAAAAAAAAATACCTTCAGTGAATTAAAAAAAATACGTTCAGTGAATTAAAAAAAATTACGTTCAGTGAATAAAAAAAAATACGTTCACTAAATTGAAAAATAAAAAATTACGTTCACTGAATTGGAAAACAAAAAATTACGTTCACTGAATTCAAAAGCTTTTTTCTGCCGTTCAGTGCACATTGGAGTGTTTTCAAAATATTTTGGCAATAATTCATCCATTTCTTATTTGTTACTATTCTTTACATAAAAATAGAAAGAAATTTGAGATAAGATGAAAAAATCCCAATACTTCCAAAACACTAAGAAAATTTTCCAAAAATTATATGCTTTACTCGAATTCGGAATGGTCTGGAAGAAAAATTTACAAGTGGAGAATATATTTTCCATTAGACCCACCTAAAGAAGTATGCTTTCAGAAAAATATAAATACTATATGTATTATTAAAGAAACTTTTAATCTGGAGGCAAAAGAGTCTTGCTATGGACGTGTGAAGTTTTATCTCATAGCGACAACCAATAATGGCTGATTTTATTTCCAAAATATTTTGAAAACACTCCACTGTGTACTGAACGGCAGAAAATAGCTTTTGAATTCAGTGAACGTTATATTTTGTTTTTCAATTCAGCGAACGTAATTTTTTATTTTTCAATTCAGTGAACGTATTTTTTTCTTAATTCACTGAACGTAATTTTTTTTCAATTCACTGAGTGAAAAATGAAATTGAATGAATTCAGTGGTGAAATAATTCAGTAAGGAATTTTTTCACTTCTTATCCGTTCGATTTATAAAATTGAACGCGTTCACCAGTGAATTAATTCATTTGATTTAATAAAAAGAACTATAGCAATTGAGTTAAATCGTAATAAAAGAAATCAAACGAAGTCAAATATGAATTAATTCCATTCAATATATAGTCTTTTGTGAATTAATTCATTGAACTTTTAATTCAGAATTCAAAACTTAATTAAAGAATTAATTCTTCAAAGTCCTGAAAGAGATACAAATTTTCTATGAATAAAAAAGATCGAAAAGAACGATTGAACGAAAAGAACGAATAATGGTGAACGTTCGTTCAATGAACTGAACCGTTCAAATGACTTATGTAGTTCGTTCATGAAAGACACAACTCTAGAAGCTCTATTTATATTATTGGGGTGTTATTTTTTAAGATACGGGCCATTTAAAAAATTCGACATTTTACAAAATGAACTGTATCTCGAAAACTAAGTGAGATAGAGCAAAGCGGACAACATTTTTGCAAGCTTCAATGGAATGTTTTTTAAGAAACAGCCACAGGGTGACCCATTTTCTTCAATTTATGTGGTAATATAAATAGAAATTAATACACTAACGGTGGGTCTCATGCTGTAGGTTTAACTTTAGCTTAACTATAAACAAAAGAAAATGTCAAAAAAATTTATACAAAACAACAACAAATTTTTGGGTTAACTATTAACTAAAGTTTAAACTTGCAGTATGAGATCCACCGTAAGATAACATACCATATCGTTCCGATTTGCCAAAAATTTGATTACCAATAGTTTCAATTTAATGCTAATGAAATCGTCAATTAGTTTTTCCAAATAATTAATTAGTGTCATGTATGCTATATATGTATATGTATATTAGACCGTACCTCAAAAAAAAGTTCGCCGTACACCTTCCAATCTAAATTATTTTTGCAAAGAGGTCTCAAAAAAAAAATGTTTTTTTTTGCCAGAACGTAGGGGTCGCTATTCGTTATATCTTTGGCATTTACAGTCGGATCTTAGAGTATGATACTTCAATGTTTTTCTCTCGAGGAGACCAATGTTTTGCTCTAAGAACCATTGACCTTAAGTATCCCGTTCTAGTATTTACCCAACAGATATCAGTTGCTACAACCCTAATGTAGGAAAATTAAAGCTCGAAAAAAATTATTAAACTTTTGCCAAGGAAGTTTTTCGATAAACCCAGTAGAATTTTTTTTATTTTTTTGGTTTCCGAACGTAGGGGTCGCCTTTTTAAATTTTTTTTTATTGAATTTTTCCTTTAAAGCAAAACACTGGTCTCCTCGAGGGAAAAAATCAATATATCACATTTTAAAATCCGACTTTAAATACCGAAGCTATAACGAAAAATTAACAAATGCGACCCCTACGTTCGGCAGAAAAATTTTTTTTTTTGGAATTGCTTTGCAAAAATACTTTATATTTGAAGGTGTACTGCGCACGGTACACTCTAACTAATTTTTGTTTAAAATTACCCAATTTATAGTAGGAAACTGAACTCCTACTATAAAATGGGTAAATTTACTCTATGTGTGTAATAAAATTAACACATCATGTGTAAAGTGGTGCACATAATATGCGTAAATTTACATCGCATGTGCGTAAAAGAATTTAAAAAAAATTACAAAAAAATTTCTTAAAAAATTATATATTTTTTTAATAAAAAGTCTTATATTTTGATTAAAGTTTGTTATAGTTTATTACAGTTAGTTTTAAAATTCACAATCGTTATTCAAAGAAATTTAGCAAACTGTTTGAGAATGGGTTTGATTTTTTTTTCTTCATCAATTTTCTTCACTAACATAAGTTAATATTTGTAATTTTGTGCCACCGACTTCACCACTTTGGAGGATTGAATATTTTGCCTGTATTTAGCGATACAAGAAATTCGGTGGTTTTAGGAAATAGTATTTTTAAACAACACTTCAGGCATGTACTCATGGCTTGAAAATGTGTTCATTTCTTGAACTTGAGTACTTATATTTGTGGATGGATAATAGCGTATGAAATACAATTCGTTTTTCCATTTGCAGCTATCATTATCTCCGTATTATAATCGTCGTTAGTAAAATTTGTTTTAAATAAATTTTAATTTTATTTAAAGTTTTTTAATATTTAGAAATGTCAATATTTTTACTAATACTACAAGTTAGTAAATTTACAAACTTTTCGTGTAATGTTTGAATTTACCAACAAGATACTAATTTTAGACACAAGCTGTTTAATTATGAACACATAATGCGTATTTTTATGTTTTATGTGTACTATTGTATATGAAAGTGCGTACCAAAACGATTTTACGCATTTGGTGTTTATATTTACTTACTATGTGTTATATTACCCAAAAAATTACCCATTTTATAGTAGCAAATTTACATCCATTTTTTATAGTGTACACTCTAATTAAATTCTGTTGAAATTTACCCAACTTATAGTAGGAAACTGAACTCCTACTATAAATTGGGTAAATTTACTCTATGTGTGTAATTGAAAAAAAATACGCACATTGTGTTTAAGTTGGTGCACAAATAATTTGTAATTTTACATTGAAAGTGCGTAAAAATTAAATGAAATTTTGAAATTAGTGTGTTAATTTACTAAATTTGTGTGTAAAAAAGCACGTTTCACGTGTAAATGTACGCATAAAATGCGTAAAAATCCACTAAAATGCGCAAAAATCCACAGAAAGTGCGTAAAAATCCAATAAAATGCGTACATTTACAACAGTTGTGCTAACTTTAAGCACCATCCAAAATTTTTTTTTAAATAAAATAACAAATTAATTTTTAGTACGTATTTTATTAATAATAATATCCAAGTCATTCGTTTATGTCCAAATTAATCGTTTTGGGATCTTAAGGCATTTGTATAAAATTCATATAAAAATTTGTTATAACTATTGAATGGGTGCAATGACTCCTGCTAAACAAAATGCCTTCTTTGAAAGGGAGGCAGTAACCGTCAACAATAACGGGAGAAAACGCAGAGATATGGCCGACGCAGGAACAACTGAGTGCAATGACTCCTGATCAACAAAATGTTTTCTTTGCAAGTTAGACAGTACTCAATGAATACTGACTTTGTTGAGCAGGAGTCATTGCACCCAGTTGTTTTGCCTAGGCCGTATCTCTCTTACGGCGTATTCTCCCGTTATTGTTGACGGTTGTTGGTTGACTGCCTCCCTTGCAAAGAAGGGATTTTATTGAGCAGGAGTCATTGCACCCAGTTGTTCCTTCGTAGGCCGTATCTCTCTTACGGCGTTTTCAATTTTGAAATGACGTTTAGACTACCACCAAAAACAATTTCATGCTTATGTTGCTATTTCCAGACTCTAATGTGTTTGTGGAAATGTTGTAATTCACAAAAATTAATCCGTTTTCGCTTTTTCTTTTTATAATTTATAATTTAATTTTAATTTTTTTCAATTTGAAATGTCAGAGTATTTATTACTATTATAGGATAGTATATTTACCAACTTTGTGCGTAAAAATTTTATTTAACAAAACACTAGTAATTTTAGGCACAATGTGTTTATTTATAAACACATAATGTCTAAAAATAATTTGTGTGTGTATTATTGTGTATGGAAGTGTGTATGAAAAAAGTTTACGTATTTTTTGTTTATATTTACCGAATTTTCGTAAAATTAAACAAAATTTTACCCATTTTATAGTAGTAAATTTACAAGCATTTTTTAGAGTGTACGGTATAATGTATATAATAAAAAATAAATAAAAGAAATTAAAAAGCTTTCTTGGATATTCTTTTATTTAAAAAACAATGTGGTTCGATTGTGGTTATTTATCTGTTTAATATGTTTATAATCTTTAGAGAAAAAAGTTCTTCTTCTTAACCTCAAACTTGATAAATTAGTATTAAATAAATTTTAAATTAAAAAAGCTTTTTCAACCATATACATTTTGTTGATAATAATTCCAACATAAATATAATAACTGAAGTTAATTGCAAAAATAACGTTACAAAGAAAAATCCTAAAAGTTGTCTCAAGTTTACCATCAATTGATTATTATTTTTGCTAGAATAAGTAGAACGTCTTTTAACTTTGTTGGCATAATTTGTCCACTCTCGCCAACTTTCCAAAAGTCCAGCTTGTTGAAAACGTAAAATAAAATCATTGAAACGATCAATTAAATACGAGTGTTTTGTGAAATAAACACCGACTTGTTGATAATTAACATTGATGGGTAAAACCTGTAAAGCATTTCCTTTACGTATTTCAGTAGCAACATAATGATATGCAAAATCCAATGTAGTCATAGCGGCTAAATTTTCATTAGGATAACGTTCCAAATACCGCAAAGGCTCCATTTCATTTGTGTCATTTAATGCTATCAATGGTAATGTTTTATTGAGAATATGTGGAACGTGTAGAACAAATTGTTGTGACAAATCCGTGCAAACTGTGTTGTAACCAGCTGCTGTTAAGGCATCCAATGTCAAAGGAGGGGATTTATAAAAATGTGTACGAAATAGAAAGAAAAGTAATGACTGATAGATTGAACGTAATATAAATGCACTAAAAATCCATAATGCAAAATGTATTCTTCGTGATGTACATTTTGGTTCAAAGGGTATAGGTACTCCCAGGAACACTTCCAAAATTTTAAAGCAATTTAATACTTTATTCGATGATTTTCTCTGCAAGAAGTTTATTAAAAAGAGACTGCCATAACATAGACCCATTAAACACCAGGTGCATTTATCAAAAGGAAATGTTAAGATACCAAGTGATTCAAATCGTTCCTCCTTACGTAAAACTATAGCCACCAATGGTAGGTAGTAGGTAACAAAACTGGGGGTACCAAATTCATCTCTTTCTGTCGTTCGTCGAAAATAACCCAAAGATATATTTGTTTCCTGATCTCTTAACTGAAAAAGAAAAAAAAGTAAATATTTCGTTATTACATTACTAAAGAAAATTCCTGAGGAAATTTTTTTTAATAAACCAATTCAACATTTCTTTTTAAGAAAATTAAAAACTACCTTAATTTACCTTAATTTTGCTTGTAACTTTCAAGAGTTTTTCAACTCTTTTGGGTACAACTTTTTCAGCATAAAACGAAATCGCCCAAAACCTTTGGTGGATAATAATTATGATGTTAGAAAATCTCCCACTTGTTGAAAAAAATAGGTGCCCTCAACAGGCACGTAGCTAGGAATTTATTTCGGGGGGCTTTTCAAAAATTTTTTGTTTAATTTTTCCAGGTTTTTTTTTTTTTGCTTATAAAATTAAAAAAAAAAATTGTTATTTTAAGTTAACCCTTTAACGACCATACATTTTCTGCCAAAGCGATTTTGAAAATTTTGCGATTTTCATAATCTCTGATCTAATAATAGTTATTCCAAGAAAAATTGGCTTTGTAGAACCCCTCCTTAGCCATCATTTCGCTTGCCAAAAATATTTGCCATTTAACGACCCTGCCGTTCCGGACGAACCGCTTTTTATTATTATTATTTTATTTTCGTGCTCTAGAACTAAATTATGGATATATTACAAAAAATTTACCTCATAGACCCCTTGCTTACCCTTCATTTCGCTTGTCAAAGTTTGTGCTTTTTACCCCTTAAATGAAGAATTCTAAATAACCAACTTCGAGGGCTCGCAAGGGGAAAGCGGGACTAGGTAGGGATTTGCTGCCTACTATATTTTGTTACTTGCCTATGGTCGTCAAAGGGTTAAGTGTGCTGCTTTACTTTTTGTGTAAAGTTCAATAAAATGAGAGTAATCACAAAATATTCTATCCAAAAGTCAAAATTACCCAAAAGTACGCGAACGCACAAAATCACTTTTCTAACCCATACTATTTAAAAGAAAAAAAATTAAAATGCGTATAGTTTTAGTCTCAAAAATCGCACAGAAATACATGTTTTTTGCATTTAAGTGCTTTTTACTTCGTTCAGTTAATTTTTTATATTGAAGTTTTATTTTGTGTATTTCTTTGCTTAATTAAAATTTAGAATTTTCACAATGGTGTTATTTGTTTATCATTGCACCGGATGTCCCTTTTACAATTTTTTTTAATAGTAATTTGTTAATTTCTTATTTCCTGAAGATGCTACACAATGGAGTAGCGAAATATCGAAAATAAAGAACTATTTTATAATAAAAAACAAACCTTACGCTCAAGAAAATTGTGAAATTAAAAATATAAAAAGAAGAAACGACAAGAAAATAAAAAGAGAAGTTAATAAATAGTAGACAGAGGCAGAAAATTTTATAAAAATATCGGTAAGAACCCAAAAATATCTGTAAGGGCCTAAAGGTTTTTAAAACTTGTTTAATATTACAAAACTAAAGTTGCTAATAACCATAAAGGAAAATTTAATTTCTAACGCATTTTATAAGTTCTAAACTAAATTATATATTTCAAGTGTAATTTGATTTCTAGGTGTTTTCAATTTTCAAAAATTTCAGTTTTTTATCAATACTTAAAATTTTCTGCAATCCGTTTGTGATATGAAGTATGGATTTTATTTTTCTGATTTTTTTTTGGGCTCTACAAATTAAGGAGTGTAGACAGACATGACAACCTTTTCTCTGGAGAGGGGCGCACCACCATTCCGTGATTATTTTCTAACAAAACTTCGTAGAAGGATAGGTAGACGTGTCTTTAGGGATATGTTGGTAAAAAATGGATTAAACAATTTAAATACTGTTTCTCATAATTTTGTTACTTGATTTTAATAGTGAAATTATCTTTTAATACTTTTTGGACAAAGGTCTTTTAAAAGGTCCCAGCACTTGGATGTAATGCTTTACAAACTACTTCTTCCACTGCTTCACAAGTATCTGTTAGTGTATTTTTACTGCTTTTTTAAAAGTTATTCTGAACAAAATCAACAAATTACTTTTTTCATTGCTTCTAAAATATCCGTTAGTATATTTTTACAGCTTTTTTAGAATTACATCTGACCAACATCCAAAAAATCACTTAAGTATTGCTGCTAAAGAGTAATTGCTCTAAAAGTGATCGTAAAAAGTGATTTTCGTATCATTTGGCATTTCCGAACAGAGGGTCGCGGGATCGATTTTCGGCGGGACCAATAATTTGTTTCCATTTTTTTTTATTCTGTTAATTTTTTTTTAAATTCAATATTTTTTTTAGTTTTTGAAAATATGTATATATATATCAAAAAAATGGTTAGAATTTGCATTTTATGCAACTGTGCAAATAGTACTGAAAACAATATTGAATTGGAGTGCATCTTTTACACTTGTTTAATAAGTACTTTTATTGAAGAGAATAACGAACAATATCTCGCAGTAACAAAGTGTCGTTTTTATGTCACTCAACTTTCATATCAAAGAATAGCTCAGAGGTAGAGCGCTAGAATAGCAATCGTGAGGTCGCAAGTTCGATACCCGATGGCGGCAATAAAAAACTTTTGTAAAATAAAAAACACATAATTTTTTTTGCGAAGAATGTTGAAGTTGTAATACTCCTCTACTATGACAACTCAATGGTAAAATCATTAGTGTTTATGTTAAAAAAGAAGTGCATCTAGGTCATCAATTATAGTGCTTTTTCTACTGCTTCGGCATCTCTTATTTTGCTGGGGTTTTATTACAATTTTATACATTATCGGAAAAGTTAAATATTTAAAGTAAATTACATCATTATTATTTTGATTTCCAATGGAGTGCGCCATTCCAATATGATCCTAGACTAATTTCAAAGCATAACAATAATTTCAAACGCGAAATTAAAGTAAAATTCCAGTTGATTTTACAAAGTTAGCTCAGGTTTTTATTTTATGACCTCTTGAAATATCTGTGTGGCGCGAAAGCAAAAAATGTTGCACATTTTAAGAGTTAGGAACACTCTCGCGTTCACGAATAAGTTAAATTTCAACTGTTCTTTTCGGTTCTTTTATTTTATTCGCAATTATCAAACAAACCACTGACATAATATAATCTTATACTGCTAGAAAAATTCTAAAAAAATAGCAAAAACAGGTACTCAAAATTAGTTAAAAGGGGCCCTGCACAGAAAGCTTTTGAAATTAGTAAATCCTTTTTGCTAAATATTAGTACGATAAGTACAGCAAAAATGCAACTGTTTTAGTAATATTTGAGTTAAATTTCGTTTAATTGAATTGCAAATTTACCTTGCTATTGGCTATAAAATATTGCTGAATATTAGTAGACAAAAATCAGTAAAGAAATTGTTATATATTCAAAAGTTAATTTATCTTTAAATTTGAGTTGAATACAAATAGCGGTCTCTCCTGCTACAATAAACAGAAATATTTGCTAGAAAATAGTAGACTGCTTTCTGTAGATTCTGCAGATTTATATTCGCATCAAGAAAATAAAAAAATACTAAAAATTAAAATACACTAATATAATGGTTTGGTCGACTAATTTCCAGAATATTTTTTGCTGATTTTAGCAGGGTAAATTGTCATTTTCGATTAACTAAAATATAGCTGAAATTTTGTAAATTTAACAGATTTTTTCCTGCTGTTTGTATCTTTCTAATATTTAGCAAACAGATTCTGCTGCATTCAGCTATTTTTTCAGCAAAAATTTTTAAAGACTTTTATATTAGTGTATGAACAACTGAAAAAATTTCTCGAATGAACAAGTGAACTAGAAGAACACACTAGTTCAAAAATAAAATTAGTCGAAATGAACTGTGAACTATAATGCCAAATTCTAGTAATTTTTATTCCGATTATTTGTTGATATAAAATGTTTTATTTTGTGAGAAAATTTCCGGGTGTGCTCACATTTTTACTCACAATTTTTATTTTTTTTTTACGATAGACTAAAACTCAGGGGATGCCCACTACTTATGCGGGTGCATTGTGTTAGAATTAGGAAAATAGAATAGATTTCGACAATTTCTAACACCAAACTGCTAATAACAAACATTATGAATAAAAAGCAACTGCGTCTTTGTGACGAAAACGTGATTAAAATAGACACATGTTTCAAGAGGCCATCAAATTAAAAACCGAGCTAGATTTGCAAAATACTTTGAGGGTTTTGTTTTAGCAACAGTGTTCTTTCATTTCGCGTTCGGAACATTGATTCTGACCGCGATGATCACTTTGCAGGATATTCTAAAACCGCACAATATAGTTTTGTTAAATATACTGCAAGAAGCTTCTTGAGACAAATCCGAATTTATATATGTATTTAATTTACAGTCACTTCCAGAATAAATTTCTTGTTTCTCCTAAAGTACGCTTTTTCACGGACAGTTAATAATTTTAATTTAAAAAACAATTATGAAAATCCAACATTATAATGCTTAACTTCCCAGTGTAGAAACGGTAATGACATATCATTATTTTTTGAACTACCAGTAATGACACCCACTTACCTTCTTCATTATTTTAAAACATATAATAATGAGTTACTGATAATGACTTATTTTTATCATTATTTCAAATAGAAAATAATTTTCTAGATTTTTATGAAAATTTTTTGAAATCTATTTTTAGACTCAATATTTTTTAAATACTGAGTATATATGGATATATGTAATCATATATTTTTTAATTTTTTGTATGTTGGCGAGTAAGCTTACTTGTGTGCAGCAGGTCAATTATGTGTTTATCTATTAAATATTACATGTCGATATAGCTCAGATGGTAGAGCTATTGACTGGCAATTTGTAGACCCAGGTTCGATTCCCGCACCAGCAAATTTTATTAAAAAAAAAATACAATATAAAAATATTTATTTATATAATTTATTTTTTTTAAAATCTATTTTTAGACTCATTATTTTTATCACTACTGGTAAGCACATAGGTAACGATATATTTTTTGATTTTTCGTATGCTGGTGTGTAACCATAACTCAATATTTTTCGCGACATCGCCATATAAAGGTAATAAGAAATGTAATAACAAAAGTATGTAGTTACCATTACCAAGTATGTAGTTACATAACCACATATCTGGTAATGATTTTCTACACTGGGTTAGGGTGGGAAAAAATTGTAAAATGTCGAATTATGCCAAATTATCACCCTATAGTAACAGCTTGTGCCTGCAAGCAGGAAACCTGGAATTTTTAAGGAAAACCGAAGGTTAATTTGTCAATTTTATGTTTATCTTATAATAAATATGACGAAAGCTATTAATAGTAACAATAAAAAATAGCCACTTATCAATTAAAAGTTGCGAAAAAAATTTCTGTTTCCTATTTGCAGTCACATTTTATAAATTCTTTCTCGTAAAAGAGAGGATTGCATTCTATTTATTTTCTAACCTCCTTGATTAAGCCTAGCACACATAACTATTCAAGATTTTTACAAAAAAAAACTATAAAAAAACGGTTTCTATGGCCACCAAAAAGCTTAGAAAAATTTTTAGAAAGCACTTTTCGCAATTGGATTTAGAGTCTATTTTATTTATGAAAACTTAAGAAACTTTGCCATTTGGTATTTGATTTCAACAAAAATAAATATTTTTTATTACATTTTTTAAAAAATGTTGTTGCTTTCGACGTATTTTGTTACGTTTCAAAATTTGTCAAATCATATCGACCCTACTAAAAAAAATTATATCACTTCTGATATTATATATAATCATATCCGAAAAATGAGAACATCTAATTGTATCAAATTAGATCATATTATGATCACATTATATCTAATTTGACACAATTTCATAGTTATATATTTAGGATATAATTTCGTAAAATTTTATATAACTATATCTTGGTATATGTGTTCCAATATATAATTATACAAAATGTTGTATGATAATATATGACTATATCAAAACTTTTTTACTTGGGGAGGTAAAAGTGTGTAAAAACAACTCAAAAATAGCCAAAAAAGGTTTTTGGTAACTTTGACCTCAATTTGCTCAAAAATCAGATGTGCTGGAAAAATTTGGAAACCAAATTCGGACTCAGCACGGAAAAGTTACTTGAAAATGTGTGGTCGCATTCCCAAAAAATCCAAAAATTTTAAAATATTTATTAGCGAAAATGTGTGCGGTTTTTGTTTATAACTTTTTCAGCACTCAAAAAATTTATTCACGCGAACAGATTACTTCTTTTTAATGTATTTTAAATAAGATAATCTAGAAAAAAAATGTGTGCCACTAATTTGAAATTTTTCATTTTTTAAATCTGAAATCGACCTGTTTCGTAGATATTCCAATATCTCGCTTCACTGTTTTAGTAAAAATAGTTAATTAAGACTGAGATCGAAAAAATTTTAACTTTTTTCTTCACAAAAGTGAACTTTTTGTTATTGGTCAAGTTATTTTCTAAAAGGAGGTCAGATTATTGTCTGGTCGCATATTCTAGGTGTTTTTCCATCAATGCTCACTTCAAACGATTCAATTGTGTTCGGTACAGGTCCCCGTCGTCTGGCCCACCCAATACAGAGCAATACCATGGCGCCATGGATATTCGACTTTGGCGTTGATTTGGCTGGTTGGCCGGGCTTCACATACGATTTCTTGGGCTTCGAGATGTCGTAATGGATCCATTTTTCATCGCCACTAATTATTCGATGCAAAAATTACTTCTTTTTATGGCGTGCAAGCAACATTTCAGAAATGCGAAATTCGCCTTTCAACGTTTCTCGATTTTAACTCGTGTGGTACCCAATTTCTTTGCTTTTGGATGAATCCTGCTGCTTGCAAACATTTCGAAATTGCTGCTTGAGTGATTCAATTTTTGCAAGTACTTCGAGTAATGCCTCCAATTCATCATCTTCGAACTCTTTTGGCTGACCTGGATGGTCTTTGTCTTCCGTGTCAAAATCACCACTTCAGAATAAGCTTCAGTGTGCAATCGATGTACTTCCGCTGCACTTTTTTTTTTCAAATTGAAGATGTAAAGCAAAACTTCCCGCAAATAATGCTTTGTTGGCGCAAATTTCGACAAAAATAAACTATTTTGTTTGTACTATTTCGTTCAATGACTAAGTGAGAATAAATTACGCCATATAACCCAAGAAACATTTTTACGGACTCTCCGGTACGTAAGGAATCATGAATCCGGCTTTTATGGCACGTTAAGGGTCCGTTTGCACGTATCCGCAAAAGCTTGTACATATACGGAACATTAACGGACCGTGTAAACGGATTTTTGCACACAATACGTTTTAACTCCGTTTTGTTGTATCCGTTTCCGTACTGTAAATACGGATTTCAGCTGTGTTAGTTTTTTTTCAAATAAAAGTTTTTAAGTTTGTTTAAAAAGAGAAAAAGAACAAAGAAAAAATTTGTAAAACAGAAAAAGTAAAAGGGACTGATTAAAAATACGGAAGAATATGTAGACATTTTTGAAGAAAAACAAAAATTATAAAAATTGTGAAATATTATTATGGAATATGCAATGGAACTGTCCCGTATTACAAATACCAGCGAAAACTCTTTATCTAATAGGGGTGGTAGCAGTATTGCGACTATAGAACCAAATACTTTAATACGAAGCAGTTACAATGGAGAATGGCATAATAGTGCGTTTTTTCCTGACATCCAAGTAGCATGATACAGGATCTCGTCTAAATCAGAAAGTCTCACTCAAGTCACATACATTAGAAGGTAAGATTTATGGAATTTAACACGTGTTTTAAAGATGGCTTGTGTAAGCGAATGCAACTGAGAAATAAATATTTACAGAACCTTTAGTTGTTTTGACAGCAAAATGTGGGAGTTTGCATCGTGTGCAAAATACCATCGTGAATAAAATAATTTAAACATTAACTAATTTATTGTTTCTTTCACATCTAGACATTGAATTTTATTAAAGGCCACTATTGATGCACTGGATAGAGACGCAAACTGTATCAGATGTGAATATAATATATATTTAAAAAAATCAGTGTCAATACTAATAAACTTATCAAAAAAACAAAAGCTTCTACTTACAAATAATTAATAAAAATTAGATGAATTTAGGTAGACATACAAGTCCGTTTTTGTTCAAAAAAGACGGTACCGATACGGACCGGAAACGGCATTCTAAAAATGGAGTCACTCCGTTTTTTAGATGACATAACGGTCCGTAAATGGTACGTCATTACCGGACTTTCAACGGACTTGCCAGTTTTTTATACGACAACGGTACGGAAACGGTCCGATATTGACGGATTTTCAACGGACTTGTCAGTTTTTTACACGCCATAACGGTCCGTAAACGGTCCGTCAATGACGGACTTTCAACGGATTCGAATCAGTTTCGATGTTCCTTATGTTCCGTTTTCTGGATTCGTATACGGACCGTAAACGGAGTTGGATTCCCTTTATGATGGACCGAAAACGGTACGAAAACGGAACGAATTGTTTGTTGGGAAGCTAATAAAGACACAAACCATGTGTTAAAGATACGCCGAATTTTCATATTATACACCAAATATAAAAATTTCAATTGGTGTTCTTACTTGCAGAGTTTCCCTTGTCAAACATTTTGCAGAAATAAAAATATTAATTGATTCAAGTAAACATTTTAGTTTAGAGAAGTTCTTGATTGAATATTTTTAAGAATATATTTTTTGTGTTATTAAAATTAAAAAAAAAAAAAAATGTTTTAAAAATCTTAAGGTATCTTTGTTACAAAAAAAATTTCTAATACTTACATATTCTAATGGTCCTCTCTCAAAGGACGGATTATATGTTGAATAGTTTGTTAATTCAATCAAGTGGATATCGACGGTGAAATTCATAAAACGAGCCAAAGCATGTATCATCCTCATTTCAAAGCCAGATATTTTATGTCTGGGAAATTTTAATGTCGGTTTATTGATAATAAATGGTGGTACTTCCCAGCTGCTTAATTTCAAAGGACACAAATATAAATTTTTCAATTTATCTGGAAACATTACAGTTTTCTCAAATTGATTTCCAATAAATTTATTAATCAATACTGGTTGAGTTTGAAAACATTGCTCATTTTGAAATGGGAAATATGTATAAATGTAAATATCTCCTTTAGAATTTTGTACCATTACATTACAATGTATCCAATAGTTATCAAAGCAATATTGAAAAATCTTTTCCATTTCTCGTGTCAGGCGATCATCAGAGTTCTGTAGGAATATAACATAATATTCCAAACTATCATGTTTTCGATTATAGTCAGCAATATTTGCCTTTTCGAGACTTTTGTATGAATCAATCATTATCATATTACAGAAACGATTTCCCGGTATATACAAATCCCTTAATTTTTTATCCAGAACTACTAGATTAATGGCCATAAATCCACAGGTTACATATAATTTACTGATTAGATCGTAAAACCAAATTTCCACTGGGCGCTTGCTTGTTGATATTGTAATTGTTAAGGTGTTGCTGATATTAATAAATACATTTTGTATTAAAAATTGTAATGCTTTTGCAACGTGTAAATTGATATCATCAGGTTGAGGTACTGCATCAACCTGCCGTAAGTAGGCATCTTCAAATATCGTCAAGTTCATGTTACTATAGACTAGTAAAAAATCTTTTCAATCGTAATCCTTAAATAGTAATTTTCCTCATAATGAGCAAAAACATAAATTGAGTTTTATGTTGTTTTATTATGTACTAATTAAAATGTTTATCAAAGCATATTATCTAGATTAATACATATTTACTAAAGGGTTTGTTTATTTTTATTTTGTGAAGACAAATAATAAAGTGTTGCACTAAATATTTACAATAAATATTAAATAAGGCTGGGTACTAACTGGCTCATACTCGTATATTGCATAGATACCTTACTACTTTTATGTTTTCTTATGACAAACACATTTTTCACATACATTCAAATATTTTTTGTAAAGGTAAATAACGTATGTCTAATATATTCTAATTAGTTACGTTAACCAGCAGCAAGTATCGAAGAGTAAGGGCCAGTTTTATAGTCAGATTTAAGCCAAGTTACAGCCAGCATCAACATATAAAAATTATGAAAATGACATAATTAAAATATGTTTAATTTAAGGAACATATTAGTATATATAAAATAAATGCAAGTATTTTATGATAAAAATAGTCCACCTATCTTTGAAAAGAAATTAAAAAAAAATATGAAAAATATTTAAAGTATTTCTCAATATGACGTTTAATAAGGAAGTAGCAGTTGTCATATAAAAAAAGATCGAGTGAAATGTGGTACCAAATACGGAAGATAAAAGAAAATTTAAATACCAAGTTTTGAAAATTAATTTTACCATAGGAGACACAAACAAATAAAAAAAATGTTTGTTCGGGGTACACAGAAAAAACAGTAGGCACCAACAATGGGAATTTGTAGAAGCAATCACATTTGCTTTTAAATTGAAATTTTATTTCCAACAATTTTTTTGTTTGAAATATTTGTTACACGTTTTTAAATTGTTATATTTCATATAAAAATTGTTTAAAAATAAAAATTCAAAGTTACAAAAAAAAAAAATAATTTTTTTTTGACTTTACAAATTTTTTTGTTGGTGTCTTTTTAAAAAGTTTTTTTTTTGTCAACAATTATTTTAATTTTTGCATTAAAAAATACATAAATTGTTTTTTCGGACTTTCTATATTTTCATATATTTAGTTAGAATATTCTTCCACCTCAAGTCCAAATTCTAATATGATATTGTCATATTAGATTTTTATTTGTTGTTTTTTTTTGTATTTACAAATTTGGTTTGAGAAAGGTGTTTAAAAATTTAATTAGAATTTTGTGAATTATTTCTGTGTACCAAAAGAGGATTAAAATCATTGGCGGACTTAGGCCGGTCTGGGGTGGGCTAAGCCGATTAAGCTGATTTTTGCCCACCCCAGAATTTTAAAAAAATCTACCTACAATTCTTTTATCTATAATTTTGATGGCAAAAAGTATCACAATATTACTTTTTTTTATATCAGTTAATCCTGTGTTTTTTAATTTTGGAAAATCTCTACTAGATTCCTAGGCAGCTAAGTTGTTGCAATCTAAGGGTCAGTTCTATAGTCAGAACTAAGATCGATTTTTGTTTTAAATATTTCTTAAATAAGAAAGTTGTTTGAAAAATTCTTACCTAAGAAATATTTAAGAAACAAATCGATCTTGGTTCTGATTATAAAATTGACCATAAGAGTTTTTCTTTAAGAAAAATTATTAGAATCGCAAAGTTGTTCAATAATAGAAATATAACGCATAGTCTTTTTTGGTGAGTTAAATATCTTAGATTTCATAGTTTTCTAAATGAATAATTAGTTAATATCTAACTAGGAAGTTTCTTAAAACTAAACATTACTATGTTATTTTAATGAAATTTCAATATTTTGGAGAAAAAAAAAAATTGTAAGATTGTAAGACCGTACCTCAAAAAAAAGTTCGCCGTACACCCTCCAATATGAAATATTTTTGCAAGACAATTTCAAAAAAAATTTTTTTTGTGTTTTTGCCGAACGTAGGGGTCGCCATTTCAATTTTTCGTTATAGCTTCGGCATTTAAAGTTGGATTTTAAAGTGTGATATATCGACTTTTTTGCCTCGAGGAGACCAGTGTTTTGCTATAAAGGAAAAATCCAATGAAAAAAAAATATAAAAAGGCGGCCCCTACGTTCGGCAACCAATATACAAAAATAAATTCTACTGGGTTTATCGAAAAACTTCATTAGCAAAAGTTTAATGATTTTTTGCGAGCTTTAATTTTCTGACATTAGGGTTGTACATTAGGGTTGTAGCAACTGAGATCTGGTGGCTAACTACTAGAACGGGATACTTGAGGTCAATGGCCCTCGAGAGAAAAACACTGGTCTCCTCGAGAGAAAAACACCGATTTATCACACTTTAAGATCCGAGTGTAAATGCCAAAGATATAACGAAAAAATGTAAAATGGCGACCCCTACGTTCGGCAAAAAGAAATAAAAAAATTTTTTTTGAAACCTCCTTGCAAAAATACTTCATACGGCGAACTTTTTTTTTTTTGCTTGTAAGGTGGTACGCTCTAATGAACATCTCACTGTTTTTGACCACCTCGGTAATTTAAGTGATCAAAATATGGGGTTAGAAAGAATTCGTCCGAAGTAGACGAATTAGACAGGTTGATCTTAGATTTCTTTTCTCTATCACAATAATCTGAAAATATAGCTTGGAACACATTCATTGTACGAGGTTTTCTTCAGAAAAATAGATACACTTTTGGGTAAATTAAGGGTCGCTTGCCCACCCCAGAAAAATGGTCTAGGTACGCCAATGATTAAAATACATTTAATTAAAGGTACATATCATTTAAATCCACCTAATTTTATTTATTTTTCTAAGAAAAAATTAAAAAAAATTGTTTTTCCAACATTCACAAAAAAAAAATATTTCGAAATTGAAATTCAAAAATCGGCCATTACAGGTTTATGCGGAATTTTGTAGATTCAAACACAAAAAAATAATTTTGAACATCGGTTAAGAATTGCGGCCTGAAATGTTATTTACTCAAAAAAGTGCTTTTGGGCATACTGTACTATAATTATTTTGTTGTTCTTCATCAAAATATCTTTGACAAATATTTCAGATTTTCAAATGCATCGGTGGTGAACCTTAATTTAGTAGGTCTGAAGGTGTTCAATGAAAATGTAAAAGTTGAAATATTTCAAAAGCTACCGCTAGGATTTAATTAGTTTCGCCAAATTCGTGTCCAATGTGTCATATACATACAAAAACAATACACTCATAAAAAAAGTTAGTACAAAAGTCTGTTAAACGCGTTCTGATTAAGTTGAACTAATTTTTGTGTTATTTTCTCTAAAAAAGCCCGTACAAATAGGTAAATATTCTGCTAAAATAACAGGAAATAGTACATGTATTTGCGCCAGCACAATTTTGACCTATTTGTACGGGATTTTTTTTATTAGTGTAGCCACCAACAATGGAATTTGTAAAAGCTATCACATTTTCTTTTAATTGCAATTTTATTCCCAACAATTTTTTTGTTTGAAATATTTGTAACTTGTTTGTAAATTGTTATCTTTCATATAAAAATTGTTTAAAAATAAAAATTCAAAGTTAAATTTGATTTTGGTATCATTTGGTATTTTTAAACAGAGGGTCCCGATTCCCCCCAATACCAATATTTTTTTATTTTTACTTTATTAATTTTTTTTTAATATTTATAATTAATTTAAATTCAATATTTTTTTAATTTAAAAATTTTTAAAAATATGTATATGGGTGAAATCAAAAAATGTGATAAATTTTTGGGCAAAATTTGTGAGAAGCAAAAAGTGTCAATATTTCGGTTTTTTCTTAATGCAATCAGTATGTTTAGTCATTATAAACCCAATTGCAAAAAATCTCTTCTACAAGCTGCGCAATAACTTTTTTTGTACAATTTTAATTTTTTTTGTTGTAACGGAGTTTACATTTCCGCAAGCAAAAGATATAACAAAAAAAATTGCGTACGAATTTTATTCCATTTATTAGTTTTTCGTATTTGGGTTTTCAAGTTGCTTTCCAATGATATATAATTTGTGTTTATCAAATTGGCGGTTTCGCGAATAAAAATACAATTCATTCCGCGAAAAATTTTTATTTTTTTTTAATTTTGTATTTTTGGTCCTTTTAAATGCTTTTCAAAAATATAAAATTTTTTAAAATCCAAACAGCAGTTGCGCAGTTACGAAATAATATATTAAAAACATAACATAACGCGATCACAAAATTCTTAAATTGTGTGAAACAAATTTAATTTGTCAAACTAATGTCAGTAACGACTCGAAATATCGATTCAAAACCAAAAAAATCAATCGTTTTTCGCTCCAGCAGCGTAGGGTAAAAAACTGATAACTTTTTTTGATTTGACGCAAAATTATTAGTTGAATCGTCTTTTGGCGCATAAATATTAGTTGAATCACCTCTGTTTATGGTTATTTTAAAATATTTTAAACATTTATAAACATTTATTTGAATGAAACCTGATGCAAACAATTGTGGTTACGGAGTTTACATTTGGTTACTTTTTTCATTTTCTTTCAGAAACGCTTTGTCAGAATTTTTTTTCCGAAACAAAATCGCATGATGCCTACAAGGTGAATCCAAATATGACATTGTTTTTCTTACTCGTTAAATAGTTTGGTGTAAAAATTAGGAACGGAGTTTACAACATTTTTTAAAATCTTATTAAAGACATCCTTTTTCATCTCGAGAATGTTACATGCTGCAGAAAAGCTTCAAGTCTGTTATACTGGATGATTACTAACAGTCCAACGATCATTTGAGTATAAATAACATTATACTTCTCGCAATATAAATAATAGATACCTCCAAAATTCTGGTATATTCATTTTTATCAAAAATTATGACGAAAAATCGTTACAGAGTTGAAGTCGTGATAGCTAAGATATACGAAAAAGTTTGTAAAATGTATTAATTTTTATTAAAAACGGCACTTCTCCTCTTCAAAAAATTCTTACAGTTAGTGTTTAGCTTTATTGGTTATTAAAATATAAGCTATTAAAGTTAAAAAACCTTATGAGTTACTTGTTACGGAGTTTACATTTGGCCTATAAAATTGGTCACAAATTTCATGTATTAACCAAAAATTGGTGAGATTGTTATAAATTTTGTAAAACATGTGACAATGCGCTGATATATATCGAAATACGGAACTCAAATGTAATCCATGCATTAGAAATTACATTTTTTGATATCACCCATATATAAAAAAAATTATGAGAAATTGCTTTTTATGCGTCTGTAAAAATAGTACTGAAAACAATATTGAATTGGAGTGCACCTTTTACACTTGTTTAATAAGTATTTTTATTGAATAGAATAAGGAACAATATCTCGCATTAAGAAAGTGGTGTTTTTATGCCAGTCAACTTTCATATCAAAGAATAGCTCAGCGGTAGAGCGCTAGACTAGCAATCGTGAGGTCGCAAGTTCGATCCCCGGTGGCGGCAATAAAAAACTTTTGTAAATTAAAAAAATATAATTTTTTTTTGTAAAGAATTTTTTTTAAATTGTAATTGGTGAAAAAGAGCTTCCTTTCCACTAGTTCAAAAAGTACTGAAAAAATGTTGAAGTGGAAGTACTCCTCTCCTATGACAACTCAATGTTAAAATCATTAGTATATATGTTAAAAAAAGAAGTACATCTAGGTCATCAATTGTATTGCTTTTTCGAATGCTTCGGCATCTCTTTTTTTGCTGGGTAATACTGTGCATGAATCGGAGACTTTTTTTCCGACAAAGGGGGAACCCAGTGAGTAAAACTAATTCGGCTACGCTCAATGCAGTGGTGCTAGCCGTTTTTCTAGGTTAGCTATTAAAAAAAGGTATTTGCGTTTGAAAACCATGGCGAGTTTTTAACTTGTTTACAATTAATTTGTTACTCGACCAAGAAGCTTTGTGTTAAAAAGAATAAAAATGGTATGGCGGCTCAAAAGTTGTGATGGAAAATGTGAGCACACCTTAAAAATCTCCATACGACCTTTTCATTTCAATACAAAGTCTCTCATTTTTACTCACAAATTTTGAACCGCTGCACTGATATTGATAATTTGTAACTAGAGATGGACGCGTGCCATGACACGAAATTTTCGTGATTCACGTGAATCAGGCGTAATTCGTGCGTGAGTTCAAATGATAGCACTCACGTGAGTCGTGCGTGAGCCCGAGTTAAAAAAAATGTTCGTGAGGAATTCGTCCGTGAGTAAATTTTTGTGCATGAGTTTGTGAAATTATATTAAACCAGATTGCGATATTTTAGTATTTTAGAAAAATGCCATAATTCTTCCCCAGTAGCAAAAATTCTAGTTCAGAACCAGTTATGTATACCCAGATTCGGTGCTGACAATCCCATTTGTTGCCTATCGAATGGTTCAATTGCATCAAATGAATTTTTCGGTTGCGGCTACCGAATTAATCTTGATACAACTGAAATTCCGTTGCCACAGTCAAATTAGTCCTCTCTCAATTGATTTTCTGTTGCCACAACTGAAAAATTCGGCTACCATAACCGAACCATGCGATTGGCTACAAATGAGGTTATCAGAACTGAATTTGTTTTCTGGGTGTACTAGTTTATTTGACCAAGGCAACTGGTACGAGTTCTACCGCCTCTCCACACAAAAAACTGTATAATTTAATATGGAGATGCCATAGGGATGGGGGATTTAAGATACTAAAGTGTCTTAGTACGATGCTGACCTTAGTAAAAAATGTATTTATTGAAAAAACTTTTGCAAATGGAAACTGTTTCGCTTGAAATTTTGCAACAACAGTTCTTAGAGGTGACCCTATATTATAAAAGTTGGACTTTGGGAACAGCTTGGAAAGTTATGCTCCCATACAAAATTTTTGAAAAATCGCGATTTTAACGTATAGGCCGCTATAGATGAATACATTTTTTTATTGAAATATTTTCCTTTTTTACTAAGTCATATCATTTATTAAGGCCGATTTTGCTTTCAGCGATTCAATTGGCTAAAACCTTAAAAAACCGTAAAAATCCATCTAAAACGCGAACAGTGGTTTTAATATCAAGATTTATGCATAAAATTTTAAGCCTAAATAAAGGGTTCCTCAACAGGGACGCTACAAAAGTAGAAAGACAGGGACGACGCCATATTTCGACTGCATTTCTCTTCAGTAAGTTTTGCCATTTCATGATGAAAAGATATACGAGCCAACAACGAGTCGAAATTATTAAAATTTACTACCGAAATTCGGAGTCAGTGGCCTCAACGTTAAGAGCGCTACGTCCAATTTATGGTCGTCATAATGAATGGCTTCGTCAATAAACAAAATATGCGGTATTGGTCAGACAGCAATCCACACGTACTCCATGAGTCATCATTGCATCCCGAAAAAATTACGGTTTGGTGCGGTTTATGGGCCGGCGGCGTCATTGGGCCGTACTTCTTCCGTGATGATCAAGACCGGCACGTTACTGTGAATGGGAATCGCTACCGTTCAATTATAACCGAATATTTTTGGCCCCAATTGGATGATATGGACTTGGAGGACATGTGGTTCCAACAGGACGGCGCCACAAGCCACACAGCGAATGTCACAATCAATTTATTGCAAACTAAGTTTGGAGAACGTGTTATCTCACGAAATGGTCCAGTCGATTGGCCGCCTCGGTCATGCGATTTGACGCCGTTGGACTATTTCCTGTGCGGCTACGTCAAATCTATGGTCTATGCCAACAAGCCAGCGACGATTGATGAACTTCGTACGAATATCGGCCGATTTATTCTTGAAAACCGTCGAAAATTGGATTCAGCTTCTGGACTTCTGCAAGCGTACCCGTGGTGGCCATGCAAAAGAGATCGATTGCCATACATAATGGCATCGAACGAACTTTCACAGGAATAAAGAATTTCATTGATATCCAAAACCGTTTTTGTTTTATTTAAAAAAACTTTTGTAGCGCTCCTATTGAAGAACCCCCCAACAAACAATTCGTTCCGTTTAGGCACCGTTTTCGGTCCGTCATAAACGGAATCCAACTCCGTATACGTACCGTTTTCTGGATCCGTATACGGACCAGAAAACGGAACATATGGAACATCGAAACTGATTCGAATCCGTTGAAAATCCGTCAATGACGGACCGTTTACGGACCGTTATGTCGTGTTAAAAACGGACAAGTCCGTTTAAAGTCCGTCAATGACGGACCGTTTACGGACCGTTATGTCATGTAAAAAACGGAATAGTCCGCTGAAAGTCCGTCAATACAGGACCGTTTCCGGACCGTTATGTCGTGTAATAAACGGAGTGACTCCGTTTTTAGACACATTACTAACTTTAATATTGTATGTTTTTTAATAGATTTATTAAATAATTTATTAATTTTATTAAAAACTATGTTTACCGACGCTGGAACTAACTTAATTAATCGGCCTCAAAATTCGCAAAATTGACCCATAACTAGATCCAAAATATATCTACAAGCAAAATAAACAATTTATCAATCGAGGTTAAATTAAATGTATTCACGATTGAGTTTTTTCATACGCAATTCACAAACTATCGTGAAAAAAAAATTTCATAAACACTTACTATTTAATGATTTTATGTGAATTAAAGTAATTTGGCTACTGCGGCAACGGCCAAGACAGGATGCTCGTTTTTGCGACATCCAGAAACTTTTTAACCGACTTTACCGCGCGACCCGTATTAAATTATTTAATTAATTATATTTTGCGGACAAAAATTCACGAATAAACTGAAGAAAGACGACACAGTTAGCTCCGGAGTTCAAACTGATGAAAATTGGTGAAGTCCGTATTTAACGGTGCAGAAACGGATACACCAAAACGGATTCAAAATGTATTATATTCGAAAATCCGAAAGTACGGTCCGTTATTGTTCCGTATACGTGCAAGCTTTGACAGATACCTGTTTTACGGACCGATAATGTTCCGTAAAAGCCGGATTGATGATTCCGTACATGCCGGAGAGTCCGTAAAAATGTTTCTTGGGCCTTTATGAATACAGTCCTGTGCCTACATTTCAACTCAAAAAATTTATTTTGATTGCATTTCAAAATTTTTGAATATAAAAAACTAAGTGGAAAACCGCCAAACTTTAAAGACATTTAGCGAAAAATCTGAACCATTGATCGAAAAATAAAGTACGCCATTGCAATCAGCATATCCGAAATATATAGAATTGATGGTGAGAGCTCTATTAATTTTTAAAAGTCAATATTTTGTCATGCAGTGTAATTAAAATAAAAAACAAATTTCGTATTTTTCGTGAGTATTTCGTAAGCGTGAGTACTTAGTGAGCATGAATTAAATTAAAATTAATCACGTGAGCGTGATTATAAAAAAAATTGTTGTGTGGGAGTCGTGCGTGATTATTGTTTTTCGTTCGTAAGCGTGCGTAAACGTGAGTCAAAATTCACTTTCTCGCCCATCTCTTTTTGTAATCCAATGCTGATTGGGGGAATGACAAATAACCCGGGTAAAAATAAATGATCGAAAATTTAGAAAAATCAGATTTTTGGGGTCTTTGGAACTATAGTTTTCAAACAAAAATATCTTTTTTTAAGAGCTAATCTAGAAAAACGGATAGCACCACTGGATTCAGCGTACTCGGAATTGGAAAATAACAAAGCAAATTGTCGTAAAAATTTTTCGTTGTTGTTTTTGTTTTTTCTTTGATATTTTAAACGCTCCTAGACGAGGACAAGAAATTCTTATTGAATTTGTAATTTAACTTGACAAATATTTCTAGAAATTCTAAAAACGTCAACCCCTGACGATTTCCTTAGGCAAGAATGAAATCCGGATAGGGACATGCCTTCAACAGATTATTTTTTACAATTTGTTAAATACGTTTTGGGATTTTAGCACATTTAATTCCTTTAATGTACTCGAATTAGGTTTACCCACTGTTTGCCGTGCTTGTCGGATTTTTCAACAAGCATAGTGTAATCAGTTAATTACCATTTAAAATTTGTAATATTAATTTTCACATTGGGTATATAATTAAATAAGATTTATAATAAGTTACAGGGTTGCCATGTTCTAATAACAGTAATAAAAAAAGCAAGGTCAGTACTTGTTGCACAAACAAAAAGTTAAACAAAAACTAACTAAATTATCGTCATTGTAAGTTTTTATAAAAATATAAAAAAAATCTAGACAGTCAACAAAAAAACTATTTTGTAGAGTGGGTCTAAAAACTTTTTCAAAACACAAATAAATTGGTAAAAAGTTTTATAAAGTTTTGACATTCTCATCAATCATGGGTTAATAAAAAGCTGTACATATTGAAAACTTTGTTTAGTACGAAAAGTGTTGCGTGGTAATGAAAATGAATTTAACGGCTTTATATACCGATTATCAAAATAAATCCGGTGAACAATTCAACTCAATTAACCAGTTTGTTGCAGCTGGTCTACTACATATTATTGGATATTACTTTTCAAAATGGTCTAGTTATTTTGTGTTGACACTGTGTTGTCGAAATGATCATACTTGTAATTTTTACAATGACATGTCTCATAAAATGTTTGTCGAATGGAATGAATGGCCACTGCAAATTGTGGTAGTGAATAAAGATGAGAAGATTATAGTACCAGGAGTAAGACAATATAATATGATATTTACAGATTCCTATGATGCATTTAAGTAAGTATCAATTGTTATTTAGAAAGAATAGGGTTACAATAACACTCGGTATTTTTCAGAGAAATTGAAATAAATTCATACACTGGCGATTACAATTATAACGAATATTATTTAATATTTCTACAAACTCGTGATCATTTAATACCTGGTGAAATGCAAAAGATATTGGAATATTGTTGGCAGCATTATCTCATAAATTGTGTTATACAAATACAAAATATTAATGGTAATATTCTATTTTATACTTATTATCCGTTTACCGAAAAATATTGTGGCAAAGTTGAACCGATTTTAATTAATGAATTTAATGGCACATCTTTGTTGCGTGAGGATTTATTTCCGGAGAAACTGACAAATTTGTTTGGTTGTCCATTGAAAGCAGCTCTGTGGCATGTTCCGCCTTATTTATATTTATCAGAAGATTCAAATAATGTCACGTACATCTCTGGTGGTTTTGAGGGTACACTTTTATTGGTTTTAGCAAAGAAATTAAATTTTACTTTGGAGATAAAAATACCCGAAAATGATGGCCAACGTGGTGTTGTATTAAAGAATGGTTCCTTAACGGGAGCTTTGAAAATGGTAAGTATTGTTAAATTTCATAAAGGTCAAAATAATATTGGAAATCGTTTGATATTTAAAAGTACGAAGAGAAATTTCATTAAAGTCTGCTGTATAAAAAAAAGTTTTTAACTTTTAATTAATAAAACAAAAATATTTGTGTAAAATTAACTTCCTGATTTAAAACAAAAATTTATACATATAATTAAATAGTTCCATCTAATTTAATACGCCATACACAAAGATAAAAACTGTTATCCGAAAAATGGCCCGATTAAATTATGTCAAATCATATCAACTACAATCTTGCAGTCATAATTAAAATTAAATTTACGACTCTTTTTCGTCCTCACGCCACTTAGGGTTAAAGATTTTTTAAATAAAAGTAAAGATAATTATAGTCTAATCAAATTTAAGTGATATTTTTTAAAAAATTATGAAAGCTTTGGTGAAAACATTAAAATTTTGTTAAATTAAAAAACAAAAATTTTTTCTTTAATAACAACTATTATATTATAAAAATAGCAATCGACATCCCCAAATTAGGCATTTAAATTTTTTTTCAATATACCCGACTAAAAAAGATGTGATATAATCATATATCACCATATATAAACCCATATATATGTTCATATCTAATTTGATCCGAATATTGGAATATATAATTAGATGATCCTAAAAATGAGTCTATCTAATTGCATCAAATTATATGTAAATACATATGATTTTATGAAAAATTTCAAATAAAATTTTAGTAAATATTGTTGAGATCACTTATTTTCATTCATATTAAATACTAATACTGGCTAACAAAGTGGGTATTGGTCGATATTTGGTATTGATGGAAAGACGTTTGAAATGAGGATTGAATGCGATTTAGGACGTTTTTAGGACGCAGATTGTCCTTATACTTAGAATAACGCAGTTTGTAACTGAAATCCTTCTTTTGAAATGCGGTTTGTTTTGTTTTATTTCAATAAAGACCAAAATTCAAAACGAGAAAAGTTTGTTGAGAAAAATTTATACGAATAAACTTGAAAATAGCGGTTTAACTCAACTTTACAAAAATTTGTCGGAACAACTTTTTCTAGTTTAGAGTTTTGGTCTTTCTTATAAAATTTGTCTTTCTTATAAAATAAAAAAAAAACTAGCTTTCACAATTAATTTTTTTTCTTCACGGAAAAAATATAAAATAAAAAAAAAAACTTTCACAATTTATTTTTTTTCACGGAAAAAAACTTGTTTTCTTCATTTTTGTAAAGCAATTATACTTTATAAAATTTTGTATAATTAGATATCATGTCATGCTATTTATTTTGATATAAGATTGTTTATAGAAGCTTATACGCCATTATATATAATTAGAGCAAGGATTTTCATGCGCCTAAAATAAGCGGCTAAAAAAGAAAAATATGCATTAAAAATATAAGAAATATGCACTAAAAACTATTGTTTTTACAAAAATAATGCACTTTAAAACTCAGAAATATATTTAAGTTAGTTATTTTACAAACAGACACAGAACTCGAAGATTTTCACTAGGTCAATAAGATTTTTAAGAATGTTTATTTTGATCGAATCAAAATATAAAAATTTCAATTTTTTATATTTTTTTACAAAATAAAATATGCTCCTAAAAATTAAAAATATGCACAAATATTCATTAAAAAGTCCCCAAATATGCATTTAAAGTCAAAATATGTAAAAACATGCATTTTTGACAAAATATGCAAAAATATGCAACTAAAAATCTATGCCATTTTGTTCTAAATTTGATTATTCGGATAAATATTTAGTCCATATTAGTTTTGGAATACCCAGAAAAAAAATGCATTTGCATGGAATTCCTTGCCCTATATATAATTATATATAAACTAAATCGCAAATCTCTTAATATATGGCTGGAGACCAAATCGCATATGATTATATATAACGTCATATCAAACATATTTATAAAACCAAAGTGTTAATATAAATGTATATGGTTATATAAGCCCACGCATATAAACATTTTTAATTATATCAAATAATATAAGATTATATGAAAAAATTTTTAGTCGGGTAATTAAAAAAAAGACGTTTTTGCATTTTTAACAAATTTGTGGGTCATTTTAGATTCCAGGCTAAAGTGGGTTAATGATATCCGATAAAATTTTTTCCGAAATTTCGATTTTTATAAATTTTTCATAATAATAGGTATATTTCATTTCCAAAATGGGTCATTTTCCAAAAAAAAAAATCGATTTTTTCCATTTGGAACCATTTTAGAGTGCCATTTCACAAAACCGGTTTTCGGTTTGTACGAAAATTACTATTTTAGGAACCCGGTTTCGGTTACGGTTTAAAAAAAGCCGGTTAAACCTAGTTTCGGTTTTTTTGTTTTGAAAATATATAAATCAGTACAAATAGCAGAAAAAGCTAATAAAAATTAGGTAAAAGCGGCCTGCATAAGCAACTACTGAAATCAGCTGAATCTCTTTGCTAAAGCGGGATTTACATTATCTGATTTTAGGTATGATAAATCAAACAAAAAATCCTATGAGATGATGTGATTGTTAAAAAAATTTTTTTCGCAAATCTATTTGTGTTTACATCACCAGATGGAGTGAATATGCTAACTTTTTAAGAAGAAAACTCGCAGGCAGGCCCCAAAAAAGCACTAAATTATAAATGTGATCAAAATAGGTACTTTCAAACTAATTTAAATAAATAACAAATCACTTAAATTTGATAAAATTGTATAAAAAAGGTTCTACCATAAAGGCGGTAAATAAAAATAAAAAAGTGTCAAACTAGCGCCTTTTTATAAAAAGCGTTAAAAGCAAATAATGCAAGTTTTAGTCGATACAAAACGCTAATCAGATGAAAATTTTTAGTTAATTGCAAAGGTCATTTTACACTGCTGATAACATAATAGAAAAACAATTATATTTCCAAAATTTAATTTATATATTTTTTTAATGGGAAGACAATATACTCTTCTGAAAACAGCAGAAATACTTTCTATTTATTGATATTAGCAGGATAGAATGTTATTTGCATTCAACAACGTCATTTGGAACCATTTGCTATAAAACTGGGTCGTATAATGAACGAAAAACGATAAATCGTTACGTTAAGGGACATCCTAATGCTTATACATAAAAAAAATAAAGGAAATATGTCATTACCTATACGCTTACTAGTATTGACGAAAATAATGAGTCTAAAATTAGATTTTGGGTAAAAGTATATTTTATAAAAGAAATTATTTCTTTATTCACTCATAAAACAGATTCGTGCTTACAACCGAATTTATTGCCAATCGAATGCTTAGGTTGTGACAACAGAATTTTTCGGTTGTGACTACCGAATTATTGTTGAAGGAATAGAAATTCTGTTGCCATTATCAAATGACTATTTACTCTACTGATATTCAGTTGACACAACTGAAAATTTGGTTGAAATCACGAGTCTGTTTTCTCTGTGTTGTTAATTTTTTTTTAATAAAAGTTGCTCGTGCCTGGAATCGAATCTGGGGCTCCATATTATTAGTCGATATCTCTAGCATCTGAGCTATATCGACATGTTATATTTGGTAGATAAAAACTTTATTAACCTGCTTGCACACAAGTATGCTTACGTGCCAATATACATAAAAAATATGTGGTTACATATACAGTGGTGGAAAATATAATATTTAGAAACAATTAAATCTTTTTCTAATTTTATTTTCATTGCCTTTATTTTAAAATATCAAAATTAGTGGCTAAATTCACCCCGAAAGCCGAGAAGATGGTCCAAAAAATTATGCAGACTTTTTTTTAACACAACGTCTCTTTTTATTTTGTCATTTGTTTTAAGTGGATGTTGCTTTTAATGAAAAATTAGCGATATCGACTTTTTATGAAATTACATAGTAAAATTTAGCGAGTACAGATCGGATCTATACAAACTGTAAACTGTTGGAAATTTTAAAAAATTTCCTTAAATCTTGCATTATTTTTATTCACAAATAGTACACTCTCAGAACAATTCCGTTGTGACAACGGAAATTTTTGCTCAACTAAATTCGGTTGCTGCAACCGAATTACGAGGTTGCAGCAGCCGACCCAATTCGGTTGGAAAAAATTCGGTTGTCACAACGGAATTGTTTTGAGAGAGTAGCCAGATTTACCATGATAGTGCCTTAAACATGAAGAAATTTTTCTTTGTTTTAAGCGATTTTAAAATAAAGTTACCAACACTGAAATTTTAAAGCGAATAGAAATTTTAAATCCTATACTTACCACAATATAACAAATTAGTCAAGTTGTTTTCTACGTTAAGTATAAAGTATTTCTTTTAACATTTCAGTGTTTTTAACTTTATATTTCTTTACCAGTGTATATATCCTTACCAGTGTTGAAAAAATATTGAGTCTAAAAATAGATTTTTAGAAAATTTCCAAAAAATCTAAAACATGAAATAATGATAAAAATAACTTCCCAGCAAAATTGTTTTAAACTGGTTACCTCTGAATCTGTTCTAGTAGAGGTATTTTTACCACCAGTTCCATGGAACAGGTTCTAAAACTGATTCCTGGGAGTCAAAATCTAACGTCTCACTGCCGCAGAACCGGTTCTATAACTGGTTATAAAACCGGTTACAAAACGACCTGCTCTAGTTTGGAGGAAAAGAACCTGTTGCTTTTGGGACAAACTCAAACTAGAACGTAAAGTAGAACAGGTTGTATGCAAGTACAAGTTGTTCTACAACCAGTTTTTTGCATTTGACACTTTTACTGGGTTATTATTGGTAACTCAATATTTTTTGATTTAAAATAATGAAAAAAGTAACTAATTATTAGAAACTCATTATTATGTGTTTCAAAATAATGCTGAAAGTAAGTCGGTTTCATTACTGGTACTTTAAAAAATAATGGATGTCATTGCCGTTTTTACACTGCATTAAAATGTTTCTGGTTTTTGTAAATTTTTTTTGTTTATTATTTTTAAAATTTTTCTTCGCGTACTTTTTTATTTTTACAACTTTTAAAATGTTTTTCTTTCTTACAAGTTTTAGACGGCATTCACACCTAAATCGTAAACACGTGTTTAGCTAAAACGAGTGTAAAAGAATAAAGAACTATTGTAGTAGAATAAAGAGCTAAAATACGTGTTTAAGAATTAAGTGTGAAAGCAGCCTTACTCGTACTGGAAATACAGACCTAAATTTTAAATAATATGCATCTATTAATTATTTCTTTCAACGTTTTAAATATTATTGATTAAATTTTAATAGTCTTTTGTATTAAACCTAGCGTTTTCAAATGTTATGTTTTCTATTGCAGTTAAAGGACCGGCAAGCTGATTTTGCATTGGGAGCATTTTTTCAATCTAGTGAACGTAGTCAGGTAGCAACATTTACTACAAGTTATTATCAAACATTTTTCTCAATTGTGGCTATAAGTGATGCATATCTCCTAACATCGATGGAAACATTGCTATATCCATTTACCAGAAAATCATGGTACTTAATAATAACAATGAGTTTTTTTTCATTGGTCCTTATATGCATTTTAAAACGCATTTATCGTAAAAATTTGCCACCAAAAGCCGATCATGGTACCCTAGATATGTTACTGTTATTACTGGGTATGCCAGTTGTATTTAAGCCCAGAAAAAATGTTACCAGAATATTACATACCTCATGGATGATGTATTCACTGGTGATAAGGACTACATATCAAGCATTATTATTTCATTTGATACGTACCCATATCACCCGAGATGTTCCTCAAAGCTTGGAAGAGTTGATACAAAATAATTATACAATGGTCGCAAATCGTCAAGCTTATAATATTCTTTCTAAGCTAACTGCATTAAAAAACTCAAATTTAATTGCTTTAAATTCTTCTTCAGATATAGCAGCATTAGAATATTTGGAAAAAGTACCCAAACGAACAGCTAAAAGTTTTGTTTCCGTCGTTCCCCTAGAATTTTTTCAATACTACGTAGAACATTTACAAAAGGCAGGATTATTTAAAGCGATACCAGACAGCTTAATGGACTTTAAAATTTGCATGTATTTGACCAAACATTCATTCCTAATAAACAAATTTGATGACATATTGGTGTACATACAAGGCTCAGGTCTTATGGAAGCTTGGACCCATCAAGTATTGGATAAAGTTTATTTTAACAGTCAACATTTAGGAAAAGACAGTTTATTTGGTATTAAACAATTACACATGGCATTTGTAGCTGTAGTTGGAGCTAACTTAGTGGCAACTATTGTTTTTATATATGAAGTATTATATAAAAAATTTTGTTATCATAAATGTATTAGAAAATAGGTATATGTTTATATTTTGTTTAACTTTTATTAAGATTTTGTATCATTTGATATATGACAAAAAATACTTATGTTATTCACAAGGTGTACTAAGTGTTGTATAAGTTAATTGTTTATAAAAATATAAAAAAATCTAGACAGTCAACAAAAAAACTATTTTGTAGAGTGGGTCTAAAAACTTTTTCAAAACACAAATAAATTGGTAAAAAGTTTTATAAAGTTTTGACATTCTCATCAATCATGGGTTAATAAAAAGCTGTACATATTGAAAACTTTGTTTAGTACGAAAAGTGTTGCGTGGTAATGAAAATGAATTTAACGGCTTTATATACCGATTATCAAAATAAATCCGGTGAACAATTCAATTCAATTAACCAGTTTGTTGCAGCTGGTCTACTACATATTATTGGATATTACTTTTCAAAATGGTCTAGTTATTTTGTGTTGACACTGTGTTGTCGAAATGATCATACTTGTAATTTTTACAATGACATGTCTCATAAAATGTTTGTCGAATGGAATGAATGGCCACTGCAAATTGTGGTAGTGAATAAAGATGAGAAGATTATAGTACCAGGAGTAAGACAATATAATATGATATTTACAGATTCCTATGATGCATTTAAGTAAGTATCAATTGTTATTTAGAAAGAATAGGGTTACAATAACACTCGGTATTTTCCAGAGAAATTGAAATAAATTCATACACTGGCGATTACAATTATAACGTATATTATTTAATATTTCTACAAACTCGTGATCATTTAATACCTGGTGAAATGCAAAAGATATTGGAATATTGTTGGCAGCATTATCTCATAAATTGTGTTATACAAATACAAAATATTAAGGGTAATATTCTATTTTATACTTATTATCCTTTTACCGAAAAATATTGTGGCAAAGTTGAACCGATTTTAATTAATGAATTTAATGGCACATCTTTGTTGCGTGAGGATTTATTTCCGGAGAAACTGACAAATTTGTTTGGTTGTCCATTGAAAGCAGCTCTGTGGCATGTTCCGCCTTATTTATATTTATCAGAAGATTCAAATAATGTCACGTACATCTCTGGTGGTTTTGAGGGTACACTTTTATTGGTATTAGCAAAGAAATTAAATTTTACTTTGGAGATAAAAATACCCGAAAATGATGGCCAGCGTGGTGTTGTATTAAAGAATGGTTCCTTAACGGGAGCGTTGAAAATGGTAGGTATTGTTAAATTTCATAAAGGTCAAAATAATATTGGAAATCGTTTGATATTTAAAAGTACACTCACAATATTTTATCGTTAAAAATAACCTAAAATACTACTACTGATTTTGCATTATATTCAAACCATTTTGCTATTTATTTTCAAACATTGTTTAAACCAGAGGCTATTAATTATAGAGATAGGAAATTAAAACTTACACTACTCACCGATAGAGGGCGCTGTAATTTAATATTACCTGAGCAATTATTTAGTATCGGTTAAGTATCAGCTGAGCCTATATTTTAGAACTCAAAAACTGCCGAAAACTGCTCAAAATGAGGAAAAAACAAGCGCGGAATATATTGAAATAATAAAATTTGAGATATACGTTTGTTTTTTTGCTTTGTTGTTTGTTATTATTTAAATTTAAATAAAAAAAGAAAATGGTCAATTTTTGAACAAAGTGCCATCTAGTGACAACGATATTTTTATAACTTATCATCTTTGAACTTATTTTTTTGGTACTATAGGTAAAATGACCCCATTTTCTGGGCAAAACTATAAGGAATCACTGAATAAGGATGAAAATCTATAAACGTGGGTTTTCAAGGTTGCTGATTTCGAATCTGAGGTCAAAATTTTCAAATTCAAAATGGCGGATCCAATATGGCGGCGTAAATTTGAAAATTTATTCTGATTTATATGAAAATTGGTGTACGGGGGTTTTCAAGGTTGCTGATTTCGAATCTGAGGTAAAAATGTTCAAATTCAAAATGGCGGATCCAATATGGCGACATAAATTTTAAAATTTCTTTAGATTTACATGAAAATCGGTATACGGGGGGTTTTCAAAGTTTCGGATTTCGAATCTGAGGTAAAATTTTTCAAATTCAAAATGGCGAATCAAATATGGCGGCGTAAATTTGAAAATTTCTTCTGATTTACATAAAAATCGGTATACGGGGGGTTTTCAAAGTTGCTGATTTCGAACCTGAGGTAAAATTTTCCATATTCGAAACGGCGGATCCAATATGGCGGCGTAAATTTTAAAATTTCTTCTCATTTGCTTGGGTAAAAATGTTAACTTTATAAAATGCAAACTTGTCTAAAATCTCAACAAAAAAAAAATAAAAAAATATTTTTTTTTAAAATCTGGGGCATATTATAGCAGAAAATTGAACAAGTAGAAACTTTTGTGGAAACTATTTTTTTTTAATAAAGCTATTTAAAATTTTGCTTTACATTTCATTATCTAAAGTAATTTCATTTCATTTTTAATTTCATTTTTATTTTTTAATAAAGCTATTTAAAATTTCCTCTTTGTTCGTTCAGATTTCTCAGGATACTCTTTCTTTGGAAACCCTATTGAAGCTGCAGTTGGCTTAGCTTTAATTACCAAAATAAATTTAGCGTTTAGCGTTCGCTTTGCATCTGAAATATGTTTATCTTCCTATGAGAACTCTCCCATCTAACTGAGAGATTCTTAGAAAAAATTCGCACTTTATCCTTCCCATAAGCCGATTCCTCATTCAAAACATTGCCGCATTCAGCTTTACCAACAATAAAATTGTAAACATTAGTATTTTTCTCCTCTTTCTTTTGCTCATCCAAGTAAACTTTTGCAAGTTCGCTATTTTGCAAGCGGAGGCTGCATACCAAAAATGATATTTCTCAAAAAACGCAAAAAATCGCAACATGAAATTGACAAATTAAACTCAAAATTCTTCATTTAACACGTTTCTGATTGTTTAAACACAGCAGCCAAATTCGGCCAACTTTTTAAAAGCTTATCCAAAGTTCATTTTTCAGAAAAAAAAACTTGAAATAAAAGTTATGTCAGTATGAGTTATTTCGTCGAAAAAATATTTTTTTTAATAAAATCTTTCTCTTAAACCATTAAGCAATTACTATCACTTTTGTTTTCCATATATCGTTTAAATTTATGTTTTTTTTTAACTATTTAAAGAAATTTAAAAATTCGACGAAATTGCACTGTATATACTGCGTTCAACATTTTGCTCACAAACAATGATATTGACCACTTGCTAAGCAGTCGTTGTTAATTTTTTACAAAAACAAAACTTGCCGTTATTTGCTTTGATGTGTTCTTAATTGAATACCAACAAAAAAAATCATTCTTGAATGTTTGAAAAATGACTTTTTGCAACAAAAATGTGTCAAATTACCTATAGTGCCCTGGTTTAAACAATCCATAAAAGAAATAAAAATAATTTAAGAGTCTGTTAAAACAATCACCAATTTTTAACTGACAAAATGTAAAAAAAAACGATTTTCTGGTTTATTTTTTCATATTTGAAGGTTTTTTTGGTTTGAAATTTCAAAACACTACTCACCAACATATTCATATTTTTATTGGCTATGTTTGTGTATATGAGTAAATAATTTCTTGTAATTTGCATGGAAATAATTTTGTATATAAACGAACAATTTTAACAAAAAAGAAAACCGAAAATATTTGAATTTTTTGTTTTAAAACAGCAAACAACGAAATTATTTAAATTATTTTTTTTTTTTGCTAAAAATAGAAATTTAAAAATAGAATATTTGACTGAAAATATCAACTCCTACAGACGATACATATTTTTTGTGGTTTGTTTTTTATTGATTGATAAAAAAAGTTAGACAATATGTTTCGATGTATTTTAATTGATTCTTCAATTTAAAACGAATTTTACCTATTACCTTTCAAATTTATCTTTTTTGTATTTTATAGATTTTATTTATTTGCAATATGTTATGTTTTTTCTTTGTTTTTATTTGAAATTATTATTTTTGATTTAAAATTTTAAACCGAAATTTTAAAAAGAACGTAAAAAACGTACTTTCATTTAAAAAAAGCAAATGCCAACGTAACGCTCGTAAGGCTAGACGAAAATTATTAATCGTTATACATGAACCAAATTTCTTACGTGATCTTTTGTTTCCCTGTCGTTCGTATCATATTCGTTTCTTTTTAGATAAACAGGCCGTAACTTCCTGATTTAAAACAATAATTTTTACATATCATTTTACATAGTTCCAACTAATTTAATACGCCATACGCAAAGTTAAAAACTGTTATCCGAAAAATGACCCTATTGAATTGTGTGAAATCATATCAAATACATTATTGTAGTCATAATTAAAATTAAGTTTCACGGCTCTTTTTTGTCCTCACGGCACTAAGTGTTAAAGATTTTTTAAATAAAAGTAAAGATAATTATGCAAACTTTGATGAAAACATTAAATTGACAAAATAAAAAATTGTTGTTTATAGTTGACCTGTTTTTTTAATTAATTAATTTTAATAAAATGTACTAGAAATGATTCAAATTTATTTTTTTCTTTAATAACAATTATGATATTATAAAACAGAAATCGATCTCCAAATAAGGAATATAAAAAAAATTTTAAATTAATTAAAAAAAACATGTTTTTGCATTTTTAATAAATTTGTGAGTCATTTTAGATTCCAGGCTAAAGTTGGTTAGTGATATCCGTAGAATTTTTTTTTTTTTTCGAAATTTGGGAATTTTTGATAATAATAGGTACACCTTTTTACCAAAATGGCCAACTTTCCAAAAACAATCGATTTTATTCATTTGGAACCATTTTAAAAGTGTCCAAAAATCGGCCATTCCAGAAAATCGGTTTTCGGTTTGTTCGAAAACTACTATTTAAAAAAAACCGGCTAAACCTGTTTTCGGTTTTTTTGTTATGAAAATACATAAATCTGTACAAATAGCAGAAAAAACAGCTAATAAAAATTAGGTAAAAGCGGCCTGCAGAAACAACTACTGAAATCAGCTGAATTTATTTGCTAAAGCGGGATTTACATTATCTGATTTTACCTATGATAAATCAAACAACAAATGATGTGATTGTTAAAAAAATCTTTTCGCAAATCTATTTGCGTTTACATATTTTTGTAGATATTTCATCATCCCAATCGTATATTTTTCTTAAATGGAACCGATTAATTACAGAAAAAAAGTTGTTAAGTTTTTTGTAGCAACATTCATCATATTAAAAAATATTTTTTTTTGTTTATTATCTTTAATTTTTTCTTTCGCGTACTTTTTTTATTTTTACAACTTTTAAAATGTTTTTCATTCTTACAAGTTGTACTCGTACTAGAAATATAGACCTATTATCGTATTTTTGTATATAATCTGGCAGATACCAATATATTATTGACTAGAGTTGTGTCATTCATTGACCAACTGGTTCAATTGAACGATTCACACAATTGAACGATATGACATCGTTCACTTTTATTCACTCCTTTTGTACAATCGTTCACTTCATTCTTTTTTTATGCATAGAAAAAATTTATCTTTTTTTTAATTTAGTTGTTTAAAGAATTAAATATTTTTTTTCATAAAATACATTTAAATTTTATATTTTTATTAAAGTTTTATTTTTGCTGAAACTTTTAGTGTATGTACAATAAAATTAATGAAAAAACATTTAAAACACGAACGATTTGATCAAACTGACAGATAATGACCGAATCAGCCAAATTGATGACTAAGCCAAACTCCGAACTCCGTTCGAAATCATAGTGTAATATAGTAGCTTGGGATACATTTTTTTGCTAGTTTAAGTTTATTGTCAGGACAAGGAAGTTAATGTACGAGGGCAGTTCGAAATATTCTTAGCGTAACAATAATAAACAAGAGCTAAATTTTTATGCAATTAGTCCAACGTTTTTCTAGTAATTCTATTCCTTGATTAAAATAATTTTCCTGAAGCTCCTCAAAATAATCGTTTACAGCTGCTATTGTATCTTCATTCGAGATAAAAGTTTGCCAGCAAGGAATTTTTTTTATATTTGGGAGCAGGTAGAAGTCAGAGGGAGCTAAATCAGAGAAATGATGAGACATTTTCATCCGAATGCGTTTTTGGTCAATTGTTAACAAATGCGGCACCCATCTTGCAGAAAGCTTTTTTATCTGTAGTTCTTGATGCAAAATAAAATGTATTCGATCATTTGGGATGCCTATGGCATTCCCTATTTTACGCACTTGCACTCGTCGATCATCTAGTACCATATCATGGACTTCAGCTATGATTTCTATGAAACGAATTGTTAAAACAATATATTTTTTATTCAAATTAATGTGTGTTTTTTTTAAATCAACTACTTTTTTTTCTAAATGAACATACTTATTTCCGTCAATAATTCTCTACAAAACAATTGTTGTTTTGATAATTTTTTGTCCATTTTTTAACAAAATTTTATTTGTTAACTCTAAAAAATTTTGTAAAAAAGGCAGTAACGTAAATTTGATATAATTTTTCTTCAATTAAAAAAAAAAAGTATTAAATCTGTGGAAAAAAGTTTAGTGAGGTTAGTTTTGTCGCGCCATAACTCGTGCTAGCATGTGTTTTTGTAATTGTCGGAAATATCAATAAATTGACATTAAGTGTTTTTGTTTTTCAAAGTATAGATAATTAACAAATTCAGTGACTTGAAGTAAATTGCTAATTGAAGATTTATTAATTTTAATTTAAATAAATTTATATAATTTTGAACGTTCTCAATTAAATCGTACATTTAAATTTCTGTTATTAATTTTGATATTATCTATCTTCTTGTTATTTTGTTTAAGGCAATCTATTAATGAAAGTTATATAATGTATTTGAATTATTAATTTAAATAAAGTTATGTGTTTTTGTATATAAAATGGTACATGTGTTTTAAATAAAGAGGTTTTAGTATGTGCTATATTATAATTTCAATTTTATATTTCATTATTTTTCATATTTTATCAAATTCATTATAAAAAAGACATTGTATGTATGTATATTGCTTAAAAAAATTTGAAATTGGTGAAATATAAAAAATAATGAAATATAAGTCTAAAAATTAATAATAAATCCATAAAAACTTAATTAATTAAATGAAATGCATTGTTGAATTTAATAAAAATGCATTGGTAAAACAACAAAATCATTATGCAATTTAATTAAATATAATTGTTAAGACAACTAATTTTTGTTAATACATTTGACGATATTTTGTCAAAATAATACCACATAAAATAGTTAAACCTCAAAATATAAATCTACTAAACAATGCGTTAAATTGATGGACAGGTTTTGTTAGTTGTATAGTGATCACCCATTTATCAATTTAAAATGGATTTCAGTTGATTTCACAGCTGTTTTTGGTTCAGTGAAGGCGACCCCAAATGTTTAAATTTTATTTGTTTAAAAAAAATAAAGGAAAAGTCAGGTAAGCACGGATAGTCCTCTTTTTACAAGTCGTTATAGATATATGTAGATATAAAATACGAAAAAAACAAACCTATTATTGATTAATTTTTAATAGTCTTTTGTATTAAACCTTTGCAATTAAATTGCTATAAAATTTGAAAATTACAAACAAAGCAACAGCAAAATAATTTTAATGTTGTGTTTTCTATTACAGTTAAAGGACCGGCAAGCTGATTTTGCATTGGGAGCATTTTTTCAATCCAGTGAACGTAGTCAGGTAGCAACATCTACTACAAGTTATTATCAAACATTTTTCGCAGTTGTGGCTATAAGTGATGCATATCTCTTAACATCGATGGAAACATTATTATATCCATTTACCAGAAAATCGTGGTATTTTATAATAACAATAAGTTTTTTATCATTGGTCCTTACATGCATTTTAAAACGCATTTATCGTAAAAATTTGCCACCAAAAGCCGATCATGGTACCCTAGATATGTTACTGTTATTACTGGGTATGCCAGTTGTATTTAAGCCCAGAAAAAATGTTACCAGAATATTACATACCTCATGGATGATGTATTCACTGGTGATAAGGACTACATATCAAGCATTATTATTTCATTTGATACGTACCCATATCACTCGAGATATTCCTCAAAGCTTGGAAGCATTGATACAAAATAATTATACAATGGTCGCAAATCGTCAAGCCTATAATGTCCTTTCTAAGCTAACTGTATTAAAAAACTCAAATTTCATTTATTTAAATTCTTCTTCAGAAATAGCAGCATTAGAATATTTGGAAAAAGTACCCAAACGAATAGCAAAAAGTATTGTTTCCATTGTTCCCCTGGAATTTTTTCAATACTACGTAGAAAGTTTACAAAAGGCAGGATTATTTAAAGCGATACCAGATAGCTTAATGAACTTTAAAATTTGCATGTATTTGACCAAACATTCATTCCTAATAAACAAATTTGATGACATATTGGTGTACATACACGGCTCAGGTCTTATGGATGCTTGGACCCATCAAGTATTGGATAAAGTTTATTTTAAAAGTCAACATTTAGAAAAAGACAGTTTATTTGGAATTAAACAATTACACATGGCATTTGTAGCTGTATTTGGAGCTAACTTAGTGGCAACTATTGTTTTCATATATGAAGTATTATATAAAAAATTTTGTTATCATAAGTGTATTAGAAAATAGGTACATACATGTTTATATTTTGTCTAACTTTTATTAAGATTTTATATCACTAAGATTATATACTACAAATAATACTATGTTATTCACAAGGTGTAATAAGTGTTGTCTGTGTTAAATTGTCCTTAAAAAACAGAGTTGTTAAAATTTTATTATCAACCCCAAACCACTAGTGAAAGTGCCAATGGACAGTGGCAGTGCTGTCAAACTTTGTTCTTGAATTTCGCGAAAAGGATTTAATATTTTTAGAAAAATCTTATTGCGTTTTGTTTAAAAACAGCTCTTGTTTATTTAGAAACTTTCCTAATTCCTAGGCGGTGACAAATAAAGAAAATACAAAAACCTGCTTCATCGACAAAACGTCGCACTGCAGTGGACACTGCGTTTATCTAGTTTAGGCTTCGCTTTGAAGATTATTTTCAGTTGGAGTTCTATTTGTTAGAACACTTAAACATAGCACACTAAACATATTCACATATGCTGTATCTAGGGGTTTCAACTTCCCGACTTTTTTGAACTCCCGGGAATCGGCATTTTTTAACGTTCCTGGGATTTCCCGGAAATAACGAAGTAATTGTTTACTAATATTTTAAGAGCAAAAACTACTGTTTGTTCGAAAAATATAATATGTTTCAATTTGACGAAAACTGATTATTCAGAAATCTTTTTTACATTTATCTCAATGAAAAATTGCAAATTACATGATTTCGAAAAATGTCTTAAAAAATGCTAATTGATTTACGGGACGGAATTCCCGGGTGAGAAACCCTACTTGTATTGTCTTTTCATACACATAAAAAAACTAAAAATGAGTTTTAATTACGAAGTTGATTATATTGATTAAAATTTTAACTGATTTTGCACCTATCACTCAAATGATACTATTAATTATAAAAATTTTATAAGAGAATTTGAAACAAAATTCGATTAAAGTAGTAATCCCTACGGGAAATTTTAACAAACTGTCACCGAACTGGCCCCTTTATATGAAATAGACTGGTCACTTTTACATGGCGTTGTCATAGGAGGGGGAAATTGACCCCTTGTGACATGTCACAAGACAAATCCTAGGACAGGTTACTGAACTCTCATAAAAAACAAAGTTCAGGGACCTGTCCTAGGATATAGCCACAGATCCTGTGCTTACATTTTAACACAAAAAAAAATCATATTAATTGAAATTGAAACATTTTTTATATAAAATACTGAATGGACAACCGCCAAACTTTAAAGTAATTTAGCGAAAAATCTGTACTATTGATCGAAAAATAAAGTACGCCATTGTAATCAGCATGTCCGAAATATATAGAATTGATGGTCAGAGCTCTAGTAACTTTTAAAAGTCAAGATTTTGTCATGCAGTGCCCCCCGCCTTTTGTGTCCACGCATGCCTTCATACATATCGCAGCGTCCTCCTTCGGTGTATGAACTAAAAAGCTTCACCATCAGATGGCGCGCAACAACTGTTCTAAAATTCAACATCTCGCGCACTTACAGTGTTACCATATTTGAAGCCCTTCATCTTTCACCAACTTTCACTTCTTCTCTATCCCCTTCCCAAAGGAAGCAGCACGTTAACTAATAGGAAGAATTTCCTGAGTGTTGCTTCTCCTTTAAAAAACAAATTATTGATATAAAAACTTGTAGATATACCTTTTATGATTGGTGCACTCAAAATAGATTGTAGTTTAAATTAACTGAAAATGTAGTTTAAAATAAATTAAAAATCACTTGAAATCCGGTCTACTAACTTTTCATTTAATTCGAAAGAACTTTTAATTTATTTTTAAATGTTAATAAATAAACTATCAACTACTAACTATCAAAGATTTAACTACAAAATCCGTAAGAGTAAATGATATTTAGTTTATTTCGTTAACTGACCTAGAAATCTAAAAGGATTTATTTGTTTAATAAAACCTTTTTTTTAACAGAAAATCCGTAAAAAAGTTTAAAAATATATCTCTTTGTATTTAAACTGTATAATCATTTAAAAATAAATGTACGGATAACTTTTTGAATAAACTACAGTCAGTTACAGTAATAATATACCCTGTGGGAAAACAGGGGTCAGTTGTAGTGAGAGTACCTGTCCCGTGACTGGTGAAAACGACCGGTCTGAAGGAACCTGCCCTGTGACCCGTCTCGGGGCGGGTGAACACAGGACCGGTCTGAAAGTACCTACCCGGTGACCTGTCTCGTAACCGGTGAAAACGCAACTGGTCTGAAAGTACCGGGCCTGTGACTGGTGAAAAGAGTACCGGTCTGAAAGTACCTGTCACGAGACAGGTGAAAATCGGACTGAACCAATGGTGCAAATATTAGAGTTGTCAATTATTTGGATTTTTATTTTGATCGATTAACTGTTACATGCATGAATTGTAATGGCAGGGAATTTTCCGACCAAACTTCGTGGAAATATAGATCTATGCCAAATAGTGGCGGCTCCAGCTCAAGTCTCTGGGGGGGGGGGGGGGGGAATTTTGGAAAAACATTTTTTTTTTTAAATTTTCACAAAAAAAATTTTTTGACCCCTTTTGATTTGGCCATACACTACTTGTTGGACGTTTTTGGACTCCGCAGCGCAAGTTTAACGATTTTATGAGCGACGCTTTAGGTATAAAAGACAATATAAAGTCCAACGGAAAATTCTAAGTTATATTATTCATCAAAAACTTTAATATTTGATACGTATTTGACATCCAACAAGGATGGGTCTGCAACTCAGTCTTTAATTTGAAAATTTCTGATTTATTTAAAAAAAATAAAATTTTTGAGAATTTTTCTATAATTAATTAATTCCCAATAAGCACATAGGTTTTAAAAATTCAAGTGCTTTAAATTTTGCTTGAAGTAAAGTATATTTCAAGTTCTAGCATTTGTATATTTAAAAAAAATAGTTCAAACTTGAATTTTTGTTTCCCTTTTGCTGGAGTGTGCTATTGAAATAAAATGTAATTAAAGTTTTATTCAAGCCTTGAAACTGGAAAACAGGGCTGGAATTGGACTTGTTTTCAACTTGAATTCCAGTGAAATTGTGTATAGGGTTGTTTCTATCCTTTTGTAATTGAAGCCATGATTGAGCAACGTGAATAGTTACTATTTTGAAATGAACTTTAACCATTTATCGTTATCAAAGGTCTAAAGCCATTTTATCTTAATACACTGTTCGGGATACTTTATCGTAGCCTTTTAATATTTTTGTATTAGTTCTTAGTTTTTTATCAATGACACTGTCAAATATCAGTTCCTGAGTTATAGTATTACATAAAAAAACAGTTCGATTTTTCAGCATTTGTATGAAAAAATACCCAATAAGAGTGCCGGTATAAGATTTCGTAAAGGCAAAAATAAAGTAATGAGGAACAACATAAGAGTGTTCGTTAACTTAATACAAGTTACTACTTTTACTACAGCTGCAAAATTTCAATATAAAAAGTAAACAAAACTTTCCAATTGTAGTAAAAATAGTAAGAATTTCGACTAATCGAACACACCGCATATATTTTTTCAGAAATTTTAAAGAATCCATTTTTCGATATACACATGACGATTTAAATCGCGGATTTCATTAAATTAAACTTTGAAAATTTTACGAAAAACGTCGCCGGAGTCTGAAAAGTCCTCAAAATTTTATTGAGATGATTACAAGGATTTAACTCAGAGATTACTTTTTAACAACAATACAAAAAGTTAATATTTCCTGAAAAGTTTTGAAATTATTTTCACTATTTTTATATTCACTTTATTTATTTGAAGTTGATTTTTTATACTCCAGTTATAAATTTTAACTAAATACTTCTAATATTTAAAAAATTCTTGTTTTTTAATTATTTTTCGGAATGTTTCGCAGACCTCCTAGGATGCGATTAGGGACGCTCAGGGTTTCGTGATCAACATTTGGAAAACTTTGTATAATTAAATTTTCATATCGGTTTTGGTATAGCTGTGGGAGTCAGATGTCGTTATTAACAAAAAGAATTACTGGCCAATTTTGCTTTGACGCTTCACCAACATTCCGCATTTTAAAGTTAAAACACTTTGCAGGTTGGGAAGAAGTGCAGGATCTAACGCTAGTCAATTACTCGCAGGCAATCAAAAATTGAGTATTTCAAAAGAAATTATTTCAGGAACATAACTATATACTCTACGATATCAACATGTGTACTTAGGATTTCCGAAAGACAGACTGGAATAAGTTCAATACGATCATTTGGAAAGACCTAAAAAAGAACTCCACCATATCTTTCCGAATGAAATTTGGAGAATTTCAAGTGAAATTAATTTTGAATTCTATTTGGAATTTGTCAAATTTGATCTTAAATCTGAACAAAAATAACGGTAATTAATTGTTTTCTTACAATATTGAGAAAATTTTAAAAGAAATTTCGATTTTTTATTTCGAAATTTAGAAAATTCCATTAGAAGTTCAGTTCTGCAATTTTAATGAAAAAAATTCAAAATAAAATTTAGTGTTTTTCCCAAAAGCACCGTAAGTGGTTTTTCACGTGGAAAAAGTTTACTCGAACTTTAATTTCACTCAAATTTTAGTTTAAATTATAAAAATGAACAATTTCTCAATTTTATATCAAAGACACAATCACAATATACAAAAAATGTGTTTTTTCCCCAAGAAAAATAATAGTCTTGTACATTAAATTTGCGTGAAAACAATCTCTACTCAGTTTTCACGTGAAATTAATTGTCGTGGAAAATTATCATTTTCCTTATATGGAGGAGTATAACAATTTTTTCACGTGAAATACGAACAACTTACGGTGCTTTACTATCAAACAGTATTTTACTTTTAAAGTCGACTTTATATTTAAACTGCTTTGTGTATGAAAATCCTAAAGAAATATTTACATTTTCAAATATTTTAATTGGTTGAAAATAAATTAACCAATCAGAATGCTCCAAAAATAAACTAGGTCAAAGCATGCTGCCACCCAAAATTTTAACTAAAGTCAACAAAAATATACATTTGGAAAATTTTAATAGTAAGGGCGTTTATTTTTATTTAAAAAATTTTCAATTAAAATTGGAATTTTGTATTAAAAAATGCGAAATTTTAAAATGAAATTTCTTTTTGTCATTTGAAATTAGAAAAATTTCAAACGAAATTGATCTACATACAATTTTGAAAATCTAGTTTGAAATTTAGATCTTTTAACTACATTTCTCCACAAACTTTAATTTTTTTATAATCAAAATTATCAGTTTTTTAAGGAATTTGTTAAAATATCTATTGAGATTTTTTAAATGACGACTGGTTAAATGAAAATAAGGAAAAAATTGTATATTTCATGTTATTATTCATAACAAATTTGTATTTCTTTCACTTTATCATTTTTCTCCTCTTTTTTCTGTCCTTTTTCCTTTTTTCTCTTCTTTTTCTCTCCTTTTTCTCTCCTTTTTCCCTCTTTTTCCTTTTTTTCCCTTTTTTTTTTCTTTTTCGATTTCGCTGAGGGGGGGGGGGGGGAAATTTTCCTATTTCCCTATTGCGCACAAGAATGCATGGACAGACAGATGGACAGACGGACGGACGAACATCGTTAAAAAGTGATTCTGAGCCGATCGGTATACTATAATGTGGATCTGGTCCAACATTTTTTGGTGTTACAAACATCAGCACAAACTTATTATACCCTCTCCACGTAGTGGTGTAGGGTATAAAAATACTTAACATTTTTTTGTTAAACACAATACATATAATCCAAAAAACTAAAATTATTTTTAACTAAAACTTAAAAAAATATTTTAATTTTTGCTTTCTTAATAATTGACTTTCTATATCTCTATATATAAAAGAATAACGTGACTGACTGACTGACTCAACATCGCCCAGCCCAAACCGCTGAAGCTAGGAAGTTGAAATTTGGTATGTAGGTTCCTCTTTCGGGGTAGACGTCCGCTAAGACGGGATTTTTGGAAATTCCTACCGGAACGGGCAAAAAGGGGGAAAGTGTCCCCCTTGACGGCCTGCCAAAACCCCTTTGGCTAGAAAGCTGAAATTTAAGATATGTGTTCCTTGGAGTAGGGGCTAACTTTTCTGGAAAGTACTTTCTAGAATTTTGGACATGGACGTTGTAAAAATGGGGGTTAAAAAGGAGAAAAAGGCCCCCCTTGACGGCCTGCCCAAACCGCTGGAGGTAGGAAGTTGAAATTTGGTATAAAGGTTCCTCCACTATCGTAGACATCCACCAAGACGGGAGTTTTGGAAATTTTTACAGGGACGGGCAAAAAGGGGAAAAAGTCTCCCCCTTGACGGCCTGCTCAAACTGCTGGAGCTATGAAGTTGAAATTTGGTATGTAGGTTCCTCGACCGGTGTAGACGTCCGTTGAGACGGCATTTTTGGAAATTCTTATCGGGAGGGGCAAAAAGGGGACAAAAAAAGTACCTTTTTCCAAAAAAAGTACCTTTTCCCAAAAAAATTACCTTTTCCCAAAAAAAGTACCTTTTCCCAAAAAAAGTACCTTTTCCCAAAAAAAGTACCTTTTTCCAAAAAAAGTACCTTTTTCCAAAAAAAGTACCTTTTTCCAAAAAAAGTACCTTTTTCCAAAAAAAGTACCTTTTTCCAGAAAAAGTACCTTTTTCCAAAAAAAGTACCTTTTTCCAAAAAAAGTACCTTTTTCCAAAAAAAGTACCTTTTTCCAAAAAAAGTACCTTTTTCCAAAAAAAGTACCTTTTTCAAAAAAAAGTACCTTTTTCCAAAAAAAAGTACCTTTTTCCAAAAAAAAGTACCTTTTTCCAAAAAAAGTACCCTTTTCCAGAAAAAAGTACCTTTTTCCAAAAAAAAGTACCTTTTTCCAAAAAAAGTACCTTTTTCCAAAAAAAGTACCTTTTTCCAAAAAAAGTACCTTTTTCCAAAAAAAGTACCTTTTTCCAAAAAAAGTACCTTTTTTCAAAAAAAGTACATTTTTCCAAAAAAAGTACCTTTTTCCAAAAAAAAAGTACCTTTTCCCGAAAAAAGTACCTTTTTCCAAAAAAAGTACCTTTTTACAAAAAAAGTACCTTTTTCCAAAAAAAGTACCTTTTTCCAAAAAAATTCCTTTTTCAAAAAAAAGTACCTTTTTCCAAAAAATTTACCTTTTTCTAAAAAAATTTACCTTTTCCAAAAAAAAAAGTACCTTTTCCCAAAAAACATACATTTTTCCAAAAAAATAACTTTTTCAAAAAAAGTACCTTTTCCAAAAAAAAGTACCTTTTCCCAAAAAAAGTAACTTTTTCTAAAAAAATGTTCCTTTTCCCAAAAAACATACATTTTTTCAAAAAAATACCTTTTTCAAAAAAAGTACCTTTTCCAAAAAAAAGTACCTTTTCCCAAAAAAAAGTACCTTTTTCTAAAAAAATTTTCCTTTTCCAATAGAAGTACCTTTTCCAAAAAAAGTACCTTTTTCCAAAAAACATACATTTTTCCAAAAAAAAACACCTTTTTAAAAAAAAATACCTTTTCCAAAAAAAGTTCAAATAAAGTACTTTGTAAAAACAAAGTATCTTTTCCAAAAAATTTCGTTTTTCCAAAAAGTACCATTTAAAATAATATATAATTCCAAAAAAACTACTTTTTTTCCTCCCCCCACGGATATCTCCACTAAACAAGGTTTCTTGATATTCGGCATAGACGTGCGCTAAGACGGGATTTTTGGAAATTCCTACCGGAACGGGCAAAAAGGCGAAAAGTCTCCCCATAAACAGTCTCACAAATTGGAAAAGTGCCTGCCCAAACCACTGGAGGTAAGAAGTTGAAATTTGGTATAAAGGTTCCTCCACTGTAGTAGACATCGACTAAGTTTGTATTTTTGGAATTCCCTACAGGATATCCCAAAAGGAAACTCGGTATGTGAGTTCCTCCTTCTGTGTAGGCGTCCGCTTAGACGGAATTTTTGAAATTCCTATCGGGAGGGGAAATAAGGTAAAAGTCTCCTCCTGACGGCTTGCCCAATCCCTTTTGGCCAACCTAAAATTTTAAATATGTATTCCTTGGAGTAGGACTAACTCACCGGCAACGTAATTTTTCTATTTTTGAACAGCAACATAGTAAAAATGGTGGTTGAAAGGGAAAAATGTCCCCACTAACGGCCTGCCCAAACCGCTTAGGCAATGCAGTTGAAATTTGGTATGAATGTTCCTCATCCATCGCAGATAACCGCGAAGATGGAATTTTTGTAAATTCCTAAAGGGAGGGGCAAAAAGAAGAAAAGCCTCACCTTGGGGGCCGGTAAAAACCCCTTCGGCTAGAAACCTGAAGCTTAAAATGTGGGTCCCTGGAGTGAGGGCTAACTTATTAGAAAGATACTTTTTTGAATTTTGGACAGGGTCGTTATAAAATGGGGGCTCAAAAAGGGAAAGTTGCCCCTTAACGACCTGTCCAAACTGCTGGAACTAGGAAGCTGAAATTCGGTACTTAAGTTCCTCTCAGCCTGCTCAAACTGCTGGAACTAGGAAGCTGGAATTCCCTGTCGATGGATTTTCGGAAATTCCTACCGAGAGGGGCACAAATAGTAAAAGTTGGCTAGAAACCTGAAATGTAAAACATATGTTACTTGGAGTATGTGCTCACTTACCGAGAAGGTGCTTTTTGGACAGGGACATTGCAAAAATGGGGATTAATGAAGCGAAAAGTGCCGCTTAAAGGCCTGCCCAAACCGCTGGAGGTAGGAAGTTGAAATTTGTTATTAAAGTTCCTCCTCTATTGTAGACATCCGCTAAGATGAGATTTTTGGAAATTTCTACAGGTAGGGTCAAAAACAGTAAAAGTCTCCCCCTTAACGGCCTGGCCAAACTGCTGGAACAAGGGATCTTAAATTGGGTTCCTTCTCCAACGTTGACGTCCACTAAGATGGTATTTTTGGAAATTCATACCGGGAGGGGTAAAAAGGGAAAAAACTTCCCCTTTGACGGCCTGGCCAAACTGCTGGATATAGAGACCTAAAATTATGTATGTAGTAGGTTCCTCCTCCAACGCAGACGTCCTCTAAGACGGACTTTTTGGAAATTCCTACCGGGAGGGGTAAAAACGGAATAATCCTCCCCCATGATGGCCTAACCGAACCCTTCGGCTAGAAACCTGTAATATATAATATGTTTTCCTTGGAGTATGGGCTAACTTATCGACAAGGCATTTCTAGGACTTTGGACAGGAATGTGGTAAAAATGGTGGTTCAAAAGGGAAAAATTGCCCCGCCCCTTAACGTCTGCGTCTTTAGCTAGAAACCTAAAACTTAAAGAACAAGTGCATATGAAACACTAAAATTAGGAAACTAAATAGGAAACGAGTGGGATTGAAACACTATACAAGTGGAATGAAATGGATATAAACGTTGAACGAGTGGAATTGAAATTATAGACAATTCAAATGGATTAGAAGAGGGAATTACCTGTTCAAACACTATCAACGGAATATGAAACTTATGTAGCATTGAAACATACTCTCCAAAAAGTTAAACAAATTTTCTGAAAGAGAAAAAACCTTAGAAAAGGAATGGAACTTATATATTCCGATATTTAAACTTCATGTAACGAAGCACCGGTGGAAGAAACCGACGCAGTAAATTTTCCAACTGAATTTGTGAATTTACTTGAATTGCCAGGTCTACCTTTACATAAACTGGAATTAAAAAAAAATCTTTAAGGCACGCTAACAACCCTGCTTTACGTTATTTATTTTCATTCAAAACACAAATGAACAAAACTACTTACGGGTCTATCTACCTAAGTTCGCACTTTACCAAATTATCTTAACATACACACGTATATTGCAATTTATTATGGATTCATTACTAACAATCCACTTTCATGAGAAAAAGTGATCAAATATTTATTTATTTTAAACCCATTGTTGTGCAGAATTATTTATTTGTGGTGGCTGGATGAAGGCTTTTATTATAAAAACTGTACTTTAAATAAAAAGCGAATTTAAAAAAAATTGTCGGGGGGGGGGGGCTGCGCCTAAACTTTAAGGCATGCTAACAACGTAGCGTTTTTTATTTTCATTTAAAACACAAATGAATAAAACTACTTACGGGTCTATCTACCTAAGTTCGCACTTTACCAAATTATCTTGACATACACACGTATATTGCAAATTATTATGGATTCATTACTAACAATCCACTTTCATGAGAAAAAGTGATCAAATATTTATTTATTTTAAACCCATTGTTCTGCAGAATTATTTATTTGTGGTGGCTGGGTGAAGGCTTTAAATAAAAAAACTTTAAATAAAAAAACGAATTTAATAAAAATTGTGGGGGCGCAGCCCCCCGGGGGGGGGCTGCGCCCTCCCTTAACCTTTAAGGCACGCTAACAACGTAGCGGGCTGCGCCCGCTAGTTTTCATATATTTAGTTAGAAATTCTAATATAAATTATTGTTTTTTCGGACTTTCTATATTTTCATATATTTAGTTTTTTTTTTTTTTTTTTTTTTTTTTTTTTTTTTTTTGAAACAACAAATAAAAATCTAATATGACAATATCATATTAGAATTTGGACTTGAGGTGGAAGAATATTCTAACTAAATATATGAAAATATAGAAAGTCCGAAAAAACAATTTTTGTATTTTTTAATGCAAAAATTAAAATAATTGTTGAAAATAAGCACACCACGGCTAAAATCTCATTCAAATATTTATTTTGTTTTGAGTTTAAAATTAGTTGTTTTTACAAATTGTATTGACAACAGACATACATATAAATAGTACCCAAAGGGTACTTTTATGTAATTGTTGCTTTCAAAAAGGAGTTTATTTATAACTGGTTTTACCAAATCAGACAGTTCATATACGAAAGTACAAAATTCTCATCCCGTTGGTTTTTTGTACCTTATGTAATGTCTCGGTTTGAGTAAGAAAGTTATCATTTTCTTATTGCGGACAACTGATATTATTATGTTAAATTTTATTTGTTGTTCCAAAAAGATTGCAGTTGTCTGCAATAAGAAAATGATGATTGGAAAACTCAAACATGAGGTAGAACGTATCGAAAACTGTTGGTCAATTGTTGTTATTTAAGAAGTTATTGCGATTTTTGCTTTTTGAAAATTACGAAATTTGGCGAATTTGGCACATCAATAGATTTTTATTAAATTAGTTCTGCTTACTACTACTACTGCCTCTGGGTGTTATCATGTGAGTCCTGGAGGAAATTTTTTAACTGATTTTACAATTAGAGACTCTAATCTAGCTTTGTTATTATCGATAATGTACGCCAGATCGTAAATGTATTTTTGGCGATTTTTCAAAAAAAATTTTTCTTTTTTAAGAAGTTAATTTTTACAAATTTACTAAATTTTCATTTTACATGCTTCTCGCTTGAAAATCGTTCCTTATACAAAAAAAAGTTTAAAGCCAAAAAAGTGGTCAATTAAGTTTTCTGTGGATATAATACAACTTGTATAATAAAATATTGTTATTTAGCCAAAAACTATTTAAAATCTGAAGACCGCCTTTGGGCGGCCTTGGGCATTAGAGGGTTAAAGCCAAATTTCAACAACTGTAATTTTCATAGCACAATGCTATGCATACAACATTTAGCACACCCCTTGTGAATAACCTAATTGGACAATATAATACTTAGTACACCCGTTGTGAACTACCTAACTTATTCCAACAAGCTAAAGTCAAACAGTTAATTACAATTTGAGTTGTTTTTTTAACTACAACATGCCAACCCTTTTAAAAAGTTTTTATATAAATACAAGCTTATATTTACTTATGTATATGTAACTTAGGGTATTCAATCGGTTAACCGTTACTCGATTAATCGATGAAATTCTTTAAAATTATTGTTAAATGGCCAAATTCGAGTACTTTTGGTCGATTAATCGAGTAATCCGAGAAAATCAAAAAAAAAAGTTTTTCTTTTAGTTTACACCTACGTTTTTTTTGGTACTTTATATTTTTAGTGAGCTTTATATTTTATAAATTTCACCAAAATCTGTCTTGACATAGTGTCTTGAAATTCAATAAAACCACCCAGCCAGCAATTCCGGAGCGCTCATAAATATGATTTTTAAATAGCTCATAGAAATGATTATTGTTTTTTTGAAAACACTTTTTTTTTTTTGTAGAAAATATGAACACTCAGAAAGCAATCCAAAAAGTTGTCTCTACAATCTAAAAAGCTGTCTCAAAATGAGGGTTCATTTTTCGGACTCAAAGAAGATTCCAAAATTATTTAAATTTATGAGGAAAATCTCAATTTTATACGTTGTTTTTTCTGAGTCATTTCTGAGAAGACAGGGGGCTCTTTTGGACGAACCACTTTCATAGGAAAAAGTGGAAAAATGTTTATGTTTTTGGAGCTCATTTCTGAGTCATTAATATTCATCTTTGTTTGCTGGGCAGCCATGAAATTGAAAAATTACATACAAAGAAAAATAAAATTGTTTATGTTATTGTTTTGTATGTAATTTTAAACTCTTTTTCAGAGCTTGAAAAAGATAATTCTTTTTTGAATCAACTCATATAAAATTTGATTCATTTTATGCATCAGTGAATAATTCATAATCGCATTAAATCAACGATTTGAAATTGTATATGTGGGATAGGATTTCTTTAAATTTATACTGATTCAATTTTGATTGGATTAAGTTATTTGTTTTATGATTTAGTTCGCAATTCAAGGCAACTGACTACATTGATTTGTTAAAATTGATTCTATGAAAAGTATCAACAAAAATCGAACTGATCATTTGAATGTGATATTGGGTGCGTTCGGCAGATACAATTTAATAGTCAACAGTTCTAAAACAGTTGTACAACTATCTGCTGAATGACCTGATCACTAACCGCTCAGTCTGAGCGCTCAGGTAATGCTTTCATATTTTGGTAGCGTTGTTGTTGTTTATTTACAATGAAAATTGTTTTGTAGGCATGACAAATAACAACCCTACGGGAAATTTTAACAAACTGTCACCGAACTGGCCCCTTTATATGAAATAGACTGGTCACTTTTACATGGCGTTGTCATAGGAGGTGGAAATTGACCCCTTGTGACATGTCACAAGACAAATCCTAGGACAGGTTACTGAACTCTCAATTTCAGGGACCTGTCCTGGGATTTGTCTTGTGACATGTCACAAGGGGTCAATTTACACCTCCTATGACAACGCCATGTAAAAGTGACCAGTCTATTTCATATAAAGGAGCCAGTTCGGTGACAGTTTGTTAAAATTTCCCGTAGGGAACATTCAAATATAATTCGAAAACAAAAATTAAAAAAAAAAAAATAAAGGGAAACTATAGAAAAAGTGTATTAAAAACAAAACAAAGAAAACATCGTAAAGCAGAGTAAGTAATCACAAAGTGTTACAAGTCACCGGTATCAGTTTAAGGTTTCTCTGCCGAATGCTACCATTGATAGAATTAAGTATCAAATAATTCAATCAATAAACTAAGTTTTGCGTATCAGTTCGTTCAAAATTGAATCAGATTTTAAAATCGAATTAAGGAATTATGTTTTTAGACTATCGCGTTTTAAGATACGGCGTAAGCGAGATAGTTTTCTCGAAGTTGACCTTTATCAAAACGAAAGAAAAAGTCTTTTAAAAAATAAAACACCTTATCTAAGTATATACATATTATTTTTAAAATATTTTATCTTTTTAATCTCTTTAATTAAAATAAAATATTTAGCAAATAATGATTTGGACACTCAAAAAAATTTGACAGTTACTACATGACAGTTGTTTGTGTAGTTATCAGTTGTTGTTGCTTTTAACTGCAATTACAGTTGTTTTTCTATGAAAAATGCAAAACAACTATTATGACAGTTATTTTAGAAAATAAATAACGAAAAGTACTATAATTTCGTAACAGTTGTTTAAAGCAATTGTTTTAATATCATAATAAACAACAACCAAAACAGTATCTTTACAGTAAACAGTTGTTTTTGTTAGTTATTTAAAAAATAAAAACTTCGTTGAATTTAAAAAATTTAAATATACCCTCATAACACCAAAAGAATTAACTGTCAAAAAACAGTACTTTTTACACATTTTGTCAGTTGTGTTAAGATTTTTGTATTAAAAGTTTGTCAGTAAATTTTACGATATTGTTGGTTATTTTTAATGCATTTGTTTGTTATTTTTCAACAACATTTTTAGTTATTTTAAAGGTAAATACATTTGTCGCCGTCTTGACTTTATACACCTTTGTTTTAGATGCCATTTTAAGTAGATTCTACCGACAAACTTTTTTGAGTGTATTAGCTTTTTTGTGTTATATTTATAATAAAATAAAAACACAAAAAAATCGATGGCTAAGTGCAAAAAGCCCTTAACTCTACTTCCTAATTTTTTAGAGGAATAAAATCTGAATAACTTTTAATCTAATTTTTTTTGTCAATATATTTTTATGAATAGAAAATTTTATTCACACAAATTTATTATCCATAGTTTTAAGATTTTATTAAGTTTTTTACTTCTCTCTAATTACACTGTGGTGACTGTGCTAGTTCAAAAATCCGTCAAGCGCGGCACCAGGTGGGTAAACCTAATTCGATTACGCCAAATCCAGTAGTGCCATCCGGATTTCTAGGTTAGCTCTTATAAAAAAGATATTTGTGTTTCAAAATTATGGTTCCAAGGACCTCAAAAAATTCGATTTTATAACTTTTTGACCCCTTATTTTGAGCCGGGTTATTTTTTGATTCCCCCAGTCAGAGTTGAGTAAAAATTGGTTAAAATCGGTGCAGCGCTTCAAAAGTTGTGATTGAAACTGTGAGGACACTTCAAAATTTTCTATACCAAACAGTATATTTTATTGCTTTCTTAAATGGCTTTAAAATATACTGAAATTTGTATTGAAATAAAAAATTTGTATGGAGATATTTAAGGTGTCCTCACATTTTCAATCACAACTTTTGAACCGCCAGACCGATTTTGATTATTTTTAACACAAAGCTGTTTGGGAGAGTATCAAAGAACCTAGCTAAGAATTTATGGTAAACTTATTAAAAAATCGCGTGATCTGGGATCCTTGGAACCATAATTTTCATATAGAGCCGCTGCTCAAAAATTGTCTGTTAAATAACTATTGGCATGAATGTTGTTGGTAGGTTTCACTGCGTTTAATAAATTATTAAAGAAAATCGGGCGATTCATCTTAAAAATTGTTCAGCCATTTTTTAGCTTTAGCCATTTTCCCCCCAGAAATTTAACCATTTTTAAGAGCAAGTTCTGGCAACACTGATTATAAGTTAGTATATTTACCAACTTTGTGCGTAAAAATTTTATTTAACAAAATAGTAGTAATTTTAGGCACAATGTGTTTATTCGTTAACACATAGTGTCTAAATATACTTTGTGTGTGTATTATTGTGTATGGAAGTGTGTATAAAAAATTTTTTTGTTTATGTTTACCGTATTTTCGTAAAATTAAACAAAATTTACCCATTTTATAGTAGTAAATTTGCAAACTTTATTTAGAGTGTACTAAGAAGTCCTCAGAATCCAAGAAAGAAGAAGAAAAGGTCTTCAGAATCTGACGGTTTTTTAGAAGAAAACTTTATCACAATCTGAGGCTTTGTTTTTAGAAAGTCACTAGCAATGACCCTTCCTAATTCGCAGGAATCATATTCTATATGCCTGTAAAGAAAACGTAATGTGAATCGAAATCTTTTAAAGACAGATTCACAATTGCAGATGTTTTGTTCAGACATACCACAATAATTGATCCATCTGAAGCTTCCGCAGATAACATTATCACATGTTTAAGTAAAAAATTTATTATTTTTGTAACATTTTGTTTTATATTTTAACATTTCTAGTATTTTTTCAAATGTCAATCTGTATGTATTTTCATTACTATTATAAGTTAGAAAATTTACAAAATTTGTGCGTAACATTTAAATTTATCAACAAAATAATAAAAACGTATGTACAATATGTTTAACTATTTATAATGTTACAATGTATATAATTACGTGTGTATTATTGTATATGAAAGTTCGTACAAGATAATTTAACACATTTTGTGTTTATATTTACTTACTATGTGTAATATTGAAGGAGCTTCAGTCAACGTAACAACTATAATATAGAAAAAAAAAATAATAGCTTTGTTTGTTAAAAAAAAAAAAAAAAATTAAAAATAGCTTTGATGATTTTCGTTGTAATATGAAATAAATAAGTAAAAATGTTTGAGTTTGATTCTCAAAATGTTTTTCACTTCGAAAGTTAACATATACACAAAAACTAAAATCTACATTATAACCTAGAGAGAATCCCATAAAGACAATCTGATGAAAGTGTTTGGTTGCATTTGAAAATGCATTAATCTTCAATCATTGGTTCTAGGAAAGTTTTTCATAAGTTTTTTTTTTATTTATTTTAAAATAAATTGTAAAATCTATTTGGAATTTGTCATATTTGATCTTAAAACCAAACAAAAATAACACACATTAAACAAAATTTTACTCATTTTATAGTATTGAATGTACAAGTATTTTTTAGAGTGTATTTGAATGTTGGATAAAATATCGTTCTGATTTTCAATATTGCATTTTTTCTTATTTTGTTGTACTGTGTAATTAATGTGACATGAAAATTATATCAGTTCACAAATTATTCACATAGATGATAAAGTTTTAAAAAGTTCTACAAAAACGCAACTTTAATCGTGAAATAATCACAAAAGTTTCCTGAACAAATACATATCTAAACATATTAAAATTTCTTATAGTCTCTAAGATAAACACTAAACCAAAGTCGATTAAATTGAATATTATTGTATTGGTAACATACTGCACGTGTCTAAAATTACATTATCCATCATTGGAATATTCACTTTCTTCGATAACGGCTGTTCCAATATGAATATTACAAATTTGTTAAATTTTCAATCAATGGTTATTCGAGGAGCTCAAACTCAATCAAATGAGTTAAATAAATTTGTGGCCAACTCTATACGAATTGTAGTGGAAGAATTCTTTTTGAAAATGGCACCTTCCTTTATAATTGTCGTTTCATGTCGTCGTAAGAGTTCATTAAATTTTTATCTCAATATCTTGCAACATCTATTCAATATGGTGGATAATATGATTGTACAATTGGTATTTGTTAATTTTGAAAAACTACAAATACGCATAGAAGGACAAAGAATGTACAGTCTGTTATTGGTGGATTCTTTGGAGGCATTTCTGTAAGTTGCTGTAACAAATTATTAAATATTTGAACAAATACTTATGAGTTTCTTTACTTTTTAGAGATATTGATATTAATTCTTATACCTATAACTATGATACCAATGAATATTATCATATTTTCCTTATGCAACGTGATCGTTATGTACCCAATGAAATGGAGGGTATATTTCAGTATTGTTGGACTCATAATATTATCAATTGTAATATACAAACTCAAAATGCTTTAGGGGAAGTTTATATTTACACATATTTTCCCTATAAGTCTACACATTGTGGTTACACTAAACCTGAACTTATTAATAAATTTGTAAATGATGCCTGGATGAAAGAAATTAATTTTTTACCCAAACTAAAGAATTTATATGGATGTCCGTTGGTGGCTATTGTTCGGCATATACCACCCTATTCGAATATAATTAAGAAAAATGGCAGCATTTTATCATATAGCGGTTTTGAAATGGATTTAATTAGTCACTTATCAAAGCATATGAATTTTAATTTGGATATTCGTGAACCTAGAAGTGATGATAGATCATTTCCTGTTGGTAATGGGGCTTTGAAAATGGTTATTATAAAACTAATTGCTTTAATAGAATATTTAAAATTGTTGTGTATTTTTTTATCGTTTCAGCTTACCGAAGGTTCTGCCGACTTTGCATTGGGTTTCTATCGTAAACGCTACTCTTTGGCCTCTACATTCACTACAACATTTCCACATTATCAAAGTAGTATTGTAACTGTAATCAATTTAAAAGCACATACCCTTGGTACAATTGAAATTAACGCTTGGATAGCTATATTTGTATGCACCATTATAACGGTTTAATAAAAAATAAAATTAAAACGTTCAATGACTACATTTTCAATGATTGCCTGTGGTTTAGGTATATCCATAAAAGTACAACCAAAGCTATATCATTCCTCAGTTATCTTTGCATCATGGCTGTGGTCTACCTTTCTATAGCGTTCGATGTATTCTGGCCTAATGTATCACTTATGTAGTAATGAAGTCTATCAGCCCTTACCACATGGATTTGATCATGCTGCTAATCAAAAATATCGTTCTGTTATGAATAGTTTTACATTCAATGATATCAAAATTATACCATATTATGCACACTATCGCAGAGATCCAGGTATCATCATTAATTCATCGAATGAATTGATTGCTTTGTCATATTTAGAAGAAAACACTAAAGAAAATCTTTTTGCTATAATTTCTAAAGATTTTCTAATTTACTATGCTATATCGTAAGTCTGGTCTATTTTATATTATACCAGAAGTTATGCTGCAACAGCAATTATGCATATATATGAGCAAACATTCCTTTCTCAGCAAACAATTCGATACTGAAATTGTAAGCTTACAATCTGCGGGTTTAATGGAGCTTTGGTCAAAGCGTTATTTAAATCCTAAATAGTTTAAAAGTACTTATATGCCTGCAGATGAATATGATAATTTATGGGGTATTTATATGATATGTGCTGCATTTCAATTAATAGCCTTGTTTATATTTATTGTTGAAATTTTATCTATAAAATATAAATTTCTAAGAAATTTATTTAAATAAAGAGTTTCACAAAGGAATTTTGAATAATCCTGCAAACTAATGTTAACTCATTAAGGACACGTCATAGATTCGCTGGACATTTTTCAAACAAATTTTGCAGGTATATAGACCACAGCTTTATTAAGAAATTTTTGAAATTGGTTTTGCTTTATAGCGCCTTCTAGTGGATGTATTCATATCCCAACAAAACAATATTCTTATATGACTAGCAGTGGTCCGCTACTTGTTTAACATTATTCTAATTTTTTAATGGATTTTAGTCTTACATGGGGTTTCTAGAAGACGTTCCTTGTCACACGAATGAGTGACTACATGTATTTTGTGCTGCATGTATTTTGTTATTGTATTTTCGTTCGTGTGGAGCAAAACGTCATCTAGAAACACCACCTTAATGTTTTAGTCTTTTTTATATACTCGTATTCAAATAATTATTGAAAAAATTTAAATTTGTAAATTAATATTTGGCAACTCCGGATAGAAATTTAAAAACAATTTTTATTCAAGATTGCAGTCAATACTGAATTGTTCAGAAAAGCTAAAAAACCGTTTAATTCACATACTATGAACATTTTTCTTAATTAATCCTCTAAATTAGTTATAAAAAATACCCAGGTGGAAATTATGTGTGGTAACAAAAAAGAAGCACTGGCAAAGCGCAAGTAGACCGTGGTCTTACAAAAAGAAGTACTGGCAAAGCTCTAAATTTGGACGCCTTCCCAACGCTTTAAAAGGGTGAATTCCCAGCGCTTGTTTTCCTATAACATTATTTTGGTTTTGAAAAAGAAACTCTAAAAGAGTGAATATTTAAATAATGTTTACTCCATAATACAATAACTCCAAGAATAGTCTATTTTTAGAGTAATTTAAAATTCTTCAGTGATGAGGGCTCATAATTTGGTGGCAGGGAAAACACTTGATTTTTATGTTTCTTGGTGCTATCTCAATACTATACAAAGCATTAAATAGATCGGTGTTATCATTTGGTGTCAGGAAAGCACTTTAATTTTTTTATTTGCGCGTTGGCAAAGATTTGATTTTTATGTTTATGGGTGCTTTCCCAGGGCTTTGTAAAGCATTGGCACCACCGTGGAACGGTGTTATCATTTAGGCGTTGGGAAAGCGCTGTTAACAAGCACTCATACCACCCATTTCGATTCTTTGCCAGTGCTGGCCCCTTTGTAATTTTCTACCTGGGTATCTACAAATTTTACATATACATTTGGTGTTAAAGTTTCATGTTTTTCGCGATTTTATTGTAGATAGCCCTATTTGCCTTCGGATGTGTCATATTTTAATATAAACATTTTTAGATTGCTGTTATATGATTGGTAAATTTTCCTTTAAATGTTATTAAAAGGAGAATATTTGTTTAGTAGGTTTGAGGTTAAGAAGAATAAACCTTTTTTCTAAAAGTTATAAACACGTTAATTTGCAAATCAGACTAGATCTAGTTTCTGCCTTTTTCTATAATATATTTATACATATACATATATTTTATTATTTATTATTTATTGAAAAATAATAAAATTTAAAGCATTTTATTTTTTTTTCTCAATTCCATAAAATATACTAAATACAAATTTACTTTTAATTTTAATCAACACACAAATTTACAATTATTTTTAGGCGAAAAATTATTTCTTTTTTATAACTACAAATAAATAAACAAATCTATTTAAAATCAAAATCCAAAAACTGGTCATTATAACAGAAATTTTAAATTTTGTTCTTCACTTTCTGATTAAAGCTAATATTGCATTGACACTGACGAAAAATTATCTAGTTTTTGGCTCTTGCTAGTTTTTAATTCCCTCGTAAGAAAGGTTTTAATGAAATATTGTGTAATTTGATACAATTATATCTAATCAGGAGTGGTTAATGCGATATCATATATAATTGCATATATTTAATTGAATCTACATAAATACATTTAGACAATTTAGATCTAATAACATTGGGTCAATTTCCCTATTAAATTTTATATAAGTATATATAAATTGTTAGACCATATATAGCCATTAGGGTTTGGGATTTCCCGGACTTTTTTATTTCCCGGGAAACGGGAATAAAAAAATTTGATTCCCGGGAATCCCGGGAATCCCGGGAATCCCGGGAAATATTTTTGAACAAAACTGTTAATGAAAACCACCTATATAAGAAATTTTTGTTAAAAAAAACACTACTTCAGTACAAATTCAGTCTGTGTAGTGAGAATTCAAAGTAAAAATATCAGAATGTTAAACATTTGATTTCATATAAATTACTCGCAGCACTGCCAAATGAATTGCATGATTCCAGCAGAAAGCACCCACAACTGTATTGTCGGAAACAAACCGTTTCATCACATTTGGCCCATTAGATATGGTGGCCGCAATGTTATTTTCCAAAGACAAATAAAACTCTTCTATGCTTATTTCTACAATTCTTCTTATTTCATCAGCATTACATCTTCCTAATATATAAACCAACCCCAGATTATAAAATGAATTATTTCCGTTTATACATATGTTCAAATATCTCTTTTGTGATATTCTTGTCCATTCATCTAAGATTTTAGTAAATCTCCTATTGTTGGAAATAGTGCTCGATATTTCTTTTATCATGATATCTTTTAGATGATTGTAAAATTTTTTGGCAATGCCAGGTTTTTATTTTAAAAACTTTCTCGAATAAACGAAGATCTAGTTATGGTGCGGATTGACATTCCGTCGACTGCGGCTAATTTGGATACCATTTCAGGAAATGTTTGCCCTACCACAAAACGTTCAACGCCTATTCAGCTTACACTTTTTTCTTCGGGTACTTTGCTAATTTTAGCTGGAACCTTATTCTTGTTGTTGTTTTCTTCAAGAGAAGTTGCGTGACCATCAATTTTTTTTGTGAACCAAATTTAAAGGTCGGATAACCAAATTTAGATACCTCCGTTAACCATTAGTCTTTTAGGGCAAATATTGCACTGCGCTGCATTGTCCTTTTTTGTGAAGTATTTCCATACTCCTGACATTTTATTTTTTAATGTAAAAGAATATATTAGTTTGAAAGCAGGTATATTAAAATCAAGTAAGCTTACTTGAAAATATCATATTTATTAATGAAAACGTTACTTATAAAATTATTGGCCCTTAATATAAAGGAGTATTTTAATTTTAAAGCTTTTAATCATACGGTTTTGTTCATTTTGTGTATGAAAACCTTACAAAAATATTTATATTTTCAAACATTTTGATTTGTTGAAAATAAATTAACCAATCCGAATGCTCCAAAAATAAACCAACCCACCCAATATTTTAACTACAGTCAACTTTAACTAAAATATACATTTGAAAAATTTTGATAGTAAGGGCGATTATTTGTAAGAAACAAAACTTTTTTTTCATATTTCTTTTAAGCATTTTACCAAGTTTTTAGGTTTTACTACTTAAATTTTGAATAAGTTATGCGAAAAATCTTTATTAGTTGAAATGCTCCTAATTACTTTGCAAAGATTTGTTTGTGTGTCAAATAAATTGGTTCCCTTTTAAAAGATTTTAATAATGACATTTTTGTTTTGGTATTTAAAATGTTTTTTATGAATAAAATTAAAAAATCCTATTCTAAACAAAAGCAATTTAAAAAATTTAATATTTTTAAAATTTCCCGTTTTCCCGGGAAAAATATATTATTTTCCCGGGAATTCCCGGCAAACTTTTCCCGGGATTTCCCGGGAATTCCCGCCCGGGAATTCCCGAACCCCAAACCCTAATAGCCATATAAAAAATTTATATAATTTAATAGGGAAATTTACGCAATGTTATTAGATCTAAGTTGTAAAATTTTGTTTATATTGATGAAATTACATACAATTTTATATGACATCACATTAACCACACTTGATTAGATATGATTGTATCAAATTATATACTATTATAACCATTTTTGATAGGGTTGTAAAAACTCATATAAAAAAACACAAGCAAAAACTAGTTTTGTGCGAAAATTAGGTAGTTTTTGCTCAGTCTAAGTTCAGTATAAAACAAAAGAAAAATACACCCAGAAAACAGATTCGGTACTAACAACCGCACTTGTAGCCAATCGAATGGTTCGGTTTTGGTAGCCGAATTTTTCAGTTGTGACAACAGAAAACCAATTGAGACAAAGCTAATTTGACTATGACAATGGAATTTCAGTTGTATCAAGAATAATTCCGTAGTCGCACCCGGAAAATTCAGTGGATGCAACTGTACCATTCGATTGGCAACAAATTGGGTTGTCAGCACCGAATCTGTTTTCTGAGTGTATATTTTAACAGACTGGTTTTCAAATATGATGATTTATATATGTATTTTTAATTTTTAAGTTATTATATTTTATTCTATTCGTTTTATTCCTAATTTGAATGTAATAAAAAAGTAATAATATTAATTAATAACTCTTTTTACTTTAAGCAGTTTTCAGAAAACGGACCTTGAGATAAGTCGACTAAAAGTTCTTTTGCGTCAGTTCTTCGTTAGTTCTGTGACAGGTTTTTTTTGCGTCAGTTGTGGGACAGGTTATTTTGGGTTTTGTCCTGCGACAGGTTTATTGGCGTCAGTCCTGTGACAGGTTCTTTTGCTTCAGGTGCTTTTGCGTTTGTTCTGTAACACGACACAAGGTGCAATTAACCACCTCTTAGGACAAGCCCATGTAAAAGTTACCGGTCCTTTCCATATAAAAGAACCACTCTAAGCATCGGTTCCTGTCCTCAACAACCGTCCATGTGACATGTCTGGCGACCAGTTCCTTTTCCCACATGGTTCCCTATGAGTGCTGATTTTCAATACTACCAAAAATATTATACATTTTACTAAGTTTATTGCAACGGTACATGAAATTGCTTTTGGGATTTTAATTTGCTTCCCGAATTTTAATCTGCTGCGATGTGTTAAAATAAATAATTAGGTTGTTCATATGGGGTGTGCTATCTGTTGTATCGTCCTAACAATAAACAGAGTTGTTAAAATTTTTATTTGTGTTTAAGAACTATTTTCTATTCAGTTTTCTATCTGTTAGCACACTCAAACATAGGACAATAAACATACGTAAAAATTATGTATCGAATTATTCTTAAATGTTGTATTTTTTCAATTTAATTTTTAACAACTCTGTTTTTTGTTAGGACGATACAACGGAATAGCACACCCCTTGTGAAAACCCTTAATAATAAATATAAACATGCTTATTCACAAAAAACTTTTTGTCTTATTAGACTAACTAAAGGATATTAATTGTTGTTTTGCATGTTAATTTGTATTATTAACCCGGAATAAAATTCAAAACATTTTTGTGAATACAAGCCTACCCAGCAAAATTTTTTTGAACTGGTTGCCTTTGAATCTGTTCTAGAACAGGTGTTTTTACCACCGGTTCCGTGGAACAGGTTCTAGAACTGATTCCTGGAAGTCAAAATGGAAGGCTTCACTGTCGCAGAACCGGTTCTATAACTGGTTCTAGAACCGGTTCCAAAGCAACCTGTTCTACTTTGGAGGAACAGAACCTGTTGCTTTTGGGACAAACTCAAACAAAAATCACCGATGATAGAACATAAATTAGAACAGGTTGCATGCAAGAACAAGTTGTTCTACAACCGGTTCTTTGCATCCGACAATTTTGCTGAGTAGGTATTGGGGTTTATGACCCGTCCCGGGAATTCCCGGGAATCCCGCCCTTTTTTCAATCCTGCAATCCCGGGAATTTTGTGCGGGATTTCCCAGGATTTTTTTTATTCTTTTACAGAAGTTTTAGTAGTATATTACAATTTCGGAAGCTTAATTGATTTTTTTAAAATTAATTTAAATAAAATATATTTAAAATTAAAAAATGCGATTTCAAATTCAATATTTTTTTGATATCAGTTGAATTTGGTTTAGTTAAACCGAAAACAAATTTTATTAGCCATTACCAAGGTTACCAACAAAATTTTTCGTACTTCAGATAAAATTTGTTATTTAAAATGATGATCTTTGTTCAAATAAAGCAATTACACTACATTTCATCATCAGTATTTCAGTTCAAAATACCTCCAAAATTAGTAATATTTTCGTATTTTTGATTGATATAAGTATTTTTTTTACTTCAAATAATTTCATTTAAATCGATATTTATTTAAATTTTTTTTTAATTTTATTTATTTTTAAAAAATGCTTTTTTAAATTATTTTGGATTTGTTTATATGTTAATTTGAAATGCAACTATGAAAATTAAGTGATTTCTTTTTAAGTAGTTGCGGCATAAAAAATTTCAATTAAAAAAATAACAGTATAAGTTATAAAACTATTTAATAATATTTTAGTGTCTATTTTTATAAAAAGATTTAGGCGACTTTGCCTAAAAATTTGTGTGAAAAATACTCACATTTAAAATTTTTTTTATAAAAATAATTCTAGACGAATATTTCTGAGAATCTGCTTAGAAACAAAATATCTAGAAATATAAATTTTTTAATTCCATATCTAAGAAACATTGAAGCAAAAAATCTATCTTAGTTCTGACTATATAAACCAGGGCTCAAATTTTCATAAGACGCAAAAGGGAAAATAAAGAAAAAGAATAGTCTAAAAATATTTTTTTAAATCTCTTGAAAACTTCATTTCAATAAATTTGTTATTTCACTGTCCGACACAAGTTTGCACCCATTGACGATTCCAATATATCCTGAAAGAAGGGATAAAAATAAAATACCCATGCCTTTCACTCTTTCTAAATCAATTCGTTTACAGTTTGAAAGGAGAATTAATGTTTAGTTAATATATTTCAAAGACGGCCTTCCACACATATATATTACCTTAATATTAATTCGCGATTTAAACTATTAAACGAATTGATCTAGAAAAAGTAGAAGATATAGATATTTTATATTAAGAACTTCTTTCAGAATATATTAAATAGATTTTCTCATGGTTACAACAAAAAGATGGACTTTGTCGGGCAATGTTGTAATAGAAATTGAGTTTTTCAAGTACAACATATGTCGGATTTATTTATTTTCTAACGAGCGGGATTTCCCGGGATCCCGGGAAATTCTAAAAAAAATCCCGCTATCCCGGGAAATGAAAAAGTCCGGGAAAAGAAAAACCCTAGTAGGTATATGCTCACCCATTTTTTGAAAAAATTAAAAAAATTGTTTCAATTTTCACTTGCATTATACCAACAGTGTAAAATGGTCCATACATCTGCAACATTATTATGGTACAACTTTCCAAGTTGTGCAAACATATTGACAGTGTGTGTATTAAATTGAAGGTTGAGCAATATAATGAAGTGAATCAAAACACTTTTGCTTTTTATTGGACAACTTCATATATTGTATAATCCATTGGCAACACTATGCAATTTTAATTTTGCGCTGTATATGTTTTTATAGATTTTGAGCTTCCACTATGTAAAATATGCAATTAATTGCACAGTGTGTGGTAACGATAAGAATACTGTGCCATTATATTGGATATAATATATCAAATGTGTGGATGGGTTAAGTTTGACATATTTACGATATAACTTTTTTAGTCGGCCGGTTGCTATGGAAAGCCTCATATACATATGTATACAATGTATATAAAAATATTTTCATTTATTTCTAAAATTAAAATTTATTTTAAGCTACATAATAAATACACTTAACTACCACATTTGTTATTATCTGCATTGTTAACATTGAATATAGCTTAATCGGACCTTACTTAATTTAAAATATATAATTTCAAATAAAAATACTACAAAAGCGAATATATACAAATAAAAACATATTGCAAATATAACCGATAGTTGACGTAGAGAAAGAGGTATCACAGCATTGCCTCTTTTATCATTGTCACTTTCTTCTAAGAAGCGATCATCCATAACTTTTCTAGACCAATAATTTATTAAACCAAAACTACATAGATTTTGCAAAACACGATCAAATGTAACAACTAGATACGAATGTTTAGTAAAATACACACATATTTGTTGGGAAAATATAGTCTCGGTTAATACATGGAAAACCCCATGTTTGAGATGAGAATGAACATAGTATGTTAGAAAATCTTTGGGTGCCCCAGTAACATAACGTTTATCGGGATTAGATTCTAAAATAAGAAAACCACCAGTATCGGTGATGTTCATAATTAATACCTCGATTAATTTGTCTCTTATAATAGGTATTTCGGAAAAGGAGTCTCCAGTGGCGGTATTAACAATTAATTGATATTTTCTATTGCTTAACTCTTGGAAATTATCGGGTGGTGCTATAGATTTTTGCGATTTTAAAAATTCAAATAAAGATCCTTGGTATAAAGAACGCAATATCATGGTCATAAGTAACCACATTACAAGTACATAGCGTGCAAAATTTCGATGTGGCAATGAAAACGATGTTTGTCCTAAAGTTATGGCAATTAGGGTAATATTTATAAAAGAGCTTGAGGTAAAACCATAAAGAAATTTTAAAATATGCTTTTGACCATATTCTAAAATAAATGACGATACTATTAGGGTTATAAATAAAGCAATTAGTATAGCCCAAATATAATAATCGAAAGGATAAGTAATAATTTCAAAACTATTCCAAGCTTGTCTTAATGATAACACCGTAAAAACTTGATAAGTTTGATAAAAAGTCATAGAAGGACTCAGAAGAGTTGAACGTTGCAAGGTACAGCGAAAACAACCCAAACTTAAATCGGCTAAACGTTCATTTAACTGGAAAATAAAGATAAGTTATAAAATTCTGTAATAAATATTTAAAATCTTTATACAACTCACCATTTTAATGGCCCCAGTTACAGTGCCATCCGCTTTAACCACACCTCTTTGTTCATTATTTGCTGGTATTAAAAATTCAATATTAAATTGAAGAACTTCTGCCAAAACATTCAATAGAAATCCTTCCATTCCCCTAATATCCTTTGGTATATTTCCGACTGTAGGTAAGGATAAATATGGTGGCACATTCCATAATGCTGCCATCAGGGTACAATTATAAAAATTTTGAAATTTATCCGGAAATAATTCGTAATTTTTTAAACTTAATATTGACTTTTTGCTATTAAGTATTACAAAAACTGGAATTTTACATGAGTTTTGTGTAAACGGATAGTAAGTGTATAATAAAATTGGTTGTTTCTCTGTGCGTTCTAGTAATAACGCCACATTTACCATGTAGTATTTCCAACAATATTGAAATATTCTGTGTACTTCAAGTTCATAATTTTGTTTTTCTGTGTATAATATAATTAGGTAGTATTCACTAAAATCTTGCGTGGCAGTTTGTGGACCAGGATCGATGTTTCTGTGAATATGTAAATAAATGAAATATAATTTATTAAAGTTATTTGTAAATGGTGCCGTATGAGTAATATATTACCATAGTTTGTAGTTTATATTACGTATACGTCATGCCTATTTCTTATATTGAACATTTTATATATAACAGATGTGGGCTAGAGAAACAAGCCGATCAAAATAATCGGCGGCGACGCTACCAAATGATCGGAGGCGGCTGGATCGGCTTAAAACAACATTTTACATATAATTTGAAAATACTTAAATTTTTTCAAAACATAACAGTAGAAAATTGTTCACTAAGAGAATATTCTGCATGTTATTATTGAATTTTTACATTATTTCAATTAAGTTTCAATGGAATTCGTTTAAACCGGCTGAGATAAGATACGTCTGCGAGACGTATGCTTTCCATGTTTATGTTGTGGAAGGTGAAATAACGTTATCTAAGCAGGGTTTATGAAAAATATCATTCAAGCTTGTCCAAGAAAATTATATTTATGTACAAAATTTGAAATTATAAGATAAAAAAGAATTTAAAGTTAAATTCATCGACGAAAATTACAAATTTAAACTCTTATATTTCATATCGCTACATTTTTTTTGAGCATTTATTGTAAATGTAACTTTTTATCTAAAAAAATTATTTGTGTCTAAAGCAGGGAAGACACGATACAACTTGTTGTCGGACCGAAAAATAATTTTGAAATACACGGTCAGACAAGTTCTACAACATGCCATTTGAAAAAGTATTTTGAAGGAGACGCATGTGTTTTTGAGCGGAATAAAATAAAAAACGTGATGTCAACTTTTAAAAAACGTTATGAATAATCAGACCACATAAAATCGCTAAAAAGGAGTAAATGGAAATTGTGTAATTAAGTATATTTTTTAACCCATTTGCAAGGCAACAAAAATGATTAAAACCAAACTTTAATTTGTATTTAAGTTACTAATTAAAATTAAAAAATTTTAAAAATTTTGTGCATAAATTTCAAACAAAATTCAATTTTTGTAAACATTCATCACGTAGCATTTTAAAAATTTATTAAACAGTCTTATTTTTTTTTAACTATCAATTTATAAAAATATTGTATATTTCTTAAAAACCCGCTAACACAAATAGTGCGCTTTTTCAGATAGACAAAAATCGCTATATTGGCAACACTATTGCAAATGAGAAATTGACAGTTTGTCTGACGGACTTATCAATACACCAGCGGACATGTCTGCGGACCAAGAGAAAAATCAAAAATTTTTGTTCGACATGTCCGTACGACCATACGACAGCTCTACACACGATGAAAATTGTGCTTACGACCAACAAGTTGCACACCGAGTCCTTTTCGTCGAAGCATAACTTGCATAATTTTTATTTTACCAACATATTTTTAGCCAATCTAAAGGTACAGAATAAATAGACACGTCACAATCAATGAAGTGTAAAATCCAGTAAGAACGTTGAATTACTACTTTGATATATACTGTATTGTGTATATATTTATTACAAACAAGAAAGAGTTGCCAACGATAGTATATTTGGGCAATATTGTCCAGAGTTGTCAGACTTTAAAAACTCGTGCCCTGTCTGTTTATTCCACGTTAAAGGCATGTAAAAGGCTCCAAAATAATTCCTAAATTGAGAAATTTTAGCCCTCTATGGAAATCAAAACAATTTTTGCAATTTTTTGCAGACGGACATCTAAATCGACTCAGAACTTGTTTCGGAGTCGATTGGTAAGGTAGGTTGGATCCAGTATTTTTCATAGTCACAAATATCAGCTCAAAATTATTATAACCATTCCACTTGTAGGGTATGAAAACTGATAAAATTAAGGACCTTCTAAACTACTCTGATAGAAAAAAGTCTGTAAAAAATTTAGTTAAAACTACAAAAAATTCGTTAAAAATGATGCTGCAGAAAAAAACTACTAAATTAGCGGATTATTTTTGCTATATATTAGTAAAATAGGAACAGCAAAAATAAAATTTTTAAATACACAGAATTTTAGTTACCCAGTGTAGAAACGGTAATGACATATCATTATTTTTTGGAGAACCAGTAATGACACACACTTACCTTCTGCATTATTTTAAAACATATAATAATGAGTTACTGATAATAACTTATTTTTATTATTATTTCAAATAGAAAATAATTTTTTAGAATTTTTGAAAATTTTTTGAAATCTATTTTTAGACTCAATATTTTTTAAACACTGGTAAGGATATATGTAACCACATATTTTTTGATTTTTTGTATGTTGGCGAGTAAGCTTACTTGTGTGCAGCAGGTCAATTATGTTTTTATCTATTAAATATTACATGTCGATATAGCTCAAATGGTAGAGCTGTTGACTGGCAATCTGTAGACCCAGGTTCGATTCCCGCACCAGCAAATTTTATTTAGAAAAAAATACAATAAAAAATATTTTTTTTCATATAATTTATTTTTTTGAAAATCTGTTTTTAGACTCATTATTTTTGTCAGTACTGGTAAGCACATAGGTAACGATATATTTTTTGGTTTTTCGTATGCTGGTGTGTAACGACAACTCATTATTTTTCGCGACATCGCCATATAAAGGTAATAAGAAATGTAATAACAAAAATAACTAGTTACCATTACCAAGTATGTAGTTATGTACATAACCACATATCTGGTAATGATTTTCTACACTGGGTATATTTGAGTTAAATTTTTGTTAATAGAAAATAACAAATTAACCTGCTTAAATCAGTAAAAAATTTTCATAAATAATAAGTAGCCTAAAAAAAGCACTTAAAAATTTAAAATTTTCGAAGTTTTTTTTTTGATTTTTTTTTAAATGCAAATAAAAATCGCGCCTTTTGAAAACAGTAGTTTACAATTTTTTTTAGCAAATATTTCAGGATAGACTGCCATTTGCATTCAACTAAATTTAGCTTAAAAATAACAAAAATTTTGTAGATATAATAGTTTCTTTTTGCTACACTCTCAAAACAATTCCGTTGTGATAACCGAATTTTTTCCAACCGAATTGGGTCGGTTGCTGCAACCTCGTAATTCGGTTGCCCCAACCGAATTTTTTTGTGGCAACCGAATTGAAATCGAATTCGGTTGGCACAACTGAATTCGGTTGCTGCAACCGAATTACGAGGTTGCAGCAACCGAATCAATTCGATTGGAAAAAATTCCGTTGCCACAACGGAATTGTTCTGAGAGTGTATTTTTAGTCTACTAATATTCAGCAAAATTTTCTGTAGATTTTACAGTACAATGTGTTATTTTCAATTAACTAAAAGTTAGCTCAAATATAACTAAAATTCTGTAAATTTAACAGCGCTATATTTTCTGTTCTTATTTTACAAAACAAATCTACTAATTTAGCAGTTTTTTCCGCAACATCATTTTTAACTAACTTTTAGTAACTTTTTCTGCTATTTTTACAATAAATCTGTAAAAGTTTAATAATAATAATATTGAAAAAATTCCAGAAAACAGCAACCTTTGGTCCCCGTACTTTTTTAATCTTAAGATTCTAATTACCAAATGTTGAAGTTCTGGAAAAATTACATTTACTTCAACTGAATAATAAAATTATGGTATGTATTACAGATTGGAAAAATATCCGAAAACACCGACCTTTGTATCCCGTATTTTTTTGTTTCTATGATTCAGTGGCCCAACGTTAATATTTTTGTGTAAAACCTCCATTTAGTTCAATTGACCAACTGAATGGATTGAAGAAATTCAGAAAACCGCTACCTTTGGCTCCCGTTCCTTTTTTATTCCTAAGATTCAGGGGAGAAATTTTGAATTTTTTGTGAACAACTAGAATTTACACTCAAAAAAGTTTATCTGTAGAATCTACTGAAAATACCAGTTAACACAAAGGTACTATATTCAATTTAAAATAACTAAAAATGTCATTGTTTTTAACTGTTGAAAAATAACTAACAGTAAAAATAACTAAGAGCATTAAAATAACTAACAATGTCGTAAAATTAACTCGCAAACTTTTACTTCAAGAATTTTAAAGCAACTGAAAAATGGGTAAAAACTACTGTTTTTTTACAGTAAATTTTTTTGGTATTATAAAAGTATATTTTAATTAAAAAACGTAATTTTTTCATTTGATTATAGTTATAATTTAAATAAACTGCAGCTTATTTAAAATTGAAATTAAAAATTAAAATTCCAAACGTTTCTCCAGTTATTATGCTTTTATGCGTTAGAAAAACAATACAAATTTCTGATCTTTATTTGCAAATTAGGAATACATCAGTAATAACAAATGCAAACTAAAAGAGAATTTTTAAAATTAAACAAAATTTTTTATTTTTTAAATAACTAATAAAAACAACTGTTTACTGTAAAAATACTGTTTTATTAATTGTTTGTTTTGATACTAAAAATAACTGCTTTAAATAACTGTTACGAAATTACATTACTTTTCCTTAATTGTGTAAATATAACTGTAATTACAGTTAAAAATAAGAACTACTGATTACTACACAATTCATTCATTTAGTCTGTGATCTAAATGAATTTTCTGCGCAAAAAGTTTTAAGAATAAAAAATATGGGGCATTTAATTTATCGATTTTAAAATAGTGTATGTTTAAAAAAAAAAAACCAAATTTGTGTGATATATTTTTTAAGCACATCTGGATGTTATTAGGAAAATTCCAAAAATACATTTCTTGCGGTCTCTATGGTATTGCCTAGTAAGGAAGGTCAGTTAATAAAATTATTTTACTTTAGATCCGTGTTTGGGAAGCCAAAATAATTCAAACGTCAATTTTAGTTTTTATTGGTTTCACATATTTAAATTTAATTAATTTTAATTTTTTTTCCAATACCTATTGCCCTTAAACTCCAGAATATAATAAAAATTACCTTAAATTTTCATATGAATCAATTAACAAAATATTGTAATATGCATAAACATGTTTATATTTCTCATTAACGGTTTTAAATGTAATTTTTAAATCATTTAATGGTTTTAAAATTTCACTTAATAATTCACTAAAATAATGTTTGGATTTTAAATCATCAAAGCTTTGTATTATTGCCAATTCGGTAGTTTGTTTAAGGAAATATTCTCCATTCAAATATTTAACATATAATGCCATTTCACTAATATTCAAAGAGGACTTATGGAAATTAAACATTAAACATTTTTCAAAATTTAATAAAAACACTGCTAACAATTTAAATAAAATGTATATAAACGAAGTCATGATAATTCCGTAACGACTGTTAAATTTGATTTGTGAACGCTGATAAAACAATGTTTTAAAATAATATTTGTCTGCATTCGATTTTTATATGAAAATGCTTTGGTTACATACATGGGAATTTTTCATTGGCATTGAAATGTAATTGGCATTACTTGATTTCAATGCCAATGCAAAAAAATTCATTACCATTCAATGCCAATGAAATTTTTTTCAATTGGCATTGATTAAAATAGTGGTAATGAAATCTACACCCAATGGTAATGAAATGTACACTCAATTGAAGAAAAAAAATTGTATATAAAAAAAAAGTTTACAAAAAGGAAACTAAGATATGGATGTAAAATTTCAGAGCTATAAACATTATTAATATTCGATATTTTATCAAGTTGTATCCAGTATACTGCTGTTCACTCTTTTTTAACACTGGTTAGTCTAGATGTAATGTAAACTTGATGAAATAGCGAATATAAGATAAGACATACGCAAATTTTAAATTTATTTTTTTAGTAAGTTCCTTTACTAAAACATGAAAAAAATGATTTTTGCCTCAATTATAATTGGGCATTTAGGCATTGAACAGTGCCAATTAAAAAAAATTTCATTGGCATTTATCAATTGTAATGCCAATGAAATCAACAATTAATTAGACCATTCAATTACGTAGTCCCAAGTATGGTTAGTTACAATAGAATACATATTTTGGTCTCTAAAGCAACTATCGGAGGGAGTAAACTATGTACTAATTGTTTTTTGTTTGGTGTTAAGATGAAATATGAACAAAATAATTTCAGGTTAAAGTTTACTAATGGAAAGTTAAAGCACATATTGATGAGAATAATATAATGGTCAGAGAAAAAATAAATAGTTCAAAGTATTTCCAATAGAGTTAATTAGCGGTGTTTTGTCGCTCTATTTTTGGCCTATTTGTTTTGTCCTATAGATAGATTTCCAAAAAAGAATTTCACTAAATTTCTTAAAATTTAAAATATTGAATGAGGGGAATGTTTATTTGATCTCTTATTTTGGTAAATGAATGTTCTTTAGTTTGACTATAGATCATAAATTAATATCACTTTATGTTTAAATCATTTTCAAATTAAAAAAAATATGATATGAGCTACAAATAGGGTTTGGGATTTCCCGGACTTTTTTATTTCCCGGGAAACGGGAATGAAAAAATTTGATTCCCGGGATTCCCGGGAATCCCGGGAAATATTTTTGAACAAAATTGGTAATGAAAACCACCTATATAAGTAATTTTTGTTAAAAAAAAACACTATTTCAGTACAAATGCAGTCTGTGTAGTGAGAATTCAAAGTAAAAATATCAGAATGTTGAACATTTGATTTCACATAAATTACTCGCAGCACTGCCAAATGAATTGCATGACTCCAGCAGAAAGCACCTACTACTGGACTGTCGGAAACAAACCGTTTCATCACACTTGGCCCATTAGATATGGTGGCCACAATGTTATTATCCAAAGACAAATAAAACTCTTCTAGTCTTATTTCTACAATTCTTTTTATTTCATCAGCATTACATCTTCCTGATATATAAACCAACCCCAGGTTATAAAATGAATTATTTCCGTTTATACATATATTCAAATATCTCTTTTGTGATATTCTTGTCCATTCATCTAAGATTATAGTAAATCTCCTATTGTTAGAAATATTGCTCGATATTTCTTTTATCATGATATCTTTTACATGATTGTAGTAATTTAATAATTCTTTACATCGGTTTCATTTTTTTCCAATGCCAGGTTTTTGTTATAAAAACTTTCTCGAATAAACGAAGATCTAGTTATCGTGCGGATTGACTGCGGCTAATTTGGATACCATTTCAGAAAATGTTTGCCATACGATAAAACCTTTAATGCCTATTCAGCTTACACTTTTTTCTTCGGGTACTTTGCTAATTTTACCTGAAACGTTATTCTTGTTGTTGTTTTCTTCAAGAGAAGTTGCATGACCTTAAATTTTTTATTTTTTGTGAACCAAATTTAGATGTCGGATAACCAAATTTAGATACCACCGTTAACCAGTCTTTTCTTTTCACATTTATTAATGAAAACGTTACTTATAAAATTATTGACCCTTAATATAAAGGAGTATTTTAAATTTAAAGTCGACTTTATTTTTAATCAAACGGTTTTGATCATTTTGTGTATGAAAACCTTACAAAAATATTTATATTTTCAAATATTTTGATTGGTTGAAAATAAATTAACCAATCAGAATGCTCCAAAAATAAACCAAGTCAAGGTATACTGCCACCCAATATTTTAACTAAAGTCGACTTTACCTAAATTATACATTTGAAAAATTTAGATAGTAAGGGCGATTATTTGTAAGAAACAAAGCTTTTTTCATATTTCTTTTAAACATTTTACCAAGTTTTTAGGTTTTACTACTTAAATTTTGAATAAGTTATGCGAAAAATCTTTATTAGTTGAAATGTTCCTAATTACTTGGCAAAGATTTTATTTGTGTGTCAAATAAATGTATTCCCTTTTAAAAGATTTTAACAATGACATTTTTGTTTTGGTATTTAAAATGTTTTTTATGACTAAAATTAAAAAATCCTATTCAAAACAAAAACAATTTTAAAAATTTAATATTTTTAAAATTTCCCGTTTTCCCGGGAAAAATATATTATTTTCCCGGGAATTCCCGGCAAAGTTTTCCCGGGATTTCCCGGGAATTCCCGCCCGGGAATTCCCGAACCCCAAACCCTAGCTACAAAGCTATCAACAGTGTCATTCGCCTTGAATGGGTTAATAATTGATAATTGTCTACTTATGTTAGAGTTCAAAGCAAATCGAATATGTTAACAACTCAACTTAGACTAATAACAACGAAATCTAACAATGCTATTTTTATCCTTTGTTATTATTACTCTTTTTTGCTTTGAACCTTAATTCTTAAGGTATCTCAGCTGATTCTATTCAACTCTGTGTATGATAACCACAGATTTTTGAATTACAACGAACCGTTAAATTTAAATGTATGTTATTTAGATTATATTTTGCAACGTGTCAATGTGTGTTCTTAAAAAATATTCTAACATTAAAACATGCTTACATATCTCAAATAATTATGCATACTTATCATGTACAAAACTACACAAATATCATGGCATACATTTAGGCCTTTTTGGAAAGATTGTACTATGGAAATTTTTATATATTAACACATTAAATAAACAATTATAATTTTAATAGTCAGTTTAGTGTTTTAATTAGTGGGTAATGAAAGCAAATAAAAGATTCCACCTGCAACACGGCCACCTTAACAAACACACAAGTAGAGCAACAATTGTCAGTTTTACTTTGGTTTATGAATAAATTTAAATAATATCATAAGTAGGGCAACATAAAAGTAGCTCTTAAAACATGATTTTTAGCTCTAAAAATCAGATGTAAAAACTTTAAAAAATTTACCACAAAAAACTAAAAAATTTACCTTAAGATTGTTTAAAATACAAAAAAAAAATTGATTATAAAATTAAATTTTTTTTTAAATTTACTGGTTATTTTGTAATGCCTGTATTAACAAACACTTACTAAGGCCAAAATATGTTTTATCTTTACTTTTTATATAAACACAAAAAGGGATTGCAAAAAAATTTTATATAAAGAGAAAGACCGTCCCACATCAATGGAATTTAGAGGGGCGTATTTAAAAATCAATATCTCTATTGATGAATACTCCAAATTTTCATTTCTGTTGTTTGAACACCCGTCTAAAATTTGTCCAATTTTCTTAAAGTCTTTGTAGCCTTTACTCTCGTGAATAGCTTAAAGCTTTTCTTTTACTTCGTTTCCGATGTTTCCAGGAATATTTTTATTATATTTTTCATATTATTTTCCGTAATAAATGGACAAATTCTAACAGATGACGAATCGTAGGATTCCCAACGTTTTGTTGTCGGCTGTGGCGGAAGAGGCAATTTTCATCCACTTCCCTAAGAACCATGTACCATGCAAGTTAAATGCGTAATTTTTGGATAAAATACCTTTATACCTCTAGCAGCCTTAGCCGTACATGGTGCGGCATCTGTCACCAGTAGCAAAACTTTGTTTTTTTTGCTATTGGTGACAGAGCAAAATATTTTTTCTGAAACATCTTTAAATATGCTAAGAATTTCAAGAATAGTATTAACGACGTGCCTATTGGATTCATCTCTAGTTTTCTTCTATTGATTGTTTAATATTATATAGCGAGGAATTATTTATATTTTTAACATGCCTTGTTTTTATTAAGAACTTAGATGGAAGTTGAAAGGAAGAGTTGTTTTCTACTAAAAAACATTTAATTTTGTCATTCCTGACATTAAATATCAGCTGCCACAAAAGCCTCGCACAATTCCAATTTATTTTTCGGATGGTGATTAAAGTTCCTGCAAAAAAGTTTGCCATAATTTCTGATTTCTTCATCTTTCCTTTAATTCCAAGAGCTTCTTCGAACCAAATATTTCTGAATATTAAATTGTTTGTCGAAATTTATTGATTAGAAAAATATAGTGTAAACTAATGTCCTGCCATCCATAAATAGATCAGGATAATTCTTTACAATCCTTTTTAACTAAAATACCGTTATCGATTCAAAGCCCTTTCAACTGACTACCGTTACCCCTAAAACATCGTTACTGAAATAACCAAAATGCCGTTATCCTTGAAATACCGTTACTGAAACACACTAAAAAAAAACGAAAAATTTAGAAAATTTGCTGTTTTTATTTTTTAGCACTTAAATCTAAAAGTTTGACTAAAAAATCAGCAATTATTAATTAAATTAGCTAAAATAAGCCATTTTGGTAAAAAAAAAATACAAAAATAGCAATTATGACCAAAAATAACCAAAAATAGCTCCAACAAATATGGCTCACGAATTTAACGAATCGAACTTATGTATATTAAATCCTCACTTGTCTATTATTTAACAAAAAAAAGTTGACTGCTGATTTTATGTTGCCTTAATCATAAGTAACTTAAAAGTAAAATGGTAGTTTCAGTCAGTGTAACTAAGGGGGGACATGAACATATGTGTGGGAATTTTGCATTACAGGTTTTTACGTGATGTTTTGCTATAAGCGTTAACTCACGTGACTTCAAATTTTATATGTGTATATATGTATATATCACATAGGGGGGTATGTGACCGTATATTTCATTGAGTAATGTGTGTAATAGGGTGCTCAATCGGTTAACAATTAATCGTTACTCAATTAATTTCTTTCAAATAATTGTTCGTATTTTTATGTGTAATTTGCAAAATTTATGACATTTTTTATTGCATTTGAAATTAATTGATTATGCGATGAAAAAATTTGCTCGTCGGAAGAGAAAGTAAGTGAAATAGTTAAAATTTAACTATCCAAGAAAAAAGTTTTGATATAGACTTATAAGGCTTTATAAAATTGCTTCTGATAATATGTATATTGTAAAATATGTATTCATACGATATTATATTATATTGTATAACATTGTATAACGTTGTATATTAAATATATAAATATATCTTTCTTCATATTACACTTCATATAGTGCAATACATAATAATATCAAATTATATATCTGTCACTACATATGCCACATATAATTACATATTTTTATATACGAGTGTATCTAATTGGATATATTTGTATTACATTATATATAATTAGATACATTTGAGTGGGGACAAAATTAGGATCAAATTGTATATAACTATATCTTAATCAATCAAATTATATCTAATTGTATCAAATAATTATCTAATTGTATCAATTTAGATCTTACTAAACCAGTTTAGATATAATATGATACAGTAAGATGTTCTGATTTTTTGGATAAAATCATGTAGAATACGATATCACAAAATACTTTTTTTTTGCATGGGTAGTGAAAGTTTTACAAAAAAAAAATGGTTTTAAACAAATTAAAAAAATATATAGTATTTTTAGTTTAGGTTCTAGCAAAGAAGGTGAAATCGAAAATGAATATTGCACAAAGGAATTAGCATTGTTTATTTACATAAATAAAGCTTTAAATTAAGTTTTATACAAATATTTTATCTATATTTGTAAGTTAATGAGACTGAATTATTTTTGTTCCGTTTTTTGCTATTAACAATTCAATAGTAAATGTATATTTCTTTAGTTTTAAATGTATATTTTTCTATTTTTAATACATATTTTATGTACATAAAACACGTTTATAAATGCATGAAAATACGAGCCCTACTCATATAAATGAGAAGTTATTTAGTTCTCATTAACCATTATTTAGATCTCATAACTATGAAGATTAACTATAATCTTATTAACAAATTATTTGCAAGTTTCTTTGTTATATTTTTTTAATAGTATTTCAAAAAATTCTTGGATATGATTATTTGTCATTCAATTCGTCCTTTATTAATTAAAATGTTATGGCTTTCGATGATATCCTTTGCTAAAGAATATTATGAATGAGAGTGCCCACTAAACAAGCTTTATTACATTTAGCATTTATTATTATTTATTAATAACTAACATATAATAATTATTAATTTAGTTGGTTTGAGGTTATGAAGGAGAATAAACCTTTTTCTCTAAAAATTATAAACACATTAATTTGCAAAATAAAAAAATAAAAAAAATAAAATAAATATTGTCAGATTTTCTCCATATGATAACTCGTATTTTTACCAGCACTTAATAGATGATAATTTTGAAAGATGATAAAGCAAAATGTGACAAGGTTTTGTTTTTTCTTTAATATTTAAGATGTTTATTAACGGTCCTAGATTAAAGTAAGAACTTCTTCTTGAGTTTAAGCTAACAAATTTTTATAGAAATTCTAAAAAGTCGTCCACTGATGATTACTTTAATAAAATATATATTTTTTAAAAATTTTTTAATGTTTTACAAATTTTGATTAATCGTCTTAAATTATTCTTTATTCCAAATTTGGATATTTTAAATTATTCGAACAATTTTTGAGAAAATTGTTCGACTAAGCGAATAACGATACTGATTAAAAAGGAAATTTCAGATTTTTTTTACAGCAGCGACAATTCTAATCTTCAAATACTTTAGCAGTTCAATTATAACTTCCTTCATTATTGTGATTTTATTAAAAACATTAAAAAAGGTATATCAACTATTATACTTTAAAATTTTTTAATTAAGCCTGCCATTTTTGTACCAATTTTACTGTTTTTTCGTGCCATTTTGCTTAAAAATTTAAACTTTTTTGTTCTATTTTAAACTTGCCCTGGTTATGATTTATTTATGATTTATGCCTCCTTGTATTATATGTCTCATTAGCTTAGAATGAGCATTACTTGTCTAAAAATCTAACGACCAGGGTTCGAATCAAGGCGTGACCATGTTCCATTTAAAATAATTAAAACAATTTTTTTCTAAATACATTTTTTCGAAAATATTTTGTTTAAGTTTTTTATACCACAGATTTTTTGGTTAAACCAACATCATAGCATTTTAGTCATTTAGTGTCAGCCAGCCTTTCAATACTGTCAAGTTTTTAATACTACGTTTTGTTAACACATTGACCGACCATCGTCAACGGTTTGCCAACAGTGTTCTGATCGTATTTTCCTGCCTGGGTATCTATATGATATTAAACACCACTGTACTAAAACTAGGGTTTTTCTTTTCCCGGACTTTTTCATTTCCCGGGACAGCGTGATTTTTTTTATAATTTCCCGGGATCCCGGGAATTCCCGCTCGTTAGAAAATAAATAAATCCGACATATGTTGTACTTGAAAAACTCAATTTCTATTACAACACCGCCCGACAAAGTCCATCTTTTGGTTGTAACCATGAGAAAATCTATTTAATATATTCTGAAAGAAGTTCTTAATATAAAATATATTCTACTTTTTCTATATCAATTCGTTTAATAGTTTAAATCGGGAATTAGTATTAAGGTAATATATTTGTATGGAGGGACGTCTTTGAAATATATCAACTAAACATTAATTCTGCTTTCAAACGGTAAACGAATTGAAAGGCATGGGTATTTTATTTTTATCTCTTCTTTTAGGATATATTGGAATTGTTAATGGGTGCAAACTTGTGTCGGACGGTGAAATAACAAATTTATTGAAATGAAGTTTTAAAGAGATTTAAAAAAATATTTTTAGACTATTCTTGTTCTTTATTTTCCCTTTTGCGTCTTTTGAAAATTTAAAATTTGAGCCCTGGTTTATATAGTCAGAACTAAGATAGATTTTTTGCTTAAATGTTTCTTAAATATGGAATCAAAAAATTTATATTTCTAGATATTTTGTTTCTATGCAGATTCTCAGAAATATTCGTCTAGAATTATTTTTATAAAAAAATTTTAAATGTGAGTATTTTTCACACAAATTTTTAGGCAAAGTCGCCTAAATCTTTTTATAAAAATAGACACTTAAATATTATTAAATAGTTTTATAACTTATACTGTTATTTTTTGAATAGAAGTTTTTTATGCCACAACTGCTTAAAAAGAAATCATTTAATTTTCATAGTTGCATTTCAAATTAACATACATATAAACAAATCCAAAATAATTTAAAAAAGCATTTGTTGCATTATTTTAAAAATAAATAAAATTTAAAAAATACAATTGAAATAAATACCGATTTAAATGAAATTATTTGAAGTAAAAAAATACTTATATCAATTAAAAATACGAAAATATTACTAATTTTGGAAGTATTTTGAACTGAAATACTGATGATGAAATGTAGTGTAATTGCTTTATTTGAACAAAGATCATCATTCTAAATAACAAATTTTATCTTTTTTATAACCTTGGTAATGGCTAATAAAATTTGTTTTCTGTTTAACTAAACCAAATTCAACTGATATCAAAAAATATTGAATTTGAAATCGCATTTTGTAATTTTAAATATATTTTATTCAAATTAATTTAAAAAAATCAATGCTTTAAATTTAAATTAAGCTTCCAAAATTGTAATATATTACTAAAACTTCTGTAAAAGAATAAAAAAAAATTCCGGGAAATCCCGTACAAAATTCCCGGGATTGCGGGATTGAAAAAAGGGCGGGATTCCCGGGAATTCCCGGGACATAAACCCTAACTAAAACACATTACGAAATTTCCCCTGTAGCAAGCCGTCCAAATGTACACGCAAGCTGCCCACCCTTAACTCTCATAAAAACCACACATCAATGTGGAAATATATGTGAAAAAGAAGACACGGAGGAGATTGGAAGATAAACAAAAATCTAAAAATAGAACGTTTGTATACATAATTCTGTGTTGATCACTTTTGAGTAAAAAACAATAGCAGACATCTAAATAGCAAAGAAAGCTACATTGCATTCAAGTCCTTTTTTGGAAAGGAAAGTTAAGCGGTCGCACCTCACTATAGTTATGTTTGTAATGTGGGAATATAAAACATATAAAAATTAAACTAGATAAAGTCTCATTTCAAAAACAAAGGTTTTATAAATTTTAAAGAAAAATATTTACTATAATAATTTAATATTTATTTGCTGTAGGTTTAACTTTAACTTAACTAAAAACAAAAGAAAAGTATGAGACCTACCGTTAGTCTTCTTCTTAACTCCAACCTTACTAAAACAAAAAATTTAATTTGTTTTTGTTTTTTTTTTGTTTTTATCAGGATACAATAAATACATTAAAGAAATTAAATGTACTAAACTCCCAAAATTTATTTAACAAACTGTGGAAAATGATCTGTTGAAGCCATGTCCCTATCCTGATTGCATTCATGTCTAAGGAATCGTTTTTAGAAATTCTAGAAATATTTGTTAAGTTAAATTACAAACTCAATGAGAATTTATTGTTCTCATCTAGTAGCTATATTAAACATTTAAAATATCAAAGAAAAAATAAAAACAATAACAAAAAATTTACCTCAATTTGCTTTGTCATCTTCCAATATACTACTTTGTTATTTTGACAGATCTAGAAACGTAGTGACTAATATCTTTCCTAAAGTGTCAATAACGTTTAAATTTGCACAATCACTTGCATATTATTTTTTTTGTTTTTATCGGGAAATCCATTAATTGCATTAAAGGAATTAAGTGTGCTAAAGTCCCAAAACTTATTTAACAAATTGTGAAAAATAATCTTTTGAAAGCATTTAATTGTTGAAATTTTTAGTAAAATTTTTATGAAATATATTATTAGAGTGTATTATTTCTTCAGGCACTAAGTAAATCTGTTGAACCAGATTTTGGAATACTTGATTTTCACTTTTGGGGCTTTGCGAATTTACAAGAATATCTTACAAATTTTTTTATTTCTGATTTCACTTTTGCCTATTCGACGTCTTTGCTTCTTATATATTTTTAAAGAATTCTCTACGTTATTTTGGGCGATTTTATTTGGGCGTAAATGGTTTAATGGAAATTGGTATACAACCATTTTTTTCGACAATTATCGAATCATACTACATTACAACATTGCGAGTGCTCATAAGACTGCTTTAATAAAGGATTATTTAAAAAATTATTGAAATTATGACTAATTGCCCATACAGTCCAGACGTGGCACTCAGCGATTTCTATCTGTTCCCTTTCACCAAAAATAAGAATTATTCAAGCAGTGCAAAACACACGTTTCTGAGATACCAAGTTCAGAGTAGGAAAATGCTTCGAAAACTATGCCATATGTTTTAAACTATGCCATATGTTTTAAAAAATATAAGCTAAACAAAAAACTGAAAAAAAAATTTATTTCCATGTTTTTGCAAAAATTTTCGGGATGACCCTCGAAAGGTACAGGTTTTCTGTTTTATAAATACATTTTCACCTTAAATTGCATATTAAAATTGGTCTCATAACTTCAGTGGAAAGTAAATTGTAACATATGTTCTACGTAAAATGTTGTTCGCTCAGTTTATCACAAACTATTGGCGTGTTAAGATGTCTTCAACTCTTAAAAATATTTTAATATATTACGTATTTTTAGCACTAATTATTTTAAATGTAACTTGTGTTAATTATTGGCAACATGAATACCAGACATCACGAAACCTATCGGAAGCTATTGCAGAAATTGTTAAGAGTTTATTTGTGGAAAATATCAATCATAGAGTATTTAATTTTCAAGTGCAATTAGAACATCGAAATCGAAAATATTTATATTTCTTTGATCAAATTGTTGATGAAGCAATGCATTTGATAAATGGTGATATTAGTATACGTTTGGGTTATGGTATACCCATACCATCCGATCAAGAACGTCACCATTGTGTGCTATTGGTAGATTCAAAAAAATCATTAGAGTAAGATAATTATGTGGAAAAATTTTAAAATATTTTGAATAAATCTTGTATATTTACAGGTTGTTATATGAAAATCTTATTAAATATCATATGTATAGTGAAGGTTCATTTTTTATTGTTTTACATACCTTTCCATATCCAAATCATTACTATGATGAACTTTTGGAAATTATGGACATTAACTGGCGAAATGGTATAGTACATTCTAATATTTTGGTCCACGCTGTTGACAATCTTATTGTACTATTTCAAACTATGCCTTTTACACAATTTCATTGTAAGGGTGTTGCTCCTGTCATCCATGATAAATTCATAAATGGTCGCTGGTTAAATAAGGAGTTTGTTATGGCCAAATCGATAAATTTATATGGTTGTCCTTTGGTTTGTGCTACTTGGGAAGATTTACCATATTTTAAATTGGACAAACGCTCAACTAAAGGTCAAACAAAATTCATGGGAATAGAGGGTAATTTGTTAGGTTACTTGGCAGCTAAAATGAATTTTACAGTTACGATGCGTTGGTTAAATGATGAAGAAATTAATCAGACAATTTATGATGAACAAGGAATATTTAATAAGGTAAGATAACATAATTTGTATAGAATTTCGAAATTCCCAGCAAAAAGATAAGTTATTACCACCACCGTTTACCACGTAGTAATAGGTCATTACCAGGGCAACCACAAAATTTATTGGGTCATATTATTTCATGTACATGATATTCAATGATAAATAAAGATATTTATCCATTTTTGAATATTCTGCTCTTAACAGCATATTTCTGCATATTTTGATCTTAGGAGCATATTTTTATGGAAAAAAATTATTTTTAAACATATTTTTTTTATTCCTAAAGCACTGTAAGTTGTTTGAGTTTCACGTGAAAAAACTGTTATACTCCATATAAAAAAATAATTTTTCACGACAATGAGTTTCACGTAAAAATTCTGTAGACTTTGTTTTCACGCAAATTTAATGTTCAAGACTATTACTTTTCTGGTGAAAAATTGACATTTTGTGTATATTGTGATTGTATTTTTGTTATAAAATTAAAAAATTGTTCATTTTTATAATTTAAATTGCAGTTTGAAGCCTTTAAATTTCGAGTGAAATTTTTCCACATGAAAAACAACTTACGGTGCTTTAGAACAAAGGCAGATTTTAAAAGATATTTTTTTTTTTTTTTTTTTTTTTTTTTTTTTGAAAAAGAGAAGCACTCAGGAAATTCTTCCTATAAATTCACGCATTATTTTCTTTGGCAATGAAAGGTGGTGAAAGACAAATTGCTCCAGGCTAAAATTTTTAATCACTTTTCTACTGAACTTCGGCTACGGCGACAAAAATTTGTTGGTAGAACAAAATATTGTTTTTTACAACAAAATACGGTTAATACAACTTTTTCATGTGTCACCCGAAACACTCACGAATATCATTTGAATACACTCATAGATATAAACCTGTAAAAATAGCAGAAAAAGGTACTAAAAATTAGTTAGTCACGACCTTCCACAAAAAACTGTTGAATACTATGTAGTAAGAACAGTAGAAAAAAAAACTGTTAAATTTACAGAATCTTAGTTATATTTGAGTTAACTTTTAGTTAATTGAAAATGGATCTGTTTTATAGTCAGAACTAAGATCAATTATTTCTTAAGTTCTGAATATAAACCTGACTCACTAAAAAAATAGTACGAGTAGATTTGTTTTGTAAACAGTTTTTTGCTGCTTTTTGTCTACTAATATTCACCAAAAATTTTTGCTCACATTAGCTAGGTAAATTGTCAATTTCAATTAACCAAAATTTAGCTCGAATATTACTAAAATTTCGTATATTTAACAGTTACATTTTTGCTGTTCTTATCTTACTAATATTTAGGAAAAAGTATATACAAATTTCAACAGTTTTTTGCGCAGAGCGCCTTTTAACTAAATATGAATACCTTTCTTAAATAAAAAAATTTTAAATAAAATTTAATTCAAAAATTATTTTTTTGGACTTTTTATATTTTCATAAATTTAGTTAGAATATTCTTCTACCTTAAGTCCAAATTCTAATATGATATTGTCATATTAGATTTTATTTGTTGTTTCAAAAAGGGGGTTGATCATTTTCATGATAGACAATACAATTGTTTCAAAGGCATCACCCTACTCTTCAGTTGTCCGCAATAAGAAAATGATAACTTTCTTACTCAAACCAAGACATTACATAAGGTACAAAAAATCAACGTGACGAGAATTTTTACTATCGTATATGAACTGTCTGATTTGGTAAAACCAGTTATAAATCAACTCCTTTTTGAAAGCAACAATTACATAAAAGTACCCTTTGGGTACTATTTGCTTTGAAACAATTGTATTGTCTATCATGAAAATGATCAAGACCCTTTTTGAAACAACAAATAAAATCTAATATGACAATATCATATTAGAATTTGGACTTAAGGTAGAAGAATATTCTAACTAAATATATGAAAATATAGAAAGTCCAAAAAAACAATTTTTGTATTTTTAATGCAAAAATTAGGATGATTGTACAAGCATAAAATTTAATTTTTAAGAAATATTATTTAAAAATTTAATTTAAATTAATTTAAAGTCAGAACAAACATTAAAACTATCCCTAAGTGTACTACTGATTGGAGATTAAAGAGACAATTTGGAATATTACGAACGGACACTCATAGAAATAAATCCGCAAAAATAGCAAAAAAAGCAACTAAAAATTAGTTAAAAATTATGTTGCAGGAAAAACTGCTAAAATTAGCAGATTTTTTTTGCTAAATACTAGTAAAATAAGAGCAGAAAAAATAAAATTGTTAAATACACAGAATTTAAGTTATATTTAAGTTGACTTTATGTTAAGTTAATTGAAAATGATAAATTGTCTCGTAAAATCTGCAGAAAATATTAATAGACTAAAAATAGTAAAACAAACTGTTATATCTACAAATTTCTTGTTACTTTTATCCTGCATAAATATTTCGTAAAAAAAATTGTAAACTCCTTTATTCAAAAGGCTCGATTTTTGTTTGCATTAAAAAAAAAAAAATTTAAAAACTTTGTAAATTTTAATTTTTTTTTTTACTTTTTATGCTACTAATTATTTAACAAAGTTTTTTGTTGATTTTAGCAGGCTAATTTGTTATATTCTACTAACATAAATTTAACTCAAATATAAACTAAAATTCTATATATACCCTACTGGGAATGAGGAGTCAATTGCCCTCCAAGGACCTATCCCGTGACCGGTCAGCCGAAGGCATATTACTAAATTAGTACAAATATGAACAAAAGAGAATGAATACATTTTTTAAGTATTTTCTGATTCGTTATTTTCACTGTTGCTTTTAAAAGACTTGGTCAGTCAGCTGATTTAAAAAATGTGCAAATACTAGACAAGGAAAGCAGAGAAAATAAACGTACTCTTGAAAATCTAAGAATACAACAAAAACGGAATGGTGAAATAAAGATAACTGGCGACAAAGATGGAATAAGTGCAAAATACACCCTAGCATTAATTTTGTAAAGAAGTTAAACTGTGATGTTTAGCATTACGAATTTATAAACACTGTGATATTTAACTTTTTATTTATTTTTGCAATTATTTTTTAACAATTTTGTATTATAAGGTGCGTTTACAATGATGGCGTACTCCAATCTGTAGCAAATTTAGTTGTTTTCTCTTTCTTAAGGTGAGTTTACAATGCCGGATTACTTCAATCTGTAGCAAATTTTGTTTTTTTCTCTTTCATACTAACACATTTTTGTATTGTGCTATCTCTTGTTATTCCACTCCAGAGTAAAACTTGTTTGACTCTGGAGTACAGATTTGCTACACTTTGGAGTTAACATTGGTCTGTTAACTATTTAACATGACAAATATACCCAAAAAAAACACATCTCTAATTTGTTCACATATCTAAGTGTCAACAAATTAAAAAAATAATAACAAAATCTATTAAATAAATATAAAATTTGTGGTGTTTTCGGTATGATTTAAAATAAAAAAAAATATTTAAATTAAAAACGGTAAAAATTCTGGCAAAAAAGTTGCGAATATATGAATTAAGTACTAAAATGTCAAATAAGTTTTGAAGTAACTCTACTCTGCATTTCGAACAGTTAACATTTTATTCTGTGCTGCAGAGTAGAGTCACTCTACCATTTTGAAAGCACCTTTACTAATACATTTTTGTATTTTGGTATCTTTTTTTATTCCAGTCCAGAGTTAAATTTGTTTGACTCTGGAGTACAAATTTGTTGCACTCTAGAGTCAACATCACTCTGTTAACTGTTTATCATGACAAATATAACTAAAAAAACACATCACTAATTTGTTCACATCTCTAATTGTCAACAAATTATAAAAAAAATATTGAAAAATAAAAGCAAATAGTTTCAATTTGTAATAATATATAAAATAAAAAATTATAATAGTAGCAGTGAAAGCCATGCCAAGATATTCGCAAAAATTGCGTAAGTACTGAAATGTCACATATTTTTTTTTGAAGTAACTCTACTCTGCATTGTGAACAGTTAACATTTGAATCTGTGCTGCAGAGTAGAGCCACTCCACCATTGTGAAAGCACCTTTATGCCGTAAAAATTATATATTATATGTAAGCCAAGTTTTTTCTTATGCTAAATTGTACTCTAGTTATTTACTTTTTCGTTAAATATTGGGTCATATGAATAAAACTTAGCAATTACTTCGAAGTAATTACTTTGGGCTTAGGAATGGCTTTTAACTCCAAATTTACCAATTGGCTGGTAGAATAGCATAAAAAGTAAACGAAAATTAAAAAATTAAATTTCTAGTCTACTCCGAAGCAGACTAGATTTGTGAAGTAATTGCTTAAAAAACCCTGTATTTCCCCCTATTAGTAATATCTATTTTTTATTCATATGAGCCATTATTCCTCTGTATATTTATGTGTTGCCAGATTTGATAATAAATCAAATCCCTAAGGAAGTTGGAAAATCCCAACGAAACGTAGGATGAAATTACATACAATATGAAATAAATAGTCTTTTCATTTGCATTTTCAATGACCTTAAAAGCCCATAAGAAAGATTTATAAAAATATAGATACATTTCAAAAAGGTCGATTATATATTTCTAATTAAGTTCTTCTTGTAAGTTTGACTATTTTACCGCCACAACTTAATTTTATTTCCACTTATATTACAGCTCTTTGAAAGTGGTGTCGATTTTGTTATTGGTGCTTTTCGTTTTAAACCTACATCACTGGAAGATCCATTTACACCAACAGAGAACTATTACATGAGCAGTTTTTATTTTATAGTCTCATCAAAGACGGATAGCTATGATCCATTTACGAAATTATTATTACCATTTAAGAGCGAAATTTGGATTGTATTAATCTTTATATTTGTATTTGGCAATGTTATAGTATATACGTTCTCATATCTTGATCGGCAACTGAAACATTTAGTATTGGGTCGAAAGAATTATACACCAACATATAATATGGTTGTCATTAGTTTGGGCGGAGCAGTGGATAAGGATCCAAAAATACCATTTTCTAGATTTCTTCTAATGTTGTGGTTATTAGCCTCCTTCGTATTACGTGTTTTGTATCAAGGTTTAATGTTCCATTTCATACGCAGTGATCTTCAGAAACCACCACCCGGAGCAATAGACGATTTATTAACTGATGAATATCGCATCTTCATGAGTGAAGTGACTTACAATGATGTTATAGATTTAAAAAAACTCTACAAGAAGGCGGAAATTTTAAATACATCTGAAGTTGAAGCTTTTGAAATGCTAAGAAATACCAATGACTATTATAAACCTCATAAATTAGCCATATTAACCGCTCACGAATATTTTGCTTATTATCAATTAATAACACCCATAAATAATAATTTTTTTGTTGTGCCTCAAAAACTTTTTACCCAGCAATTAAGTATTTATATGAAAAAAAATTCTGCTTATTTAAAAAGATTTAATTTATACATAAAAAATTTTATAGATGAGGGTCTTATGAATAGATGGGAAAAACTTTTGGTTTATGGAGGGGGTAGTTATAATAAAATTGTTGATGATCGTCCCAGGGAAATGAAAATTCCACAATTATTTGGTGCTTATCGTTTGTTGTTGATAGGTTTATTAGGCAGTTTGGTCGTACTTATAGGTGAGATTTTCATATTTTTATTGTCAAGTTGTTGCAGAAGTTAAGGAAAGAAAACGTTCTATAAAATATATTTAAAAATATGTTAAGTGTCTGGATGTAAATTTAAACACTCCCAGCCAGCAATTTCGGAGCGCTCATAAATAAGATTCTTAAATGGCTCACAGAAATGATTATTATTTTTTTGAAAACACTCTTTTTTTGGTAAAAAATATGAACCCTCAGAAAACAACCCAAAAAGTTGTCTCTACAATCAAAAAAGCTGTCTCAAAATGAGGGTTCATTTTTCGGACTCAAAAAAGATTACAAAATTATTTAAATTTATGAGGAAAATTTCGATTTTATACGTTTTTTTTTCTGAGTCATTTCTGAGTACACACGGGGCTCTTTTGGACGGACCACTTTCATAGGAAAAAGTGGGAAAATGTTTATGTTTTTGGAGCTCATTTGTGAGTCATTAATGATCATCCTTGTTTGCTGGGACTATAATTATAAATTTTAAAAACATGATATAAATGAAAAAAACCTAATAAGGAATGCATCCTTTGAGGGGGAACCGTTTTGATGAGATTTGAATATGTGAAGGAGAGAAGAAAACTAACACATATTTATACATTTTTAGCGGCCCAGATTTAAATTAGAAAAATGGGATACCAAAAATTACAAAATCTTTTGATTCGTCATTTAAAAAAACGTAAAAACTAAGAAAAATAGGTCAGCTTTATTTTCCCTCCTTAACACCTTAATGTGAGATTCAGCTGCTAAAAAGTGTCATGTTTGTTTATTTGATCTCCCCTTTCTCTTACTCGAATTTCGGCAATTGGTGTGTGACCTCGTGGATACTATCCTTGTTAGTTTAAGTGTTTAAATCATTAGTTTTTGCACTACACTGTAATTTAAATAGAGTATTTACTAATAATTAATTTTTACTGAATAAAATTTATATCAACAACATTCAGATCAACTAAAATCTACAGTAAATTTTATTTATTTATTTATTTTATTATTAATTTATTAATAAATATTTTTTTAAGTAGACTGTACAATAGATCGTACCTCAAAAAAGTTCGGCGTACACCGTCCAATCTAAATTATTTTTGCATGGAGGTTTCAAAAAAAAAAAAAATTTAATTTTTTTGCCGAACGTTGGGGTCGCCATTTTATAATTTTCGTTATATCTTTGGCATTTATAGTCGAATCTTAAAGTGTGATACATCGATGTTTTGCTGGAAGGACCATTGACCTCAAGTATCCCGTTCTAGTATTTACCCACCATATCTCAGTTGCTACCGCTCTAATGTACGACCCTAACGTTAGAAAATTAAAGCTCGCGAAAAATCATTAAACTTTTGCTAAGGAAGTTTTTCGATAAACCCAGCAGATTTTTTTTTTATTTATTTGGTTGCCGAACGTAGGGGTCGCCTTTTTAAATTTTTTTTCATTGGATTTTTCCTTTATAGCAAAACCCTGGTGTCCTCGAGGCAAAATATCGATATATCACACTTTACAATCCGACTTTAAATGCCGAAGCTATAAAGAAAAATTGCCCTACGTTGGGCAAAAAAAATTTTTTTTTTGGAATTGCCTTGAAAAAATGCTATATATTTGAAGGTCTACCGCGCACTTTTTTTGCCTGTAAGGTGGTACGGTATACTGTACAACATATTAGTCATTAATTTTGCTTGGACAATAAGTTCTTAGTTCTGTAGGCGTATACGTAATATATATTAAAAATTTTGTGTTACTAATACGTAGTGTTACCAGTAGTTGCAAATCCCCCTAAATTTTCAAAAAAACACAAAATGTCATTTTTTCACAAGAAAAATAATAGTCTTGTATATTAAATAAAATATTTTATTCTACAATACTCAATAGTTTTTTTATAACTTATAAATTAGGGTGTTTTTAACGAACATTTTCGCCGTTATTGGAGCATAACTAACGTGGATTAATAGGGCTCAGATTTTATATTTCCAGAAAGGCCATATTCCCCTCTAAAAGCGCATATCAAATACTTTTAGACAAAATTGGGCGCGGAGGAGCTGGAGCCATTTTTGCGATAAAAGTCTAGATTTTTTAAAGTTATTTCCGAATTTCATACAAACTTGCTATACACTTCGTATCGTAACTATAGACGCACTTATAAAACAGGTGATATGTGAGGTTCTAAATAATTTAGACACATAAAAGAACTTTTAACTGAAAGTTACATCTAAAAAACATATATTTCCACAAAAAAATTCTTTAACGTAGATTAATTTAAATCGCCATTTTTATTTTATTTTTTACTAGTGTTGCATAACTACAGACGCACTTTCAGAAAAATGGACTTCAAAGTTAAAAACATTTGAGTAAAAAATTAAATAAAATAATTTACCAGATTTGGATTAATACCAAAAATCCCATTTGGCATCCACCATTGTCCACTGTCCACCAATTTTGTTCATTAATTGGCCTCAAATACGAATTTCTGCTCTTTTGAGATCAAAAACTGTTTGATACTATCGGCGCTAGGTCCAAAGATGGATCGATTATATTCGAAATCGATATGCTTTGTCATTGAGCCCATGAAATATCTTCATAATTGTGATCTGCATCGTGCAAACAAGCATATTATCCAAGGATTTCTGGAATAAACTTTTGGGTTACACTAGCACTACGGCGAATGAGGGGTATATTAAAAAAGTGCATTTTATTAAAAAGCTTTTTTATTAAGAAGTTCCTTTTATTAAAAAAGTACCTTTTATTCAAAAAGTACCTTTTATTAAAAAATACCTGAATGATTTTAGTTAGATTTTAGATCATAAATTAATATCACTTTCTGTTTAAATTATTTTTCAAATTAAAGAAAGATGATACAATTTTCACAAGTAAATTACAAAGAATAAAAATTTTTTAAAGAATTCGATAAGGCCAGCATGACAGAATACGTATTTTTGGCTTTCGCTACAAAGCCATCATCAGTGTCGTTTGCCTTGATGGGTTAATCATTGATGATGATCTATTTATTCTAAAGTTGATAACAAATATAATATGTTAATAATTCAACTAGACTAACATCAACGAAATCTAACAATGCTATTATTATCCTTTTGTTATTACTGTATTTGCTTTGAACTTTAATTCTTAAAGTTTCGCAGCTGGTTCTATTCAACTCTGTTTATGATAAACACAGATTTTGTGAATTACAACGAACCGTTAAATTTAAATGTATGTTATTTAAATTATATTTTGAACCGTATCTTGTGTTTTAAGATTAATGACGAGTATGTATAGTTGATTTTTTATTTAGTAAATGAATGTTTTTAGTTCGATTTTAAATCATAAATTAATATCACGTTCTGTTAAAATTATTTTTCAAATTAAAGTACCTTTTATTAAAAAATTACCTTTTATTAAAAAAATAGGGATCCTTCGCCAGTGGGGCACATACACTAATCCCATTTTTCTCCGATGTTAAAGGAGAAAATAATTGGAAAAAGTATATTTTGTGCATTTTTCAATTACCTTTCCTTGACATCCATTTTGACGAATTTGCATCACATGTGGTCGCAGACAGACGTATTTTTGTGATTTTTGGGGTACCAAAAAAATAATTGAAAGCAACTATATTTTACAATAACTTCCTCAAATCGTGTGATAAAAAAATAGTTTTTCATTATATTAGACCTATGATCCTAAGCTTTCAAATAATAATAATTTAATTTTAATAAATGCTTAAAAAGTGCGCAAAAAATGGTGAGGGCAGATATTATTCAGCCTCTAGTTCGAAAAAATATTAATTTTATGTTAGCTCCTGTCTCTGGGGCACAATCACCAGATGGCCCCTGGAGCTACAAAAAGTTGGTGCATCCCTGCCTAAAATGCTATATAAGACTTTTCTATATGTTTAAAATATGTTAAGTACTAAATTGGAACAATCGTGTTCAATCTTAAAATTATATTAATTATTCAGTTTTTTGAAATTTTGAAGAATCATTATATTATAGTTTTAAATTATTACTTTTTTTAATGTAGCGGAGATTTATTGATAAGAAAGAAACACATTTCTTAAAGAACTTATTTTAAATTATTTATTTTAATCATTAAAAGATTGACTTTGCCGTATAAACAAATTTTTTTTGTTGAAATTGTATCTAGCTCTTTTGGCAGATATCTCCCAAGTTTTGGGGCAGTTACGCCGATTTGGATTACTTTGAAAATCATTAAAAAAAGTAATAGAAAGTATGTAAATAATTAAAATAAAAATCATAGAAATTAAAGCCAAGACATGTAGATCTTCAATTCGAAAGTAATTTTTGAAAAATAATTAGGGATTAAGAAATGACAGTGCTTTGAAAAAAAGTGGCGAAGGATCCCTCTACCCAACCTTTTTTTTTTAAAGTATCTTTTATTATAAAATTACCATTTATTAAAAAAGTACCTTAAGCTGGCCATACACTTACAATATTATTGTACAATTTTTCCATTTAGGTCTTTAATCTACTACTACTACTAGGGTTTTCTTTTCCCGTTTTGATTTAGAATGGATTTCTAAAAGCACATGGAATTAAAATATTCGGAAATTTGCTGTTTTGGTATTCACATATTAAGTGCGTTCCCGTACGTACCCAAAGTTAACGAAATGTACCCAAAGTTACCGAAATTTACCCAAAAGCGTTCCCCTACTCGAAAATTGGGTAAATGAGAGCGCTAATGAGAGTGTATTAGTGTTTCTCTTTTTACCAAAATTTACCCAGACTTTTTCTTCGGGTAAACTTTGGTAAATATAAACAAAAAACAATCGTGAAAATAAATTTAAAATTTTGATTAAATCATTTTTTCTTCTTCTTCCTCTTTTTTTTGATTCCGAAAGAAATTGTTAAAATGTATAGACAGTTTTTAAAATTGTCTTTTTATGTATTAAATGTTCTACAAATTTCAATATTTTAGTGAAAATACAAAGAAAACATTTCAAAATTTTGTTGACAAATGTTTTTTTTAATAACACTATGGAACATTTTTGGGATTATTGTCTGGGGGGGTGAGAAATTCCAAGTCAGGGTGATGGTACTAGGTCAGTATAGTAAAACCCTCAAAGGGTTTGGCGTTCGTATGTGTCATTTTTTTTATGACCTTTTAAATTTTTTCCTTATCTTGATGTTTTTTCGCTTAGTTGTAACTCGAGAACCACTTGTCCGATTTTGATGAAACAAATTTAGAAAAATTTAGAATTACAATTTCTTTAATCCGTTCATATAACATTTTTCTTTATAATCAACAGTTTTGCCGGTAAAAATAAATTTGTGGAGAAAAAAAAATATTTTTTTGCCTAAAAATTAAAATTTTTTATTTTAACACACTTTTTTTTTTAAATCACTGAACAGTTCCTTAATTTCAATTGGTCTTTTTTGAATAATTTTTTTTATGCCCATTACTATAAAAAGAAATAATTCAGTTTTTTCATAATATAAAAAAAACTCTAATTCGTTATTTTCAAAATAAATATAATTTAAATGACCACATAGTGGTGTAGGGTATAAAAAAAAATACAATTTAAGTAAAGGAATATCAGTTGAAGTTCAAACAAAATTATCGAAATCCGAAATCCATTAATTAAAAATACGAAAATATTATTATTTTTTTAACTTTAATACCGATTTTTTTTTCGAAACTTATTGGAATAAAGATCAATATTTTAAACAATAAAATTTTTCCGAGGAATTTTTGTTAATAAACCTGGTAATAGCTGGTAAAATTGGTTTTCGGTTTATCTGAACTAAGATCAACTGTCATCCAAAAAACTCATCCTAGATAATACTTCAGAAACTAACATGCCAATCACATGAACGAGGCTACTAATGTCCTCGTTTTTGGTTCTTTATTCTATTACCATATGAACTAACAGTTTATTAAATTTTAAATCATATTTTTTCATTTTAAATATTTCTTTTTTAAATTAATAAAAAAAAAAAATAGATGTTTGATTTTAAATAAAACTTTAAAAATTGTTATATTCTAGTTCAAAAGAAAAAAATACCGGGAAATCCCGCACAAAATTCCCGGGATTGCGGGATCGAAGAAAGGGCGGAATTCCCGGGATATAAATCCTAATTACTACACATGGTAATACAATAGAATAAAGAACTAAAACGATAAGTTGTACAATAATATTGTAAGTGTATGGCCAGCTCTATACTAAAAAGTACCGTTTACTAAAAAAGTAACTCTTCTTTCAAAGGCACCTTTTATAAAAAAAAACTAAAAATGTACTTTTTATTGAAAACGTACTTTTAATTAAAAAATATCTTACTCAAAATATTTAGTACCATTTTTATTAACCTTTAAGTGAATTTATTAACTTAGAGAATAAAAAAAAGAAAAGAAATGGTCACTCTAAACGATTTGTATAAATTTGCCCATGCTTGTTAAATTCATGTTTGAATATATTTTAAGCTCATTTGTCACTTCCTTTGGCTATTATAACTTTATTAAATAATTTAAGTATAAAGTTACACGCATATAAAAGAAATATTAAAAAAATGTTTTACTAAATTATTTTGATATAACAGTGAAATAATATCAATCAAAGTACAAACAGGTCAACAGTGCAAACGGTTGACCGAATAAATTTTATTTGCAAAAAAACGCAGGAGCTAATAGATTTGGCCTGCATACCTGTATGTTATGACGACATTAACTGAGCTGCTGGTATTTGATGGTTTACAATCAAACTTAAATCTTTCATTGATATTGGCAACAGTATGGATTATAAATAATGATTTTGCTAAATTTACCATCGCAGCAATAACAATGGGACAATATGCTATTAATAGGAATTATCGATTACATCATAATGATTTAATGAATGAAATTTTTAAACGATCAATGAATCAACCACAAGTTAAATTCTTTGTTCAAGGAGAAGAAACTGATATAATAGAGGAGGATTTTGAATATACTAAAGAGTTTTCTGATGACTATATTAGTCGTGAAAAATCTATAATTTTCTTAGATAGTATGATATCATACAGGTAAGCTTCATATTACAAAAAAAATATATATTTTATTTAATACATATTAATTTCATTGTTAGAAATTTTGAACTTGATCTACTTAATGCGAAATATCATTTTCATCGTAATGGTGTTTTTTTATTAATCTATACGGGTGTAGAACCTGAACGTTTAACGAATATTAAAGAAATATTTCGACGACTATTTAATTTATACATTACCAATATCAATGTTATGCTAATAGTGGGAAAGGCCCCATATCTTTATACTTATTTTCCATTTGCAAAAAATAAATGTCATTCATCAATGCCACAATATTATATGTCATTTCGTGGTATCGAAAAGGATTATTTAAATTTTCGAACAAATATTGAACACATTTATCCTGACAAGTTAAACAATATGCATGGCTGTAAATTGGTGGTGGCCACTTGGACATTTCCTCCATATGTTTATGTTGAACATGATGAAAAAACTGATGAATTAATACTTTTGCATGGTATTGAAGGTTTACTTATTTCATTATTGTCGGAGGTTATGAATTTTAAGATACACATTAAGGCACCAGATCCAAAGGATAGAGGAGATATTTATCCGAATGGCACTGCTACAGGTGCAGCAGAAATGGTAAGAATACTACAAACACCATTAAAAAAGAAAAAAATTAATTTTGCTACATCTTATAGATTGTCAATGCCGAGGCCAATATAACAATTATGTCTTTCATGTATAATAAATTACGTTCAGAAGCAATGGAACCCAGTTATAGTTATGCCACCATACCTTATGTCCTGGCCATACCTCGAGGCAAAAAAATGTCACCAATTGAACGCTTAATTAAACCATTTCGTTATATTATATGGTCTTGTTTTAGTTCCAGTTTAATATTTGCCATAGTCTTTATATACTATATACGTTTTATGGGTCAATCAAGATTAATGGATTTTGTATACGGTCAAGGAAATCTCAAACCCCTAACAAACCTTTTTTCAACATTATTTGGTGGTACTGTGGTAAACAAGTTGCCCTATCGGACATTTGCTCGTTACCTATTAATTATATGGTTGCTTTATACATTTGTTTTAAGATCTGCCTACTCGGGAGCACTTTTTCAGCTATTACAAGATGGCAGAGTGCGTAGATCTTTTAGTGGCATACAAGAAGTTGTTGATGAAAATTATACATTTTATGCATATCCTGCAACAGAGAGATTTTTAAGAAGTACAATACCAGGTGTTAGAACTGGTACAGTTGATGCAACAAATACAAATTTCAATTTACTACAACGCATTAGTGCGGGCAACGAAAAATTGTCATTATCTATATTGGAATATTCCGTCAAATTATATAATCAAATGAATCCTTCTGAAAGGGTTGATATACTAGACGAACCCTTGTTTACTTCACAAGTGGTATTTTTTATGCCTCGACATACGTATTTAAAACACCGTGTAAATGATTTGATTTTACGTGTGCTGGCATCGGGCATTATGCAACGTTTTGAGTCATATTATTTGTACTCAAAATTAACTTTTCAATCTCGTTATAATCAAAGCGAACCTTTAAAACTTTCATTAGACTTATTATACGGATTATTTGGTTTTTATGCCGTATTGTTATTAATTTGTTTAATCGTATTTCTTCTGGAACAATGGAGTTTAAATTCGAATGGTTGTAAAAGTGTTATAAATTTTTTTAATTTTGAAAATTGAAATAAAATTTTATAAATTTGGTATAATAAATAGGAATGTAGAGTATTAAATTATTTTGTTCTAATCAATATAAATACACAGCGAGTAAATTTCTGAGCCCTCAAAATTTTTGACTTTTAAGCGAGTCAAAAATTATTCAAATATGAATCCTTTTTTTTTTTTGAGATTTCGAAAATTTTCTATTAAAAATTACTCTTTTTTTGGGAGTACAAAATGACCAATCCAAAAATGAGAAATGACTCATAAATATGGCGGAAGTTATTGTCTCAAAAACTGTACTCAGAAAAGTAGGGAATCACGCAAAGAAAAAACATAGTTTGGATGACCATATTCGATATGACATTTTTGGGCTTATGATTGCAGCCATCATATTTCATTTTCATTTCATTTTCTTTATTTTATAAAGCCTATGGATAACAATGATCCTTACAGCCTGCTCGCTAAAAATAAAATTAAAACAAATTATTTAAATAAAGTTTGAAAATATCTTTTGAATAACTAAAATCTAAAATAGCATTATTCATAAAAGAGTATACGATTTAGAGGTAATATAATCTAAGTGATTAACAAAAGATAACTTTTGATCAAAAACTTTACCTAAGTCTAAGTCACATACATACATTACTTAGAATTTTAGAATAAATTGAGTATTTAAAAGGGATCATTAAATTATGAAATAGTTGTGACAATTATCGTAATATTGTCCTTAAATTATCACACTATGATTGCAAAATGATGCCAATATTATCTTCTGTGGGAAGAGGAACCGGTCACCGGACGCGTGACGTGACCGGTCCTTGGGCCGGTTCTTTTATAGGAAAAGGACCGGTCACTTTTACAAGAGCTTGTCCTAGGAGGGGGTCTGTTTCCCCTTGTGACGTGTCACAGGATCGACACAAAAGAACCCGTCACAGGACCGTCACAGAACTGACAAAAAAGAACCTGTCGAAATAGGTAAAAACATGCATTTTTGCCAAAATATGCAACTATAAAACGATGTAATTTTGTTCTAACTTTCATGATACGGATAAATTTTTAGTCTATATTAGTTTTAGACTATTAAAAAAACATGGATTTGCATGAAATTCCTTACCCTAATAAGTACCAATTTGGATTTAAATTTTTGTTCTTCGCAATATATTTTTAACAGGAATTAAAATCTACAAATCTTATTTGTTTTAGTTCAGTCAAATGCCTGTTTTTATGAAGTTTTGAAGTTATTTATATTTGGTTATTTATTGCCGACAGAAAATAAAAAGAGAATTTCCAAGAAGTTACTTCAATTTCTGAACTTGATTTTAACTGAAACAAATGGAGTTCAAAGAAGTTTAATTCATGCAATTTTTAAAGCACTTGAATTTTTAGTTTTTCGATGTTAATTGGGTAGTTTAAAACCAAATTGTAAAAAAATGCTTTAATAGGAAATTTTAACAGATGATATTTTCAAGAATAAAAAAAAACCGGAAGCATTTTAAAGGAAAATACAATTCGAAAAATTCTGATAAAAAAATATTCTTTCACAGACGCGAGATTTGGATTTAGCTCACAATTTGTCTTTAGAAAAGTATAGTTTATTCAGTATGACAGACATCTTTCAGTACTTGAGTTTCCTGAAATGCTAACATTTTCTCACTAGTGCGCCCCACTGTAAAGTCAAGAGTTCCGCAACAAGAGTTGAACAACAATCCGGTGAATGATATGATTCCAAGCGCCTACTCAATACATAAAACATTAATCCAATAACTTTTAATAACACAGCTCTACAAAATATGACAATATTTATAAGTTGCACAACTTTGCAGTGGTTTTAGGATAGTTAAGGAATGCTGATTTTCGAATATATACAAATTTTGGACCTTTTTCTTTCCAAATTGGCTTTGTTATTTAAAATCGGACTTCGTCTTATATTAAAATTTTTTTTTTAAAAAAAACCTTAAAAAATTATAAAATTTTGACATTAAGCGACTATATTAAGAAAAGTTATTGAGATATTGATACACTTTTAAGTTTGAAAAATTGGGCGCGGAATTAAGCTTAAAAGGTGTAAAGCGTTTTCTTTGCGAAGCTACAGTAACTAAATTACAAATTTTTTATTGAAGAAATCGGCTGAAAAATTTAAATCGCAAATTGTGCAAAATCTAGAGCTAATGACAACTTTAATATTTGTACCACTTGAATGACCTGGTTCATCCCATTTTAAAATGTCACGGGACAATTCAATTCAAATTCAAATTCCTGCTTTCACTAGTCCTGGGACAGGTCCTATTTTCACCGGTCACGAGACAAAACACATGATAGGTTCTGTCAGACCGGTCCTGTTTTTACAACTGACCCCTGTCTTCCCACCTATTTTCTACTGTTGAAAACTTTTTCGGTGGGTCTCATACTAAAGGTTTAAGAGTTAACTAATAGTTAACCCAACAATTTATTGTTATTTTGTATACAATTTTTTGACATTTTCGTTTGTCTAATAGATAAATTAAGGTTAACCCTACAGTATGAGACCCGCCGTTAGTGAATAAAACGTTCTGTCTTTTGTAAAAAACTACAAATGGTTTCGTTAAAAGAATTAAGTGTGCTAAAATCCTAAAACGTGTTTAACAAATTGTGAAAAATACAATAATTTTTTGTAGGGTTTTCCCTCTCCGGATTTCATTCTTGCCTAAGGAAATCGTCAGGTTACGGCGTTGCTAGAATTTATATACGCAGATATATTTGTTAAGATAAATTACAAATTCTTTGAGAATTTCTTGTTCTCGAGGAGAATTAAGCATCACAGAATTAACATCAATAAGAAATTACCACAATTTGCTTCGTCACATTCCAAAATACTATTCTGTTATATTGACAGACCCACCCAGCAAAAAAAATTGGAGGTAATGCTTTATAAACTACTTCTCTCACTGCTTCACAAGTGTCCGTTAGTGTATTTTTACTGCTTTTTTAGAAGTTATTCTGAGCAACATCCAAAAAATCGCTTAGTATTGCTTCTAAAGAGTAATTGCTCTAAAAGTGATGGAAAGTGATTTTGGTATCATTTGGCATTTCCAAATCGCGGGTTCGATTCCCGGCATGCCCAATATTTTTTTTATTTTTTTAAATTTTTTTTTAATATTTATAATTAATTTGTTTAAATTCAATATTTTTTTAATTTTTCAATTTTTAAAAATATGTACACTCAAAATAATACGTCTGTTAGCTGGACAGAAAAATTTGTTACTTTAACAAAATTTTAATAAATTCTTTTGTTAAATTTAACAAATCTAAATTTAAGTAAAAAATCTGTAAAACTACAGTTTTATTTGCAATTATACTAAGTCGTATACTTAGGCTCCCGAAACCCTCACCGATCCTAGTCCATATAATCTAAGTACATTTAATGTCACTCCGAGGGAGCAAACATTTTGTCCGTTTTGCTCAATCTCGCTTAGTTTTCGAGATTTGGCCCATTTTGTGAAGGAAAAATTTTTTATAAGAAATTCCCGAGGGTCCAAGGCCCCACCATGGTCCATTTTTGGATAGAGATAACCCCTTTCGCTGGAGTATTATTCGGTTTAGTTTTCCAGATATGGGCCATTGTAAAAAATACTGATATACTGGTGGCGCCATCTACCGGGTAATAAGAAAAACATTAAAATATTATATAACATAAAACGAGTAAAAAGGTTAAAGTCGGGCATGCCGACTATACAATACCCTACACCAGTCTGGTGTATTGTTTGGATCCGAAATTCGAATGGGTTAAAATGGGGCTTATGTCAAAATTTTCTATAATGTGAGTCAGCGCACCAAATTTCATTAAAATATCTTAATATTTGCGACCTGCAGTTTGTAACCAAGCCTTATATGGGCACTAGTTCTAAACATGGACCGATGTTCACCAAAATCAATAGGCTTCGTCCTTGGGCCAACATAGGTCTATGTACCAAATTTCATCAAAATATCTTAATATTTGCGACCTGCAGCGTATAAACATTATAATTTTGGCAGGACCCTTATATGGGCACTAGGTCTAAACATGGACCGATGTTCACCAAAATCAATAGGCTGCATTATTGGGCCAATATAGGTCTGTGTACCAAATTTCATCAAAATATCTTAATATTTACGACCTGCAGCATATAAACAGTATAATTTTGGTAGGACCCTTATATGGGCACTAGGTCTAAACATGGACCGATGTTCACCAAAATCAATAGGCTGCGTTACTGGGCCAATATAGGTCTGTGTGCCAAATTTCGTCAAAATATCTAAATATTTACGACCTGCAGCGTATAAACAGTATAATTTTGGTAGGACCCTTATATGGGCACTAGGTCTAAACATGGACCGATGTTCACCAAAATCAATAGGCTGCATTATTAGGCCAATATAGGTCTGTGTACCAAATTTCGTCAAAATATCTTAATATTTACGACCTGCAGCATATAAACAGTATAATTTTGGTAGGACTTTTATATGGGCACTAGGTCTAAACATGGACTGATGTTCAAAAAAATCAAACTTGTTCGTCCTTGGGCCAACATAGGTCTGCGTACCAAATTTCATCAAAATATCTTAATAGTTGCGACCTGTAGAGTGCGCACAAGATTGCATGGTCAGACAGACAAACGGACGGACGGACGGACAGACGGACATCGTTAAATCGAAATAAAAAAAAATTCTGAACCGATCGGTATACTATAAGGTGGGTCTACGACCAATATTTTTTGGTGTTACAAACATCAGCACAAACTTATAATACCCTGACCACATAGTGGTGTAGGGTATAAATATTATATTTTAACAATAAATTTTGTAAAATTATTATTATTATATTATTATAAAAATTAGTTATAAAACGTTTTGAAAATTAACACTCAAAACTAGTTAAAGTACTGAGGCTTTTTAGTATAGTGTTAAATGAAGATAACTAAAATCTTTGCTTAAATCAGTATTTTCAGTATTTAAAGATTAGTCAAATCGATTTGAAACCCGTTTGACAGATTTTTCTACTGATGTATTATTTTAAGTGTATATATAAAAAAAAAAAATGATGAGACATTGTTTTTAGGCACCTGTAAAAATAGTACTGAAAACAATATTAAATTGGAGTGCACCTTTTACACTGGTTTAATAAGTACTTTCATTGAAGAAAATAAGGAACAATGGGTCATATGAATAAAACTTAGCAGTTACTTCGAAGTAATTACTTTGGGGTAGGAATGACTTTTAACACCAAATTTAACCATAGATTTATAAAATAGCATGAAATATAAACGAAAATAAAAAAAATTAATTTTTAGTCTACTCACAAGCAGACTAGAATTGTGAAGTAATTGTTTAAACAACCCCGTATTTCCCCGTATTAGTAATATCTATTTTTTATTCATACTCCAGTCAACTTTCATATCAAAGAATAGCTCAGTGGTAGAGCGCTAGATCGCAAGTTCGATACCCGGTGGCGGCAATAACAAACTTTGGTAAAATAAAAAAAATATAATTTTTTTACGAAAAATTTATTTTTAACTTTTAATTGTTGGAAAAGAGATTCCTTTATACTCGTTCAAAAAGTACTGAAGGAATGTTGAAGTGTGAGTACTCCTCTCCTATGGCAACTCAATGTTAAAATCATTAGTGTTTATGTTAAAAAAAGAAGTACATCTAGATCATCAATTGCAGTGTATTTTCTACTGCTTCGGCATCTCTTTTTTTTGCTGAATAGCAACACTACACTCGGATAAAAAAGTTAGTAAAAAAATTTGTAAACAGTTTCCAATCGCACTTTACTATTTTTATACTGATTTTTAGTACACTTTCTTTTTTTAGTAATCATTTTTGCTATTCTCTTATTACAAATTACGGATATTTTTACTAATTCTCGCTGCTGATTTCAGCAAAACATTTTACTAATTTTTCAAAACCGATTGCTAAATTTAACAGAAAAATATACTAATTTAAACAATGTTTTTTTTTGATTTTTTACAATTCTTGTTTAGTTTATATTTGTTACTATTGATATATTCTTAGTTTGGAAATAACACCCAGAAAATTTTATTGCATCTCCAATGCATAAAACGGCAATAACTGGAGAACCGTTTGCAATTTTGACTCCAAATTTCAAATACGATGAAGTAATTATACGCTTGGTACAATCGGAAAAAATTTTTTTTTTTTTTTTAAGATTTTACAGTTTTTTTTATTTTTTAGTACACTTTTTTGCTAATTTCAGCATATTGATTTTAAATTACAGTTTACAACAATTTACTGAAATTTAGTAGCTGCAACTAATTATTTATACTAATTTCATTGTACTAAAATTATGCTATTTAGCAAGATTTTTAACAGCAAAATTTTCAGTAGCCATTACAGACTTTTTTGGTTGAGTGTAGAAAATCATAAATTTTTTACTTTATTGGATTTTAAGGACCATATGGTGTATGTCAGTTAATCAGACTAGAAAATAAATTGTATAGATAAATCAAGGAGGAAAGGAAAGTTTTCTTATTTAAACAATTATTGGTTGCAGAACACCTTATACTCCATTAGCATAGGTTCTAATTTATGTGCTACAACCGGTACTTTTTATATGGAGTTTGACCCAGACGCAATAGGTTGTTTTCCTCCAAACTAAAACAGATTGCTTTAGAACCGGTTCCTGAACTCATTATATTACTGGTTCTGGGACAGTGAAACCTTACATTTGACTTTTGGGAATCAATTCCAGAACCGGTTCCTGGATTTTTCTCCTTCAAATTGTTTTTTTAAGACGTTTTGTCCAAACAATTTTTTTACAATATTCTTTGCTTCAAACACATCACATTTTGCTTTTTGCAAGGTTAGTTACCGTCAGGCACGTAGCTAGGGGGATCGAGTCCCTCTTGAAATTATTTCACAAATTTTAAAACGTAACAAATTAAAAGAATTAAACAAAAAGTTTAATATAGGTTTTTAAAAAAATATAGAAAAAATCTAGCTTCGGAAATATGATAAAAAGTTTTTAAATATAAATAAAAAATGTAAAGAGAGTAGACCCCTTAATAAATACTGTAAATAGTATCCATATAATTTGAATTGCTGAATATGCAAGACTATGTAAATATAATCTATAGTATATATTTCCTTATTAAATTCATGTTTAAACTTATTTTAAATATAGTTGTTACATCCTTTTATTATAATATAAAATTATATAACTATTTAAGTACAATCTTTCATGCAAACGAGGAAAATATTTATAAATAAATTTTATACTAAACGGTTTTGGTGCTATTTCGTAGACTCCAGTTAAATAATATTAGTGAAAGTAAACAGGTCAACAGTGTGAACGGTTGACAGATAACATTTTAAAATCATATTAAAATACACATAAACTATACAAAGAGTATTTACTTACTAACACACAAACACTAAGAAATATAAGTTATGACGACATTAACTGAACTGGTATTGCAGAGTACACAACCAACAGGAAATTTATCTTTAATATTGGCGGTATTATGGATAATTAATAATGACTTTGCCAAATTTACAACTTCAGCACTAACAATGGGCCAATATTCTATTAGTGAAAATAATAAATTATTTCATAATGATTTAATGAATGAAATTTTTAAACGATCAATGTTAACACCAGGAATAAAATTTTTTATTGAAGGAGAAGAAACTGAAGTAGTTGACGAAAGTATATTAAATGTAGATGAACTGGAAAACGAATTTATGCATAAATATGCAAATCGTGAAAAATCTATATGGTTTCTAGATAGTATGACATCATATAAGTGAGTATAATAATTTTAATGATAAAATTTTTGTAAAAGAGTACATAAGTATATAATATTAAAAAAAACATCATTTCTATTACCTAAAAAATGTAAATATTTTTTGCATTATTTTTTTTTTAGAAATTTTGAACATGATTTACTAGACCCGAATCGTCATTATCATCGTAATGGATTTTTTATTCTTATCTACACTGGTACTGAACGTGAACGTTTAACTAATATTAAAGAAATATTTCGACGTCTCTTCTATCTGTATGTAACCAATGTCAATGTCTTGTTAGTAGTTGGAAAAATGCCATATTTGTATACTTATTTTCCATTTGCAAAAAATAAATGTCATTCTTCGTTGCCGGAATATTTTATATCATTTCGTGGTATTGAGAAAAATTTCGAAAATTTTCAAGTGAAGAAACAACTTTTTCCCAGCAAAGTAAAAAATATGCATGGTTGTGAATTGGTGGTGGCTACCTGGCATTATCCACCATTTATTTATATAGATTATGATGCTAAGACCGGTGATTTATTGCGATTACATGGCATTGAGGGTATGCTGATTAGTTTATTATCGGAATTGATGAATTTTAAAATACGCATAATGGAACCTGTACCACGCGATAGAGGAGATGTGTATCCAAATGGCACTATAACAGGAGCTGCAAAAATGGTAGGCAATTTGTTTTTTATAGTAAACACTTTAAAAACAATTTAGCTATGATGAAATAATTAACTGTCCTATTAGCTTTACCAATTTAGTGGAAAATTAATTTTTTTTTAATTTAACTTAAGAACAGGCGCGAATTTGTTACTAACCTTTTGAAGTAACAATAACCTTCAGTGATATTTACAATTTTTATTTAAAATTCAGAAAACAAATAATTAGGAAAATTTCATTTAAAGTTCAGAAAGTATCAACTGAAATTAAGAATTTTCATTGGAATTTCTATATAGGGGTTTGTATTTAAAATTCAGAAAATATCAATTGATATTCAGCATTTATGTTCGAAGTTGGCAAAATATCATTTGAACCCAGCAAAAACATGGTAATGACAGGTCATTACCATACGGATTACCAAGTAATGATTAGTCATTACCTTTTTCATTACTTTAAAATACAAAATAATGACTTACCGATAATAAGTAATAGAAGTACTTACATATTCGTGCAAAGTAATCACTTACTGGTAATTGATTAAATAAGTACTGATTAAGTCTTATTTATATTAATATTTTATTTTTATATTTGTTTTGAACTAAATAGGAAATTTTCCTAGGTAAAAAGTTTTTTTTTCCAATATTACCAACTATTTTACAATGTAGGGTAACCACTTATTTCCTAACTTCTGAGTAACCACTTATTCTATATTTGTGAGTAACTACTTATTCTTTCACTATGCGTAACTCGTTATTCGCACTTTTTTTTGTAAGCGAGAGGGTAATGACCACCCATGAATTTTTGGACATCGTGAACAAAAGTAATGTTGCGAGTAAATAGCCTGGTAAGTAGTGAAACCCTTTGTGTGCTACTTACTCCCTTAATTACTCGGTAATGTCTGTTTTTGCTGGGAAGTTCAAAAAATATAAACTGAATCTCAAACAGCTTTAAAAAATCCTTTGTTTCATTAGCAGAGTGTGTTTTACAATTTCTTCCTGTTAATTTTTGAAACGATTTAAATTTTTTTTTTTTTAATTTTCTATTAATTTTAAATGAAATTTTTTAGAAATGTAAAAATTCTAAATAAAAATGAAATTCTTCAAATATTTATTTTAAAATACCAAAAAGGTAATTATTACAATTTTGTTTGTATTTAAAAAATTGTAATTTAAAAAGTCTATTTTTATAAAATCCTTACTAAATATATTTATTATTAGGTACACTATCAGAAAAAGAAAAATCCTGGAAACTGTTAGTTAGAACTACTAAAAATAAGTTAAAAACGAGTAAAAAGGTTAAAGTCGGGCATGCCGACTATACAATACCCTACACCAGTCTGGTGTATTGTTTGGATCCGAAATTCGAATGGGTTAAAATGGGGTTTATGTCAAAATTTTCTATAATGTGAGTCAGCGCACCAAATTTCATTAAAATATCTTAATATTTGCGACCTGCAGTTTGTAACCAAGCAAATTTTGGGGGACCCTTATATGGGCACTAGTTCTAAACATGGACCGATGTTCACCAAAATCAATAGGCTGCGTTATTGGGCCAATGTAGGTCTGTGTACCAAATTTCATCAAAATATCTTAATATTTACGACCTGCAGCGTATAAACAGTATAATTTTGGTAGGACCCCTATATGGGCACTAGGTCTAAACATGGACCGATATTCACCAAAATCAATAGGCTGCGTTATTGGGCCAATATAGGTCTGTGTACCAAATTTCAACAAAATATCTTAATATTTACTTAGTGGTGTAGGGTATAATTACCTTGCAGAAAAAACTATTTTATGTCTACTAATATACTACAAAAATTTTTACAGATTTTATCAAGGTAATTTGTTATTTTTAATTAACTAAAAGTTAACTTAAATATTACTTAAATTTTGTAAATTTAACAGTTTTATTTTTCCTGTTCTTATCTTACTACTATTTAGCAAAAAAAAAAAATCTGCTAATATCAGCACTTTTTTTCAAGGTAATTTTCAATTACATAATTTTTAGTAGCTTTTTCTCCTATTTTTACAGCTTTATTTCTTTCTATGAGTGTATTATTTTGTATAAAAAATAACACTTAAAAAAAAACAACTTTATATATTTTTCCAATATGTGAAATATTTTTGTTAACAAAAAATGAAAGAAATGAAGATAACAAAAATTTACTGAACAAGATTGCTAAAAGTCAGCTACCATCTATAACAAGCGATAGCACAGGGGGTATAGCGTCTGCTTGAAATGCTAGCAAGTGTGGCTTCAAACCCACATGCTGCATGACGATTTTCTTTTTTTAATTAAATTAAAATAAAAAGAAGTGAAAAAGAACTTCCTTATCTTGGTCCTATGACAAGCCAATGTTAAATTCATCGGTGAAAACCCCGAAAAAGAACAACTCCCTATTCAACAGTTGCAGTGCTTTAACTACTTCTCTTTCCTCACTTATTTCCTGAGTATTAGCTAAAAATGTAGCGATTTTTTATCAGCCGTAATATAATTTTAAAAAATCGGTTTTATGTTGAAAAATGTTATTAAATTCGCACATTAATATTTTTTTGTTTTAAAAAAACTTCTTAAACGATTTTATTATAAAAACTGGCTAAAAGTACATATTTCGATAAAATATGTGGTATCCCAATAAACCAAACAATATCGTCACGATATCGAAACGATATCACCTAGGTGATATTTATTATCATATATGATAATCTCTTGTGATATGAAAACGGTAGATTTTTTGTTCTCAAATGTACATTTCGGAACGATATCGTATTTCAAAGGAATTATGATACCGTTTTCGCTATCGAAACTCCATGGAATAACGATAGTAAAACGCCAAAATCTGCTCCAGCATCGAAACACTATCGTTATTCCAGGCGATTTCGATATCGAAAATGATATCATATATCAGGTATGGGCACGTAAATGGCTTGAAGGGCCAATTTTGGGATTTCGCAATCTTACTGAGGGCCGCACCAATTAATACATTACTTGACAAAAATTAATTTTTTGTACAGCCTTCTGCTAAAACCTTTTTGTTTAGTATTTTGGTTTCCTAAGCCCGAATCTAAAGCCAAAAAGGTCCATTGAATAGCCTTCGAGTTGTGTGTCTTTCTTTTTTGTCCCCTTACTCAGGTAAATACTTTATGAGTCCGAATTGCGGAGAAGTACATCAAAATCTTTTATATTTTTATGACTTTTTACATTTTTGATTAAAATACATTTAAAAATATAGGTACAGACTCAATAAATGTTTGTAAAATATTTTTCCCTCCTTAATACGAATCTGAAGTCAAAAAACTTTGCCGAATTAAACTTCAAAAAATATAGTTTTCGTTATTTTAAAAAATTTAGTTTAACGTTTTCGCCAATTTTGCAAATATTTTTAAATTTACTATATGGATTTTGATCAATTGTTTTATTTATTGAAATGTGTAAAATGAATTACATGACAAACGGAATTTTGATACAAAATGTGGAAAAATATAATTTTTATAGAAAATCTGAATGTAAATGAAATTTGAAACTCATAGGTCTACAACATTTTCGTATCGAAATTTATAACAAATATTAATCTCTCTGATTGCATTAAATTGATTCTTAAATTTTAAAAATTCAATTACAAGACTGAAAACCCAGCCAGAAAATTTGGATACTTTCATGAGGGTTCTTATTCAGTAAGTCAAAAATTTTTCAAACAAAAGACGCACTATACTATTGCAACGCTTTCATACAAGTGAAAGTTTAATAACAAGTATATTTTGAGCACTTTTCGGATTCATTTTTGGTCTCGTTTGCTGGCTGGGAACTCTAGGAAAAATAAATTATGAAAATTTTATTCAAAAGTTTAATATAATCCTGTCAAAAGTGTGATGTTTGGTCAGATTAAGTACACTAATAGAAAACAGCCTGTAAAAGGTTTGCTAAGGCTGCTAAAAATTAGTTAAAAATTACCTTGCTTAAAAAAACGCCGAAATAAACAGATTTTCTTTGCTAAATATTAGTAAGATAATAATAGCAAAAATAAAGCTGTTAAATATACAGAATTTTAGTTGTATTTGAGCTAAATTTAGTTAATTGAAATAAAAATTTACTCTGCTAAAATCAGTAACAAATTTTGCTGAATATCATGAAATTTTAAATTGCTTTAAGAGGATAAAAATCTATTTTTGTGAAATCAGTAGTCTGCTATTTTTCATCATACATTTCTGTTGATTTTAGCAGGATGACTATTATTATCAGGGCAGCGACTTTCTTGCACTTAAAAATCACAAATATGCGCTTAAAATATTCAGTAAAGAATGCAAAGTATGCACCTAAATATGCAATAAAAACCAAAAAATATGCATTAAAGATGCAAAAATCAACTCTTAAAACAAAAAAATTCATCGAATTTCAAAATTCATATTTATTACTCGAGAGCGTTTGGTTAAAAATTAAGTCCAATATAAATGTCTAAATAGATGACAACTTGATGTTTCCTTCTGCGTTACGCTTTGCAAATTCTTCATTTTCTTTATTTTTTATTAAGTTTCATTTTCATATTCAACTTATTGAAAAATATGCAATAAAAATCATAAAATATGCAAAAATATTCAACAACAAATCGATGCCATTTTGTTGCATATTCTTGGATTCGGAAAATTATTTGGTCAAAATCATTTTTGGATTAATGACTACAAATATGCATTTGCATGAAAGTCACCGCCCTGATTATTATATTTAACTGTTTATTTTTACTTTTCTAATCTTACTAATATTTAGCAAAAATTGGCAAAAAAATTTCTGCAAAATCACTTTTAAATAATAAACCTGTAAAAATGAATAAAATTTCATTGTGTCTAACTGCTTTACCAAACTTAAGTGCTTCAAGGACAATTCTGAATAGTAGATTTTAGAGATCCTTACGAGGTCCGTAGTACAGCCTTGAACATTTTCTAAAATGAAAGATTTTTTTTAACTCAAAATTATAAAAAATAAATACTTCTACGTCTTATTAAGCCATAAAGTAAATTGGTTGACGGGACGCATTTGCCCATGTATGTCAAATATGATAGCAAAACCAGAATTCTTTTAAAATGAGCTGAAATGATGTCATAATGAAAAATTGATAATTAAATCGTCATATTCAGAAGAAAAGGACAACTCAACTAAATTTTCGAACTATAATTGTGCAATAAAAAGGAGTATAAATAGCCAAACGAAGTAAGAATTGCAAGTTTTTATAAATTTTATTTGTTTCTGAAAACTGTTTAAATTTTTGTAAATAAGCAATATTTTGAAGTATACTTTATCATTAAACCTTATCGAAAACGATATTATAACCCAGTTTAGAAACGGTAATGACATATTATTATTTTTTGGAGTACCAGTAATGACACCCACTTACCTGCTGCATTATTTTAAAACATATAATAATGAGTTACTGATAATGACTTATTTTTATCATTATTTCAAATAGAAAATAATTTTTTAGATTTTTTTGAAAATTTTTTGAAATCTATTTTTAGACTTAATATTTTTTAAACACTGGTAAGGATATATGTAACCACATATTTTTTGATTTTTTGTATGTTGGCGAGTAAGCTTACTTGTGTGCAGCAGGTCAATTGTGTTTTTATCTATTAAATATTACATATCGATTTAGCTCAGATGGTAGAGCTGTTGACTGGCAATCTGTAGACCCAGGTTCGATTCCCGCACCAGCAAATTTTATTTAAAAAAAAAATACAATAAAAAATATTTTTTTTTATAAAATTTATTTTTTTGAAAATCTATTTTTAGACTCATTATTTTTGTCAGTACTGGTAAGCACATAGGTAACGATATATTTTTGATTTTTCGTATGCTGGTGTGTAACGACAACTCATTATTTTTCGCGACATCGCCATATAAAGGTAATAAGAAATGTAATAACAAAAGTAACTAGTTACCATTACCAAGTATGTAGTTACATAACCACATATCTGGTAATGATTTTCTACACTGGGAATCTTATTGGAATATGATATCGTGATAGCGATTTCGCTATCGTATCGCATCGTTCTTTGGTTTATTGGGATGTAGTTTATCTCCGTACAACGCCCTCTATTGAGTATTTTCAATACTAGTATTAATTGAATGACAATCGAGATGTGTAGTTGGAAGTTTAATCAATAAATGAACCATACATAGGACTAGTTAATTGAATGGACTAATTAGTTGATGATTTCATTGGTATTCCAATTGACCAATGCCAATGAAATTTTTTTCATTTGATATTGTTCAATGCCTAAATGCCATTATAATTGATTAAAAAAGCATTTGTTTTCATAAACCTTTCGTCTTAATAAAAGGAATTCTTATCTTACATTCGATATTTCGTCAAGTTTACATTTCTAGAGGCTGATCCATCAGTGTTAAAAGAAGACATAATACCGTATACTTGATAAAACTTGATAAAATATCGAATATTTATAACGTTTGATAGCTCTGAAATTTCATATTCTGGTCTTGATTTCCTTTTTCATAAAACAATTTTTTTTGCATACAATGTTTTTCTTCAATTATAATTGGTTGCTTTGGAGCCTTAGTGTACACTTCATTACCATTGGTTTAATCAATGCAAATTAAAAAAGGCAGAAACTGGATCTAGTCTAATGTTTGAAGAAAATGTTTATTCTTCTTCTTTACCTCAAACCTACTAAATTAGAATTAATAAAAATTCATATTAGTTACAATATTAATTGTATTTGTTCTATACGACACGTTTGAAAAAACAATACTTAACTAAAAAACTAAAAATGCCCTGTTGGCTGTCAGTCTCCAATATACACAAATTGCCTGTACTTGTACGCAAAAACCATACGTCAGTGTGGCAACATTTGCGAAAAGGTGACACGGAGGAAATAAGAAGATAAACAGGAACTCTAAAGTAGAATGTTTGTATATGTCTGTTTGATCACTTCTGAAAGTATTCATATAGAGACAATCTGACAATAAAAATATAAACAATAATACAATTTTATGGAAAATCACTGTTGAAGCCTGTCCATAAAAAAGGCAGAAAGTGGATCTAGTCAGATTTGCAAATTTAATGTGTTTATAACTTTTGAAGAAAATGTTTATCTTTCTTCTTAACCTCAAACCTACTAAAAGAAATTTCATTGGCATTGAATGGTAATGAAATATTTTGGCATTGAGGTCAAGTAATGTCGATTAAATGCCAATACCAATGAGAAATTCCCTAGTATGTTGTGAACATATTAAAGAAATTTTTGTGTAAAAACACCCATTTTGCAACAATCTAGCAATAAAATTGCTAAATTTTTGCACTGTTTATAAATATAGTGATTTTATAGCGATTTTTCGGTGTGATCTAGCCTTTTGTTTTGAAAATTTGTTGGCAATAACTCTTAGCGTCCCAAGAATTTATGTTAAATCGTACTCTTTGTTTTTGTAGGGAAGCTCTGGTTTGTTAGTTTCCTTGAAGAATAAGAGAAAAAAAAGAAAAATTAAAAGGTAACATTTTTTCTTTTGGGTTTTTAACGATTATTGAATAACACAAATAAAACAAAAACAACTTTAATAATGAAATAAATAATAACGTTGGCTTGTCTGCTAGTATTTTTAACAGGATTTGAGGAGAGCGAAAAAACTGATTTATATTTTCCTTTTAAGATATTTACTTTTTTAAAGCCCTTTCGCTGGGAGTCATGTACCGGGTATTAACAGTAACATAAAAACTATTATATTTTAACAATAAATTTTGTAAAATTTAACGAATAGGTTCTTAAAAATTAGTTATAAATAATTTGGAAAATTAACACTCAAAATTAATTAAAGTACTGACTAACTAAAATCTTTGCTTAAATCAGTGTTTCAACTAAAAATTTGTTAAAAATTAGTTAAATCGATCTGAAACCGGTTTGTCAGATCTTTCTACTGACGTATTGTTTTAAGTGTAAAAATAAACAAAAAAAATCATAACATTAGTTTTATTTAGACTTAAAAAAAAAAAAAAAAATAAAACAAAAGGAATATATGTAAGTAATTTTTGTTAGTTGTTTTGACTAAGAAAATGTAAGTTGAATTTAATGAAATTTACTACCCATGTGAAAATCGAAGTATATACACATGATCATACATGGGAATACATAGTCATATACGTCCATGTCTAGTTCGATGTATGACCATACATGATCTCATATATTTCCATATATCTTCGGATCCGAAATTTAAGGGTATATGACCGTACATGTTCATACATGACCATATATGCTCATACATGATTCACATATGCTCATATATGATCATATATGGCCATATACCTCCATATACCCTCAAATTTTGGATCCAGAGGTATCTGGAAATATATGCGATGATATATGATCATACATTGAACTATGCATGGAAGTATATGACCATGTATGCCCATGCATGATCACATACGAGCCAATGTATGATCATGTATGTTCATATATATTTCGATTTTCATATGGGTAGTCTTATTTTCAAGTGAAATTTAATTTGTTTTCAAATACATTTACGGTGGTTTTTATATACAAAATATTTTAAGTGAAGGATCTTTTCAGTTTCCAGAAAACAATGTCACTGTTAGGATTTTTTTCAATACTTACAATATGTGTTAGGTAATTATAAGTATAAATTATATTAAGCAATTAATTTATCGACAATAGACTTTCTAGTTTTTTCTGATACCATTAATACGTTAAGTAAAACAAAAAATTATTGTTAATATTTTACAGATCACTGATGGTGAGGCAAATATAACAATTATATCTCTGATGTATAATAAAGAACGTTCAAAAGTAATGCAAGCCAGTGATAGCTATGTAACTATACCATATAAGTTGGCCATACCACGAGGACGAACAATGTCACCATTTGAACGTTTATACAAACCATTTCGCTACATAATATGGTCGAGCTTTAGTTCCAGTCTAGTATTTGCCATACTATTCATATATTATCTACGTTTTATAGGTTCAACGAAAATTATGATTTTCGTATTTGGCCAACGAAATCGTATACCATTCACAAATCTACTGTCTACATTATTTGGAGGGCCTATACTGAACCGCATACCTTATAGAACTTTTGCACGCTACATTTTGGTTATATGGATGTTATACACATTCGTTTTAAGATCTGCATATTCAGCAGAGCTTTTTAAATTATTACAAGATGGTCGATCTCGAACTTCCGTCAGTAGTTTGCGTGAAGTTGTAGATAATAATTATACAATATATGCATTTCCAGCTGTAGAAAAAGTTCTTAGACAGGCAGTACCTGATGCTAAATCTGCCACGGTAGATGCAAACAATCCAACCTCTAAACTGTTTCAACGCATTAGTTCTGCAACGAACAATGAAAAAATTGCGTTATGCTTATTAGATTGGTCGATTCGATCGTATAATCAAATGAATCCGAATGAGAGGGTGGATATTTTGGAACAACCCTTAATTTCTGGACCCATAGTATTTTATATGCCACGACACACATTTTTAAGACATAGAACGCAGGAATTAATTTTTCGTATATTAGCAGCGGGTTTAATAAAACGGTTTGAATCATTTTATCTTTACACAGCGATACAAACTAGACGTGTTGTTCGTGAGCCCATCAAATTGTCATCTTGGTTATTATTTGGAATATTTAGTGTTTATGCAATATTTTTAACATTTTCTGCAATAATATTTTGTTTGGAAGTTGCTAGTTTAAAGTCGAATTTATGTAAAACTGTAATAGATTTTTTGAATTTTTAATAAAGATAATAAAAACATAACACATAATATAAAATATGCATTGCCTAAAGGTGCTATGTTGCGCTCGTAATCTACAATGTAAATACCCTACGACATATGGGGCTTTACATACCAACTGTCCAACAAGAAATATCTAGTATTAATTTCAGACTTCCAGTATTTATTGCACTCTATGATAAGAATACAAATTAAAACAACATTTTAAATGTTTCTAAAATGATTTTAGTTTGGGAAATGCTAGAAATTTCATTATGTCAATATGGGGCCATTTTATGGGCCATTGCAACCACAACGTGAACAGTGTTTAATGAGTTTGTGCAGGTGTGTGTATCATTGGACCTCTATGCACCTTTTAGTATACCGAGCGAATCAGAATCACTTTTGGGTTCGATTTAACGATATCCGTCCATAAGTCCGTCCGTCTGTTTGTCAGTTTATCCATATATTTTTGTGCGCACGCTACAGGTGGCAAATACGATGAATTTTAATAAAATTTGTTACACTGATTCACATCGACTGATGGACAGAGCCTATTTATTCTAGATATAATTAGTTTATAATCGCCCATATGAAAAAAGGCCTTTGATCGTGTATATCACAAGGCGCTTGCATCAAAGCTTATTGCTTTTGGTATGGGTATTGACTTCGCTCGTTTTATTTCGAGCTTTACCAGAGATCGCACTATTCGTGTTGCTAGAGATGGGGTCTCATCCGACGAGTTTTAGCTGAATTCGGGGGTACCGCAGGGTTCTGTTCTTTCTCCTTTCCTATTTCTTATCTCTTTCAATGATCTTCTTGGTCAGACTTCCAACCATATCTACTCTTTTGCAGATGACAGCAACATTTGTCATTTATTTTCCTTCGGTCGGCAAATTATGAAATATACAATTAAATCGTGACCTTTGTGGGTCGTGTGTATAAAGTCGACTTTAATGCACGCAAGACCCAATGTTGTATATTAAACCATAGGGCTGTGGGGTCCACACTGCCATCTGTATATATAGTTGATATAAATATTGAGGAATCAGATACTGTTGAGGTTCCGCGCATGAAAATTCAGTGTGATGTCCGTTGGAATAAGCATGTTTTTCAAGCATTCAAATGTCTAAGTTTTATACGTCGGTGCAAGAAGTACTTCACTCCATCCGATTTACTCACTATTTATAACACCTATATCCGACCGAAGATGGAATACAACTCCGATATATGGGCAGGAGATTCAAAGTCTATTTTGGGGCTTATGGACAGTATGCAAAGGAGGTCGTCGGAGCTTATCAATTCAGTAGGATATCCAGCTCTAGTGACTCATTGGAGCATTGTCGAAATGTAGGTTGTGTGACTCTGTTCTATCGATATTATTTACCACAGGAACTGTTCTGCTGAGATAAGTGAACTTATCCGCAGAGCCCAAGTTTTTATTCGTAATACTCGCTTATAAAGTAGAGCACATCCGTTTGTCCAATAGATCACAAAGCGCATTATAGAGAGAATTCGCTTATCAGTCGCACCAGGCATATGTGGAATAAACTCCCCGTAAAAGTCTTCTCTGTTACTTACAATGTAGAGAAATTTAAATCAAATATTCGCAAACACTGTTCCCTCTTTTCTCCTCTCTATAACCTATTCTCCTAATACCAACACAATATACTGCATTATATTATCTGAAATTTGAATGAATTTTGAATTGTGTCAAAATTTTCTATAAAATCATAAAAGAACAGAAAATGGAAAATATAGCCCATATGGGCGATAGGTCCAAATATGGACCAATCCTATCTAGAATCAATAGGCTTTTTTCTTGGGACCATGTAAGTCAGCAAACCAAATTTCATTGAAATATCTTCGTATTTGCGACCTGCAGCGTTTAACCAAGCCAATTTTGGGGGACCCTTATAAGAGCACTAGGTCTAAACATGGACTGATTTTAACCAAAATCAACAGCCTTCGTCATTGGGCCGACATAGGTCCATGTACCAAATTTCATTGAAATATTTTCGTATTTGCGACCTGCAGCGTGTAAAAAAGACAATTTTGAGGGGTACCCTTATATGGGCACTAGGTCTAAACATGGACTGATTTCAACCAAAATCAATAGACGTAGTCCTTGGGCCGATGTAAGCCGGTGTACCAAATTTCGTCAAAATATCTTAATATTTGCGACCTGTAGACTGCGCACAAGAATGCATTGGCAGACAAACAGACTGACGGAGGGACGGACAGACGGGCATCGTTAAATCGAAATAAAAAAAATTCTGAGCCGATCGGTATACTATAAGGTGGGTCTACGACCAATATTTTTTGGTGTTACAAACATCAGCACAAACTTATAATACCCTCTCCTCGTAGTGTTGTAGGGTATAAAAAGTTGCAGACGGAAGCTAACACAACGTGGACAATTATCAACGTTGAATACTCAACCTTTGTACATTTTCCCATCAAACGTAACTTTTTTCGTTTTTTCCTTAAAAGTTATGCTGTCGTACGTTGGATTTTTTTTGATTTTTTAAGAGAAGCAACACTCAGAAAATTCGCCCTATTAATTAAAGGGTTGCTTTCTTTGGAAAGGTGATAGAGAAGAAGTGAATGTGGTGAAAGATGAAGGGCTTCAAATGTAGTATCACTGAATTGCGCGAGATGTCGAATCTTAGAACAGTTGTTGCGCGCCATCTTACGAAGAGGACCGAAGGAGGACGATGCCATATGTATGAGGGATAGAACAAACTCATACATATTCTTATTTTTCATAAATTGATGTTGCCTTTAGATAGAAAGACGATATAACGCAGTTAAAAATTTATTATAGCACTCTACTATGCCTTTTCTGCTCTTTGAAAAATTTTGTATTTTTTGCATTTTTTATATTTTTGTAATTTTTTTGACAGAGATTTGTCTTATCAAAAAATTAAATTTTTAAAAAGTACTAACATTTAATCGGTGGGCGCATTATTTATTCTAAATATAAAATGAAAAAAAAAAAAAATGGTTGCTGGGAAACTGACCAATCTTTCTGCTAGATTCTTTCTTTCTTTATTAAAACATTTGATTTTCTAATACAACAAGATAAAGTATCTTATGAATTATAGTATTAGAATCAGATAAGTTGGAATTTAATTTTGAGCAATAATCTTAGATATAAAATTTTAAATTTAATTTACTTCTATTAATAATACATAAACAAAAGGGAACAAATAAATGTATTGTGTTGTGAAAAATCATGTATTTAACAACCCAGCGAAAAAGAGAATGCCGAAGCAGTAGAAAAAGCACTACAATTGATGATCTAGATGTACTTCTTTTTTAACATAAACACTAATGATTTTAACATTGACTTTAACATTTTTTTCAGTACTTTTTGCACGAGTTGCAAAGGAAGCTCTTTATCACCAATTAAAAGTTAAATAAAAATTCTTCACAAAAAAAAAATTATGTTTTTTTATTTTACAAAAGTTTTTTTTGCCGCATAGGGTA